>OZ025252.1:5197969-5270758 GCA_964019135.1 Arenicola marina | reverse complement strand
GACAATGGGAAGGTCGAGGTAGACGGTTCAATCTCTGTGAGGCTTATCGCGACAATGGGAAGGTCGAGGTAGACGGTTTAATCTCTGTGAGGCTTATCGCGACAATGGGAAGGTCGAGGTAGACGGTTCAATCTCTGTGGGGCTTATCGCGACAATGGGAAGGTCGAGGTAGACGGTTCAATCTCTGTGAGGCTTATCGCGACAATGGGAAGGTCGAGGTAGACGGTTTAATCTCTGTGGGACTCATCGCGACAATGGGAAGGTCGAGGTAGACGGTTTAATCTCTGTGGGGCTTATCGCGACAATGGAAAGGTCGAGGTAGACGGTTCAATCTCTGTGGGGCTTATCGCGACAATGGGAAGGTCGAGGTAGACGGTTCAATCTCTGTGAGGCTTATCGCGACAATGGGAAGGTCGAGGTAGACGGTGCAATCTCTGTGAGGCTGATCGCGACAATGGGAAGGTCGAGGTAGACGGTTCAATCTCTGTGAGGCTTATCGCGACAATGGGAAGGTCGAGGTAGACGGTGCAATCTCTGTGGGGCTTATCGCGACAATGGGAAGGTCGAGGTAGACGGTGCAATCTCTGTGAGGCTGATCGCGACAATGGGAAGGTCGAGGTAGACGGTTCAATCTCTGTGGGGCTTATCGCGACAATGGAAAGGTCGAGGTAGACGGTTCAATCTCTGTGGGGCTTATCGCGACAATGGGAAGGTCGAGGTAGACGGTTCAATCTCTGTGAGGCTGATCGCGACAATGGGAAGGTCGAGGTAGACGGTTTAATCTCTGTGAGGCTTATCGCGACAATGGGAAGGTCGAGGTAGACGGTTTAATCTCTGTGAGGCTTATCGCGACAATGGGAAGGTCGAGGTAGACGGTTTAATCTCTGTGGGGCTGATCGCGACAATGGGAAGGTCGAGGTAGACGGTTTAATCTCTGTGAGGCTTATCGCGACAATGGGAAGGTCGAGGTAGACGGTTCAATCTCTGTGAGGCTTATCGCGACAATGGGAAGGTCGAGGTAGACGGTGCAATCTCTGTGGGGCTTATCGCGACAATGGGAAGGTCGAGGTAGACGGTGCAATCTCTGTGAGGCTGATCGCGACAATGGGAAGGTCGAGGTAGACGGTTCAATCTCTGTGGGGCTTATCGCGACAATGGGAAGGTCGAGGTAGACGGTTCAATCTCTGTGAGGCTTATCGCGACAATGGGAAGGTCGAGGTAGACGGTTCAATCTCTGTGGGGCTTATCGCGACAATGGGAAGGTCGAGGTAGACGGTTCAATCTCTGTGAGGCTTATCGCGACAATGGGAAGGTCGAGGTAGACGGTTCAATCTCTGTGGGGCTTATCGCGACAATGGGAAGGTCGAGGTAGACGGTTTAATCTCTGTGAGGCTGATCGCGACAATGGGAAGGTCGAGGTAGACGGTTCAATCTCTGTGGGGCTTATCGCGACAATGGGAAGGTCGAGGTAGACGGTTTAATCTCTGTGAGGCTTATCGCGACAATGGGAAGGTCGAGGTAGACGGTTTAATCTCTGTGGGGCTTATCGCGACAATGGGAAGGTCGAGGTAGACGGTTCAATCTCTGTGGGGCTTATCGCGACAATGGGAAGGTCGAGGTAGACGGTTCAATCTCTGTGAGGCTTATCGCGACAATGGGAAGGTCGAGGTAGACGGTTCAATCTCTGTGAGGCTTATCGCGACAATGGGAAGGTCGAGGTAGACGGTTCAATCTCTGTGAGGCTTATCGCGACAATGGGAAGGTCGAGGTAGACGGTTCAATCTCTGTGGGGCTTATCGCGACAATGGGAAGGTCGAGGTAGACGGTTCAATCTCTGTGAGGCTTATCGCGACAATGGGAAGGTCGAGGTAGACGGTTCAATCTCTGTGAGGCTTATCGCGACAATGGGAAGGTCGAGGTAGACGGTTCAATCTCTGTGAGGCTTATCGCGACAATGGGAAGGTCGAGGTAGACGGTTCAATCTCTGTGGGACTTATCGCGACAATGGGAAGGTCGAGGTAGACGGTTTAATCTCTGTGGGGCTTATCGCGACAATGGGAAGGTCGAGGTAGACGGTTTAATCTCTGTGGGGCTTATCGCGACAATGGGAAGGTCGAGGTAGACGGTTCAATCTCTGTGAGGCTTATCGCGACAATGGGAAGGTCGAGGTAGACGGTTCAATCTCTGTGAGGCTGATCGCGACAATGGGAAGGTCGAGGTAGACGGTTCAATCTCTGTGAGGCTTATCGCGACAATGGGAAGGTCGAGGTAGACGGTTTAATCTCTGTGAGGCTTATCGCGACAATGGGAAGGTCGAGGTAGACGGTTTAATCTCTGTGGGACTTATCGCGACAATGGGAAGGTCGAGGTAGACGGTTCAATCTCTGTGAGGCTGATCGCGACAATGGGAAGGTCGAGGTAGACGGTTCAATCTCTGTGAGGCTTATCACGACAATGGGAAGGTCGAGGTAGACGGTTTAATCTCTGTGAGGCTTATCGCGACAATGGGAAGGTCGAGGTAGACGGTTTAATCTCTGTGGGGCTTATCGCGACAATGGGAAGGTCGAGGTAGACGGTTCAATCTCTGTGAGGCTGATCGCGACAATGGGAAGGTCGAGGTAGACGGTTTAATCTCTGTGGGGCTTATCGCGACAATGGGAAGGTCGAGGTAGACGGTTCAATCTCTGTGGGGCTTATCGCGACAATGGGAAGGTCGAGGTAGACGGTTCAATCTCTGTGAGGCTTATCGCGACAATGGGAAGGTCGAGGTAGACGGTGCAATCTCTGTGAGGCTGATCGCGACAATGGGAAGGTCGAGGTAGACGGTTCAATCTCTGTGAGGCTTATCGCGACAATGGGAAGGTCGAGGTAGACGGTGCAATCTCTGTGGGGCTTATCGCGACAATGGGAAGGTCGAGGTAGACGGTGCAATCTCTGTGAGGCTGATCGCGACAATGGGAAGGTCGAGGTAGACGGTTCAATCTCTGTGGGGCTTATCGCGACAATGGAAAGGTCGAGGTAGACGGTTCAATCTCTGTGGGGCTTATCGCGACAATGGGAAGGTCGAGGTAGACGGTTCAATCTCTGTGAGGCTGATCGCGACAATGGGAAGGTCGAGGTAGACGGTTTAATCTCTGTGAGGCTTATCGCGACAATGGGAAGGTCGAGGTAGACGGTTTAATCTCTGTGAGGCTTATCGCGACAATGGGAAGGTCGAGGTAGACGGTTTAATCTCTGTGGGGCTGATCGCGACAATGGGAAGGTCGAGGTAGACGGTTTAATCTCTGTGAGGCTTATCGCGACAATGGGAAGGTCGAGGTAGACGGTTCAATCTCTGTGAGGCTTATCGCGACAATGGGAAGGTCGAGGTAGACGGTGCAATCTCTGTGGGGCTTATCGCGACAATGGGAAGGTCGAGGTAGACGGTGCAATCTCTGTGAGGCTGATCGCGACAATGGGAAGGTCGAGGTAGACGGTTCAATCTCTGTGGGGCTTATCGCGACAATGGGAAGGTCGAGGTAGACGGTTCAATCTCTGTGAGGCTTATCGCGACAATGGGAAGGTCGAGGTAGACGGTTCAATCTCTGTGGGGCTTATCGCGACAATGGGAAGGTCGAGGTAGACGGTTCAATCTCTGTGAGGCTTATCGCGACAATGGGAAGGTCGAGGTAGACGGTTCAATCTCTGTGGGGCTTATCGCGACAATGGGAAGGTCGAGGTAGACGGTTTAATCTCTGTGAGGCTGATCGCGACAATGGGAAGGTCGAGGTAGACGGTTCAATCTCTGTGGGGCTTATCGCGACAATGGGAAGGTCGAGGTAGACGGTTTAATCTCTGTGAGGCTTATCGCGACAATGGGAAGGTCGAGGTAGACGGTTTAATCTCTGTGGGGCTTATCGCGACAATGGGAAGGTCGAGGTAGACGGTTCAATCTCTGTGGGGCTTATCGCGACAATGGGAAGGTCGAGGTAGACGGTTCAATCTCTGTGAGGCTTATCGCGACAATGGGAAGGTCGAGGTAGACGGTTCAATCTCTGTGAGGCTTATCGCGACAATGGGAAGGTCGAGGTAGACGGTTCAATCTCTGTGAGGCTTATCGCGACAATGGGAAGGTCGAGGTAGACGGTTCAATCTCTGTGGGGCTTATCGCGACAATGGGAAGGTCGAGGTAGACGGTTCAATCTCTGTGAGGCTTATCGCGACAATGGGAAGGTCGAGGTAGACGGTTCAATCTCTGTGAGGCTTATCGCGACAATGGGAAGGTCGAGGTAGACGGTTCAATCTCTGTGAGGCTTATCGCGACAATGGGAAGGTCGAGGTAGACGGTTCAATCTCTGTGGGACTTATCGCGACAATGGGAAGGTCGAGGTAGACGGTTTAATCTCTGTGGGGCTTATCGCGACAATGGGAAGGTCGAGGTAGACGGTTTAATCTCTGTGGGGCTTATCGCGACAATGGGAAGGTCGAGGTAGACGGTTCAATCTCTGTGAGGTTTATCGCGACAATGGGAAGGTCGAGGTAGACGGTTCAATCTCTGTGAGGCTGATCGCGACAATGGGAAGGTCGAGGTAGACGGTTCAATCTCTGTGAGGCTTATCGCGACAATGGGAAGGTCGAGGTAGACGGTTTAATCTCTGTGAGGCTTATCGCGACAATGGGAAGGTCGAGGTAGACGGTTTAATCTCTGTGGGACTTATCGCGACAATGGGAAGGTCGAGGTAGACGGTTCAATCTCTGTGAGGCTGATCGCGACAATGGGAAGGTCGAGGTAGACGGTTCAATCTCTGTGAGGCTTATCACGACAATGGGAAGGTCGAGGTAGACGGTTTAATCTCTGTGAGGCTTATCGCGACAATGGGAAGGTCGAGGTAGACGGTTTAATCTCTGTGGGACTCATCGCGACAATGGGAAGGTCGAGGTAGACGGTTTAATCTCTGTGGGACTTATCGCGACAATGGGAAGGTCGAGGTAGACAGTTCAATCTCTGTGAGGCTGATCGCGACAATGGGAAGGTCGAGGTAGACGGTTTAATCTCTGTGGGACTTATCGCGACAATGGGAAGGTCGAGGTAGACAGTTCAATCTCTGTGAGGCTGATCGCGACAATGGGAAGGTCGAGGTAGACGGTTCAATCTCTGTGGGGCTTATCGCGACAATGGGAAGGTCGAGGTAGACGGTTCAATCTCTGTGAGGCTGATCGCGACAATGGGAAGGTCGAGGTAGACGGTTCAATCTCTGTGAGGCTTATCGCGACAATGGGAAGGTCGAGGTAGACGGTTCAATCTCTGTGAGGCTGATCGCGACAATGGGAAGGTCGAGGTAGACGGTTCAATCTCTGTGAGGCTGATCACGACAATGGGAAGGTCGAGGTAGACGGTTTAATCTCTGTGAGGCTTATCGCGACAATGGGAAGGTCGAGGTAGACGGTTCAATCTCTGTGAGGCTGATCGCGACAATGGGAAGGTCGAGGTAGACGGTTCAATCTCTGTGAGGCTTATCACGACAATGGGAAGGTCGAGGTAGACGGTTTAATCTCTGTGGGGCTTATCGCGACAATGGGAAGGTCGAGGTAGACGGTTCAATCTCTGTGAGGCTTATCGCGACAATGGGAAGGTCGAGGTAGACGGTTTAATCTCTGTGGGGCTGATCGCGACAATGGGAAGGTCGAGGTAGACGGTTCAATCTCTGTGAGGCTTATCGCGACAATGGGAAGGTCGAGGTAGACGGTTCAATCTCTGTGAGGCTGATCGCGACAATGGGAAGGTCGAGGTAGACGGTTTAATCTCTGTGAGGCTTATCGCGACAATGGGAAGGTCGAGGTAGACGGTTCAATCTCTGTGAGGCTTATCGCGACAATGGGAAGGTCGAGGTAGACGGTTCAATCTCTGTGGGACTTATCGCGACAATGGGAAGGTCGAGGTAGACGGTTTAATCTCTGTGGGGCTTATCGCGACAATGGGAAGGTCGAGGTAGACGGTTCAATCTCTGTGAGGCTTATCACGACAATGGGAAGGTCGAGGTAGACGGTTTAATCTCTGTGGGACTTATCGCGACAATGGGAAGGTCGAGGTAGACAGTTCAATCTCTGTGAGGCTGATCGCGACAATGGGAAGGTCGAGGTAGACGGTTTAATCTCTGTGGGACTTATCGCGACAATGGGAAGGTCGAGGTAGACAGTTCAATCTCTGTGAGGCTGATCGCGACAATGGGAAGGTCGAGGTAGACGGTTCAATCTCTGTGGGGCTTATCGCGACAATGGGAAGGTCGAGGTAGACGGTTCAATCTCTGTGAGGCTGATCGCGACAATGGGAAGGTCGAGGTAGACGGTTCAATCTCTGTGAGGCTTATCGCGACAATGGGAAGGTCGAGGTAGACGGTTCAATCTCTGTGAGGCTGATCGCGACAATGGGAAGGTCGAGGTAGACGGTTCAATCTCTGTGAGGCTGATCACGACAATGGGAAGGTCGAGGTAGACGGTTTAATCTCTGTGAGGCTTATCGCGACAATGGGAAGGTCGAGGTAGACGGTTCAATCTCTGTGAGGCTGATCGCGACAATGGGAAGGTCGAGGTAGACGGTTCAATCTCTGTGAGGCTTATCACGACAATGGGAAGGTCGAGGTAGACGGTTTAATCTCTGAGGGGCTTATCGCGACAATGGGAAGGTCGAGGTAGACGGTTCAATCTCTGTGAGGCTTATCGCGACAATGGGAAGGTCGAGGTAGACGGTTTAATCTCTGTGGGGCTGATCGCGACAATGGGAAGGTCGAGGTAGACGGTTCAATCTCTGTGAGGCTTATCGCGACAATGGGAAGGTCGAGGTAGACGGTTCAATCTCTGTGAGGCTGATCGCGACAATGGGAAGGTCGAGGTAGACGGTTTAATCTCTGTGAGGCTTATCGCGACAATGGGAAGGTCGAGGTAGACGGTTTAATCTCTGTGGGGCTGATCGCGACAATGGGAAGGTCGAGGTAGACGGTTCAATCTCTGTGAGGCTTATCACGACAATGGGAAGGTCGAGGTAGACGGTTCAATCTCTGTGGGGCTTATCGCGACAATGGGAAGGTCGAGGTAGACGGTTTAATCTCTGTGGGGCTGATCGCGACAATGGGAAGGTCGAGGTAGACGGTTCAATCTCTGTGAGGCTTATCACGACAATGGGAAGGTCGAGGTAGACGGTTCAATCTCTGTGGGGCTTATCACGACAATGGGAAGGTCGAGGTAGACGGTTTAATCTCTGTGGGGCTGATCGCGACAATGGAAAGATCGACGTAGAGAGGATGTCTCCGGGAGCAATCCCCCTACTTTTAACGAAGAAAGACATAGGATATGTGTCGTGTACAAACATGGACATCTGCACAGTTGGGGATCGAACCACATACCGGTCACATGGACTGGCCTGGCAGAATCAGATACATGCAACATCATAGAAAGGTAAATCCAAATGAAGGTCTCGTTCATGGTAAGGGCGTTGAGCAAGTTGAACCGACAGCCGCGTTAATTACAACAGTCTACGTCTTTGACGCAAAAACTGGAAGAGCGGTGAAGCGACTAAATCTACAAATCTAGCAGAAATCTAACACGAAGCCTTGGGCCTTCCTTCCGTCGCAGGCCCCAATTACCCATTAAACAGACTCGTCACATTACAGGCAGACTGCAGGCCACGGCAGAGCCGCTGAGTCACGCCGAACACCCTCCTCAGTGCTCGGCCATCCCGACCCCCACCCCCACCGTATAGAGGCGTCCTGGGAAAATGAATATGTGAGCCACACAGGAGAATGCCCCCGCCCCCCGCCCCCCCCCAAAAAAAGAAAAAAAATCCTAGTGTGAAATCTTCTCTATACGAACACGGCTCGGACCGATTTACAAAATGTATGCTATTTTCCGCATCGTAGAGATTGATGGAGCCAGAGGTAACTTAGCGGCGGACCTACCCTTAAATCCCCGGCCTGCCACCCCTCCCTCCCCCCCCCCCCCCCCCGCCCATGGTGCTCGGCGATCTGACTGTGTGTAACGCCGGGAAGACAGGGATTTATCGCCCAGACGTGTCCTTCACGACATCCGAACCGATGACACGCCACGCCGCCAGGCTACAGCAGACCAGCCGCCTCCAATGCGTGTTGTCCAAGCATTGCCCCAATGAGCCAGACAACCGCACCCCAGCAATATGACCTCCGCAATGACGGGGTCCCAGCATAAAACAGCATAAGCCACGTGCTTGCGGTAAACAGCCATAAAGCCAGCCACGCTTTTGCCACCGGCATAATAAAGAAGAAACTCATTCAATGATAAAGACGTGTCCATTGATCGAACGAACCCTAGCGGTACAGTTTTCGTCCTTTTTTTATTCCATATATTCCCGGCGAATTTTCATGTAGACTTTCTTTAAGTCTGTACCGGCGAAATTATGTGCCAACTCAGAATTTAGCGCAAAATCGATCCAGGCCTCCACATTGTCCAGGCGTGTATCGGCACAGGTAATTCCCGACTCCCGTAAGGTTAACAGATATATTAATACAGCAGTCACTATTCCATGTAAATCCCACCTCTGCCAACCTAACCCTCACCCCACCAGCCACCCCATCCCTCACCACACCAGCCACCTCATTCCTCACCCCTCCCGCCACCCAGTCCCTCACCCCACCAGCATCCCCATCCCTCACCCCTCCAGCTACCCCATCCCTCACCCCTCCCGCCATCCCATCCCTCACCCCTCTAGCCACCCCTCCCTCACCCCCCACCCCCCCCAGCCACCCAGCCCCGGCCCCCAACTTCCCACCCCCCTAGTCCATTTCCTCCACTCACTACGCTCTTCATGGGTTTCCACCGACTTCCGGTACAAAACAACTTCCGGCGGGGTTTTCCAGGGGGTCCATCATCTACGTCACGACTCCACAAAATCGATTCCGTAGAGTAAATGCTGGGCGTGAGTAATGCGTGAGTTATAATGAAATAACGGTTCACGCCAACATGTAACGCCGAGCGAGTTCAGGGAGTCTGATGTGTACTCGGGGAAGAGAGTGGGAGAGCCAAGGTCGTGAACGTGCTCGGGAAAACTCGGAAGGTATGTAGGGATCCCCAGGGAGGATTCGGGAAGTAGTGAGAACGTGCTCCATGGGTATTCAGAGGGTGTACGGTGAGCGACCGGGGAGTGTGGTCAGGGGAGTGTGGTCCGGGGAGAGTGGTCCGGGGAGAGTGGTCCGGGGAGTGTGGTCAGGGGAGTGTGGTCCGGGGAGTGTGGTCCGGGGAGTGTGGTCCGGGGAGAGTGGTCCGGGAAGTGTGGTCCGGGAAGTGCCAGGGGAGTGTTGGGGGAAGTGCCCGGGGAGTGTCGCGTGAGTGCCCGGTTGGGGGGGGGGGTACCCGGGGAGTGTCGCGTGTGGTCCGGGGAGTGTGGTCCGGGGAGTGTGGTCCGGGAAGTGCCAGGGGAGTGTTGGGGGAAGTGCCCGCGGAGTGTCGCGTGAGTGCCCGGTTGGGGGAGTACCAGGGGAGTGTCGAGGGAGTGCCCGAGGGGTGTTGAGAGTGTCCGGGCAGTGTTCGGGGAGTGCAGGGAGAATCCCGTCGGGGAAGTGTTGGGGGAAGAGCCCGGAGAGTGTTGGGGGAAGTGCCCGGGGAGTGTTGGGGGAAGTGCCCGGGGAGTGTTGGGGGAAGTGCCCGGGGAGTGTTGGGGTAAGTGCCCGGGGAGTGTTGGGGGAAGTGTCCGGGGAGTGTTGGGGGAAGTGTCCGGGGAGTGTTGGGGGAAGTGCCCGGGGAGTGTTGGGGGAAGTGCCCGGGGAGTGTTGGGGGAAGTGCCCGGGGAGTGTTGGGGGAAGTGCCCGGGGAGTGTTGGGGGAAGTGTCCGGGGAGTGTTGGGGGAAGTGCCCGGGGAGTGTTGGGGTAAGTGCCCGGGGAGTGTTGGGGGAAGTGTCCGGGGAGTGTTGGGGGAAGTGTCCGGGGAGTGTTGGGGGAAGTGCCCGGGGAGTGTTGGGGGAAGTGCCCGGGGAGTGTTGGGGGAAGTGCCCGGGGAGTGTTGGGGGAAGTGCCCGGGGAGTGTTGGGGGAAGTGTCCGGGGAGTGTTGGGGGAAGTGTCCGGGGAGTGTTGGGGGAAGTGCCCGGGGAGTGTTTGGGGAAGTGCCCGGGGAGTGTTGGGGGAAGTGCCCGGGGAGTGTTGGGGGAAGTGCCCGGGGAGTGTTGGAGGAAGTGTCCGGGGAGTGTTGGGGGAAGTGTCCGGGGAGTGTTGGGGGAAGTGCCCGGGGAGTGTTGGGGGAAGTGCCTGGGGAGTGTTGGGGGAAGTGTCCGGGGAGTGTTGGGGAAGTGTCCGGGGAGTGTTGGGGGAAGTGCCCGGGGAGTGTTTGGGGAAGTGTCCGGGGAGTGTTGGGGGAAGTGCCCGGGGAGTGTTGGGGGAAGTACCCGGGGAGTGTTGGGGAAAGTGTCCGGGGAGTGTTGGGGGAAGTGTCCGGGGAGTGTTGGGGGAAGTGTCCGGGGAGTGTTGGGGGAAGTGTCCGGGGAGTGTTGGGGGAAGTGCCCGGGGAGTGTTGGGGGAAGTGTCCGGGGAGTGTTGGGGGAAGTGCCCGGGGAGTGTTGGGGGAAGTGTTCGGGGAGTGTTGGGGAAGTGTCCGGGGAGTGTTGGGGAAAGTGCCCGGGGAGTGTTGGGGGAAGTGCCCGGGGAGTGTTGGGGGAAGTGTCCGGGGAGTGTTGGGGGAAGTGCCCGGGGAGTGTTGGAGGAAGTGTCCGGGGAGTGTTGGGGGTAGTGTCCGGGGAGTGTTGGGGGAAGTGTCCGGGGAGTGTTGGGGGAAGTGTCCGGGGAGTGTTGGGGGTAGTGCCCGGGAAGTGTGGGTGGAAGTGTCCGGGGAAGTGTCCGGGGAGTGTTGGGGGAAGTGTCCGGGGAAGTGTCCGGGGAGTGTTGGGGGAAGTGCCCGGGGAGTGTTGGGGGAAGTGCCCGGGGAGTGTTGGGGGAAGTGCCCGGGGAGTGTTGGGGGAAGTGTCCGGGGAGTGTTGGGGGAAGTGTCCGGGGAGTGTTGGGGGAAGTGCCCGGGGAGTGTTGGGGGAAGTGCCCGGGGAGTGTTGGGGGAAGTGCCCGAGGAGTGCTGGGGGAAGTGCCCGGGGAGTGTTGGGGGAAGTGCCCGGGGAGTGTTGGGGGAAGTGCCCGGGGAGTGTTGGGGGAAGTGTCCGGGGAGTGTTGGGGGAAGTGTCCGGGGAGTGTTGGGGGAAGTGCCCGGGGAGTGTTGGGGGAAGTGCCCGGGGAGTGTTGGGGGAAGTGCCCGAGGAGTGCTGGGGGAAGTGCCCGGGGAGTGTTGGGGGAAGTGCCCGGGGAGTGTTGGGGAAGTGCCCGGGGAGTGTTGGGGGAAGTGTCCGGGGAGTGTTGGGGGAAGTGTCCGGGGAGTGTTGGGGGAAGTGCCCGGGGAGTGTCGGCGGAAGTGTCCGGGGAGTGTTGGGGGAAGTGTCCCGGGAGTGTTGGGGGAAGTGTCCGGGGAGTGTTGGGGGAAGTGTCCGGGGAGTGTTGGGGGAAGTGCCCGGGGAGTGTTGGGGGAAGTGTCCCGGGAGTGTGCTCTCACTGCGATCTTCACACAAACACTATTGACTATGCTACCTACCCCGCTTGGCCGGGCGGACATAAAAAAAATGATAACAATTAGGGGGTGGGGTTGCGGGGTGAGTGAGAGAGTGGGGTGAGGGGGAAGGACAGAGAACGGGATATAGGGAGTGAAGTATGGGCGTGCCAGCGGGACGGGCTGGGGTGGGGGGAGAATGAAGTAAAGACATTACCCCTCCCCTAAGCAGCGAACAAATCCTGAAGATATATTCAGCCAGCCGCGCTGCTCACACAGATCAGCGACCGAGGTCCGACCCCAGTAATTTGGTCACTACGGAGACAATATGAGGTGTTAGTGACGCCTACATCGGGCTGGGGGGGTGGGGGGTGAGCGTCGGCTCCGTGCAAGGAGGGGCGGGGGGTTGGGCGGTCACGGGGTAAAGCGGTCAGTGCGGGGAGTGGGCGGTCGAGGCGGGGAGTTGGTGTGGGCGGTTTGGGCGGGGAGGGGGTGTGGGTGGTCGGGGGGGGCGGTCGCTGCGAGGAGGGGTGTGGGCGTGGGGAGGGGGTGTGGGCGGTCGGGGCGGCGAGGGGGTGTGGACGGTCTGGGCGTGGAGGGGGGTGTGGCGGCCGAAGCGGGGAGGGGTGTGGGCAGTGTGGGTGGGGAGGGGGGGTGGGGGGTCGAGGTGGGTATAGGAGGGGGTGCGGTTGATCGGGGAGCGGGTAGTGTGGACGATCGAGGCTCTGCTTGCCATGATGTACCCATAGTATGAAGCGGTTCATTGGACGCTCACGGGTAGCCTCCTCCGATCCCTGGCCTACCACGCTATAAACATGATCACCCCCTCCACAAACACGTTCAGCGGCGGAAGGCACACGGCCAGCAAATCAACTTTTGATGTAACATAAATTTACGCAAAACGCCGGGCTTTGCTGCCGTGTTAGCAATAACAAGCCCAAATAATAGATTGGATGGCCATCATAAAATATGTAGCCGCCCTTGGCTCCCGCATCCACATCCCATTGTCCCTCACGAGCCACCTCCTGTGGCCCACCCGGCAGAGATCTAGCCTGCCGGTTGTACAGGCGGCCAATGGGCGGCGATCCTCCATATGGACAGACATGGCTCATCGGGGAGAGAGCCGGTGGCTGGGGGAGGGGGTCTTCAGCTGCGAGCCAATAATGCCCGTTGCCACCGGTTACCGGAACCACACAATCCTCCAGTGAACTAAAAACAAGTGTCTATATCTGTGACGTACATGTACGTGTATAAAAGGGCAACGGACTATAACATTTCAACTTTATTTGAGTGCCAGGGCGTGGGTGACAAATGCCGCGGAATGACATCACACCTCCCCCACCCACTACCCGGACTCTGCCACCCCCACCGGCCATACAGGCCGCGCCGTAAATCACCATACCGTAGCCATGGTCTCGCGTGCCGTTTGAACCCTTGTCGCCCCTGTAATAGTGAAGCCGCTGGGTAGTTTTTGGAGTCATAACCTACCAATCGCCTCGCACAGCCTGCGACTCCGCGGCCCACACTCGCTGGAAAAGGGTATTGCTATATTTAAACCGGACGCGCCCTCCGGGGGAGGGGGGGGGGGGGCGGGGTGAATAAAAGCATAAAGTCTATCTTGATGCAGCAACGCCCACCTCCTATATTCCGCAACCCCTACCCACAGCCCGGGCCCCTCCCCCCACCCCCGCCTCCTCTGTGCCACCCACCCAACCCGTCTTATCCTCCGGGGGGGAAGGGGGTGGCGGGGGGGTGGGGTGAATAAAAGCTTAAAGTATATCTTGATGCAGCAACCCCCACCTCCTGTATTCATCAACCCCTACCCACAGCCCCCCCCCCCCTGCGCCACCCACCCAACCCGTCTTATCCCGAGGCGACGGATTCCCCGGTAAAACGGAAGCCACCGAGGCTAAAAACGGAGCCGAGCTAATGACATTAGTGGATCCCGACCTCACAGGGAACGAAAATGTAACGTCATTACTGGTCTCGGGTTGGTGTATCGGCCGCGGGCAGACCACCAAGCTATAGCTGCTACAGGCCACCAAGCTGTAGCTGCTACAGGTCACCTAGCTATAGCTGCTACAGGCCACCAAGCTGTAGCTGCTACAGGCCACCAAGCTATAGCTGCTACAGGCCACCAAGCTATAGCTGCTACAGGCCACCAAGCTATAGCTGCTACAGGCCACCAAGCTATAGCTGCTACAGGCCACCAAGCTGTAGCTGCTACAGGCCACCAAGCTATAGCTGCTACAGGCCACCAAGCTGTAGCTGCTACAGGCCACCAAGCTGTAGCTGCTACAGGCCACCAAGCTATAGCTGCTACAGGCCACCAAGCTATAGCTGCTACAGGCCACCAAGCTATAGCTGCTACAGGCCACCAAGCTATAGCTGCTACAGGCCACCAAGCTGTAGCTGCTACAGGCCACCAAGCTATAGCTGCTACAGGCCACCAAGCTATAGCTTTCCAGAGGTCCGGATGGTAGGAGGAGGGGTGGGGGCGTGGGCGCAAAAAACAAACGCGATGTTATATAGCAAACCAGTAGTTACCCAGCGCGGGTGTGGGGGATGGCCGGCAATGCACGGGTCACACCCCTCCCCCCACCTTCACCCACTCCCCCACCAGTGGAACTCCGCAGCAGGCCCGGAACCCCGACACAGGGATGCGGAGATGAAGTTATAATTGAGCACGAGGAATCCTAGACTGGAGAGTTATTGGGTGGCAAACCAGCGGAGCTCGTCCTCCCCCTGTACCCACCCAAACCCCTACCCATTACCCCGCCTCCGCCTCCCTCCCCCCCCCCCCCCACCGTGGCTCGGAGGCCCACGCGACAGATTGCTCCAGCTTTGCAGAACTACAATATGGAGCCATTAGCGAAGTGGACGCATCACTCACTTACATGTATCGAGGGAATAAAAAAACCGACCGGCGAATGAAATAAGTGGTCCTAATCAATTACCTGGAAACAGCGAAGCGTGCCAGAAGACGATCTTACAAATGAGTGATTTTGATCAATTATGCGGTAAAAAACTAAACCCACTGCTGGTCCATGAATGATCAACTAACTCTCTTTACAATGCGGAGCTCAGCTGCGAACACAACGTAACCAAAAAGTAACGTACCGCTGGGAAGATGCAAAATGAGTGATGGTGAAAATAAATGTTCTGCTGTAAAAGAATCATGTAAATGATTCAGAGTATATGTGAAGAAAGGACCAACACATTTTATGCGCGGAATCAAACAAGTGATATTGAAGGCCTAAACGTATTGCTATCGATGAATCAAACAAGTGATATTGAAGGCCAAAACGTAATGCTATCAATGAATCAAACAAGTGATATTGAAGGCCAAAACGTATTGACATCAATAAATCAAACAAGTGATATTGAAGGCCTAAACGTATTGAAATCAATGAGTCACACAAGTAATATTGAAGGCCTAAACGTATTGCTATCGATGAATGAAACAAGTGATATTGAAGGCCTAAACGTATTGACATCAATAAATCAAACAAGTGATATTGAAGGCCTAAACGTATTGACATCAATAAATCAAACAAGTGATATTGAAGGCCTAAACGTATTGACATCAATAAATCAAGCAAGTAATATTGAAGGCCTAAACGTATTGCTATCGATGAATCAAACAAGTGATATTGAAGGCCTAAAAGTATTGACATCAATAAATCAAACAAGTGATATTGAAGGCCTAAACGCATTGAAATCAATGAGTCACACAAGTAATATTGAAGGCCTAAACGTATTGCTATCGATGAATCAAACAAGTGATATTGAAGGCCTAAACGTATTGACATCAATAAATCAAACAAGTGATATTGAAGGCCTAAACGTATTGACATCAATGAATCACACAAGTAATATTGAAGGCCTAAACGTATTGACATCAATGAATCAAACAAGTAATATTGAAGGCCTAAACGTATTGACATCAATGAATCAAACAAGAGATATTGAAGGCCTAAACGCATTGACATCAATGAATCAAACAAGTGATATTGAAGACCTAAACGTATTGACATCAATGAATCAAACAAGTGATATTGAAGGCCTAAACGTATTGCTATCGATGAATCAAACAAGTGATATTGAAGGCCTAAACGTATTGACATCAATAAATCAAACAAGTGATATTGAAGGCCTAAACGTATTGCTATTGATGAATCAAACAAGTGATATTAAAGGCCTAAACGTATTGCTATCGATGAATCAAACAAGTGATATTGAAGGCCTAAACGTATTGCTATCGATGAATCAAACAAGTGATATTGAAGGCCTAAACGTAATGCTATCAATGAATCAAACAAGTGATAATGAAGGCCTAAACGTATTGACATCAATAAATCAAACAAGTGATATTGAAGGCCTAAACGTATTGAAATCAATGAGTCACACAAGTAATATTGAAGGCCTAAACGTATTGCTATCGATGAATCAAACAAGTGATATTGAAGGCCTAAACGTATTGACATCAATAAATCAAACAAGTGATATTGAAGGCCTAAACGTATTGACATCAATGAATCACACAAGTAATATTGAAGGCCTAAACGTATTGACATCAATGAATCAAACAAGTAATATTGAAGGCCTAAACGTATTGACATCAATGAATCAAACAAGAGATATTGAAGGCCTAAACGTATTGACATCAATGAATCAAACAAGTGATATTGAAGACCTAAACGTATTGACATCAATGAATCAAACAAGTGATATTGAAGGCCTAAACGTATTGCTATCGATGAATCAAACAAGTGATATTGAAGGCCTAAACGTATTGACATCAATAAATCAAACAAGTGATATTGAAGGCCTAAACGTATTGACATCAATGAGTCACACAAGTAATATTGAAGGCCTAAACGTATTGCTATCGATGAATCAAACAAGTGATATTGAAGGCCTAAACGTATTGACATCAATGAATCAAACAAGTGATATTGAAGGCCTAAACGTATTGACATCAATGAATCACACAAGTAATATTGAAGGCCTAAACGTATTGACATCAATGAATCAAACAAGTAATATTGAAGGCCTAAACGTATTGACATCAATGAATCAAGCAAGAGATATTGAAGGCCTAAACGTATTGACATCAATGAATCAAACAAGTGATATTGAAGGCCTAAACGTATTGACATCAATGAATCAAACAAGTGATATTGAAGGCCTAAACGTATTGCTATCGATGAATCAGACAAGTGATATTGAAGGCCTAAACGTATTGATATCAATAAATCAAACAAGTGATATTGAAGGCCTAAACGTATTGACATCAATGAGTCACACAAGTAATATTGAAGGCCTAAACGTATTGCTATCGATGAATAAAACAAGTGATATTGAAGGCCTAAACGTATTGACATCAATGAATCAAACAAGAGATATTGAAGGCTTAAACGTATTGACATCAATGAATCAAACAAGAGATATAGAAGGCCAAAACGTATTGACATCAATGAATCAAACAAGAGATATTGAAGGCCTAAACGTATTGACATCAATGAATCAAACAAGAGATATTGAAGGCCTAAACGTATTGACATCAATGAATCAAACAAGTGATATTGAAGACCTAAACGTATTGACATCAATGAATCAAACAAGTGATATTGAAGGCCTAAACGTATTGACATCAATGAATCAAACAAGTGATATTGAAGGCCTAAACGTATTGACATCAATGAATGACACAAGTGAGATGGGAGGCCTACACGTATTGCTATCGACGAATCAAACACGTGACATTGAAGGCCTAAACCTATTGTTATCGATGAATCAAACAAGTGAGATGGAAGGCCTGAACGTCTTGCTATCGACGAATCAAACACGTGACATTGAAGACCTAAAAGAATTGCTATCGACGAATCAAACACGTGACCTGATCCAAGCCTACTGCGGCCGCCAACATTTAGTTTAAATTTACCTTGCAATACGAAACTTATCACTACCTATAAATGAAACAAATGATTGTAAACAGGCGTAAAACCCAAGTATTGTGAGCGAAGGGCGCCAGGTTGATCAAATTGCCGGACAAAACTAAACGTGAAGCAGTAAAAACGAACCAGTTTGATCACCCGTCTTAAACAAACTAAAGATGCCACCGCAACTGAGCGTGGTCAACTTTGTTGGACAAATGCGAATCAATCAATTAAGTGACTTTGAACGACCTTTTAGACATAACTAAAATTACTGCTGCAGATGAAAGAAACAAATTTCATTAATCGTATTGCCAAAGGTAAACGTACAGCTACGAACGAATCAAACTCAATAAGTAACTTTCAACAGCCTTCCAGACAAACTAAGCGTATCGCAACAATTGACCATGGACGACCTTCTTGACTACACTAAACTTACTACTGCAGCTGAATCAAACAAGTAATTTTGAACGATCTTCTTGTCCACACTAAACTTACTACTGCAGATGAATCAAACAAGTAATTTTGAACGATCTTCTTGTCCACACTAAACTTACTACTGCAGATGAATCAAACAAGTTACTTTGAACGGGGTTTATAGGAAAACTAAAAGTACTGATGCAGATGACCCAGACAAGTCACTTGAATCAGTCGTTTTCCCCTAATATCACTCATTTCCGTACATGCCTATAAACAAGTTCAAAGTAGCTCATCATCTGTTTGAACAAACATACGGATGCCATAATTTTGACGAAAATTAAGTACGTAAATTTGATCTGATAAACAGTTTGTTACTAAACCTTCAGCTGAAGTGATTAACATTTTTTTAGCAAATAAACTACAATATTATATGGCTTAAGGCTTTTATTTGTGTATGGATATAACGCAGAGTTGTTACCTTATAAATGCGGCCAGCATTACTCGATCCGTTGGACAAGACACCAGAGCCAGGTAGCCAGACCAGGATACCGCAAGTCGACAAAGGTGATCAAATGGATCGCCAACGATCAAGAAACTAGGAGAAACGGGTCGCCCCTTTCCACAACATAAAGAGAGTTTCCAGTGATTGACCACGCCATCCTATAACCAGCGCTAGGCGCCGGTTCGGTCGCCAACCATCTACAGTAAGTGTTAACCTGGATTAAGAACAGACGCCGCGGTTGAGAAATGTGTTGTTACCCACGGTACCTTTAAAAAGGTAGAAAATTGACCGATCTCCGCTTCAGCGTTGCCCACGAGCAATGTTTGCAATATGAAAAGCCATAAATACCGTTCCGGGTTTGATGAACTCGACGTCAAGGAGTCATAAAGGTTCTGTACAAGTCCCTGCCGTCCAGTACAGGTCATCCAGTGAGACCTGGCATCAGCTGTTATAGAGGTCCATGTCCATTGTGGATGGCGACTTAATGACAACCTTGGCGTCATATCACAGCACAGAGAGACTCGCGGCGAAGGACTGAACCCTATCGTCAGCAGATCTAAATAACAATGCGCCGGCGAGCCCCCCCCCCCCCTCCCCTGACCCCCATCCGTGATACCAAGGCGCCGGCGAGCCCCCCCCCCCCCCTCCCCTGACCCCCATCCGTGATACCAAGGCGCCGGCGAGTTTACCCCCCCCCCCCACGGATCCCATCAACGCATTACGGAGGGAGACCGCGCAATGTACGTCAGTCGGACGCAGGGTTTCTTTCTTACGTCCTCATATTTTAGGCAGACGATTAACAAAAAACATCAATCATAATGACTATTTACCGATGAAACTGACTCGGTACCGCATGTCAATTCGCGCCATAAAAACACCACTCCCCTCCCCCTCACCGCTACCCGAAAATTTCGGGATTTATATAAATCAGGGAGTGTTGAATATCTGATGGTGTGACTCCCATGGCTGAACAGTAATCGCGTATCGGGATAAGCAGCCTGCATCTGGTACACACTAGCCCCAGTCGGGGTTTTGCCTATTAAGAAGAGGTCCGCGTTAATTACGCGACCGCTGCTGGTGTATAAATAAAATCATTTGAGACCACAAAGTTGAAGTGTGTTTTGCGATATTTTCCTTTAACTTTCTCTCATTACCGCGGGGCGGGATGACATCCGCCGATGATAAATTAGATTGCCACCAATTTTGCCGCTCGAACGCCAGACAAGTATGTCAATAGTACAGTAGCAAGGAAAACTGACGAACCCATGCCGCATCACTCGGCGCTAATTGAACGACGCGGCCATAATTAGGAACAATTTAAATCAATTAATACGCATTCCGACAAGGAATGTATTTCTGAAGCGCATAGCGTCAAGTTTCGTCTACAGCCGGGATTCAGGAGTAAAGCCCCCCCCCCCCTCCCCCAACATCCTAATAACAAACAGCAAAGTCATTAAATTATACGAATGTGATTACCGGGTTTATCTTGTGCAATGTTTGTTCGTCATACGGTTGGTTGGTTGCTTGGTTGTATATTCAGGGCGCTTTAACCACTTTTGGTCAATGGGGGAAGGGAAGGAGAGTGGAGCCATGTCCTTGGGGTAACCCCCCCCCCCGCTCTTTGCGACGAACGAAGTGGGATCTCTTTATCCTGCGACCACACAGACATGGCCACAGCGGGGCTCGGACCAGCGATCCACGTGCCGTTAGGCTCTCGGGTAGCCAGAGCACTCATGGCGATCGCTCTAACCCACTGAGCTATCGGGCCAGCCCCTGTTTGTCATACGCGGGAAGTGTAGCACAGAAATAATTGGAGAAAACCGAGGCGCGCATAAAATATGACTCGATGAATTGATTGTTAAAATGAGATTGGTGAAATTATACAAGAAAACAGCCAGTTATCTTCGGCCACGTTTACGTTCAACCATGGTTTGTCGTAAGTACCGCCAACCACCATGTCACACTGGTGGCCACGTGCGTAGTGTCACGTGTCGGGGCGTAAATTATGAATTTGGATAAATTGGGCAAAAACATCAGGAATCAAGGAATTGTACCAATAATGTTTATTGGTAGTGAATAATACATCACTTGCTAAAACCAGCCAATTTTATCTCACTTATACGCACAAAGAATACTGAATTATTCAACAATCTTGGTGCATTCTGCTACCATGCAGCAAAATTACACAGTCTATCATAAATGGCGTGCAACTTGTTATGTAAATGTGTGTATATGTTCCACGGACCCGTGGCCCGATAGTGCAATAAAGACACACGCATAAGCCAAACGTGTCGAGTTCTGTGCCACTGGAGGAAGTGACTGTCACTGGTACTGGTCAAGACACCTCGGCACGGCGCCAGTCGACTCATAACGTAACCTTGTCGAGCCCACACCGGATCCATCCACGACTGGAGAACAACTGAGAGAACAACACTGGTCCAGAAAACTGACGGTCACCGCGCTACGCACCTTTTATGGTGTTATAAATCAATATTATTAAACGCACAAAGCAAGCCGGAAGAAAATTCAGCCCGGTAATGATGCAACGCTGCTTCCATATTGACACAGGATCCTAATGATGTAAAACCCCCCATGGCAAGTCGCTTCCAAGACCAACATAGGAAGCACCAGACGTGATGGCAAACAAAGAAAAGTAACTTCCAGGATGAATATAGGAGGCCATCAACGTCACGCCAATCAAGGAAAACTCACGACCAAGAATAATATAGGAAGCTCTAGACGTCATGACAATCAAAGGCAAGTCACTTCCAGGTCAATATGGGAAGCACTAGACGTCATGACAATCAAGGGAAACTCAATGCCAGGAATAATATAGAGAGCTCTGGGCGTGATGCCAGTCAAGGGCAAGTCACTTCCACAACTAATATAGGGAGCTCTATGCGTCATGACAATCAACGGCAAGTCACTTCCAGGACCAATATAGGAGGCTCTATGCCTCATGCCAATCAAGAGCCAGCCACTTTCATGATCAATATTGGACGTTCTAGACGTCCAGGTAATCAAAGACAAATCACTTCCAGGACCAATGTAAAAAGCTCTAGGCCTCTTGACACCCAAGCTTACCTGGTTAATTTGATGAATTGATCAGATCGCCGCTTCCACCTCTACAACACGAGCTGATGACGGTTGGAACTCCTAAGACGCCAACGGAGGCGTTGGTCGGTTGGAATATCGCTCTCTCTGTCTCTCTTCAAACAGATCCGATACTAATGCCAACGCGTGCACGTGATATTCATGCGGAATTGATTTGTTTTCGTTAGACATGCAATATGCAGTCAATAAACTGAAAGAAATTAGCGCATGGTACTGTCGGGTTGATGAAACGGTTCATGACAACTGGTGTCTCATTAACGCGATGAAAACGCTTAAATCTGCCTATCTTAAGCGTAAGTACCTCCAGCTGGCATACTTAATCATTGATTGCCTGTCACCTGTATTGTTCTATGGACTATTTCAATATTACAACCAGGCCAAGACTTATCTGCACCGGATCTCACAGCTAATGCGAAATTAAATCGATCAAACAATAAATCAAATTTGAAGATTACGCATATGGCATAGGTTCAAGTCTTCCCTATCCTGTCCGAGCCTTGTATAGGATAGGAGATTTATGCTGAGATAAACACATCTCGCACTAATGTCATGCGCATTTTCTCGCACGGGTTTATCTCGGACCTGGTGTGACGATGGGCTGCAGCCAAGGTAGTGCGAGACTGTGAGGAGCGGTGAGTAATGATAACAATAAGTAAATCCGAGATAAACCAAATTGTGAACACTCGGATTTAATTCGGGCCTTCTATACCAGACCCGCACGAAATGTACTTTTGTAGCTTTGAATATGCTTGATTGCTTAGGATTTCTCACAGACAATAAAAGGAAACAACGGGCGAAACTTTCTTGGATAACCATGAAGAAACATACAGGTCACGCTCGGAGTTAATGGCCGGTCTTATCCGCTTTATTTGGACAACCGTAAGGTCTCCTGTAAGAACCAAACTTCTTTACCGCCTGTAAGGACCAAACTTCTTTACCGCCTGTAAGGACCAAACTTCTTTATCACCTGTAAGGACAAAATTTCGTTATCACCTGTAAGGACCAAACTTCTTTAACACCTGTAAGGACCAAACTTCTTTATCACCCTTAAGGACAAAACTTCTTTATCACCTGTAAGGACCAAACTTCTTTATCACCGGTAAGGACCAAACTTCTTTATCACCTGTAAGGACCTAACTTCTTTATCACCCGTAAGGACCAAACTACTTTATCACCTGTAAGGACCAAACTTCTTTATCACCTGTAAGGACCAAACTTCTTTAACACCTGTAAGGACCAAACTTCTTTATGACCTGTAAGGACCAAACTTCTTTATCACCTGTTAGGACCAAACTACTTTATCACTTGTAAGGACCAAACTTCCTTATCACCTGTAAGGACCAAACTTCTTCATCACCTGTAAGGACCAAACTTTTTTATCACCTGTAAGGACCAAACAACTTTATCACCAGCTGTAAGGAGAAAACTGTATCACCTCATGTAAGGACCAAATCTTGTTATTTACCAAAAGCGACCACATGGCATTTGCCAAGCGACTTCCCAGGATATCAGAAACTGTTCCTGAGAAAATATGTGTTTTTTTTCCAGTCAACTAATATTTATGCCAAAAAATATGAAGAAAGAAGCTTAAAATAAACCTAGATATCACCTTAAGAAGCAAAGCCTTCCATTACCAATAACGTTGGGGTAGAGAGGGATGATGGTTTGTAGGTTGGTTGGTTATAGTAGGATTCCTTAACATGTGTAGGTCATATTGCGATGATGCAAAGGGTCAAGGTAGAGGGATGTGGAATCTGTATCCTGTGCCAACAGGTGGGATTCAAGTCGCCACTCGCCAGATGTGCAGATTAGGCAACCAAGTGACCCACCAAGCCTATAATGTACCACAATTAAACATGGATAGCTGTGAATATAGACAGCCTCTCCCTCATTAGTGACTATTGATGAGCCCATATCCAATTAAACTATGCCTTGCTGGAAAGGACTTTGGAACATGCTCATCTTGCATAAAGTCAAAATCAGCCACCTCATTTTGACAAGTGCCAAGGTGTTGGAGTCATGAGTTCGGTTGTGACCATCTTGTATAGTATCTTACTGGAAATAAGGCAGATGGAAACAATGGTGCTGTACTTCCTGACAACTTGATGATGGGCAAGGGGGCAGTAAGTTTTTTTATCGAAGAATAAAATTTTCTTCATTAAGATTTGAAAAATTGCATGCAGTATTCTTAATCAATTACCATATCTACATTTTTATTATTACTTATCCCATGATTCTTGTTCCTAACTGGCTTTCAAAATGCAATTACATTAAACTGTTAAACTGGGGAGAAGGTGGGGGTAACACTGCAGCAAAGGAAAAATATCTGAGGAAAGGTTGATTGAGCTCTTCGATAATCTGATGACCAGTGGGTAAGGGTGTAGTGTTTGACAACCAGTGCTTCGCACCCAAACAAGGGCTCTGAAGGTAAAACAAACATACAAGCTCAAATGGGTGATTCTTGCGGGCAGCCCTATTTAGGGGTCATACTATAACTCAAAATAGTCTGCAAAACACTGAAATACCAGGTCTAAGACAGGAGAATATATGAAATAATTCAGAAATAGAAGCAGTAATACTGATTTGAATGATTTCTTGTACAATGGACCCGCAGCCCCTGTAGTACAATGGTAATAAATGCATTAATTATTCTGAACATGCATGATTCAGATTTTCATTAACAGCAGCAAAAGGAATGATATCGATATCTTTGTTCAAAGGAGTACATGTGTCATGATATGGTTACCTTATGATGATAGCTGTAAACTGGCTATTTCGGTACGTAATTATTTGCAAAATAGACTAGAACCACAAGTGTTACTATATCCTGGCTGAGAACTGGTGGATAATATGATTGGAGTGGAGTTTGTACTTGCACTTGTTGCAGGCCCGAAATTTTCCTCCTGTGTAATACAGGTCGAACCATGGAATCAGTTAATCTGAGTTTTTCCTATATCCAATCAAATTTGGATCTGAGCAAGCAGCCAGCTCATTGGACCCAGGGATTCAAGGTATGTGCCAGAATCACACCAGCCGATCAGGTTGTCGCATTTTGGAACTCACAATTTATAATTCAATAGACAACTGCAGTTCTCATTATCATATAAAATTGTCAGCACTATGATTTTCTTCTTGACATTGTTAAAAAGGCTGGTTGTGGCAGGTAAAATAACAGCTTTGACTGCTGGCTAATATACTGCTGGGATGCCTCATATTATGTCCCAGCGGCTTGTGTCGACATTGCTTTAGCTGACACTGATTATTGAATAACAACTAGCCATGTCAATCCCCCTTCACCGGGATATTCCTCCACCTCCCAGCCATTTCCACCCCCTCAAATATTGACTACTAAACCCCCTACACCATATCGCCGGCACTAATACAAGCTTTCCCCTCCGGCATCCTGTCTCGCACCCATCCCAAAATCATCTAGAGCAGTCAAAGTGGAGGTAAACCCTTGTATCAACGCTCTATAGACAGGATGGACATACTACCAGAACAGCCGGATAGTCTCCCCACCTCTTAGTAGGAGTGGGGCGAGGCAGTGGCAGGGGGCAAAGCTTTGAATTGGAATCATCGTATCTCAAAAAGACATGACCAATAAATGTCTATAAAATGTTGCATTGCAAAATCATCTTCTTCTGGTCAAGTTGTTATTAAAGAATGCCAATTAATCTATTTTCACACCCGACCCTAGTATGAGTATCCCCTGCTTCCACCTCTCGCTGCAAAGTATTCATGGCCAGTCAATCGAATCGGCTGCTAGCTTCATACACCCCTTCTCCCTCTACCCTCATAGATAACCACCCCACCCACCCTATCCCATACAGCTGTTCTGGTAGTAGGGCCGTCCTGTCCATACGCTGTACCAACTTGCCAATACATTGGCGAACTTACCAGTATAATTAGGGGTATAATTACTATCCTACCTTCTAAGCTTATATATGTTATATAACTAACGTATATTGTATACACCATTAATAAATATAAACTGAAATGTAAAACATCCGATATCCATCAACTCATTTCATGCTTGAAGTTGAACCCCCACCTCCCCCCAACCCCCACACACCAAACTTAAACAAGTTGAGGTTGACTTGGAGACCAACATGACCAACATTGCAATCAACCTCCATTATCGCCCATTGAGACCTTAGCCCAACGCTATGTAACCACTGCAAACCAGCCTCCGCATTTAACATTAAGAGTTTCTTACCCGTAGTTCCAAGCCAGTGTTTCCTTCGAATCCCTGAGTGTCAAATTGTCAGCATCGGCGCACCAGATCAGTCCCAGTGGGCGTTGGTCTTGTCACTGGCGCTAGTGGTAGTTACGGTGGGAAGTTCTGAAAACGGAAGTTGTTTCGTGAGATATGGAAGGCGGATCGTAAAAAAATTGGTATTCTGCCCAACTCGGGGGTGGAATATGGAAAGCGGAACGGCAAGCGGAGGGTTTGTGGTTGCAGCTGCTAAGACCATCGTCAGGACGAGCGCTCCAACTCCATGCGGTCTATAGACCGAACGGCCGTACTACCAGAACGGCCGTATGGTCTCCCTATCCCTTAGTATGGGTGGGGGAAGGAAGTGGTAGGGGGGAGAGCTTTAAATTGGAATCCTCGGATCCCAGAAAGGCATGACTTGTAAATGTCTATAAAATATTGCATTGAAAAATCCTTATATTTTCTTTTTCGGGTTGAGTTATTATCAAAGATTGCCAATTAGGCCCCTAATCCATTTTGATGCCCAACTCCAGTGTGAGCCTCCTCTGCCTCCACCCCTCAGTGCACAGTATGCATATGGCCCGCCAATCTGGTAGTACGGCCGTTCTGTCCATACACCCTCCATGCTACCCCCCCCCCCCCCAACCTGCATCGATCATTGTCATTAGCCCGCCATCGGGTCGCTAGTGCAGGACGTGTCTGAATATACACAGATATAGAAGGTGGACAAGTGATTGCGCTGGTACCAGTGATTGCGCACTTGCAGAAGTGCACTTTCGTTATTTTATTTATATTAGTTTGTGTCCAAACTGTTACCAGACAGATAGATGCCTCCATATGTGACAGCTACCTTGACATCTATTTCGTAGCATTTCAAGTGATCTCCATACTATTTTTATCATCTGTTAGCTCGGTGTGCAATCACTGGTACCTGCGCAATCATTGGTCCGATTTCTCTATACTGTATATATGAGGCTCCGCTTTCGACCAATGCACTCCTTGGGCGCGAAGGGGGGGGGGGGTCCCTATTATACCATATGGGTTCCGCGGGTGCCTTGATGCCTGCGAGAGCGGACATTTGTGATGAAAAAGATAGCCCTATAGAGCGGATATTTATGATGAAAAACATACCCCTATAGAGTGGATATTTTAAAACTTGCGACTCCGAGGGAGGGGGGAGGGGGGGGGAGGGGCTCTGAAAATGTGCGTTTATAGAGCGGGTTGCCGGAAAAAAATACCCCTTCCGAGCGAATTGTGACGGTGAAAAATGGGGGGCATTACCGCATAACCCTCCCCTCCAAACCCAGCAATGTATTAAGTCCCCCCCCCCCTTCCCTCCGGGCCACGAACACTGGTTTGAGAAATCACATGCTTATTTTTTAGGTTATTAGGTTATTAGTTTTTTAGTTATTAGCGTATATAAGAACACAATTATTGCATGCAGTAAATCTCAGGGCCGTAAGCCTCCTTTTTGGCCAAACTGATGCATCTAGTGTGAAAAATGAAGTGTGCTTTTTTGGTGTACTACGTCATCTAAAATTGGGCATGTATTGTACCTCTTTAAATATGCGGATAACTCCGCTATTCTGTACGTATTTAACAGTGAAATAAATATGTCCCAGGCATTTCTCAAAAACATTCCACCTATTTTCATATAGGTGGAAATTAACTCATTTGAGCAACCTTATATATCACAACAACGCCGCTCAATCGTAGGGGTCTGGAAGGGAGATTCCAGTATCCAGTGTCGACTTTTTCAAAACTCTTAGTGTCGAGTGTCGATTTTTCACGACGTTCCATGTCGCTTTTTGGCTAAGTTCAGTGTAGTTTTCTAAAAAATCTGTGTCGATGTCGCTTTTTCAGATCTTCA
Source organism: Arenicola marina (assembly GCA_964019135.1). NCBI lineage: Eukaryota > Metazoa > Annelida > Polychaeta > Arenicolidae > Arenicola > Arenicola marina. Next base: position 5,243,175 of record OZ025252.1, on the reverse strand, counting down.
GTGTTGGAATTTGTAGGTCGATTTTTCAAATATGCCCATGCCGCGTGTCGCTATTCACCCCTTCCAGACCCCTGATCGTATTAGATCGTATTATGCAGGATAGGTGCACACTGCTCTTATAGTGTTCACGATATAGTGTTCACGATCGTGCATTCTCGCCAAAAGTGAAAGCTGGATGCTTTCTACTCCGCAAATTGGTACGTTGGTCCCTACTATATTTGTGTTGTTAAGTCACTATCATTACTTATATGGCTAAGTGAAAGACACAATAAAATGCGCAAAATTTATGATTGCGCCGCTAAATCTTTATCCGTCATATGAATAATGTAAATTTTTGTGACTTTTTACTTTGGACCTACTGCGTTATAAGGCTCATAAATTTCATCGGTTTCTGGATATCTTTCCCACAATCTGACAATTCACAATTGGCTCACAACTGGCCACAATACATTGCACAATGGCGCTACCCGAAAAGAATATATATATAACCAGTTAAGGCCATGATTGTGAATGTAGGTTTATTTGTTTCCTGACCTATGTAACATGATTTATACGGTGTGTGTTACGTCCCTGCTCCGGGGTGTGACAGCCAGGTCTTGACTTTGACCGTTGTACTCCGCATCGACTGAGCATGTTAGGTGTAGATCTTATATCCTTTAAGGACTTACTTTGATGTCTTGCAAGTCGTTTTGCTCGGAAGCCCTCTTCCCCATATATTACCAGCATGACGGCTTTCATCTGAACGTCAGTACGGTTACATTTTCCCAGCTTGCAATCAATATTATCGCAATGTCGGCCACTTTGAGCCCGATATTTAATTAATACATCAAGACAATACTTTGTCGATATATGACATATCTGGTGTGCTGTGGAAATGAAAATGAAACGGATGCTAACCTTAAAGTTGCATATCGAGCTCTTTCCCGCCAAAACTCAAGAGGTCAAAATACAAATAAGAATCAGTCCTTGAATCATTCAAGATTTCTTTTGTCTATACTCCACCCATGCCAGACTGCCAAATAGTGTCTCTCAGCCTTGCACGTGATATCAATTTATCACAAGTTTTCATTTTAGTGGTAAACGTCATAAGTTTTTGCGCTTCGCGATGCTTTGGTATAAGTAGCAGTGCCGCAACAGAGTTCTGTGGTGTCCGGGGATAGACACGTTTGCCACACCACAGCCGAAACGGCGATGTCTATTAGGTTTCTAAATTTATGGAATGAAACAATCGAGTTTTCTGCAAATTTTGATATAAATTTCGCCTGGGCTTAGTTTTGGCGGGAAAGAAGTCGACATGCAACTTTAAGCTGGTCGGTACTGACAGAAGATCTAGCAGACGTTTAAACCACGTGGCAATTCGCGACAAACATCAGTGCGGAGACCCAGTATATATTATATATGGATATATATATAGCCGTTGATGTTTTGATTACGTTGACGTATATATGAGTACAGGGGGAAATTGGACACCTTGTCGAGGTTCTTGCCTCCCCCTCCTCTACACTGATTTACTGTGCCTGTGAATGGTATTGCGGCAATTAATTTTGTCCGATTTTCTACTGTAACTAAAATGTTATACACATTGCACAAATAGAATTGCTGGTGTCAGGGAGACCGTGAACCCGAAGCGCCTAATGCCTCGCCATTGTTAACCATCTTTGCTACCCGATATTCTGACCACCTCAAGGTCGATTGTTGTAAGTGTTGATGTACCAGGAGTTGCATGGTCGGTCAGCCTGTCAGTAATCTGGATGATGAAGGACGTCTGCTAGGACAAAGATGGAAACGGGCAGGCGTCTGGAGCGTTAAGGAGAGAGGGAATACTTTCAAACGCCAAATACTTCATGGCATAGTTGCATGTAAAATGCATGAGCTATGGTGTAATACGCTACTAAGCCGTCGACAGCCTAATCCATTACCCCATAGACTTATCACAGGCGAAGCGAAAGGGGAAAGGGGGGGGGGGCCTTATGGCGCTCCCTACCGCAAAAACTAATTGTTATTGAATATGACCTTAACTTTTCATACCGATATTTTCTGCCAACTAATATCTGTTTATTTTTTTTTTTTTTATTTCTTTATTTTCGAAACAGGCAAGGCACGGTACATAATCTATATTCTATCGACAATACTTGAACATAGTGAGGTGCACATATCTGCATAAAGTACTGCGATAAAAAATTAACGTTCACATTTTTTTGACAGCTGGCCACTGGTACCGGAAGTAAGCTTGGAACTTACTGTCTTTATTATTATTATGGTTCGACAGAAGTCATTCTCATTTACAGTTTAATGAGCTTTTAGCTCTATGGCTATAGTTTCATTTTAGACTGGTCGAAAAACGTTTGCGCAAAAAAAACTTCTTTTTTAACATCTCACCAGCTGTGATCTTTGACCTATAAAGACCAATAACGAACGGTTTCACATGTCTCTCTTTTGGTAATGTTTCACAACTAATGCCGTCGAATTGCGGCCAAGATTATGCCCACAAACGACCGCAAAGTTGCACCAATCGATATTTCCGACGTTGCAATTAATACGAATTGAAATTATATGACTATGTATGCGTATAATTTGTAATTATTAATTTATAAATATTGTACATATGCCTTCCATACTGTTTCATCCATAATGTCGGTTAATAGCGCGCACGTGCTAATATTACAATTTCCGCCCTTTGTACCGACGTTGAATAAAATTGTATCTTATCTTATAATCGTAATCCCCAGGGCCCGGTTGTCCCTAGGATTTTAATCGATTGTACTGCGCCTGGCGAGTTTCCTCGAACAGACGAGGTCCACGGGAACTTTTGGACCTTACCCAAGAAGATAGCTCGTTAGGTATATCTCAAAAAAAGGCGTCTTTACAGCGGTACATACTTGTAATGAAGGCAAATGGAAGCCCCCACCCCCCCCAATGAAATCATTCCCTCCGCCGGCTATAGAGATATCGTCGTGTATCCTGTGTATAATGGCCTGGTAACAACCACCAATTCATCATTCATAGCGTATTTCGCCAACGCTTTTTATCAATCTTGAACCAAAAAGTCAACCAGAGCCCGCAAGTACGAAACGGCCAGGGCCAAATATTTCGCCCTAGAATAGGACATTAGCATGGAGCGGAGCGAAATATTTTTGCCCTCGCCGTTCGAACTTACGGACCCAGATCACTTCGAGGAGAAGACGCCTGGCGACAGAAACCGCTGATTGTCAATCAGTGGCCACCACGCTTTTTTATGCTAATGATTGTTTAGTAAAAGTAAAAGTAAAATCATTGTATTAGCTGGCCAGTTAGTGCACGGTATGTTGTGGTATGACGTGGGGACAGTTTTAATTCATTGGGCGTACGTACCGCTATCCTTAACAAGCGACCTCAAACTGCAGGGGCAGTCTCGCATACAAATTCGGACCATGCCGTGACGTCATAGACCACCGATCGGCTGAATTTGCTGTGTACAAAAGTGGAATCACGTGTATACACGTTACGCAATGGACCGAAAAGTAGTTACACCTTTAATCCAGATAGCATGCCAACTGAACGTTGGATGAACGTTAGCAGCTACGTTTAATTGACGTTATATGTTAACGCTATTGTAATGTAATTTTACGCATTGATTTAACGCTAAATTAACGTTTGTATTTTAACGTTAACAGTAAACCATTTTGAACGAATATCTAACGGTAGCTATCGGCAAACGTCGGCCTTCCGGCCGCTGTACACCCCTGTGTCACTGCGTATTTCCCGAGAGGGTGGCCCAGGTTCGTCACCAATGGCACCAGTGTGATAGTTAAGGTCACAGGCCAGGTCTGTTGAACCCCGGTCGCGAGATTACAAGTCACGGACGCTAACCATTGCGCTACCGAAGCCAGAAATTTAATGCACGTTATGTTCGTCCATACGCGCATTTTTAATCACGCTGGGTGCGTTTTTACTATAAAAAACTTTATTATTATTATTCATATTAAACTTCCATTGACATTAGCTATGTCAGTATTAACACTATTTCCATTAAATCCGAACCGTATACAAATATTTACAAACAATAAAAGTCAAATTTAAATCTTTTATTCCAAACAGAATCAGAACATCTTGGAGCGGTTAGCGGCATATATCTGCGTTTTAATAAATATACTTAAATACCCGAGCACTTCAACACTTCACACTGACGGACGTAGATCAACTTTCATATATGTATGAAAGTTAATCTACGTCCGTAATATACATCACATATGATGTATATTTCTGTTATATAATATAGAAGTATACGCAAGCACATTACTTACATTGACAACCATAATGTATCCATCGGTTTCCTTAGCGGCAAACTACCATTTGATTTCTCCGTTATGTATATAGGCCTACAATACTCTGTATCAATGTTCCCTGTTTTCATTTTATATAACGAACGAAAACACTTTATATCACAATATAACCAGTGAGCGACCTATGTACAGGAATCACCGTAACACTGAATATTAGATAATCCAAACCTTGAGACGTAGGCTACTTAACTTCAGTGTTTGAATATTGTAGCGTACCGATGGTTCGGCTCCGAGGTTTATGTTCGAGTGCGGGGAAGGTACCATAATTCACAATATTATGATTGATACTTTGCTTTGACAGCACATGACTAAATCCAATTGTGAAGGCATCAATCGGACTAAATTAAAGCTGCTCATAGAGGGGGGCCATAGAGCTATTTTTTATCTGCATTATGATTTTCACAATATTTTGGAGAAACGTCCTAAACACATTATCTGAACTCTGTGTGAACTCTTTACGACACGTGCATACCTGGCAAACAGACTATTTTCCATTATATCATGTTTTTTCACTAATTTAAACAAAGTGAATCCAGTCGGTTTGGAAGTTGCTTCCCATCAATTTGTTTCAAACCTGAGCTTTTTAACCCAGTATTTGGCATCATAACGTCGTCGTTGGTGTCTACAACTCATAGCGTCAACTTTGATGTAACTTAACGCACACTCGATTTCCTCTGACTGACTGGGATGGGCAGCTTTGTAATGTCTTTGTATTAGAGTAGAGAGAATTGAGGGTGACCACCTGGCCCTATCGCCCGAGCCTCCAATCACAACCTGCCAGTAATATTATCTTATCTTAATCTCGAACGCTTACACGTATACAAGCCATTGGACACAATTGACGTAGATGGGCACCAGGGGCAAGGTAATTGATCCTTAGGGGTTCATATAGGACAATTCGCAGTCCCCGTCCCCTGGTTCCGTCCACACCCTTAGTTTGACCTGGCCATAATCCTGCCATGCCGCCTGCCCCAAAGGACCCAGGCAATAACTTCCCTTCGAGCTGGGATAGCGTCTCCTCCTAATATGGAGAACATATACCGTGCAATTTTGCTGCCGATTTCCTGTTAGTTTGCTGCTATGCTGATCACAATGCGATCATTTGATTACACACCGGTTCAGGCTTGACCCAGATTTCTCGGCAGATGGCGTTCGGCCAAGGCTAAAGATCTGACGAACGAGCGACCTCTGCTGGGAGAGTGGACACCCCCCCCCCCCCCCCCCGCTTCATTGAACGAGGCTTAATTCAGACCGCCTCCGGCACGGCACTAATTGCGCCCTCCATTTTTTCCATAACTGATTTCCAGACGTGACCATGCTTTCGTTAACCGATTCCTCGAGATGCCAACGTAATGATGGGAGCCTTGCATATATAAAGACTTACAAGGTAAATTTGGTTTTCTGCTGGATACAAAAATATGATCTAGTTATTGATCGTTACTCTGAGAGGGAGAGGATGTGGACTGTTTTTTTTGCGCGGTCCATGCCGTAACGTAACTCCGCTATAAAATATATATCGACAGGATGAGGGATGACGTACGCACGCGTTGGGAATCCGTTTAGAACCATAATCTCACCACCGCTGATGCCAAAGTACAAACCGTTGTTCACATAATGGATGACGTCACAATCGTGCCAAGCTGCGAATGGCAGGTGATCAACGTAACTTCCGGTTTAGGGTGGGAGGGGGACGGGGAGGCCCCCTAGGTGGGTGGGTGGGTATCGTTGATGGCGCACGGACCCACAACATGTCGGCATTGATCGGAGGGGGAGGGGGGTTGAGGGGGGTTGGGGTGAGAGCAGGGGTAAAGGAGAGTGTCGGCTGCGGGGTGGAGGAGGCGTAGGGTATGTCTTTACATGGAGAGAGAGCCTGTCATCGACTCCGGGACCCATTAGCAGAATCAATAATTGTTGGGACAGCCCTGTGAGGGCCTTAACTAGCTGGTTGCCGTGTGGGATGTGGCCGCGTGATTGTCGCCCGTAGTGCCGGCCACTCGAGTGCCCTCCAATGTACCCAGGGCCCCTTATCACCTGCTATTCCATCTCCCATGGAATCTCCCATCTTACCATGTAATGCCTTCCGTGCCCTTCCCTCACCTGACACCCCGAGGGGCGAACCCAGGAATTTGAAAAGGGGGGGGGGGTGGAGAGGGGGTCCACTGAAAACTTGCGACCAGGGGGAGGGGGCGGCGGGCTCGGAAAAAGCTTGCAACCGGGGGGGTCTACCAATTTTCTGACGACCGGAGTGTTAGGGGGCGGGGGGGGGGGGGGGGCGCCAGGGCTTTGAGCCTAAGATGGGCATTCTTCGTAAAAAAGGGGGGTGGGGTCCACGCTTCAGCAGGCCTAAAGTTTGCATTGAGAAAAAACGGTATTGTTCCCCAAAACGGCGAGCGGGGGGGGGGTGTCCCTGGACTGGATGCGCCCCTGCACCACTCCCCCTCCCCACACGTACACCCACCACGTTTTCCATCACCTCTTATCCCTGCTTGTCATTTACCCTCCTCCCCTCCACATGTTTTTCACCTTGTCTTTCCATCTTTGCCATGTACTATGTACTACATCCACGCCCTTCATGACCTGCCATGCCTCCCGCCTCCACGACGTCTCTCAGCCGCCACCCCCCCCCCCCCCCCCCTGCCATGCCTCCCGCCTCCACGACGTCTCCCAGCCGCCACCCCCACCCCCCCCTGCCATGCCTCCCGCCTCCTCGACGTCATGCTATTGCTCCCAGCCGCCACCCCCCCCCCTTGCCATGCCTAGCTCCCACCTCCACGACGTCATGCTATTCCTCCCAGCCGCCACCCCCCCCCCCCTTGCCATGCCTAGCTCCCACCTCCACGACGTCATGCTATTGCTCCCATCCGCCAGCCCCCTCCCCCGCCCCTCCCTCCCGCCTATTTTTTTGCCATTACATTGCAGCTATGTCTGTCATGCAGCACCCCCCACCCTCCTCCCCACTCCCCCTCTCCAGCTCCAGCGTATCCACCCTGCGCCCAATTCTGTCTATCTCTCTTTTCTCCCTTCAATGATCGAGCTGGAGAGATGGGTCGACTTCGCATAATGGGCCCCCAGACGGGGAAAGGCTCAAGTGGTGGCGGGTCCGCCTGTATGGGTCGCCAGGGGAGTGGCTACGTGGTTTCTTTACACGCCTTCGAGGGGGAAGCTCGATATTGTGACTGTCCCTGGCTGGAACGTACCCAGCCCCTTCCCGGGCCCCTTCCCGGGCCCCTTCCCGGGCCCCTTCCCGGGCCCCTTCCCGGGCCCCTTCCCGGGCCCCTTCCCGGGCCCCTTCCCGGGCCCCTTCCCGGGCCCCTTTCCGGCCCCTTCCCAGCCTCTCCCCGGCTCCGTTCTAGGCCCCGTTCCCGGCCCTTTACCGGACCTGGGGTTCGGTGGCGGACTCTGCTTTCACGCCTACTAGCCTGTCACAGTCAATATAACCCGGGATGTGGGAAAGACACCGCGGGCAACACCCAACCACTGATGCGTCATGGCAGGGAGCTTCCTTGCCCTGCAACCCCACCTATAAGTCCTACTATCAAAGAGGCGAGACAGGGGGCAGCACAGGTGGCAGCGCAGGGGGCAGCACAGGGGGCAGCACAGGGGGCAGCACAGAGGGCAGCACAGGGGGCAGCGCAGGGGGCAGCACAGGGGGCAGCACATGGGGCAGCACAGGGGGCAGCAAAGGGGTCAACACAGAGGGCAGCACAGAGGGCAGCACAGGGGGCAGCACAGGGGGTAGCACAGGGGGCAGCACAGGGGGCAGCAAAGGGGCCAACACAGAGGGCAGCACAGAGGGCAGCACAGGGGGCAGCGCAGGGGGCAGCACAGGGGGCAGCACAGGGGGCAGCACAGGGGGCAGCACAGGGGCCAACACAGGGGGCAGCACAGGGGGCAGCACATGGGGCAGCAAAGGGGCCAACACAGAGGGCAGCACAGAGGGCAGCACAGGGGGCAGCACAGGGGCCAACACAGGGGGCAGCACAGAGAGCAGCACAGGGGGCAGCGCAGGGGGCAGCACAGGGGGCAGCGCAGGGGGCAGCACAAAGAGCAGCACAGGGGGCAGCACAGGTGGCAGCTGAGGTGGCGGCACAGGGGGCAGCACAGGTGGCAGCTGAGGTGGCGGCACAGAGGGCAGCACAGGTGGCAGCACAGGTGGCAACACTGGTGGCAGCACAGGGGGCAGCACAGGTGGCAGCGCAGGGGGCAGCACAGGGGGCAGCACAGGGGGCAGCACAGGGGGCAGCACAGGGGGCAGCACAGGGGGCAGCACAGGGGGCAGCACAGGGGGCAGCACAGAGGGCAGCGCAGGGGGCAGCACAGGGGGCAGCAAAGGGGTCAACACAGAGGGCAGCACAGGGGGCAGCACAGGGGGCAACACTGGTGGCAGCACAGGGGGCAGCACATGGGGCAGCACAGGGGGCAGCACAGGGGGCAGCACAGGGGGCAACACTGGTGGCAGCACAGGGGGCAGCACAGGGGGCAGCACAGGGGGCAGCACAGGTGGCAACACTGGTGGCAGCACAGGGGGCAGCACAGGTGGCAGCACAGGGGGCAGCACAGGGGGCAGCACAGGGGGCAGCACAGAGGGCAGCACAGGGGGCAGCACAGGGGGCAGCACAGGGGGCAGCACAGGGGGCAGCACAGGGGGCAGCACAGGGGGCAGCACAGGGGGCAGCACAGAGGGCAGCACAGGGGGCAGCACAGGGGGCAGCACAGAGGGCAGCACAGGGGGCAGCACAGGGGGCAGCACAGAGGGCAGCACAGAGGGCAGCACAGGGGGCAGCACAGGGGGCAGCACAGAGGGCAGCACAGAGGGCAGCACAGGGGGCAGCACAGGGGGCAGCACAGGTGGCAGCACAGGTGGCAGCACAGGTGGCAGCACAGGGGGCAGCACAGGGGGAGCACAGGGGGGAGCACAGGGGGGAGCACAGGGGGCAGCACAGGGGGCAGCACAGGGGGCAGCACAGGGGGCAGCACAGGTGGCAACACTGGTGGCAACACTGGTGGCAGCACAGGGGGCAGCACAGGGGGCAGCACAGGTGGCAGCAGAGGGGGGCAGCACAGGTGGCAGCACAGGGGGCAGCACAGGGGGAGCACAGGGGGGAGCACAGGGGGCAGCACAGGTGGCAACACTGGTGGCAGCACAGGGGGCAGCACAGGGAGCACCACGGTAGCAGCACAGGTGGCAGCAGAGGGGGGCAGCACAGGTGGCAGCACAGGTGGCAACACAGGTGACAGCATATGAAAAACGCAGACCGTGACATGTAGTTTGTCCACATAATCTTAAGACTGTAATTTGGCGTTTATTTGAAACTAATACATAACCTACAAATTCCCCTTCACATCGATGAGTTTCAGACGCAACTCATATCCCTGTATTGCCCATTTTTGGCACGGCCGAGTATGGATTTATCCACTTTCTAGACGACATATCGTATCTTTGTCCCTAGTTATCTCATTAAGTTCATCTTATATATTATTTAATTACACTGGCATAAAGTCACAAACTTTGCATCGTCATCACAAATATAGCCGAACTGATGTTGCTCTTAAGACTACCTTGATTGGGGGACATTGACCGAAAGCTTGTTATTCGGGAAGGTGTAATAATTCACCAGGCTCACTATAATTTTTTTACGATGAAGCCATTTCGTCGCCACCCCCCCCCCCCCTCCCCCATTGGACCCCACTGTCCACACTCGGCGGACAGGCGGAAACAGTCCAGCTAGTCCACCCACTGCCACCCACCCTAGTCGGCATTGTAACACACTTAGGTCCCCAATGAAATATATTCATGGAATGCCATTGTCTGTATTAATTTCCAAGGTGCCTCATGAATATTCGAGGGCCTGAAGGGTGGCCTCCACTCCAGCCGCGCTGCAGCACTAGTCCTCATCCTCCAAGTCAAGGCTGTTAAGCCAGCGCAGACACTTCCTGCGCACGTTCTCCGTCGGTTCCGGTCTGTAGTCGTTGCGGTGACCCCCAATGACCTTCTGGGCCACGGACGACGGAATGTCCCGGATGTTGACGACGCCGCTGCTGTTTTTGCGCTGGGGTTCCCCGGATGGGGATTTCTTCTCCGCCGCTGCCTTCGTTGTCGCATTGTCTGCTGAGCTATTCAGGTTTTGGTTCGGCGTCGTTTTAGCCGGGTCGTGTGCTCGTGCTTGCTGCTGCGGCTGCTGCTGCTGCTGCTGCTGCTGCTGTGTCGAGGCCGGGGTGTCGTCACCGCCGGTGGCGGGGGGCTTGGCTTCACAGGGGTCCGAATCAGCAGTCTGTCCTTGCAAGTCTTTGTGAGGCGTAAGGGGAGAGTTGGAAGCGCTCCCCCGGTCCCGGTCCCGGTCCTGATCCTGGTCCCGGCGTCCCTCCCCGGACCCCGCGGGTCGGTGCTGGGGGGCCTGGGCGGCGTACGTGTGGGGGTGGCTGGGGGGCACCAGGGGTCTATCCAGGGCCCAGGGGGACGAGCAGGGGGACCGGCGCGTGGCCATGGAAGGGCAGGAGGTGGAGCGGGAGACGAGCTGACAAGGCCGCCCGTGCCGCCCATGCATCCCGTAGTCCGGCGCCAGGTACCCGCCATCGGGCTCCAATCCCAGACCCCGCAGGCGGCCTCCGATGGCTCCCTCTAGCGGCGGGAGTTGGTCCACCCCGCGGGAGCTGACGCTCCGGACGAGCGCCGTAGAGAAGGGAGCGTCCTGGAGCGAGAGGCAATCCCGACTATCCAGGCGGTCCTCGCGACTCAGACACGTCAGATTGGTGGTGCTGACCCGCGGGGAGATGGAGCTCGTCTCAAGATGTGTCATGCTGTAGTTTGTACGAGAATCCATCTCGGAATTGGGCAAGCGTCTCGGTAAACGCGGGAAGCTGGGACACTTATACAAATCCGACGAATCGTCCTGATTGTCATCACCCTCCTCCCCCAGGGCGTCCAGCTGTCCCATGGACTGCGCGCGCATGTCGTCGGGCGGACATGGACTTCCGGTATCCGAGCATTCGTCGATAGAGGGCGCCCCAGACCGGAGCGCCGAAGTGTCTTCCACGCTGATGAGAACTCTATTAGACGGCGACGGCGAATTGCCGTCTCGGGTGCCCTTCGTGAGGTCACGTGACACCCCGAGAGACGCCCCCGCAGCTTCCATGGCGACGGCTACCCACCACGTGTATCCCACTCACTCTTTAATCTCCGGCCCCTCGCGGTATCCGATGTCCACTTTATTACGCCGCGGGTATCCAGTATCCTATAATAAGCGGATGAACATGTGTGTATATATATGTCGGACCTCGTGTACAGTGAGCCCATGCAAGGCTGGTTCCTGGGTCCTACCGTAGTTATATCCTTCCTTGTGTCGTGCCTCGTGTACAGTGGGGCCACCATGCAAGGCCGGGGCCTGGGTCCTCGTCCTACCGTATATATATATATCCTTCCTCGTGTTGGGCGGGCTGCCCCAACCAGGGGACGGATGACGGACGACGGACTGCACCACAGAGAATTGTGGTCAGACGAGGACACACAAGAATCACGCGTACGGCTTCACCGCTGGCTAGCGCGCCGGAGCCGGTGGGGGTGGGAGGGGAGGGGAGGGTAGTGGGTGGGGGTGGGGGTGTGGGGCGGGGGGTGGTGATGGTGGGATATCACCAGCTTCCGCTATGTGGGTGGACACCCGCCGAGGGGATCAAGACCCACAACTGCCGTCCTCTTGTCAGACTCGCCGGCCAGGCCGTCAGCGTCAAAAACAGCGGGATCTGATGAAAGCTATCACCAGGGTTCGGCCCTGCAGGGCTCCGTCCTCATCCCCGGCCGCCGGTCTGCAGGGTCTGCGGTCTCCGACACGGCGCAGGCGCCGCGCTGCCTCCCTGGGACCCTGGTGGGGTGGGGGTGGGCAGGGGGGGGGGGGCGGATGGGTTGCCAAGGGAGCCGTGGAGCCGTGGAGGGAGTTGCCAAGGGACCTATGAGGGTGGCGGTGGCGGCGGTGGGGGTTGGAGTGGGGGAGGATGATTGCAAGCGCACGGCGGTACCTCAATGGTCATCCCATATAAACCGCGCGGCCCGGAGGTCCCACAATGGTCGAATCTTGGAAAGGGTGGTTGGATCGGGGGGTCGGCGGGTCGCGGGGCGGGGGGGGGGGGGGTGCGTAGTCTAATAACGGGCCGAGTCAGTGGCCGCTAGGGGTCGACAAGTGTCAATCTCTACATAGGTGGAAGGAGGAGATCGCCCCCCGCGGGATGGCCCCCAGCCCGCTGGCCCCCGGCCGCTGGCCCCGGCCGTTCAGCCAGTGGGACGGTTTTAACCGAGCCAGGTTCTGTCTCTCTTTTGTCCCAGGCTGTGAAGGAACTCCTAATGCGCCAGCTACACACAAACCCTTGGCTCCTGACCCGACAGCCACTCCGTCAGCTAGGCTCCCGCGACTGTCAGCCCGCAAATCCGTCGGGTAGGCCCAATCCGTTGTGTGTGTCCGGTACGGCCTTCCTGGGCCCCGACCGCCTTCCCCGGCCGCCTCCCCGCCGTCGGCCCGTTTCCGGACCCGCCGTTGGCCGCTAGCTGGCTGCCTTCCTTTAAGGCGACAGCGAGGGCCCGCCGTGGTCTACAAATAATGCCGTGTGTCCTCCCCGGGGGACGTACAGCGGGCCTGAGAGGGTCTCCCAGTCTGGGCGGCGGACGGACACACAGACAGACAGAACTCTTTGCTATCCAAGGGCCCCACCGCTACGCTACTATTCTGGGATTGCGTCGCTTTTTTGTTCGTATCTCCCTCTTTCTCTTTCCTTCTCTATCCCCCTCTGTCCGTCTCCTTATCCTTGCATGCCCGGTGCCGGCGTGAAGACGCCTGGAAAGGCGGCAGGGTCTGGTGGATGGTAGAGAGGGCGGTTAGTAGCTGGATGGAGTAATGATATACCTCACAGCTCGCCCACCATCTGTCTCGTGTATTGGGGGGCTGGTCATACGGCGGTTGCTGTGAACCCCTGGCGCCCTCCCCCGGCGTAGCAGGCCACTAATCAAGGGTCCCACTATTGCAATGATACGCCCCGGCCGTCTGCCCATCTGTTCTCCTCAAGAGCGGCAGTTAGTCCTCCCCCTCCGGGGGTGTATGGGTGGGTGGCGGGGGCACGTGGCGGAAGTCTGTGGCGGGGTGGCGGGCGGACTGGTACCGGTATCTGGAGTCTGTGGGAAGTATTTGACAGCAGCCACAGCAGCCTGGTCATTGGTACATCAAGTCGGGCCGCCCTCGGCCCTGGGTGACGCCGTCGGTCGCCTAAAAGCAGGAAAACCACAGGGTTATATCACCAGTAGCCATCAACCGCAGGGATGTAACTTCTGCCATAATCAACGGGAGGGGCTTTGTTATGGACGAAATAAAAACAGTTTATGATATAATGGTTCTGTGTTAGTTCTCCCGACCGCTTTACAATACTTCAAACGTGGACAAACACAATCGAGACAGGTATGGAATCCATAGCGACATGAACCATGTTACTTTTTGATACGGATAAAACATTCAACATTTTGCAATGAAAAATGCAAAAAATGGTCTTAATGGCGCTACTGTTTATATGCATACAAATAGGGAAATTGCCACAATTTAAAGAAGGCATGTTAATTGTGACATGCACGTTTTTCGCAGATTGGGTACTCGGGTGGAAGACAGCGGCTGTCACGGAATAGATTTTGTCAGTTGTCACTGGATTTACTTCTCATCTGTATCTCCTTAGATTTAAAGAATCAGGACCCTGTGTATATTCCAGGTCTACTTTATATGTGTTCCTACCTTGGTATCTGTTAAATTTCCACTGACACTCTTTCTAACTTACAGATTAACTTTTATTATCTTACAGTTGTGCTATGTTTTGTTTTATATCGCGCACACGTCGTCTGCCGGAAATGTTGAGCGTCCTTGACCTTGCTTGTATGGCATTGTGGGAGCCGTAAACTCCAGTATTTAAGCCCCTGTCTTAAGGTTTGTGTCCTCTTTGTTGTCATCTTTCGGGGGGGGGGGGGGCTGCATCCACAGCGCCCCACTCCTATGGAGGAGCTGTGGTGCTTTCAGATATTCTTATTTTCCGGTCTTCCAGTAACAATTGCATAGTAGTTTAAAGGTGTTTCATGTCGTATATCTTTAAAGCCATTTGGAGAGTAAACTTACACACGTGGTGTTTACATGTCTAGACAGCAAGTTGTCTCACATGCGTGGTGTCATGAATTATAAATGGTTTATCCCTATAGCTATTAGGTTGAAGTAAATGTAGAATTATAGAGTCACACCGAGTGCTTACTTGCATATAGAAGCTGTGAATATGAAGAACTTAATTTAGACAGATAACTTATAATTTATGATCACAGGGTTAATGATGGCAAAGGCCCTGTGGTTTACTGACGAGGTCCTACTTTGTATCAACGGGCTAGTTACAACTGTAACGACGTTATTGGTGCAGGTCAAGGGGTCTGTTTGAGGGAGTTCTAACAACATTATTGGTGCAGGACATGGGGTCTGTTTGAGGGAACTGTAACGACAATATTGGTGCAGGCCATGGGGTTTGTTTGAGGGAACTGTCACGACGTTATTGGTGCAGGTCAAGGGGTCTGTTTGAGGGAGTTCTAACAACATTATTGGTGCAGGACATGGGGTTTGTTTGAGAGAACTGTAACGACGTTATTGGTGCAGGTCAAGGGGTCTGTTTGAGGGAACTGCAACGACGTTATTGGTGTAGGCCATGGGGTCTGTTTGAGGGAACTGTAACGACGTTATTGGTGCAGGCCATGGGGTCTGTTTGAGAGAACTGTAACGACGTTATTGGTGCAGGTCAAGGGGTCTGTTTGAGGGAACTGTAACGACGTTATTGGTGCAGGTCAAGGGGTCTGTTTGAGGGAACTGTAACGACGTTATTGGTGCAGGTCAAGGGGTCTGTTTGAGGGAACTGTAACGACGTTATTGGAGCAGGCCATGGGGTCTGTTTGAGGGAACTGTAACGACGTTATTGGTGCAGGTCAAGGGGTCTGTTTGAAGGAACTGTAACGACGTTATTGGTGCAGGTTAAGGGGTCTGTTTGAGGGAACTGTAACGACGTTATTGGTACAGGTCAAGGGGTCTGTTTCAGGGAACTAACGACGTTATTGGTGCAGGCCATGGGGTCTGTTTGAGGGAGTTCTAACGACGTTATTGCTGCAGGTCAAGGGGACTGTTTGAGAGAACTGTAACGACGTTATTGGTGCAGGTCAAGGGATCTGTTTCAGGGAACTAACGACGTTATTGGTGCAGGCCATGGGGTCTGTTTGAGGGAACTGTAACGACGATATTGGTGCAGGCCATGGGGTCTGTTTGAGGGAACTGTCACGACGTTATTGGTGCAGGTCAAGGGGTCTGTTTGAGGGAGTTCTAACAACATTATTGGTGCAGGACATGGGGTCTGTTTGAGAGAACTGTAACGACGTTATTGGTGCAGGTCAAGGGGTCTGTTTGAGGGAACTGCAACGACGTTATTGGTGCAGGCCGTGGGGTCTGTTTGAGGGAACTGTAACGACGTTATTGGTGCAGGCCATGGGGTCTGTTTGAGAGAACTGTAACGACGTTATTGGTGCAGGTCAAGGGGTCTGTTTGAGGGAACTGTAACGACGTTATTGGTGCAGGTCAAGGGGTCTGTTTGAGGGAACTGTAACGACGTTATTGGTGCAGGTCAAGGGGTCTGTTTGAGGGAACTGTAACGACGTTATTGGAGCAGGCCATGGGGTCTGTTTGAGGGAACTGTAACGACGTTATTGGTGCAGGTCAAGGGGTCTGTTTGAAGGAACTGTAACGACGTTATTGGTGCAGGTCAAGGGGTCTGTTTGAGGGAACTGTAACGACGTTATTGGTACAGGTCAAGGGGTCTGTTTCAGGGAACTAACGACGTTATTGGTGCAGGCCATGGGGTCTGTTTGAGGGAGTTCTAACGACGTTATTGGTGCAGGTCAAGGGGACTGTTTGAGAGAACTGTAACGACGTTATTGGTGCAGGTCAAGGGATCTGTTTCAGGGAACTAACGACGTTATTGGTGCAGGCCATGGGGTCTGTTTGAGGGAACTGTAACGACGTTATTGGTGCAGGTCAAGGGGTCTGTTTCAGAGAACTAACGACGTTATTGGTGCAGGCCATGGGGTCTGTTTGAGGGAGTTCTAACGACGTTATTGGTGCAAGTCAAGGGGTCTGTTTGAGGAAGTTCTAACGATGCTATTGGTGCCGGTCAAGGGGTCTGTTTGAGGGAGTTCTAACGACGTTATTGGTGCAGGTCATGGGGTCTGTTTGAGGGAACTGTAACGACGTTATTGGTGCAGGTCAAGGGGTCTGTATGAGGGAACTCTAACGATGTTATTGGTGCCGGTCAAGGGGACTGTTTGAGGGAACTGTAACGACGTTATTGGTGCAGGCCATGGGGTCTGTTTGAGAGAACTGTAACGACGTTATTGGTGCAGGTCAAGGGGTCTGTTTGAGGGAGTTCTGACGACGTTATTGGGGCAGGTCATGGGGTCTGTTTGAGGGAACTGCAACGACGTTATTGGTGCAGGCCGTGGGGTCTGTTTGAGGGAACTGTAACGACGTTATTGGTGCAGGCCATGGGGTCTGTTTGAGAGAACTGTAACGACGTTATTGGTGCAGGTCAAGGGGTCTGTTTGAGGGAACTGTAACGACGTTATTGGTGCAGGTCAAGGGGTCTGTTTGAGAGAACTGTAACGACGTTATTGGTGCAGGTCAAGGGGTCTGTTTGAGGGAACTGTAACGACGTTATTGGAGCAGGCCATGGGGTCTGTTTGAGGGAACTGTAACGACGTTATTGGTGCAGGCCAAGGGGTCTGTTTGAAGGAACTGTAACGACGTTATTGGTGCAGGTCAAGGGGTCTGTTTGAGGGAACTGTAACGACGTTATTGGTACAGGTCAAGGGGTCTGTTTCAGGGAACTAACGACGTTATTGGTGCAGGCCATGGGGTCTGTTTGAGGGAGTTCTAACGACGTTATTGGTGCAGGTCAAGGGGACTGTTTGAGAGAACTGTAACGACGTTATTGGTGCAGGTCAAGGGATCTGTTTCAGGGAACTAACGACGTTATTGGTGCAGGTCAAGGGGTCTGTTTGAGGGAACTGTAACGACGTTATTGGTGCAGGTCAAGGGGTCTGTTTCAGAGAACTAACGACGTTATTGGTGCAGGCCATGGGGTCTGTTTGAGGGAGTTTTAACGACGTTATTGGTGCAGGCCATGGGGTCTGTTTGAGGGAACTGTAACGACGTTATTGGTGCAGGTCAAGGGATCTGTTTGAGGGAACTGCAACGACGTTATTGGTGCAAGTCAAGGGGTCTGTTTGAGGAAGTTCTAACGATGCTATTGGTGCCGGTCAAGGGGTCTGTTTGAGGGAGTTCTAACGACGTTATTGGTGCAGGTCATGGGGTCTGTTTGAGGGAACTGTAACGACGTTATTGGTGCAGGTCAAGGGGTCTGTATGAGGGAACTCTAACGATGTTATTGGTGCCGGTCAAGGGGTCTGTTTGAGGGAACTGTAACGACGTTATTGGTGCAGGCCATGGGGTCTGTTTGAGAGAACTGTAACGACGTTATTGGTGCAGGTCAAGGGGTCTGTTTGAGGGAGTTCTGACGACGTTATTGGGGCAGGTCAAGGGGTCTATTTGAGGGAACTGTAATGACGTTATTGGTGCAGGTCAAGGGGTCTGTGTGAGGGAACTGTAACGACGTTATTGGAGCAGGCCATGGGGTCTGTTTGAGGGAACTGTAACGACGTTATTGGTGCAGGTCAAGGGGTCTGTTTGAGGGAACTGTAACGACGTTATTGGTGCAGGTCAAGGGGTCTGTTTGAGGGAACTGTAACGACGTTATTGGTGCAGGTCAAGGGATCTGTTTCAGGGAACTAACGACGTTATTGGTGCAGGCCATGGGGTCTGTTTGAGGGAACTGTAACGACGTTATTGGTGCAGGTCAAGGGGTCTGTTTCAGAGAACTAACGACGTTATTGGTGCAGGCCATGGGGTCTGTTTGAGGGAGTTCTAACGACGTTATTGGTGCAGGTCATGGGGTCTGTTTGAGGGAACTGTAACGACGTTATTGGTGCAGGTCAAGGGGTCTGTATGAGGGAACTCTAACGATGTTATTGGTGCCGGTCAAGGGGTCTGTTTGAGGGAACTGTAACGACGTTATTGGTGCAGGCCATGGGGTCTGTTTGAGAGAACTGTAACGACGTTATTGGTGCAGGTCAAGGGGTCTGTTTGAGGGAGTTCTGACGACGTTATTGGGGCAGGTCAAGGGGTCTATTTGAGGGAACTGTAATGACGTTATTGGTGCAGGTCAAGGGGTCTGTGTGAGGGAACTGTAACGACGTTATTGGAGCAGGCCATGGGGTCTGTTTGAGGGAACTGTAACGACGTTATTGGTGCAGGTCAAGGGGTCTGTTTGAGGGAACTGTAACGACGTTATTGGTGCAGGTCAAGGGGTCTGTTTGAGGGAACTGTAACGACGTTATTGGTGCAGGTCAAGGGGTCTGTTTCAGGGAACTAACGACGTTATTGGTGCAGGCCATGGGGTCTGTTTGAGGGAGTTCTAACGACGTTATTGGTGCAGGTCAAGGGGTCTGTTTGAGGGAACTGTAACGACGTTATTGTTGCAGGTCAAGGGATCTGTTTCAGGGAACTAACGACGTTATTGGTGCAGGCCATGGGGTCTGTTTGAGAGAACTGTAACGACGTTATTGGTGCAGGCCATGGGGTCTGTTTCAGAGAACTAACGACGTTATTGGTGCAGGCCATTGGGTCTGTTTGAGGGAACTGTAACGACGTTATTGGTGCAGGTCAAGGGATCTGTTTGAGGGAACTGTAACAACGTTATTGGTGCAGGTCAAGGGGTCTGTTTGAGGAAGTTCTAACGATGTTATTGGTGCCGGTCAAGGGGTCTGCTTGAGGGAGTTCTAACGACGTTATTGGTGCAGGTCAAGGGGTCTGTTTGAGGGAACTGTAACGACGTTATTGGTGCAGGTCATGGGGTCTGTTTGAGGGAACTGTAACGACTTTATTGGTGCAGGTCATGGGGTCTGTTTGAGGGAACTGTAACGACGTTATTGGTGCAGGTCAAGGGATCTGTTTGAGGGAACTGTAACGACCTTATTGGTGCAGGTCAAGGGGTCTGTTTGAGGAAGTTCTAACGACGTTATTGGTGCAGGTCAAGGGATCTGTTTGAGGGAACTGTAACGACGTTATTGGTGCAGGTCATGGGGTCTGTTTGAGGGAGTTCTAACGACGTTAGTGGTGCAGGTCAAGGGGTCTGTTTGAGGGAACTGTAATGCAGTTATATTGGTGCAGGTCAAGGGGTCTGTTTGAGGGAACTGTAATGCAGTTATATTGGTGCAGGTCAAGGGGCCTGTTTGAGGGA
Source organism: Arenicola marina (assembly GCA_964019135.1). Lineage (NCBI taxonomy): Eukaryota > Metazoa > Annelida > Polychaeta > Arenicolidae > Arenicola > Arenicola marina. Next base: position 5,223,463 of record OZ025252.1, on the reverse strand, counting down.
ACTGAAACGCCGTTATATTGGTGCAGGTCAAGGGGTCGGTTTGAGGGAACTGTAACGACGTTATTAGTGCAGGTCAAGGGGTCTGTTTGAGGGAACTGTAACGACGTTATTGTTGCAGGTCAAGGGGTCTGTTTGAGGGAGTTCTAACGACGTTATTGGTGCAGGTCACGGGGTCTGTTTGAGGGAGTTCTAGCGACGTTATTGGTGCAGGTCAAGGGGTCTGTTTGAGGGAGTTCTAACGACGTTATTGGTGCAGGTCACGGGGTCTGTTTGAGGGAACTGTAACGACGTTATTGGTGCAGGTCAAGGGGTCTGTTTGAGGGAACTAACGACGTTATTGGTGCAGGTCAAGGGGTCTGGTTGAGGGAAATGTAATGCAGTTATATTGGTGCAGGTCAAGGGGTCTTTTTGAGGGAACTGTAATGCAGTTATATTGGTGCAGGTCAAGGAGTCTGTTTGAGGGAACTGTAACGCCGTTATATTGGTGCAGGTCAAGAGGTCGGTTTGAGGGAACTGTAACGACGTTATTGGTGCAGGTCAAGGGGTCTTTTTGAGGGAGTTCTAACGACGTTGTTGGTGCAGGTCAAGGGGTCTGTTTGAGGGAACTAACGACGTTATTGGTGCAGGTCAAGGGGTCTGTTTGAGGGAACTGTAACGACGTTATTGGTGCAGGTCATGGGGTCTGTTTGAGGGAGTTCTAACGACGTTATTGGTGTAGGTCAAGGGGTCTGTTTGAGGGAACTAACGACGTTATTGGTGCAGGTCAAGGGGTCTGTTTGAGGGAACTGTAATGCAGTTATATTGGTGCAGGTCAAGGGGTCTGTTTGAGGGAACTGTAACGCCGTTATATTGGTGCAGGTCAAGGGGTCTGTTTGAGGGAACTGTAACGACGTTATTGGTGCAGGTCAAGGGGTCTGTTTGAGGGAACTGTAACGCCGTTATTGGTGCAGGTCATGGGGTCTGTTGAGGGAGTTCTAGCGACGTTATTGGTGCAGGTCAAGGGGTCTGTTTGAGGGAACTGTAACGACGTTATTGGTGCAGGTCAAGGGGTCTGTTTGAGGGAGTTGTAACGACGTTATTGGTGCAGGCCATGGGGTCTGTTTGAGGGAACAGTAACGATGTTATTGGTGCAGGTCATGGGGTCTGTTTGAGGGAGTTGTAACGACGTTATTGGTGCAGGTCATGGGGTCTGTTTGAGGGAACTGCAACGACGTTATTGGTGCAGGTCAAGGGGTCTGTATGAGGGAACTCTAACGACGTTATTGGTGCAGGTCAAGGAGTCTGTTTGAGGGAACTGTAACGACGTTATTGGTGCAGGTCAAGGGGTCTGTTTGAGGGAACTGTAACGACGTTATTGGTGCAGGCCATGGGGTCTGTTTCAGGGGACTGTAACGACGTTATTGGTGCAGGTCAAGGGGTCTGTTTGAGGGAGTTGTAAAGACGTTATTGGTGCAGGTCAAGGGGTCTGTTTGAGGGAACTGTAACGACGTTATTGGTGCAGGTCAAGGGGTCTGTTTGAGGGAACTGTAACGACGTTATTGGTGCAGGTCATGGGGTCTGTTTGAGGGAACTGTAACGACGTTATATTGGTGCAGGTCAAGGGGACTACAGCGGTGTAGGTTGGCGTGACGCCACTGTACGAGAAGCGTGTATGTCCCCGGGAAGATGTGGGACTAGCAACAAACACATGAATCTCTACGAGAGGGAGCAATGGCAGACTCCAGTGGCAATCTAACACCCGTCGTGGCACTTTGTTTAGCCTTGTTATTGTCCGTCCTTGCCTTGCCAGTGGCGTGGAGGGGGAGGGGGGTGCGGGGGGGGGAGGGACGGTGTAAGGGGCAGCCGGCCTTCTGTGCAAGCGCATCCGGCAACCGGCCAGCCTTCATTGTATCGTCGTCTGAGGTGCCGTCGATACGAGTGTTGTATTGGCGGTTGGAACCCCTCTACCCCCTTACCCCTACAGCGCGTGTGTATTTTGTGGGCATATTGTGAACAGCGGGAAGGGGAAGGGGGAGGGTGCGGCGGGGGCGACGTGATGACAAGGTGTAATGAAGAGGAACTGAAGCATCAATCATCAGGGCAGGAGCGATGCTGCTGCTGCTGCTGCTGCTGCTGCTGCTGCTGCTGCTACTGGCAACAACATCAGGACGCATGTCGCATCGGGCGAAGAAACAAAACGCCAGAGCTCAAAGAATGGATGGATGCATGTAGGTATGGATTGAGTGACGGGGGGATAGATGGATGGATGAATGGAGTGACGGGTGGAATGGATGATGGCGGGATAACCGAATGGATGATGGCGGGATAGCTGGATTGATGGATGGATGAATGGATGGACGATGGCGGGATAGCTGGATGGATGATGGCGGGATAGCTGGATGGAGGGATAGATAATGGGAAGATAGCTGGATGAATGGATGGATGATGGCGGGATAACTGGATGGATGGATGAATGGATGGATGATGGCGGGATAGCTGGATGGACGATGGCGGGATAGCTGGATGGATGATGGCGGGATAGCTGGATGGAGGGATAGATAATGGGAAGATAGCTGGATGAATGGATGGATGATGGCGGGATAAATGGATAGATGGATGAATGGACGGATGATGGCGGGATAGCTGGATGGACGATGGCGGGATAGCTGGATGGAGGGATAGATAATGGGGAGATAGCTGGATGAATGGATGGATGATGGCGGGATAACTGGATGGATGGATGAATGGATGGACGATGGCGGGATAGCTGGATGGATGGATGAATGGATGGATGATGGCGGGATAGGTGAATGGATGGATAGATAATGGGAAGATAGCTGGATGAATATATGGATGGATGATGGCGGGATAGCTGGATGAATCGATGGATGATGGCGGGATAGCTGGATAGATGGTTAGAGGGATGGATGATGGCGAGATAGCTGGAAGGATAGATGGATAGCTGGATGGATAGATGGATAGATGGATGGATGGATGAATGAATGGATGGACTGACGGAGGCAGGGCTGGATGGCTGGAGGGCTGTTTGGCTTGCTGGTGGGGCGGGAGGGAGGGCGGGTGTCCCTGGGACGGGGAGGCGCCCGGCTGGAGTCAGTCAGTGGCTCTTGCTGTCCAGAGATGCCGGCAGCTTGTTTCTAAATCGATGGTCTCGTGCCAACCAAACTACTTGTCAATGAATGCACAAAAGACGCCATATACGAGAGAAGACCCCGGCCCGTTTAGGCGTCGCTTCACAGGACGACTAGCGTGCGTTAAGTGCCCGTAATGGACGTAATGCCCCAATCAATGCCATGCCCTAGAGGGGGGGTGCAGGCATTACGTAAATCTCATCTTGCACTATAATTCCCGCTGCAGTCCTTCCCGTAAACAATTCTCCTGGGTCTCTAAATGCTATCGTTATTTAGTTACAACAGGGTCTCTACTTAAAATCGTTATTTAGTTACAACATGGTCTCTATTTGCAATCGTTATTTAGTTACAGCAGGGTCTCTATTTGCAATCGTTATTTAGTTACAACACTGTCTCTAAATGCAATCGTTATTTAGTTACAACAGGGTCTCTAAATGCAAACGTTATTTAGTTACAACAGGGTCTCTATTCGCAATCGTTATTTAGTTACAACATGGTCTCTCTTTGCAATCGTTATTTAGTTACAGCAGGGTCTCTATTTGCAATCGTTATTTAGTTACAACAGTGTCTCTAAATGCAAACGTTATTTAGTTACAACAGGGTCTCTATTCGCAATCGTTATTTAGTTACAACAGGGTCTCTATTCGCAATCGTTATTCAGTTACAACATTGTCTCTAAATGCAATCGTTATTTAGTTACAACAGGGTCTCTAAATGCAAACGTTATTTAGTTACAACAGGGTCTCTATTCGCAATCGTTATTTAGTTACAACAGGGTCTTTATTCGCAATCGTTATTTAGTTACAACAGGGTCTCTATTTGCAATCGTTATTCAGTTACAACATTGTCTCTAAATGCAATCGTTATTTAGTTACAACAGGGTCTCTAAATGCAAACGTTATTTAGTTACAACAGGGTCTCTATTCGCAATCGTTATTTAGTTACAACAGGGTCTCTATTCGCAATCGTTATTTAGTTACAACAGGGTCTCTATTTGCAATCGTTATTCAGTTACAACATTGTCTCTAAATGCAATCGTTATTTAGTTACAACAGGGTCTCTAAATGCAAACGTTATTTAGTTACAACAGGGTCTCTATTCGCAATCGTTATTTAGTTACAACAGGGTCTCTATTCGCAATCGTTATTTAGTTACAACAGGGTTTCTATTTGCAATCGTTATTCAGTTACAACATTGTCTCTAAATGCAATCGTTATTTAGTTACAACTGGGTCTCTAAATGCAAACGTTATTTAGTTACAACAGGGTCTCTATTCGCAATCGTTATTTAGTTACAACAGGGTCTCTATTTGCAATCGTTATTCAGTTACAATATTGTCTCTAAATGCAATCGTTATTTAGTTACAACAGGGTCTCTAAATGCAAACGTTATTTAGTTACAACAGGGTCTCTATTTGCAATCGTTATTTATTTGCGATCGTTATTTAGTTACAACAGTTGGTTCCATTAATCCCACTCTTTATGCTTGACCGCAATCTTTCAATTGTTTAATCAGGTGATGTAAATTGAAGGCAATCACATGTTCATATGAGCCCTTATATGACATTTACTACTTTCTGGACAGACACAGACATCCCCTCCCATCCCCGCCATGTATCGACTAATGGACATGACTAATGTGGTATTATGGAGGTCTATCTGATCGTATTTCAGCCGAAAAGCAAGGTGCGCGGTCAGTCGGGAATGTGTAGAAACCGCATTTCATGCTATCCTCTGCATGGAAAAAAATTATCATGGTGGACGTTGCGGTCAGTCGCTGGCCTACAAATGGTTACCAAGCCCTGCCCCTCCCCCACCCCGTACCCGCACGTACCGTGAAAGGGTGGAAGTTACGGTGGAATTATCGTGACGAGATCAGGAGTCGGATCTTGGATATGATTTATCGACCATTACACGGTGATTGGGGTGCTGATTTTGATTTTCGATTCGCCTTTCGTTCGTCTTTTCTTTCGTCAGACATGATTTCGGTGTTTTTATTTACGTCGCGTTGATCGACATGTCAATGTGTGTTCAGCCTTTAGGCGGAAATCGATGGTTGTAACGGTTATAGCCGGCAGGTCACGTCAAACACAGGTGTGTGCGTACCGGGGGGGGGGGGGCTGTGTTATTGGGAGAGGGGGGGAGGGTCGGTAGGACAACCATAACCCAGCTGGTGGTAGGACAACATTAGCCCAGCTGGTCATTCCCGAAAAATCTCGTTTTTCTCCACGACAATGAACGATTGTATGATAGCTATGGGACCTGTGGCCTAGGCCGGTGCTCTATGAGATTTGGGGGCCCTAGCCAGGATGGCACTAATTTAGTACCGTGGTGGAGGGGTGCCACCCAGACCATGGAGGGCATATGGAGAGCGAGAAATTTTTGTGTGTGGTTATATTGAGAGAGAGATTTGTGGTTAAAAAAGACATCCAAAATAGATATTGACAGTCATGGCAATGTATATGGAGGTTAATGAATTGAACACTTTCGATATCAACTGGAATATATAGTCAAGAGCTGCAATGTTAAAAAACTCCAAGAGAAATTGTAGATTTCTGCTAAGAGGATTGAGAGAAAAAAGGGGTCATTTAGGCGGAACATATGTATATACCTAAGGCCCCAGGCCCAGGCCCTATTGGCTGAGGGCCCTGTTGGCTGAGGGCCCTATTGGTTGAGGGCCCTGTTGGCTGAGGGCCCTATTGGCTGAGGGCCCTGCTGGCTGAGGGCCCAATTGGCTGAGGGCCCAGGCCGGTGCACTATGTAAGTGTTCTGTGATGTCCTCCCCCTGTGGCGGCCTTTGGTCACTGTACCTGTTGGTTATGGGCAATAATCCACCACCGGAAGCGTAATCCACCTCGGCTTCTGGGTCTCCTCGTCGGACACACAGACAGACTGATGGAGGGCCGCATCAAACTCGCCTCGCTGCTGGACTGGTCGTTACGGGCGACGGCGGGAGTGCCAGGCGGTCCCCAGACTGGTCTTCTCTCATGGCACCCACCGCAGCACTGCCAGGCAAGCCACATACAGAGACATACAGAGACAAAGCGGGACTGCTGGGCGGACAGCGGACGGGGGGTGGGGGGGTTGGAGAGGTGGAGGATGAAGACTACCACGACCCTCGTCGTCGTGATCGGCCGGTACCTGCTTGCTCACCACGGACAACCACCACCAGCCAGCCAAGCAGGCAGCCCACCCAATGAGGCAGCAGCCCTGCAGATAGACCACAGACATACAGCCTGCAGTCCAAGCCGCCAGGGCGCCAGTCGACCCGCCAGCACGGCCACCAGCTTGCCCGGCCACTAGTTTGCCCGGCCGGCCCTTGTACCCGGCCACCGGGCCCGGCGGGGACACCCCCACCACCCCCCACATCCCCAACACACCCCCCGCCCCCGCAGCCCCATCACCACCCCGGCAAGGCTGCATAAGGCCACCAGGGCAACCATGGGCACGTATCCAATTTATTGTGTTGATATTCCCGGGAACTGGGAAGCCGGCCGGGCGACAAGCCGGCAGCTCACTCTTAAGCCCTCCTTCCCTACGTCCCTCCCAACCTTCCTCACCTGTCTCCCACCTCCCCTTCCTCACCTCTCTCCCTCCTCCCCCTTCCTCACTTCTCTCCCTCCTCCCCCTTCCTCACTTCTCTCCCTCCCGCCCTTCCACACCTCACTCCATCCGGCACTTACTCACCTCCCTCCCTCCCGCCCTTCGTCACCTACCTCGCCTACCTACCTTCCTTCCTTTTCCTAAGCTGGGCTACCGTATTTGCCGGTCTGTTTTCGCATAAGGTCGGGAGCAGTGTCACGCGAACTGTATGGGGTGGTCCCTGACGTGTGTCGTTAGTGGTAGCTTGTTGTTATGGGTCGGCCGTCGTGGTCAGGGTCTGATGACATGGTCCCTGACGTGTGTCGTTAGTGGTAGCTTGTTGTTATGGGTCGGCCGTCGTGGTCAGGGTCTGATGACATGGTCCCTGACGTGTGTCGGTAGTGGTAGCTTGTTGTTATGGGTCGGCCGTCGTGGTCCGATGGCATGGTCCCTGACGTGTGTCGTTAGTGGTAGCTTGTTGTTATGGGTCGGCCTTCGTGATCCGATGGCATGGTCCCTGACGTGTGTCGTTAGTGGTAGCTTGTTGTTATGGGTCGGCCGTCGTGGTCCGATGACATGGTCCCTGACGTGTGTCGGTAGTGGTAGCTTGTTGTTATGGGTCGGCCGTCGTGGTCCGATGACATGGTCCCTGACGTGTGTCGGTAGTGGTAGCTTGTTGTTATGGGTCGGCCGTCGTGGTCCTGGTCCGATGGCATGGTCCCTGACGTGTGTCGTTAGTGGTAGCTTGTTGTTATGGGTCGACCGTCGTGGTCAGGTTCCGATGACATGGTCCCTGACGTGTGTCGTTAGTGGTAGCTTGTTGTTATGGGTCGGCCGTCGTGATCCGATGGCATGGTCCCTGACGTGTGTCGTTAGTGGTAGCTTGTTGTTATGGGTCGGCCGTCGTGGTCAGGGTCCGATGACATGGTCCTTAACGTGTGTCGTTAGTGGTAGCTTGTTGTTATGGGTCGGCCGTCGTGGTCCGATGAGATGGTCCCTGACGTGTGTCGTTAGTGGTAGCTTGTTATGGGTCGGCCGTCGTGGTCCGATGGCATGGTCCCTGACGTGTGTCGTTAGTGGTAGCTTGTTGTTATGGGTCGGCCGTCGTGGTCCGATGGCATGGTCCCTGACGTTTGTCGTTAGTGGTAGCTTGTTGTTATGGGTCGGCCGTCGTGGTCAGGGTCCGATGACATGGTCCCTGACGTGTGTCGTTAGTGGTAGCTTGTTGTTATGGGTCGGCCGTCGTGGTCCGATGGCATGGTCCCTGACGTGTGTCGTTAGTGGTAGCTTGTTGTTATGGGTCGGCCGTCGTGGTCCGATGACATGGTCCCTGACGTGTGTCGTTAGTGGTAGCTTGTTGTTATGGGTCGGCCGTCGTGGTCAGGGTCCGATGACATGGTCCCTGACGTGTGTCGTTAGTGGTAGCTTGTTGTTATGGGTCGGCCGTCGTGGTCAGGGTCCGATGGCATGGTCCCTGACGTGTGTCGTTAGTGGTAGCTTGTTGTTATGGGTCGGCCGTCGTGGTCCGATGGCATGGTCCCTGACGTGTGTCGTTAGTGGTAGCTTGTTGTTATGGGTCGGCCGTCGTGGTCCGATGACATGGTCCCTGACGTGTGTCGTTAGTGGTAGCTTGTTGTTATGGGTCGGCCGTCGTGGTCAGGGTCCGATGACATGGTCCCTGACGTGTGTCGTTAGTGGTAGCTTGTTGTTATGGGTCGGCCGTCGTGGTCCGATGGCATGGTCCCTGACGTGTGTCGTTAGTGGTAGCTTGTTGTTATGGGTCGGCCTTCTTGGTGCGATGATATGGTCCCTGACGTGTGCCGTTAGTGGTAGCTTGTTGTTATGGGTCGGCCGTCGTGGTCAGGATCCGATGACATGGTCCTTGACGTGTGTCGTTAGTGGTAGCTTGTTGTTATGGGTCGGCCGTCGTGGTCCGATGACATGGTCCCTGACGTGTGTCGTTAGTGGTAGCTTGTTGTTATGGGTCGGCCGTCGTGGTCCGATGACATGGTCCCTGACGTGTGTCGTTAGTGGTAGCTTGTTGTTATGGGTCGGCCGTCGTGGTCAGGGTCCGATGACATGGTCCCTGACGTGTGTCGTTAGTGGTAGCTTGTTGTTATGGGTCGGCCGTCGTGGTCAGGGTCCGATGACATGGTCCCTGACGTGTGTCGTTAGTGGTAGCTTGTTGTTATGGGTCGGCCGTCGTGGTCAGGGTCCGATGACATGGTCCCTGACGTGTGTCGTTAGTGGTAGCTTGTTGTTATGGGTCGGCCGTCGTGGTCCGATGACATGGTCCCTGACGTGTGCCGTTAGTGGTAGCTTGTTGTTATGGGTCGGCCGTCGTGGTCAGGGTCCGATGACATGGTCCCTGACGTGTGTCGTTAGTGGTAGCTTGTTGTTATGGGTCGGCCGTCGTGGTCCGATGACATGGTCCCTGACGTGTGTCGTTAGTGGTAGCTTGTTATGGGTCGGCCGTCGTGGTCCGATGATATGGTCCCTGACGTGTGTCGTTAGTCGTAGCTTGTTGTTATGGGTCGGCCGTCGTGGTCAGGGTCCGATGACATGGTCCCTGACGTGTGCCGTTAGTGGTAGCTTGTTGTTATGGGTCGGCCGTCGTGGTCCGATGACATGGTCCCTGACGTGTGTCGTTAGTGGTAGCTTGTTGTTACGGGTCGGCCGTCGTGGTCCGATGACATGGTCCCTGACGTGTGTCGTTAGTGGTAGCTTGTTGTTATGGGTCGGCCGTCGTGGTCAGGGTCCGATGATATGGTCCCTGACGTGTGCCGTTAGTGGTAGTTTGTTGTTATGGGTCGGCCTTCGTGGTGCGATGATATGGTCCCTGACGTGTGTCGTTAGTGGTAGCTTGTTGTTATGGGTCGGCCGTCGTGGTCCGATGACATGGTCCCTGACGTGTGTCGTTAGTGGTAGCTTGTTGTTATGGGTCCGCCGTCGTGGTCCGATAACATGGTCACTGACGTGTGTCGTTAGTGGTAGCTTGTTGTTATGGGTCGGCCGTCGTGGTCCGATGACATGGTCCCTGACGTGTGTCGTTAGTGGTAGCTTGTTGTTATGGGTCGGCCGTCGTGGTCCGATGACATGGTCCCTGACGTGTGCCGTTAGTGGTAGCTTGTTGTTATGGGTCGGCCGTCGTGGTCCGATGACATGGTCCCTGACGTGTGTCGTTAGTGGTAGCTTGTTGTTACGGGTCGGCCGTCGTGGTCCGATGACATGGTCCCTGACGTGTGTCGTTAGTGGTAGCTTGTTGTTATGGGTCGGCCGTCGTGGTCAGGGTCCGATGATATGGTCCCTGACGTGTGCCGTTAGTGGTAGTTTGTTGTTATGGGTCGGCCTTCGTGGTGCGATGATATGGTCCCTGACGTGTGTCGTTAGTGGTAGCTTGTTGTTATGGGTCGGCCGTCGTGGTCCGATGACATGGTCCCTGACGTGTGTCGTTAGTGGTAGCTTGTTGTTATGGGTCGGCCGTCGTGGTCCGATGGCATGGTCCCTGACGTGTGTCGTTAGTGGTAGCTTGTTGTTATGGGTCGGCCGTCGTGGTCCGATGACATGGTCCCTGACGTGTGTCGTTAGTGGTAGCTTGTTGTTATGGGTCGGCCGTCGTGGTCCGATGACATGGTCCCTGACGTGTGTCGTTAGTGGTAGCTTGTTGTTATGGGTCGGCCGTCGTGGTCAGGGTCCGATGACATGGTCCCTGACGTGTGTCGTTAGTGGTAGCTTGTTGTTATGGGTCGGCCGTCGTGGTCAGGGTCCGATGACATGGTCCCTGACGTGTGTCGTTAGTGGTAGCTTGTTGTTATGGGTCGGCCGTCGTGGTCCGATGACATGGTCCCTGACGTGTGTCGTTATTGGTAGCTTGTTGTTATGGGTCGGCCGTCGTGGTCCGATGACATGGTCCCTGACGTGTGTCGTTAGTGGTAGCTTGTTGTTATGGGTCGGCCGTCGCGGTCAGGGTCCGATGACATGGTCCCTGACGTGTGCCGTTAGTGGTAGTTTGTTGTTATGGGTCGGCCTTCGTGGTGCGATGATATGGTCCCTGACGTGTGTCGTTAGTGGTAGCTTGTTGTTATGGGTCGGCCGTCGCGGTCAGGGTCCGATGACATGGTCCCTGACGTGTGCCGTTAGTGGTAGTTTGTTGTTATGGGTCGGCCTTCGTGGTGCGATGATATGGTCCCTGACGTGTGTCGTTAGTGGTAGCTTGTTGTTATGGGTCGGCCGTCGTGGTCCGATGACATGGTCCCTGACGTGTGTCGTTAGTGGTAGCTTGTTGTTATGGGTCGGCCGTCGTGGTCAGGGTCCGATGACATGGTCCCTGACGTGTGCCGTTAGTGGTAGTTTGTTGTTATGGGTCGGCCGTCGTGGTCGTGGTCCGGTGACATGGTCCCTGACGTGTGCCGTTAGTGGTAGCTTGTTGTTATGGGTCGCCCTTCGTGGTGCGATGACATGGTCTCTGACGTGTGTCGTTAGTGGTAGCTTGTTGTTATGGGTCGGCCGTCGTGGTCAGGGTCCGATGACATGGTCCCTGACGTGTGTCGTTAGTGGTAGCTTGTTGTTATGGGTCGGCCGTCGTGGTCAGGGTCCGATCACATGGTCCCTGACGTGTGCCGTTAGTGGTAGTTTGTTGTTATGGGTCGGCCGTCGTGGTCCGATGACATGGTCCCTGACGTGTGTCGTTAGTGGTAGCTTGTTGTTATGGGTCGCCCTTCGTGGTGCGATGACATGGTCTCTGACGTGTGTCGTTAGTGGTAGCTTGTTGTTATGGGTCGGCCGTCGTGGTCCGATGGCATGGTCCCTGACGTGTGTCGTTAGTGGTAGCTTGTTGTTATGGGTCGGCCGTCGTGGTCAGGGTCCGATGACATGGTCCCTGACGTGTGTCGTTAGCGGTAGTTTGTTGTTATGGGTCGCCCTTCGTGGTCCGATGACATGGTCCCTGACGTGTGCCGTTAGTGGTAGTTTGTTGTTATGGGTCGCCCTTCGTGGTGCGATGACATGGTCTCTGACGTGTGTCGTTAGTGGTAGCTTGTTGTTATGGGTCGGCCGTCGTGGTCAGGGTCCGATGACATGGTCCCAGACGTGTGTCGTTTGTGGTAGCTTGTTGTTATGGGTCGGCCGTCGTGGTCCGATGACATGGTTCCTGACGTGTGTCGTTAGTGGTAGCTTGTTGTTATGGGTCGGCCGTCGTGGTCCGATGACATGGTCCTTGACGTGTGCCGTTAGTGGTAGTTTGTTGTTATGGGTCGGCCGTCGTGGTCCGATGACATGGTCCTTGACGTGTGCCGTTAGTGGTAGCTTGTTGTTATGGGTCGGCCTTCATGGTGCGATGATATGGTCCCTGACGTGTGTCGTTAGTGGTAGCTTGTTGTTATGGGTCGGCCGTCGTGGTCCGTTGACATGGTCCCTGACGTGTGTCGTTAGTGGTAGCTTGTTGTTATGGGTCGGCCGTCGTGGTCCGATGACATGGTCCCTGACGTGTGTCGTTAGTGGTAGCTTGTTGTTATGGGTCGGCCGTCGTGGTCAGGGTCCGATGACATGGTCCCTGACGTGTGTCGTTAGTGGTAGCTTGTTGTTATGGGTCGGCCGTCGTGGTCCGATGGCATGGTCCCTGGCGTGTGTCGTTAGTGATAGTTTGTTGTTATGTGTCGGCCGTCGTGGTCCGATGGCATGGTCCCTGACGTTTGTCGTTAGTGGTAGCTTGTTGTTATGGGTCGGCCGTCGTGGTCCGATGACATGGTCCCTGACGTGTGTCGTTAGTGGTAGCTTGTTGTTATGGGTCGGCCGTCGTGGTCCGATGACATGGTCCCTGACGTGTGTCGTTAGTGGTAGCTTGTTGTTATGGGTCGGCCTTCTTGGTGCGATGATATGGTCCCTGACGTGTGTCGTTAGTGGTAGCTTGTTGTTATGGGTCGGCCGTCGTGGTCCGATGACATGGTCTCTGACGTGTGTCGGTAGTGGTAGCTTGTTGTTATGGGTCGGCCGTCGTGGTCAGGGTCCGATGACATGGTCCCTGACGTGTGCCGTTAGTGGTAGTTTGTTGTTATGGGTCGGCCGTCGTGGTCAGGGTCCGATGACATGGTCCCTGACGTGTGCCGTTAGTGGTAGCTTGTTGTTATGGGTCGGCCGTCGTGGTCCGATGGCATGGTCCCTGGCGTGTGTCGTTAGTGATAGTTTGTTGTTATGTGTCGGCCGTCGTGGTCCGATGGCATGGTCCCTGACGTTTGTCGTTAGTGGTAGCTTGTTGTTATGGGTCGGCCGTCGTGGTCCGATGACATGGTCCCTGACGTGTGTCGTTAGTGGTAGCTTGTTGTTATGGGTCGGCCGTCGTGGTCCGATGACATGGTCCCTGACGTGTGTCGTTAGTGGTAGCTTGTTGTTATGGGTCGGCCGTCGTGGTCCGATGACATGGTCCCTGACGTGTGTCGTTAGTGGTAGCTTGTTGTTATGGGTCGGCCTTCTTGGTGCGATGATATGGTCCCTGACGTGTGTCGTTAGTGGTAGCTTGTTGTTATGGGTCGGCCTTCTTGGTGCGATGATATGGTCCCTGACGTGTGTCGTTAGTGGTAGCTTGTTGTTATGGGTCGGCCGTCGTGGTCCGATGACATGGTCCCTGACGTGTGTCGTTAGTGGTAGCTTGTTGTTATGGGTCGGCCTTCTTGGTGCGATGATATGGTCCCTGACGTGTGCCGTTAGTGGTAGCTTGTTGTTATGGGTCGGCCGTCGTGGTCAGGATCCGATGACATGGTCCTTGACGTGTGTCGTTAGTGGTAGCTTGTTGTTATGGGTCGGCCGTCGTGGTCCGATGACATGGTCCCTGACGTGTGTCGTTAGTGGTAGCTTGTTGTTATGGGTCGGCCGTCGTGGTCCGATGACATGGTCCCTGACGTATGTCGTTAGTGGTAGCTTGTTGTTATGGGTCGGCCGTCGTGGTCCGATGACATGGTCCCTGACGTGTGTCGTTAGTGGTAGCTTGTTGTTATGGGTCGGCCGTCGTGGTCCGATGACATGGTCCCTGACGTGTGTCGGTAGTGGTAGCTTGTTGTTATGGGTCGGCCGTCGTGGTCCGATGACATGGTCCCTGACGTGTGTCGGTAGTGGTAGCTTGTTGTTATGGGTCGGCCGTCGTGGTCCGATGACATGGTCCCTGACGTGTGTCGTTAGTGGTAGCTTGTTGTTATGGATCGGCCCTCGTGGTGCGATGATATGGTCCCTGACTTTTCGTCTTTTGTGGTAACTTATTGCCATGGACACCGCAGAACGTACATTCAATTGAAAACGCGAAGATATCTGGTTCCTTGCATTGTGTCCACACCGTCGTGTGCGCTATGCACTGAATCGGATCACGACCATGTGTATATGTGACACTGTGCGTATGATACCGTGACGTCATCTACCACCCCCTGGCGGCCAAAGATGTCAAGGACGTTTGGTCTTTGTACGTACACAATATATCCACCCTGTTCCGGCACCCATACAGACCGTGGTATCTCCATTACATGCAACATGCCAGGGTATACCAGTCAGTTGTTCTATAGGTCCCTGTTCTATAGTTTCTATGGCTGTAGGGCGTCCGATGTTTTCCCGTCCTACAACCATAGAACTAGGGCTAAGTCCAAAGAATCTGTGTGCCAAATATTATATTTATAATACTAATACAATAAATCATAATTCATAGCGCTACGATCTTATTAAGGCTAAGTAGTAGACATAAAGAGCGGTTAGCCCGTAGCACAAGACAATATGAACTGAGAAAAGAAAGACATTTAATCAATATGAGTGTACTGGGAAACCTATGAAGGAAAGGCAATGTTCCTGCGTTGCTTACTTACGACCGGATTACGAAGACGGCGTATTTAGCAAGCCGAGGCAACGATAGGAAGGAGTCATTGTAGTCTTTTGTCTTGAAGAAAGTCATAATAGAAGATTGTCTTGACATTGTGACATTACTGCCTTATTATACCCGGAAAGACTCCATGAAGGTCGCATGCGTATTTGTTGAATGTCGCATGCGTATGTTTTGAAGGTCGCATGTGTATTTGTTGAAGGTTGCATGCGTATTGGTTGAAGGGTCGCATGCGTATTTGAAGAAGGTTGCATACGTATTTGTTGAAGGTCGCATGCGTATTTGTTGAAGGTCGCATGTGTATTTGTTGAAGGTCGCATGCGTATTTGTTGAATGTCGCATGCGTATGTGTTGAAGGTCGCATGTGTATTTGTTGAAGGTCACATGTGTATTTGTTGAAGGTCGCATGCGTATTTGTTGATTGTCGCATGCGTATGTGTTGAAGGTCACATGTGTATTTGTTGAAGGTCGCATGCGTATTTGTTGAAGGTCACACGTGTATTTGTTGAAGGTTGCATGTGTATTGGTTGAAGGGTCGCATGTGTATTTCTTAAAGGTCGCATGTGTATTTGTTGAAGGTCGCATGCGTATTTGAAGAAGGTTGCATACGTATTTGTTGCAGGTCGCATGCGTATTTGTTGAAGGTCGCATGCGTATTTGTTGAATGTCGCATGCGTTTGTGTTGAAGGTCGCATGTGTATTTGTTGAAGGTCGCATGCGTATTTGTTGAATGTCGCATGCGTATGTGTTGAAGGTTGCATACGTATTTGTTGAAGGTCGCATGCGTATTTGTAGAAGGTCGCATGTGTATTTGTTGAAGGTTGCATGCGTCTTTGAAGAAGGTTGCATACGTATTTGTTGAAGGTCGCATGTGTATTTGTTGAAGGTCGCATGCGTATTTGTTGAATGTCGCATGCATATGTGTTGAAGGTCGCATGTGTATTTGTTGAAGGTCGCATGTGTATTTGTTGAAGGTCGCATGTGTATTTGTTGAAGGTCGCATGCGTCTTTGAAGAAGGTTGCATACGTATTTGTTGAAGGTCGCATGTGTATTTGTTGAAGGTCGCATGCGTATTTGTTGAATGTCGCATGCATATGTGTTGAAGGTCGCATGTGTATTTGTTGACGGTTGCATGCGTATTGGTTAAAGGGTCGCATGCGTATTTGAAGAAGGTTGCATACGTATTTGTTGAACGTCGCATGCGTATTTGTTGAAGGTCACATTCGCATTTGTTGAAGGTCGCATGTGTATTTGTTGAAGGTCGCATTCGCATTTGTTGAAGGTCGCATGTGTATTTGTTGAAGGTCGCATATGTATTTCTTGAAGGTCGCATGTGTATTTCTTGAAGGTCGCATGTGTATTTCTTGAAGGTCGCATGTGTATTTGTTGAAGGTCGCATGTGTATTTGTTGAAGGTCGCATGTGTATTTGTTAAAGGTCGCATTCGCATTTGTTGAAGGTCGCATGCGTATTAGTTGAAGGTCGCATGCGATTATGTTGAAGGTCGCGTGCATATTTGATGAAGGTCGCATAAACGCATGGTGAGTGAGTGGCGGTAATTGACTTACCGGTATGTTAAAAGGCTAGTAACGTTTGCATAAGACGAGTACGGCGGGTGATGATGACTCAACCGGGGGGTGATGATGACTCAACCGGGGGGTGATGATGACTCAACCGCGGGGTGATGATGACAACCGGGAGGTGATGATGATTCAACCGGGGGGTGATGATGACTCAACCGGGGGGTGATGATGACTCAACCGGGGGGTGATGATGACTCAACCGGGGGGTGATGATGACTCAACCGGGAGGTGATGATGACTCAACCGGGGGGTGATGATGATTCAACCGGGGGGTGATGATGACTCAACCGGGGGGTGATGATGACTCAACCGGGGGGTGATGATGACTCAACCGGGGGGTGATGATGACTCAACCGGGGGGTGATGATGACTCAACCGGGAGGTGATGATGACTCAACCGGGGGATGATGATGATTCAACCGGGGGGTGATGATGACTCAACCGGGGGGTGATGATGACTCAACCGGGAGGTGATGATGACTCAACCGGGGGGTGATGATGACTCAACCGGGAGGTGATGATGACTCAACCGGGGGGTGATGATGACTCAACTGGGGGGTGATGATGACTCAACCGGGGGGTGATGATGACTCAACCGGGGGGTGATGATGACTCAACCGGGGGGTGATGATGACTCAACCGGGGGGTGATGATGACTCAACCGGGAGGTGATGATGACTCAACCGGGGGGTGATGATGACTCAACCGGGGGGTGATGATGACTCAACCGGGGGGTGATGATGACTCAACCGGGGGGTGATGATGACTCAACCGGGGGGTGATGATGACTCAACCGGGAGGTGATGATGACTCAACCGGGGGGTGATGATGATTCAACCGGGGGGTGATGATGACTCAACCGGGGGGTGATGATGACTCAACCGGGAGGTGATGATGACTCAACCGGGGGGTGATGATGACTCAACCGGGAGGTGATGATGACTCAACCGGGGGGTGATGATGACTCAACCGGGGGGTGATGATGACTCAACCGGGGGGTGATGATGACTCAACCGGGGGGTGATGATGACTCAACTGGGGGGTGATGATGACTCAACCGGGGGTGATGATGACTCAACCGGGAGGTGATGATGACTCTACCGGGGGGTGATGATGACTCAACCGGGAGGTGATGATGACTCAACCGGGGGGTGTTGATGACTCAACCGGGGGGTGATGATGACTCAACCGGGAGGTGATGATGACTCAACCGGGGGGTGATGATGACTCAACCGGGAGGTGATGATGACTCAACCGGGAGGTGATGATGACTCAACCGGGGGGTGATGATGACTCAACCGGGAGGTGATGATGACTCAACCGGGAGGTGATGATGACTCAACCGGGAGGTGATGATGACTCTACCGGGGGGTGATGATGACTCAACCGGGAGGTGATGATGACTCAACCGGGGGGTGTTGATGACTCAACCGGGGGGTGATGATGACTCAACCGGGGGGTGATGATGACTCAACCGGGAGGTGATGATGACTCAACCGGGAGGTGATGATGACTCAACCGGGGGGTGATGATGACTCAACCGGGAGGTGATGATGACTCAACCGGGAGGTGATGATGACTCAACCGGGAGGTGATGATGACTCAACCGGGGGGTGATGATGACTCAACCGGGGGGTGATGATGACTCAACCGGGGGGTGATGATGACTCAACCGGGGGGTGATGATGACTCAACCGGGGGGTGATGATGACTCAACCGGGAGGTGATGATGACTCAACCGGGAGGTGATGATGACTCAACCGGGGGGTGGTGAAAACTCAACCGGGGGGTGATGGTGACTCAACCGGGGGGTGATGATGACTCAACCGAGGGGTGATGATGACTCAACCGGGGGGTGATGATGACTCAACCGGGGGGTGATGATGACTCAACCGGGGGGTGATGATGACTCAACCGGGAGGTGATGATGACTCAACCGGGAGGTGATGATGACTCAACCGGGGGGTGATGATGACTCAACCGGGGGGTGATGATGACTCAACCGGGGGGTGATGATGACTCAACCGGGGGGTGATGATGACTCAACCGGGGGGTGATGATGACTCAACCGGGGGGTGATGATGACTCAACCGGGGGGTGATGATGACTCAACCGGGAGGTGATGATGACTCAACCGGGAGGTGATGATGACTCAACCGGGGGGTGATGATGACTCAACCGGGGGGTGATGATGACTCAACCGGGGGGTGATGATGACTCAACCGGGGGGTGATGATGACTCAACCGGGGGGTGATGATGACTCAACCGGGAGGTGATGATGACTCAACCGGGAGGTGATGATGACTCAACCGAGGGGTGGTGAAAACTCAACCGGGGGGTGATGGTGACTCAACCGGTGATGATCTATGTTAAAAAACCTTGAAGGGGCCCGACCCTGCCAGACCCACCGCGATTTGCAAAAGCTGAATGCACTATTTTGCACCCAAACCCGCAAAAAAGACACCCACCGATGAAAAAACACCCTTATCATTGCAAAGGGTTTGCATCCGAATTAACCCCCCATTCCCTCCCTACGCCCCTCCCTCACTCCAGGGCCCTGGTCTGGTGATAACATCCTTGGGGCGTGCAGCGGTTCCTTCTCCATGCTACTCACGTTCCTGTCGTTTACAAATAACAGTTATTTTGTGATGGATCCCGCCTGGGCGTCTCTTCTGGCCATACGTCACTGCGTGGTGAATAGTGTGGGGGCGGGCCGAGACTGTTCTAAAGCCTATAGATTGGCCGGTACAAAAAATCGGAGATTGAACCGAAGGCGCCGTACAGCGTCAGCCCTGATTGGTGTCGGCGTACCGGCCGCCGACCCTCATCAAGCACTCCTTCTGAATGGCATATTACTGAGGCTTTAAATTTCACAATATTATATTCCATACAGACGGCGGAATAGTTGCCTCGTCTGATCTTGATGAGCAATGAATGTCAAAGGTATGAGAGAGACCGATAGATTCCCAATGTCCTTAGCCGTCGATCCGTTAATTATAAGACAACGGGATGCGGCCCTCTCAGAGCCATTCAGTGCGATGATGCGTTAATGCGATGAACTTTACTTAGACCGTCGCGGCGCGAGCGGAAGTGAGCCCGGCAATAGCGGTCGCCCCCATCTGCAAGCGCCGTCATCCAGGGATAAATTATGCTTCCATCTATCTATACAGCCGCCGTCCGTAGTGAGTGAGTATAATGGGGATATGTCTTCATGTGGCGCCCTCTGGGGGGTGGCGGTGCCGATGCCATCTGATTGCTGAGGCCGCGCTCAATACAGCCACATCCAGAGCGCGATGTGTCTACCATTGTGCCCACTAGGCTGGTTCGCTGGCTCTCTCCATACACACAAGCGGAGTCGTCAGGCGGGGAAAATAAAGAGCCGCCGAGGGGGTCCGTAATGCGCCATCTGTTGTGCCATAATGTGGCCTTTAGAAGGTCGATACCATGTCTTTACGTGAACCGCGCGGCGGGGGTTGTCTTAATGCCCCCCCCCCCCTTCCTCCCCCTCAACCCGGCAGCGCCAGCGTGGGTGGATGGGTGGGTGCACAGAACGTGGGTCAGAGGGTGGGTCCACAGAGCGTGGGTCGCAGGTTGGCAGGGAGGGAGGAAGGAAGGCCGTAATAGGCAACTGTTTGTTGCGCCCCCTCGTGGTCAACTTGTGGAAGCAGCAGACGCGTGGTTTATGGTGAAATCGGTCTCGGGGGAAGAGGGTGGTTCCTTGGCCGTCACAGACAAGCCAGTCCCGTGCTGCTCCCTCAATGCAGCCATTAGCATTGTGGGTATATTGGCGGATCGCAGCGATGATGGGAATAATTTAGTGGCTCTCCCGCCACGTGCAATAGCTAGCATGGCGGTTGACAATAATTAATATGGTCGGCTTCGGGTTGGTGGTGGCGTTCGAGGAAATCATCATCCAGTACTTCCGGTTCGGCGTGTTCACAGCGGCGGCGGCGTAGGGAAAATAATTAGTTATTCATCGCGCTGTAGTGCATCAGATAGTAATGAATGAATCGCCATTGTGGCCGTGATATTTTTGTCAATAAAAATAGCAATAATTGTAT
This sequence comes from Arenicola marina, assembly GCA_964019135.1. NCBI lineage: Eukaryota > Metazoa > Annelida > Polychaeta > Arenicolidae > Arenicola > Arenicola marina. The sequence goes on along the minus strand of OZ025252.1, from coordinate 5,203,257 downwards.
GTGCCTTCGCAACAAATGTTGTAGCTTTTGCAATAATAGTAAAATTGTTTGCACGGAAATAATGAGATGTTTACTCTGCGAAACCTTTCTCATCCTGCACTTTATGGCCGATGTGATTGTCTGACCATACTAGAATTATCACAGACGGCGACCATTCGGCCAATCGACCATGGATTTATAATGGGAGATCATAGTCATGATATTTCAATGATGAAAGTTGAGCGACTATATTGACGTCATTTATCATAATAACTTAATTTCTCATAGTTCTGGCACCCGGGATAAATTAATTTATCATTTTAATAAAGGTCATAGTTCCGACCATGATCGCAATAATTTACGATTATATAAATGGTCATAGGTTACGACTTTAGTTTATGGCTATATCAGTGGCAATAGTTTCTTATAACTTGCGCTAATATCAATGGTCATAATTTTCATCATTTTGCTACTCGTCACAATCTTGACCATGATGACATTAATTCACCACTTTATCAGTGATCATAGTCCAGACCATGATGCCATTAATTCACCATTATATATATCAGTGATCAAAGTCCTGGCCATAATTTCATTTTTTCATCATTATATCAGTGATCATAGTCCTGGCCATGATGGCATTAATTCACCATTATATATATCAGTGATCATAGTCCTGGCCATGATGGCATTAATTCACCATTATATATATCAGTGATCATAGTCCTGGCCATAATTTCATTATTTCATCATTATATCAGTGATCATAGTCCTGGCCATGATGTCATTAATTCACCATTATATATATCAGTGATCATAGTCCTGGCCATGATGGCATTAATTCACCATTATATATATCAGTGATCATAGTTCTGGGCATGATGTCATTAATTCACTGTTATATCAGTGATCATAGTCCTGGCATTAATTCACCATTATATCAGTGATCATAGTCCTGACCATGATGTCAGTAATTCACCGTTATATCAGTGATCATAGTCCTGACCATGATGGCATTAATTCATCATTATATCAGTGATCTTAGTCCTGGCCAAGATGTCATTAATTCACCGCTATATCAGTGATCTTAGTCCTGGCCATGATGGCATTAATTCACCATTATATCAGTGATCATAGTCCTTACCATGATGTCATTAATTCATCATTATATCAGTGATCTTAGTCCTGGCCATGATGTCATTAATTCACCGCTATATCAGTGATCTTAGTCCCGGCCATGATGGCATTAATTCAACATTATATCAGTGATCATAGTTCTGACCATGATGTCATTAATTCACCGTTATATCAGTGATCATAGTCCTGACCATGATGACATTAATTCACCATTATACCAGTGATCATAGTCCTGGCCATGATGGCATTAATTCATCATTATATCAGTGATCATAGCCCTGGCCATGATGTCATTAATTCACCGCTATATCAGTGATCTTAGTCCTGGCCATGATGGCATGAATTCATCATTATATCAGTGATCATAGTCCTTACCATGATGGCATTAATTCACCATTATATCAGTGATCATAGTCCTGACCATGATGGCATTAATTCATCATTATATCAGTGATCATAGTCCTGGCCATGATGGCATTAATTCGCCATTTTATCAGTGATCATAGTCCTAACCATGATGGCATTAATTTACCATTATATCAGTGATCATAGTCCTGACTATGATGGCGTTAATTCAACATTATATCAGTGATCATAGTCCTGGCCATGATGTCATTAATTTACCATTATATCAGTAATCATAGTCCTGACTATGATGGCATTAATTCATCATTATGTCAGTGATCATAATCCTGACCATGATGCAATTAATTCACCATTATTCAGTGATCATAGTCCTGACCATGATGGCATTAATTCACCATTATATCAGTGATCATAGTCCTGACCATGATGTCAGTAATTCACCGTTATATCAGTGACCATAGTCCTGGCCATGATGGCATTAATTCACCATTATATCAATGATCATAGTCCTGACCATGATGGCGTTAATTCATCATTATATCAGTGATCTTAGTCCTGGCCAAGATGTCATTAATTCACCGCTATATCAGTGATCTTAGTCCTGGCCATGATGGCATGAATTCACCATTATATCAATGATCATAGTCCTGACCATGATGGCATTAATTCATCATTATATCAGTGATCATAGTCCTGACCTTGATGTCATTAATTCACCGCTATATCAGTGATCTTAGTCCTGGCCATGATGGCATGAATTCACCATTATATCAATAATCATAGTCCTGACCATGATGGCATTAATTCATCATTATATCAGCGATCATAGTCCTGACCATGATGGCATTAATTTACCATTATATCAGTGATCATAGTCCTGACTATGATGGCGTTAATTCAACATTATATCAGTGATCATAGTCCTGACCATGATGTCATTAATTCACCATTATATCAGTGATCATAGTCGTGACCATGATGGCAATAATTCATCATTATATCAGTGATCATGGTCTGACCATGATGGCATTAATTTACCATTATATCAGTGATCATAGTCCTGGCCATGATGTCATTAATTCACCATTATATCAGTGATCATAGTCGTGACCATGATGGCATTAATTCATCATTATGTCAGTGATCATAATCCTGACCATGATGGCATTAATTCACCATTATTCAGTGATCATAGTCCTGACCATGATGTCATTTATTCACCGTTATTTCAGTGATCATAGTCCTGTCCATGATGTCATTAATTCACCGTTATATTCAGTGATCATAGTCCTGGTCATGATGTCATTAATTCACCGTTATATCAGTGATCATAGTCCTGTCCATGATGTCATTAATTCACCATTATATCAGTGATCATAGTCGTGACCATGATGGCATTAATTCATCATTATGTCAGTGATCATAATCCTGACCATGATGGCATTAATTCACCATTATTCAGTGATCATAGTCCTGGTCATGATGTCATTAATTCACCGTTATATCAGTGATCATAGTCCTGTCCATGATGTCATTAATTCACCATTATATCAGTGACCATAGTCCTGACCATGATGTCATTTATTCACCGTTATTTCAGTGATCATAGTTCTGGCCATGATGTCATTAACTCACCGTTATATTCAGTGATCATAGTCCTGGTCATGATATCATTAATTCACCGTTATATCAGTGATCATAGTCCTGTCCATGATGTCATTAATTCACCATTATATCAGTGATCATAGTCCTGACCATGATGTCATCAATTCTCCGTAATATCAGTGATCATAGTCCTGATCATGATGTCATTAATTCACCGTTATATCAGTGATCATAGTCCTGTCCATGATGTCATCAATTCACCATTATATCAGTGATCATAGTCCTGGCCATGATGTCATTAATTCACCATTATATCAGTGATCATAGTCGTGACCATGATGGCATTAATTCATCATTATGTCAGTGATCATAATCCTGACCATGATGGCATTAATTCACCATTATTCAATGATCATAGTCCTGGTCATGATGTCATTAATTCACCGTTATATCAGTGATCATAGTCCTGACCATGATGTCATCAATTCTCCATAATATCAGTGATCATAGTCCTGGTCATGATGTCATTAATTCACCGTTATATCAGTGATCATAGTCCTGGTCATGATGTCATTAATTCACCGTTATATTCAGTGATCATAGTTCTGGCCATGATGTCATTAATTCACCATTATATCACTGATCTTCGTCCTGACCATGATGGCATTAATTCACCATTATATCGGTATCTGTAATCTTGTACCAATGATCGTATTCTCGGTCATGTGGAAATTATTGCGCTTACTGTTTTATCGGAGGACGGGCTCAAGGTTGTATTTGTCCCCTGGGTTTGGTGGAGGGTGGTGGTAGTCTGAACTGAGCGGGTTGCCTTCGATGGCGGTGGCGGTGGCCCGGTGACGGGGTGGCAGTGACGGGGGGGAGGGGATGGCGGTGGCGGGGGGGGGGTGTGGCGGTGGCGCGGTGGCGTTGGCGGTGGCGGTGGCGCGGGCGGTGGCGGTGGTGCGGGGGGAGTGGGAGGGTGGCGGTGGCGTTGGCGGTGGGGAGGTGTGGGGGTGGCGGTGGCGGTGTGGCGGTGGCGGTGGCGATGACGGTGGCGGTGACGGCGGGAGGGAGGTGCCTGGCCGGGGGTCTCGCGATGTTTCACGCCACCGACATTGCCTCAGTATTGATCCAGAGTCCCCCCCCCCCCCCCACCTCCGTTGGCCGCCGGGACAAGACTGCAGATCCGCTGGCGGACAGGGGTAGCTAGGGCACCGAAATCTTCACCCCCGGCGTGGCGCTACTTGGCCCGTATCAGCGTCGTCAGGGCAGGGTGAAGCTTGCTGCTATTTAGGGGTCCGACCTGGGGACGCTTAGGAGGTGGCGGGACAGTCGTCGAGGACCGGTGAGGTAGCTTGGATGTCCAGGGTTGGAGGGTGGGGTTGCGTGGGGCGGGGTAGGTGTGTGTGTAGTCCGGATATGAGCGAGAGGGTGAGGGTGAGGCTGTGTTGCCATGGTGGGCGGATAGTGGGGCGGTGATAAGGATCTGGGTGGGGAGGGGGCCGGTGGGGGGGGGGGATTGTAGTAAGGATGTGGGCGGAAAAGGTGGGCGTTGTAAGGATCAGGGCGTGGGTTTCGGGCAGGGTTTGGTTACCACACTGTGGTGCGGGTGTGGGCGTGGAGGGTGGGGCAGCGTTAAGGGTGACGCGGGGAGGTGGGTAGCGCCAAGGATCTGGTACGGGGAGGGGCCTCTGGTAAGGTGTAAGGCAGCTTTAGGCAATCTTCCGAGCTGAGGTGTGGGCGGTTTGTTATGGGGCGACATGACGTTTGGACGAGGCGTGGGCGGTTTCCAGTTGGGCGACATGACGCTTGATCGAGGTGTGGACGGTATGTTGTGGGGCGCCAGGCCTTTCGGACGAGGCGTGGGCGGTTTGTAGTGGCGCGACATGACGTTTGGACGAGGTGTGGGCGGTTTGTTGTGGGGCGACATGACGTTTGGACGAGGTGTGGGCGGTTTCCAGTGGGGCGACATGACGTTTGGACGAGGCGTGGGCGTGTTTTAATGGGGCGACTTGACCTTTTTGAGCGAGCCCTGGTCGGCCCCCAATGGGGCGACATTATCTGTGGGCGTGTTCGCTATGTCCGCGGCCAAGAGGCTGGCGGTCGCATACCATACTTCATCCATACATCACCGAAATTGAAGCTAACCTTAGGCTGTCAGTTTTTTCATATCCCATTCCTCGGGGATGAGAGTCGGTATT
>OZ025252.1:4654944-5197769 GCA_964019135.1 Arenicola marina | reverse complement strand
CCCCGCCCCTCCAGGGAAATGGGTAATGGGCCCCACTACCAGAAGAGGGCGCTACGGTCGCGATGGAGTGCGGTCCATCAAGCACCGACCGTAGATGGCGCAGCGAGCGCTGTAGAGAAATGAGTGGAGAGGACTGCTCCACAGCCTACAGATGGCGCCACTAAGAGACGGGCAGGGAACGAGACAACTCTCAGCGTTGTGCCGGGGAGCGAGCGGTGTTACGGTCGGGCGGGGTTGAAGCGGCGCCTAGGGGGCGAAGGTTAGAGGATGGGGGGGGGTGCAGGGTGAGGGGGTGCTGGGGGGGGGAGGTGGAGAAGGGGGGGGGGGGTGCATAGATCACGTGGCGCTCCTGTCAGGTACCAAGCCGTAATGAGGATGAGTGACCATAAATTGGGTCTCACCGGCTGAGGATAATGGTTATGAGGGCAATGGCAACGGGAAGTGGGTCTCGTTAAAACAGCAAAATGGGAGTGAACATCGCAGGGGAGAGGCGTTAAGGGGGGGGGGGGCAGCCAGGTGAGGGGCGTTCGGGGGTGGGGGGGGGGGGCAGCCCCGCCTGCGCCCACTGAGCGGGAGTCGCCACGTGATTGGGCCAAACAAACTGCAGCAGAACATCGTAAACAATATGGCAAGGCAACGATGGTGGACGTCATAAACACTACGAGGAAAAACCCAAAAGCAAAGCATCGTAAACAACATAGGCTAAAACAGCTGAAGTGGAGAAATGTCGTTATAATAAAGTATGGTGAGTTACAGGGGCTAAAGTAGCCATAATAAAGTATGGTGAGTTACAGGGGCTAAAGTAGCTATAATAAAGTATGGTGAGTTACAGGGCTAATGTAGCCCTAACAAAGTATGGTGAGTTACAGGGCTAAAGTAGCTATTATAAATTATGGTGAGTTACAGGGGCTAATGTAGCTATAATAAAGTATGGTGAGTTACAGGGGCTAAAGTAGCTATAATAAAGTATGACGAGTAATAGGGGCTAAAGTAGCTATTATAAATTATGGTGAGTTACAGGGGTAATCTAGCTATAGTTAAGTATGGTGAGTAATAAGGGTAATGTAACTATAATAAAGTATGGCGAGTAATAGGGGCTAAAGTAGCTATTAATAAAGTATGACGAGTAATAGGGGCTAAAGTAGCTGTAATAAAGTATGACGAGTAATAGGGGCTAAAGTAGCTATAATAAAGTATGGCGAGTAATAATGGGCTAACGTAGCTATAATAAAGTATGGCGAGTAATAGGGGCTAAAGCAGCTATAATAAAGTATGGTGAGTTACAGGGGCTAAGTAGCTATAATAAAGTATGGCGAATAATAGGGGCTAAAGTAACTATGGTAGAACATCTTACACAATATGAGACAGAAAAAACGAAAAAAAAACGATAAACCAAGTGGCTTGAACAGCAATGGCGAAGCATCCTAAGCATAACGGGTTAACACAGCCTTTATAAATGACCGTAAACCATCCAAGATAAATAGCCATAAAGATACAGTCGGCGCCACGTAAAATTTTGCTTTCTCACCAACAAGAACAAAACGCGGTTTGAGTCTAAGGAAGCATCGTGAGGTTTTGTGTGTTAGGAAGGTGGAGGTGGAGGTGGTATGGCGTATCAGGCTGCCGTGGTGTTTGCTATGGTTGGTTGGTTGTATATTCAGGACGCTTTAACCGCTTTTTGTCATATCGCGTCAATGGGAGAAGGACGGGTGAGTGGAGCCATGTCCCCGGGGGCAACCTCCTACTCTTTGCGAATAAAGGCATGGGGTCTTTATCCTGCGCAACAGGGCAAACAGCAATAAAACTGTCCACACATCTGTTTCACATCATTAAATATATAGTTAAATATAAGTTAAATACAATTAAATATCAAAGTTATCACGGTCCTCGACTATAATCTATATACGTCTTATGCAATATCAGTTATTCTTTGGACGATCAGAAATCAGGCGAGTACTATCATTGGGAAGGACTGATTAAAATCGGAGGAGAACAGCATGACATCAACGTTCATTGCTCGCCAAATCCGATACGACCCTTGGGCAGGATATGTCGGTATGCTTGTGCATGATCTTTTCTGACATCTACACCATATCATTTTATGTCATTTTGTTGCGTTCTGTGTCTGGTTATAACGCCTGTGATGCTATCTATCGTGCCTATTTATTGTACAGCTAGAGACATTGGCAGTAAACACTGGGGCGCATCTATCTGCCGTGTTTACTACACTGATGGATTGCAACCTCACTGTAAACTATTTTACTGACTCTCTCCCAGAACATATGGCTTCATGTATCTCATCGTGATGTTTAATTGAAGCCGTCGTCAAACCGCGGCGTATTTTTAACCCTTTTCTTGGGTTCAGAGACCTCTAGTGGACGTGAATGACTGGCAAGAGGTTTTATTTTCGCTACTCTGGAGTATGATTGGCACGAAACCGGCAGTTCACCAGCCAGATCGATGAGAGTCCGACAGAGGGGTGAGAACTGGGGGGTGAGAACTGGGGGATGAGAACTGGGGACCGGACCTGTCTATGGAAATAGCAAACAGGATGTAAATTGAGATAAGGCTTGGCGTTGCACTCTTCCCCGACAGAGGTCGCTACATGCGTGACATCCAGCTGGAGACGGGAATATAGACCTTATCAGATATATATATATATACATCAAGGAACCCATCGAAATAATGGTTGGTCAGAGTCCATGTTGGCTCTAGCTGACCATGCGATGAAGGGAACGCGCGGGGTGGAATGGTGGGGGGCGGGTGACGTACTGGCAGTGATAGAGTTACTCTCTTACTCCACCCCCACCATGCCGCCCGCCCGGGTGTTTCGGATTGGGGGAGGGGGCGGGGGGTGTCTTCTGACGCCCTGGTGGCTCTGGCATGGGTGTCTGATGGGCCTCCGCTGACGTAAAGGATAATGATGGGCTGTGATGGCAATCCTAACGCCGCACAGCACCAGCGCGATCCCCGCCATTGGCAAACCTAATTAAAGACAATCGATGTAGGTTGCCTGGCCCAGCCTCGCCTCGGCTCATACCGGCCTAGGCTATCACCCCCCACCCCCCACCCCCCCCCCCCTCCCCACGCCCCCCTCCCCCCCGCCCCGGCCCCGCCACCCCCGGACGCCACGTGGATCGGGCTAACTCGAGACGCCGGGGCCACGTCACGGATACCCCGACCGCCGTGGTACCCGGAATCCGGGACTCGAGACGCCGGGGCCACGTCACGGATACCCCGACCGCCGTGGTACCCGGAATCCGGGACTCGAGACGCCGGGCCACGTCACGGATACCCCGACCGCCGTGGTACCCGTAATCCAGGACTCGAGACGCCGGGGCCACGTCACGGATACCCCGACCGCCGTAGCACCCGGAATCCGGGACTCGAGACGCCGGGGCCACGTCACGGATACCCCGACCGCCGTGGTACCCGTAATCCAGGACTCGAGACGCCGGGGCCACGTCACGGATACCCCGACCGCCGTGGCACCCGGCTTCCGGGACTCGAGACGCCGGGGCCACGTCACGGATACCCCGACCGCCGTGGTACCCGGAATCCGGGACTCGAGACGCCGGGGCCACGTCACGGATACCCCGACCGCCGTGGTACCCGGCTTCCGGGACTCGAGACGCCGGGGCCACGTCACGGATACCCCGACCGCCGTGGTACCCGGAATCCGAGACTCGAGACCGCCGGGGCCACGTCACGGATACCCCGACCGCCCTGGTACCCGGAATCCGGGACTCGAGACGCCGGGGCCACGTCACGGATACCCCGACCGCCGTGGTACCCGGAATCCGGGACTCGAGACGCCGGGCCACGTCACGGATACCCCGACCGCCGTGGCACCCGGCTTCCGGGACTCGAGACGCCGGGGCCACGTCACGGATACCCCGACCGCCGTGGTACCCGGAATCCGAGACTCGAGACGCCGGGGTCACGTCACGGATACCCCGACCGCCGTGGCACCCGGAATCCGGGACTCGAGACGCCGGGGCCACGTCACGGATACCCCGACCGCCGTGGTACCCGGAATCCGGGACTCGAGACGCCGGGGCCACGTCACGGATACCCCGACCGCCGTGGTACCCGGAATCCGGGACTCGAGACGCCGGGGTCACGTCACGGATACCCCGACCGCCGTGGCACCCGGCTTCCGGGACTCGAGACGCCGGGGCCACGTCACGGATACCCCGACCGCCGTGGCACCCGGAATCCGGGACTCGAGACGCCGGGGTCACGTCACGGATACCCCGACCGCCGTGGTACCCGGTTTCCGGGACTCGAGACGCCGGGGCCACGTCACGGATACCCCGACCGCCGTGGTACCCGGAATCCGGGACTCGAGACGCCGGGGCCACGTCACGGATACCCCGACCGCCGTGGGTACCCGGAATCCGGGACTCGAGACGCCGGGGCCACGTCACGGATACCCCGACCGCCGTGGTACCCGGAATCCGGGACTCGAGACGCCGGGGCCACGTCACGGATACCCCGACCGCCGTGGTACCCGGAATCCGGGACTCGAGACGCCGGGGCCACGTCACGGATACCCCGACCGCCGTGGTACCCGGAATCCGGGACTCGAGACGCCGGGGCCACGTCACGGATACCCCGACCGCCGTGGTACCCGGAATCCGGGACTCGAGACGCCGGGGCCACGTCACGGATACCCCGACCGCCGTGGTACCCGGAATCCGGGACTCGAGACGCCGGGGCCACGTCACGGATACCCCGACCGCCGTGGTACCCGGAATCCGGGACTCGAGACGCCGGGGCCACGTCACGGATACCCCGACCGCCCTGGTACCCGGAATCCGGGACTCGAGACGCCGGGGCCACGTCACGGATACCCCGACCGCCGTGGTACCCGGAATCCGGGACTCGAGACGCCGGGGCCACGTCACGGATACCCCGACCGCCGTGGCACCCGGAATCCGAGACTCGAGACGCCGGGGCCACGTCACGGATACCCCGACCGCCGTGGTACCCGGAATCCGGGACTCGAGACGCCGGGGCCACGTCACGGATACCCCGACCGCCGTGGTACCCGGAATCCGAGACTCGAGACGCCGGGGCCACGTCACGGATACCCCGACCGCCGTGGTACCCGTAATCCGGGACTCGAGACGCCGGGGCCACGTCACGGATACCCCGACCGCCGTGGCACCCGGAATCCGGGACTCGAGACGCCGGGGCCACGTCACGGATACCCCGACCGCCGTGGTACCCGTAATCCGGGACTCGAGACGCCGGGGCCACGTCACGGATACCCCGACCGCCGTGGCACCCGGAATCCGGGACTCGAGACGCCGGGGCCACGTCACGGATACCCCGACCGCCGTGGTACCCGGCTTCCGGGACTCGAGACGCCGGGGCCACGTCACGGATACCCCGACCGCCGTGGCACCCGGAATCCGGGACTCGAGACGCCGGGGCCACGTCACGGATACCCCGACCGCCGTGGTACCCGGAATCCGGGACTCGAGACGCCGGGGCCACGTCACGGATACCCCGACCGCCCTGGTACCCGGAATCCGGGACTCGAGACGCCGGGGCCACGTCACGGATACCCCGACCGCCGTGGTACCCGGCTTCCGGGACTCGAGACGCCGGGGCCACGTCACGGATACCCCGACCGCCGTGGCACCCGGAATCCGGGACTCGAGACGCCGGGGCCACGTCACGGATACCCCGACCGCCGTGGCACCCGGAATCCGGGACTCGAGACGCCGGGGCCACGTCACGGATACCCCGACCGCCGTGGTACCCGGAATCCGAGACTCGAGACGCCGGGGCCACGTCACGGATACCCCGACCGCCGTGGCACCCGGAATCCGGGACTCGAGACGCCGGGGCCACGTCACGGATACCCCGACCGCCGTGGTACCCGGTTTCCGGGACTCGAGACGCCGGGGCCACGTCACGGATACCCCGACCGCCGTGGCACCCGGAATCCGGGACTCGAGACGCCGGGGTCACGTCACGGATACCCCGACCGCCGTGGCACCCGGAATCCGGGACTCGAGACGCCGGGGTCACGTCACGGATACCCCGACCGCCGTGGCACCCGGAATCCGGGACTCGAGACGCCGGGGCCACGTCACGGATACCCCGACCGCCGTGGTACCCGGCTTCCGGGACTCGAGACGCCGGGGCCACGTCACGGATACCCCGACCGCCGTGGTACCCGGCTTCCGGGACTCGAGACGCCGGGGCCACGTCACGGATACCCCGACCGCCCTGGTACCCGGAATCCGGGACTCGAGACGCCGGGGCCACGTCACGGATACCCCGACCGCCCTGGTACCCGGCTTCCGGGACTCGAGACGCCGGGGCCACGTCACGGATACCCCGACCGCCGTGGTACCCGGAATCCGGGACTCGAGACGCCGGGGCCACGTCACGGATACCCCGACCGCCGTGGTACCCGGCTTCCGGGACTCGAGACGCCGGGGCCACGTCACGGATACCCCGACCGCCGTGGTACCCGGCTTCCGGGACTCGAGACGCCGGGGCCACGTCACGGATACCCCGACCGCCGTGGTACCTGGAACCCGGGACTCGAGACGCCGGGGCCACGTCACGGATACCCCGACCGCCGTGGTACCCGGTTTCCGGGACTCGAGACGCCGGGGCCACGTCACGGATACCCCGACCGCCGTGGTACCCGGCTTCCGGGACTCGAGACGCCGGGGTCACGTCACGGATACCCCGACCGCCGTAGCACCCGGAATCCGGGACTCGAGACGCCGGGGCCACGTCACGGATACCCCGACCGCCGTGGCACCCGGAATCCGGGACTCGAGACGCCGGGGCCACGTCACGGATACCCCGACCGCCGTGGTACCCGGCTTCCGGGACTCGAGACGCCGGGGCCACGTCACGGATACCCCGACCGCCGTGGTACCCGGCTTCCGGGACTCGAGACGCCGGGGTCACGTCACGGATACCCCGACCGCCGTGGCACCCGGAATCCGGGACTCGAGACGCCGGGGCAACGTCACGGATACCCCGACCGCCGTGGTACCCGGAATCCGGGACTCGAGACGCCGGGGTCACGTCACGGATACCCCGACCGCCGTGGTACCCGGCTTCCGGGACTCGAGACGCCGGGGCCACGTCACGGATACCCCGACCGCCGTGGTACCCGGCTTCCGGGACTCGAGACGCCGGGGCCACGTCACGGATACCCCGACCGCCGTGGTACCCGGCTTCCGGGACTCGAGACGCCGGGGCCACGTCACGGATACCCCGACCGCCGTGGTACCCGGCTTCCGGGACTCGAGACGCCGGGGCCACGTCACGGATACCCCGACCGCCGTGGCACCCGGAATCCGGGACTCGAGACGCCGGGGCCACGTCACGGATACCCCGACCGCCCTGGTACCCGGAATCCGGGACTCGAGACGCCGGGGCCACGTCACGGATACCCCGACCGCCCTGGTACCCGGCTTCCGGGACTCGAGACGCCGGGGCCACGTCACGGATACCCCGACCGCCGTGGTACCCGGAATCCGGGACTCGAGACGCCGGGGCCACGTCACGGATACCCCGACCGCCGTGGTACCCGGCTTCCGGGACTCGAGACGCCGGGGCCACGTCACGGATGCCCCGACCGCCGTGGTACCCGGAATCCGGGACTCGAGACGCCGGGGCCACGTCACGGATACCCCGACCGCCGTGGCACCCGGAATCCGGGACTCGAGACGCCGGGGCCACGTCACGGATACCCCGACCGCCGTGGTACCCGGAATCCGGGACTCGAGACGCCGGGGCCACGTCACGGATACCCCGACCGCCGTGGTACCCGGAATCCGGGACTCGAGACGCCGGGGCCACGTCACGGATACCCCGACCGCCGTGGTACCCGGAATCCGGGACTCGAGACGCCGGGGCCACGTCACGGATACCCCGACCGCCCTGGTACCCGGCTTCCGGGACTCGAGACGCCGGGGCCACGTCACGGATACCCCGACCGCCGTGGTACCCGGAATCCGGGACTCGAGACGCCGGGGCCACGTCACGGATACCCCGACCGCCGTGGTACCCGGCTTCCGGGACTCGAGACGCCGGGGCCACGTCACGGATGCCCCGACCGCCGTGGTACCCGGAATCCGGGACTCGAGACGCCGGGGCCACGTCACGGATACCCCGACCGCCGTGGCACCCGGAATCCGGGACTCGAGACGCCGGGGCCACGTCACGGATACCCCGACCGCCGTGGTACCCGGAATCCGGGACTCGAGACGCCGGGGCCACGTCACGGATACCCCGACCGCCGTGGTACCCGGAATCCGGGACTCGAGACGCCGGGGCCACGTCACGGATACCCCGACCGCCGTGGCACCCGGAATCCGGGACTCGAGACGCCGGGGCCACGTCACGGATACCCCGACCGCCCTGGTACCCGGTTTCCGGGACTCGAGACGCCGGGGCCACGTCACGGATACCCCGACCGCCGTGGTACCCGGCTTCCGGGACTCGAGACGCCGGGGCCACGTCACGGATACCCCGACCGCCGTGGCACCCGGAATCCGGGACTCGAGACGCCGGGGCCACGTCACGGATACCCCGACCGCCGTGGTACCCGGAATCCGGGACTCGAGACGCCGGGGCCACGTCACGGATACCCCGACCGCCGTGGTACCCGGAATCCGGGACTCGAGACGCCGGGGCCACGTCACGGATACCCCGACCGCCGTGGTACCCGGAATCCGGGACTCGAGACGCCGGGGCCACGTCACGGATACCCCGACCGCCGTGGTACCCGGAATCCGGGACTCGAGACGCCGGGGCCACGTCACGGATACCCCGACCGCCCTGGTACCCGGCTTCCGGGACTCGAGACGCCGGGGCCACGTCACGGATACCCCGACCGCCGTGGCACCCGGAATCCGGGACTCGAGACGCCGGGGCCACGTCACGGATACCCCGACCGCCGTGGTACCCGGAATCCGGGACTCGAGACGCCGGGGCCACGTCACGGATACCCCGACCGCCCTGGTACCCGGTTTCCGGGACTCGAGACGCCGGGGCCACGTCACGGATACCCCGACCGCCGTGGTACCCGGAATCCGGGACTCGAGACGCCGGGGCCACGTCACGGATACCCCGACCGCCGTGGCACCCGGAATCCGGGACTCGAGACGCCGGGGCCACGTCACGGATACCCCGACCGCCGTGGTACCCGGAATCCGGGACTCGAGACGCCGGGGCCACGTCACGGATACCCCGACCGCCGTGGCACCCGGAATCCGGGACTCGAGACGCCGGGGCCACGTCACGGATACCCCGACCGCCGTGGTACCCGGAATCCGGGACTCGAGACGCCGGGGCCACGTCACGGATACCCCGACCGCCGTGGTACCCGGAATCCGGGACTCGAGACGCCGGGGCCACGTCACGGATACCCCGACCGCCGTGGTACCCGGAATCCGGGACTCGAGACGCCGGGGCCACGTCACGGATACCCCGACCGCCGTGGCACCCGGCTTCCGGGACTCGAGACGCCGGGGCCACGTCACGGATACCCCGACCGCCGTGGTACCCGGTTTCCGGGACTCGAGACGCCGGGGCCACGTCACGGATACCCCGACCGCCGTGGTACCCGGAATCCGGGACTCGAGACGCCGGGGCCACGTCACGGATACCCCGACCGCCGTGGCACCCGGCTTCCGGGACTCGAGACGCCGGGGCCACGTCACGGATACCCCGACCGCCCTGGTACCCGGTTTCCGGGACTCGAGACGCCGGGGCCACGTCACGGATACCCCGACCGCCGTGGTACCCGGAATCCGGGACTCGAGACGCCGGGGCCACGTCACGGATACCCCGACCGCCGTGGCACCCGGAATCCGGGACTCGAGACGCCGGGGCCACGTCACGGATACCCCGACCGCCGTGGTACCCGGAATCCGGGACTCGAGACGCCGGGGCCACGTCACGGATACCCCGACCGCCGTGGTACCCGGCTTCCGGGACTCGAGACGCCGGGGTCACGTCACGGATACCCCGACCGCCGTGGCACCCGGAATCCGGGACTCGAGACGCCGGGGCCACGATTCCTGCGCCGGTGGGAAACCTGCCTGGGTCCCTGCCTCGCAGAGTGAGTGCTTGGCGGTGAACCAGCGAAGGGCGCGGGGAAACGGGTCACTTGACGTGTGTGGCTTCCACGTGGCAAAAGTTTTGTTTGACGCTTGGCAAAAAAAAAAAAAACGTTGTTTGTAAAGGGTATGAAGACAGTGAGATCCATTCGGTTTGGATATTAAGGAAGGAAAAAATGAGGCCGGTAGCCGGAATCAGGTAGTGAGCGCGTGGGGAGAGCAAACAGAGACAGACGTCCGGACGGAGCGAAAATAACGGACGAAGGCGGTTAAAAAAGCAAAAGCACGGAGGAAGCGGGAGAATGTGGTTCTAATGCGAAGGCAATTAGGCTGAGCGCAAAATACGGCAGATACTTTCCCCGACCCGCTTGAAGGAGACAGTCCACCACCCGCTTGATGGAGACAGTCCACGACCCGCTTGATGGAGACAGTCTACGACCCGCTTGATGGAGACAATCCACGACCCGCTTGATGGAGACAGTCCACGACCCGCTTGATGGAGACAGTCCTCGACCCGCTTGATGGAGACAGTCCACGACCCGCTTGATGGAGACAGTCAACGACCCGCTTGATGGAGACAGTCCACGACCCGCTTGATGGAGACAGTCCACGACCCGCTTGATGGAGACAGTCCACGACCCGCTTGATAGAGACAGTCAACGACCCGCTTGATGGAGACAGTCCACGACCCGCTTGATGGAGAAAGTCCTCGACCCGCTTGATGGAGACAGTCCTCGACCCGCTTGATGGAGACAGTCCACGACCCGCTTGATGGAGACAGTCCACGACCCGCTTGATGGAGACAGTCCACGACCCGCTTGATGGAGAGAGTCCTCGACCCGCTTGATGGAGACAGTCCACGACCCGCTTGATGGAGACAGTCCACGACCCGCTTGATGGAGACAGTCAACGACCCGCTTGACGGAGACAGTCCACGACCCGCTTGATGGAGAAAGTCCTCGACCCGCTTGATGGAGACAGTCCACGACCCGCTTGATGGAGACAGTCTACGACCCGCTTGATGGAGACAGTCCACGACCCGCTTGATGGAGACAGTCCACGACCCGCTTGATGGAGACAGTCCTCGACCCGCTTGATGGAGACAGTCCACGACCCGCTTGATGGAGACAGTCCACGACCCGCTTGATGGAGACAGTCCACGACCCGCTTGATGGAGACAGTCCTCGACCCGCTTGATGGAGACAGTCCACGACCCGCTTGATGGAGACAGTCAACGACCCGCTTGATGGAGACAGTCCACGACCCGCTTGATGGAGACAATCCACGACCCGCTTGATGGAGACAGTCCTCGACCCGCTTGATGGAGACAGTCCACGACCCGCTTGATGGAGACAGTCCACGACCCGCTTGATGGAGACAGTCCTCGACCCGGTTGATAGAGACAGTCCACGACCCGCTTGATGGAGACAGTCCTCGACCCGCTTGATGGAGACAGTCCACGACCCGCTTGATGGAGACAGTCCACGACCCGCTTGATGGAGACAGTCCACGACCCGCTTGATGGAGACAGTCCTCGACCCGCTTGATGGAGACAGTCCACGACCCGCTTGATGGAGACAGTCAACGACCCGCTTGATGGAGACAGTCCACGACCCGCCTGATGGAGACAATCCACGACCCGCTTGATGGAGACAGTCCTCGACCCGCTTGATGGAGACAGTCCACGACCCGCTTGATGGAGACAGTCCACGACCCGCTTGATGGAGAGAGTCTACGACCCGCTTGATGGAGACAGTCCACGACCCGCTTGATGGAGACAGTCCACGACCCGCTTGATGGAGACAGTCCTCGACCCGCTTGATGGAGACAGTCCACGACCCGCTTGATGGAGACAGTCCACGACCCGCTTGATGGAGACAGTCCACGACCCGCTTGATGGAGACAGTCCTCGACCCGCTTGATGGAGACAGTCCACGACCCGCTTGATGGAGACAGTCAACGACCCGCTTGATGGAGACAGTCCACGACCCGCTTGATGGAGACAATCCACGACCCGCTTGATGGAGACAGTCCTCGACCCGCTTGATGGAGACAGTCCACGACCCGCTTGATGGAGACAGTCCACGACCCGCTTGATGGAGACAGTCCTCGACCCGGTTGATAGAGACAGTCCACGACCCGCTTGATGGAGACAGTCCTCGACCCGCTTGATGGAGACAGTCCACGACCCGCTTGATGGAGACAGTCCACGACCCGCTTGATGGAGACAGTCCACGACCCGCTTGATGGAGACAGTCCTCGACCCGCTTGATGGAGACAGTCCACGACCCGCTTGATGGAGACAGTCAACGACCCGCTTGATGGAGACAGTCCACGACCCGCTTGATGGAGACAATCCACGACCCGCTTGATGGAGACAGTCCACGACCCGCTTGATGGAGACAGTCCACGACCCGCTTGATGGAGACAGTCCTCGACCCGGTTGATAGAGACAGTCCACGACCCGCTTGATGGAGACAGTCCACGACCCGCTTGATGGAGACAGTCCACGACCCGCTTGATGGAGACAGTCCACGACCCGCTTGATGGAGACAGTCCACGACCCGCTTGATGGAGACAGTCCACGACCCGCTTGATGGAGACAATCCTCGACCCGCTTGATGGAGACAGTCCTCGACCCGGTTGATAGAGACAGTCCACGACCCGCTTGATGGAGACAGTCCACGACCCGCTTGATGGAGACAGTCCACGACCCGCACAACACCATGACTTATCGGAGTTTGGGTCGGGCCGTACGTTTCTTGATTTATACGTCTACTTTACAGAAGATCATGCCAAAGATGTTTTGTTCTTCAGTGCCAACAACATAATTCTAATATCAGAACCGTTACTAAAGAACTTAACTCCACGAATCGATAAGTCGTCAGTCGCCCGCACCACCCCTTAAATCCAAATAATCCACCATTATAATCATAATTATAATTCTAGCCACAAAAGATATCGACATGAATAGTGTGTAGGCGGCCTTTTCTGCACACAGGGGCTAAATTGAACCAAGGAACCTCCCGAGACGATATGAAGAGTGAATGGATAAAACATGTCCCAGATTACTTGTCGAGACACGGATTCGAACCCGCGACCTATTGATCTGCGGTCGTGTGCTCTGGTAATTGTGGTCACGCTGGCTTCGGGCAATTGTTGATAGAACTTAAAACTTACATAGAACTGGGAGGGGCAGTATTAGGATATATATATCATTGGGACACCTTTTATTAATAGGGCTCTGGAATGGGTAAATAGGGACACGCGACACTGGCCTATTTGAAAATTCGACATTGACCCCCAAAATCTGACACTGAGAATCTGAAAACGCAACATCGACACAGATTTTAAAAAAAAAGACACTGAACTTAACCAAAAGGCGACACGGAAGGTCGTTAAAAAAATCGACATTCGACATTGAGAATTTTGAAAAATCGACGCTGGATACTTGACCCCCCCCTTCCAGACCCCTATTAATTGGGGTTAGATACGTGTTAGACATTCCGGCAAGAGGCTTATCACGTCGAATATATCACCATCCTCATCAACCAGAGGTTATTATTTAAATAAAATTATTAAAATACGTCCAGAATTCTGAGTTCTTCAAGTCATGCAATCTATCCCCCCCTCCCCCCCCGCCACCCCCTCCAATTTCAGCTTTCACCCTACTTCGGCTCCAGGCCAATGGAACTGATTGCTTTGAGATTTACATAGACGGAAGGAAGTCTTCTTGATTACCAGACCCTATGCCGCATACACATAAAGCGAGGCTGCGGGCAGCTGGCACCCAATTGCAATTATGATGGGCCTTGCATTCCCTCCGAGCGTTTCTCAGCGACACACCAGCAGTCACAGGTTGTTTCTTTTCTTATCGAGCTAATGGTACCGTCGGTAAAATATTTTGGAACGCCAACGTCTAGCTTTATTAATAAGGTTGATTTTTCTCATCGAGGAGGGAAAACTCCGAAACAGTCACGAAGAGAATATTAATTCGACACACGGTCCTCTGTTCTGTGATGTGAGAGACGATTTTTTGTCCTGCACCTGTCATTTGAGTCATGCAGAACCAATCTTCCACACCAGCCAGACTACTATCTTGCCATATTGACAGGAGAACCAATCTATAATTTCAGATCTAGAACCAAACTTCCGCTTGAGCAACAAGTTTTAGAGGACACCATGTCGACAATACAACCAATCTTCTACATCTACCTTCTTCTTCTACAAGAAATCTTTCAATACAGCGCTAGAAGCAATCTGCCGCATCAGTAGGCCTAATAAGTTTTATAGTATTCCATGTCGACAGTAGAACCAATCTATCATTTCAGCGCTATAACGAATTTGCAACACCAGTACTAGAACAAATATGGCATATCAATACCAGAAGCAACATACCATATTCACAGTAGAACCCAGTGACTACTTCTGCAATAGAATCAAAATACCATGTCAACATTAGACCACAATACAATATCAACATTGGATCAAAATACCATATCAATATTAGGCGAAAATACTCTATCAGTGTTAGACCAATATGCCATATCAGCACCAGAACTTATCTCACAAGTTAAGCATTACAAGCAAACATGGGTCTTCGGTGAGCAATATTAGACCTCTTCGCCAGCAGCACTTCGTTACAGCCAGCATTCCAGTCCTGCCAGACATAAAACTAATTCAGATGTGTCAGAATCAGGCTCCGTCTGAAAGCAGGAACTACATCAGCAATATCCGAGCCAGAACCAACCGGTTTGGCTGCAATAGACAGCCAATCGACCCCCCCGGTTCACATGTGGGTACGAGGGTGGTCACAGGGGACAAGTACTTGTAATTGTGCGCAAGCAATTTTGTGACCTTCGTCGCGCAAATGGTATATTAATTGTCCAGGTTTATAATGTAAAGAGACATCTGTTCCATTAAATTTTAAAATATCTGCCACGTCAGTTCTGCAATGCATGAGCTTATTTTTATCCTTCCAACATGATGGTCACCGGCATTTGCCATTTAAATTTGTTACCATTGTGTACAATGTGGGGGGGGGGGGGGGTCTTGTTCCCAAATCACGAAAAGTACATTTTTTCACGCATACAATGGAAGGGGCGAATACATGATATAAATTGGCGATTTCCCAATTCACGGTTATTAAATATTACCATTCTCAGTTCACGATTAATAAAAATCATTGATCACGACAGTCGGCTAATATCTTATTCTCGGTTCACAAAGAATTGTTTTCCTCATGCCCAGTTCACGGTGAAATGAAAAGCCCGAGGAACGGAAATATCCCTTGCCCCCTCCCTACAATGGGCGTAATGCATTGTACGTACGAAATGTTTTATAGATGATATATGTAAAATAAAGACCTCTTGGTGTATGCAAACACCGTGCGATGTATGCAGTCACAGTGTCTATCTCCAGTCACATCTAGTTACAGTGTCTATCTCCAGTCACACGGTCTATCTAGTCTATCTCCGAATAATCGTTCATTATTATGTAACCTGGCTTTCTGCATGCAACATGGCCTGACTCCAGTATTTATGGGCATACCACGTGGTTGGATCTAATGATTATTGCGGGAAAGGGGGCGCCACCAGACTGAGTGTCAATTAATGCCGAAGTCTCCTCACCACCGGACGCCACCGGCCCCGAACACATGCCGAGGCTGCACGCCATGACCCCAACCGTACCCGTCGCCATAGCAACCTTTAGCTATGGAGAATAATAGAAGACAAATGTCACTGGCGGGCTGGAGACGCGTTGCTCAGGTGATCTCACATCGCTCTCCGTGGATCTCACATCCCACTCCGTGGATCTCACATCGCGCTCCGTGGATCTCACATCGCTCCGTGGATCTCACATCGCGCTCCGTGGATCTCACATCCCGCTCCGTGGATCTCACATCCCGCTCCGTGGATCTCACACCGCGCTCCGTGGATCTCACATCGCGCTCAGTGGATCTCACATCGCTCCGTGGATTTCACATCGCGCTCCGTGGATTTCACATCGCGCTCCGTGGATCTCACATCGCGCTCCGTGGATCTCACACCGCGCTCCGTGGATATCACATCGCTCCGTGGATCTCACATCGCGCTCCGTGGATCTCACATCGCGCTCCGTGGATCTCACATCGCGCTCCGTGGATCTCACATCGCGCTCCGTGGATCTCACATGGCGCTCCGTGGATCTCACATCGCGCTCCGTGGATCTCGCATCGCGCTCCGTGGATCTCACATCGCGCTCCGTGGATCTCACACCGCGCTCCGTGGATCTCACATCGCTCCGTGGATCTCACATCGCGCTCCGTGGATCTCACACCGCGCTCCGTGGATCTCACATCCCGCTCCGTGGATCTCACATCGCGCTCCGTGGATCTCACATCGCGCTCCGTGGATCTCATACCGCACTCCGTGGATCTCACATCGCGTTCCGTGGATCTCACATCCCGCTCCGTGGATCTCACACCGCGCTCCGTGGATCTCACATCCCGCTCCGTGGATCTCACATCGCGCTCCGTGGATATCACATCGCTCCGTGGATCTCACACCGCGCTCCGTGGATCTCACACCGCGCTCCGTGGATCTCACATCCCGCTCCGTGGATCTCACACCGCGCTCCGTGGATCTCACATCGCGCTCCGTGGATCTCACACCGCGCTCCGTGGATCTCACATCGCTCCGTGGATCTCACATCGCGCTCCGTGGATCTCACACCGCCCTCCATGGTCTCTGACATCCCGCTCCGTGGATCTCACATCCCGCTCCGTGGATCTCACATCGCGCTCCGTGGATCTCACATCGCGCTCCGTGGATCTCACATCGCGCTCCGTGGATCTCACATCGCTCCGTGGATCTCACACCGCGCTCCGTGGATCTCACATCCCGCTCCGTGGATCTCACATCGCTCCGTGGATCTCACACCGCGCTCCGTGGATCTCACATCGCGCTCCGTGGATCTCACATCGCGCTCCGTGGATCTCACACCGCGCTCCGTGGATCTCACATCCCGCTCCGTGGATCTCACATCGCGCTCCGTGGATCTCACATCCCGCTCCGTGGATCTCACATCGCGCTCCGTGGATCTCACACCGCGCTCCGTGGATCTCACACCGCGCTCCGTGGATCTCACATCGCGCTCCGTGGATCTCACATCGCGCTCCGTGGATCTCACACCGCGCTCCGTGGATCTCACATCCCGCTCCGTGGATCTCACATCCCGCTCCGTGGATCTCACATCGCTCCGTGGATCTCACACCGCGCTCCGTGGATCTCACATCGCGCTCCGTGGATCTCACATCGCTCCGTGGATCTCACATCCCGCTCCGTGGATCTCACATCGCTCCGTGGATCTCACACCGCGCTCCGTGGATCTCACATCGCGCTCCGTGGATCTCACATCCCGCTCCGTGGATCTCACACCGCGCTCCGTGGATCTCACATCCCGCTCCGTGGATCTCACATCGCGCTCCGTGGATCTCACATCCCGCTCCGTGGATCTCACATCGCGCTCCGTGGATCTCACATCCCGCTCCGTGGATCTCACATCGCTCCGTGGATCTCACATCGCGCTCCGTGGATCTCACATCCCGCTCCGTGGATCTCACATCGCTCCGTGGATCTCACATCGCGCTCCGTGGATCTCACATCCCGCTCCGTGGATCTCACATCCCGCTCCGTGGATCTCACATCCCGCTCCGTGGAACTCACACCGCGCTCCGTGGATCTCACATCGCGCTCAGTGGATCTCACATCGCTCCGTGGATCTCACATCGCGCTCCGTGGATCTCACATCCCGCTCCGTGGATCTCACATCCCGCTCCGTGGATCTCACATCCCGCTCCGTGGATCTAACATCCCGCTCCGTGGATCTCACATCGCGCTCCGTGGATCTCACATCGCTCCGTGGATCTCACACCGCGCTCCGTGGATCTCACATCCCGCTCCGTGGATCTCACATCGCGCTCCGTGGATCTCACATCGCTCCGTGGATCTCACATCGCGCTCAGTGGATCTCACATCGCGCTCCGTGGATCTCACATCGCGCTCCGTGGAACTCACACCGCGCTCCGTGGATCTCACATCGCGCTCAGTGGATCTCACATCGCTCCGTGGATCTCACATCGCGCTCCGTGGATCTCACATCCCGCTCCGTGGATCTCACATCCCGCTCCGTGGATCTCACACCGCGCTCCGTGGATCTCACACCGCGCTCCGTGGATCTCACACCGCGCTCCGTGGATCTCACATCGCTCCGTGGATCTCACACCGCGCTCCGTGGATTTCACACCGCGCTCCGTGGATCTCACACCGCGCTCCGTGGATCTCACACCGCGCTCCGTGGATCTCACATCGCTCCGTGGATCTCACACCGCGCTCCGTGGATCTCACATCCCGCTCCGTGGATCTCACATCGCGCTCCGTGGATCTCACATCGCTCCGTGGATCTCACATCGCGCTCAGTGGATCTCACATCGCGCTCCGTGGATCTCACATCGCGCTCCGTGGAACTCACACCGCGCTCCGTGGATCTCACATCGCGCTCAGTGGATCTCACATCGCTCCGTGGATCTCACATCGCGCTCCGTGGATCTCACATCGCGCTCCGTGGATCTCACATCCCGCTCCGTGTATCTCACATCGCGCTCCGTGGATCTCACATCCCGCTCCGTGGATCTCACATCCCGCTCCGTGGATCTCACATCCCGCTCCGTGGATTTCACACCGCGCTCCGTGGATCTCACATCGCGCTCCGTGGATCTCACATCGCGCTCCGTGGATCTCACACCGCGCTCCGTGGATCTCACATCGCTCCGTGGATCTCACACCGCGCTCCGTGGATTTCACATCCCGCTCCGTGGATCTCACATCCCGCTCCGTGTATCTCACATCGCGCTCCGTGGAACTCACATCGCGCTCCGTGGATCTCACATCCCGCTCCGTGGATCTCACATCGCGCTCCGTGGATCTCACATCCCGCTCCGTGGATCTCACATCCCGCTCCGTGGATCTCACATCCCGCTCCGTGGATTTCACATCGCGCTCCGTGGATCTCACATCGCGCTCAGTGGATCTCACATCGCTCCGTGGATCCCACATCGCGCTCCGTGGATCTCACATCCCGCTCCGTGGATCTCACATCCCGCTCCGTGGATCTCACATCGCGCTCAGTGGATCTCACATCGCTCCGTGGATTTCACATCGCGCTCCGTGGATTTCACATCGCGCTCCGTGGATCTCACATCGCGCTCCGTGGATCTCACACCGCGCTCCGTGGATATCACATCGCTCCGTGGATCTCACATCGCGCTCCGTGGATCTCACATCGCGCTCCGTGGATCTCACATCGCGCTCCGTGGATCTCACATCGCGCTCCGTGGATCTCACATGGCGCTCCGTGGATCTCACATCGCGCTCCGTGGATCTCGCATCGCGCTCCGTGGATCTCACATCGCGCTCCGTGGATCTCACACCGCGCTCCGTGGATCTCACATCGCTCCGTGGATCTCACATCGCGCTCCGTGGATCTCA
Organism: Arenicola marina; assembly: GCA_964019135.1. Classification (NCBI taxonomy): domain Eukaryota; kingdom Metazoa; phylum Annelida; class Polychaeta; family Arenicolidae; genus Arenicola; species Arenicola marina. Next base: position 5,178,133 of record OZ025252.1, on the reverse strand, counting down.
CACCGCGCTCCGTGGATCTCACATCCCGCTCCGTGGATCTCACATCGCGCTCCGTGGATCTCACATCGCGCTCCGTGGATCTCATACCGCACTCCGTGGATCTCACATCGCGTTCCGTGGATCTCACATCCCGCTCCGTGGATCTCACACCGCGCTCCGTGGATCTCACATCCCGCTCCGTGGATCTCACATCGCGCTCCGTGGATATCACATCGCTCCGTGGATCTCACACCGCGCTCCGTGGATCTCACACCGCGCTCCGTGGATCTCACATCCCGCTCCGTGGATCTCACACCGCGCTCCGTGGATCTCACATCGCGCTCCGTGGATCTCACACCGCGCTCCGTGGATCTCACATCGCTCCGTGGATCTCACATCGCGCTCCGTGGATCTCACACCGCCCTCCATGGTCTCTGACATCCCGCTCCGTGGATCTCACATCCCGCTCCGTGGATCTCACATCGCGCTCCGTGGATCTCACATCGCGCTCCGTGGATCTCACATCGCGCTCCGTGGATCTCACATCGCTCCGTGGATCTCACACCGCGCTCCGTGGATCTCACATCCCGCTCCGTGGATCTCACATCGCTCCGTGGATCTCACATCCCGCTCCGTGGATCTCACATCCCGCTCCGTGGATCTCACATCCCGCTCCGTGGATCTCACATCCCGCTCCGTGTATCTCACATCGCGCTCCGTGGATCTCACATCGCGCTCCGTGGATCTCACATCGCGCTCCGTGGATCTCACACCGCGCTCCGTGGATCTCACATCCCGCTCCGTGGATCTCACATCGCTCCTTGGATCTCACATCGCCCCGTGGATCTCATATCCCGCTCCGTGGATCTCACATCGCTCCGTGGATCTCACATCCCGCTCCGTGGATCTCACATCCCGCTCCGTGGATCTCACATCGCTCCGTGGATCTCACACCGCGCTCCGTGGATCTCACACCGCGCTCCGTGGATCTCACATCGCGCTCCGTGGATCTCACATCGCGCTCCGTGGATCTCACACCGCGCTCCGTGGATCTCACATCGCGCTCCGTGGATCTCACATCGCGCTCCGTGGATCTCACATCGCGCTCCGTGGATCTCACATCGCTCCGTGGATCTCACATCGCGCTCCGTGGATCTCACATCCCGCTCCGTGGATCTCACATCCCGCTCCGTGGATCTCACACCGCGCTCCGTGGATCTCACATCGCGCTCAGTGGATCTCACATCGCTCCGTGGATTTCACATCGCGCTCCGTGGATTTCACATCGCGCTCCGTGGATCTCACATCGCGCTCCGTGGATCTCACACCGCGCTCCGTGGATATCACATCGCTCCGTGGATCTCACATCGCGCCCCGTGGATCTCACATCGCGCTCCGTGGATCTCACATCGCGCTCCGTGGATCTCACATCGCGCTCCGTGGATCTCACATGGCGCTCCGTGGATCTCACATCGCGCTCCGTGGATCTCGCATCGCGCTCCGTGGATCTCACATCGCGCTCCGTGGATCTCACACCGCGCTCCGTGGATCTCACATCGCTCCGTGGATCTCACATCGCGCTCCGTGGATCTCACACCGCGCTCCGTGGATCTCACATCCCGCTCCGTGGATCTCACATCGCGCTCCGTGGATCTCACATCGCGCTCCGTGGATCTCATACCGCACTCCGTGGATCTCACATCGCGTTCCGTGGATCTCACATCCCGCTCCGTGGATCTCACACCTCGCTCCGTGGATCTCACATCCCGCTCCGTGGATCTCACATCGCGCTCCGTGGATATCACATCGCTCCGTGGATCTCACACCGCGCTCCGTGGATCTCACACCGCGCTCCGTGGATCTCACATCCCGCTCCGTGGATCTCACACCGCGCTCCGTGGATCTCACATCGCGCTCCGTGGATCTCACACCGCGCTCCGTGGATCTCACATCGCTCCGTGGATCTCACATCGCGCTCCGTGGATCTCACACCGCCCTCCATGGTCTCTGACATCCCGCTCCGTGGATCTCACATCCCGCTCCGTGGATCTCACATCGCGCTCCGTGGATCTCACATCGCGCTCCGTGGATCTCACATCGCGCTCCGTGGATCTCACATCGCTCCGTGGATCTCACACCGCGCTCCGTGGATCTCACATCCCGCTCCGTGGATCTCACATCGCTCCGTGGATCTCACATCCCGCTCCGTGGATCTCACATCCCGCTCCGTGGATCTCACATCCCGCTCCGTGGATCTCACATCCCGCTCCGTGTATCTCACATCGCGCTCCGTGGATCTCACATCGCGCTCCGTGGATCTCACATCGCGCTCCGTGGATCTCGCATCGCTCCGTGGATCTCACACCGCGCTCCGTGGATCTCACATCCCGCTCCGTGGATCTCACATCGCTCCTTGGATCTCACATCGCCCCGTGGATCTCATATCCCGCTCCGTGGATCTCACATCGCTCCGTGGATCTCACATCCCGCTCCGTGGATCTCACATCGCTCCGTGGATCTCACACCGCGCTCCGTGGATCTCACACCGCGCTCCGTGGATCTCACATCGCGCTCCGTGGATCTCACATCGCGCTCCGTGGATCTCACATCGCGCTCCGTGGATCTCACATCGCTCCGTGGATCTCACATCCCGCTCCGTGGATCTCACACCGCGCTCCGTGGATCTCACATCGCGCTCCGTGGATCTCACATCGCGCTCCGTGGATCTCACACCGCGCTCCGTGGATCTCACATCCCGCTCCGTGGATCTCACATCGCGCTCCGTGGATCTCACATCCCGCTCCGTGGATCTCACATCGCGCTCCGTGGATCTCACACCGCGCTCCGTGGATCTCACACCGCGCTCCGTGGATCTCACATCGCGCTCCGTGGATCTCACATCGCGCTCCGTGGATCTCACACCGCGCTCCGTGGATCTCACATCCCGCTCCGTGGATCTCACATCCCGCTCCGTGGATCTCACATCGCTCCGTGGATCTCACACCGCGCTCCGTGGATCTCACATCGCGCTCCGTGGATCTCACATCGCTCCGTGGATCTCACATCCCGCTCCGTGGATCTCACATCGCTCCGTGGATCTCACACCGCGCTCCGTGGATCTCACATCGCGCTCCGTGGATCTCACATCCCGCTCCGTGGATCTCACACCGCGCTCCGTGGATCTCACATCCCGCTCCGTGGATCTCACATCGCGCTCCGTGGATCTCACATCCCGCTCCGTGGATCTCACATCGCGCTCCGTGGATCTCACATCCCGCTCCGTGGATCTCACATCGCTCCGTGGATCTCACATCGCGCTCCGTGGATCTCACATCCCGCTCCGTGGATCTCACATCGCTCCGTGGATCTCACATCGCGCTCCGTGGATCTCACATCCCGCTCCGTGGATCTCACATCCCGCTCCGTGGATCTCACATCCCGCTCCGTGGAACTCACACCGCGCTCCGTGGATCTCACATCGCGCTCAGTGGATCTCACATCGCTCCGTGGATCTCACATCGCGCTCCGTGGATCTCACATCCCGCTCCGTGGATCTCACATCCCGCTCCGTGGATCTCACATCCCGCTCCGTGGATCTCACATCCCGCTCCGTGGATCTCACATCGCGCTCCGTGGATCTCACATCGCTCCGTGGATCTCACACCGCGCTCCGTGGATCTCACATCCCGCTCCGTGGATCTCACATCGCGCTCCGTGGATCTCACATCGCTCCGTGGATCTCACATCGCGCTCAGTGGATCTCACATCGCGCTCCGTGGATCTCACATCGCGCTCCGTGGAACTCACACCGCGCTCCGTGGATCTCACATCGCGCTCAGTGGATCTCACATCGCTCCGTGGATCTCACATCGCGCTCCGTGGATCTCACATCCCGCTCCGTGGATCTCACATCCCGCTCCGTGGATCTCACACCGCGCTCCGTGGATCTCACACCGCGCTCCGTGGATCTCACACCGCGCTCCGTGGATCTCACATCGCTCCGTGGATCTCACACCGCGCTCCGTGGATTTCACACCGCGCTCCGTGGATCTCACACCGCGCTCCGTGGATCTCACACCGCGCTCCGTGGATCTCACATCGCTCCGTGGATCTCACACCGCGCTCCGTGGATCTCACATCCCGCTCCGTGGATCTCACATCGCGCTCCGTGGATCTCACATCGCTCCGTGGATCTCACATCGCGCTCAGTGGATCTCACATCGCGCTCCGTGGATCTCACATCGCGCTCCGTGGAACTCACACCGCGCTCCGTGGATCTCACATCGCGCTCAGTGGATCTCACATCGCTCCGTGGATCTCACATCGCGCTCCGTGGATCTCACATCGCGCTCCGTGGATCTCACATCCCGCTCCGTGTATCTCACATCGCGCTCCGTGGATCTCACATCCCGCTCCGTGGATCTCACATCCCGCTCCGTGGATCTCACATCCCGCTCCGTGGATTTCACACCGCGCTCCGTGGATCTCACATCGCGCTCCGTGGATCTCACATCGCGCTCCGTGGATCTCACACCGCGCTCCGTGGATCTCACATCGCTCCGTGGATCTCACACCGCGCTCCGTGGATTTCACATCCCGCTCCGTGGATCTCACATCCCGCTCCGTGTATCTCACATCGCGCTCCGTGGAACTCACATCGCGCTCCGTGGATCTCACATCCCGCTCCGTGGATCTCACATCGCGCTCCGTGGATCTCACATCCCGCTCCGTGGATCTCACATCCCGCTCCGTGGATCTCACATCCCGCTCCGTGGATTTCACATCGCGCTCCGTGGATCTCACATCGCGCTCAGTGGATCTCACATCGCTCCGTGGATCCCACATCGCGCTCCGTGGATCTCACATCCCGCTCCGTGGATCTCACATCCCGCTCCGTGGATCTCACATCGCGCTCAGTGGATCTCACATCGCTCCGTGGATTTCACATCGCGCTCCGTGGATTTCACATCGCGCTCCGTGGATCTCACATCGCGCTCCGTGGATCTCACACCGCGCTCCGTGGATATCACATCGCTCCGTGGATCTCACATCGCGCTCCGTGGATCTCACATCGCGCTCCGTGGATCTCACATCGCGCTCCGTGGATCTCACATCGCGCTCCGTGGATCTCACATGGCGCTCCGTGGATCTCACATCGCGCTCCGTGGATCTCGCATCGCGCTCCGTGGATCTCACATCGCGCTCCGTGGATCTCACACCGCGCTCCGTGGATCTCACATCGCTCCGTGGATCTCACATCGCGCTCCGTGGATCTCACACCGCGCTCCGTGGATCTCACATCCCGCTCCGTGGATCTCACATCGCGCTCCGTGGATCTCACATCGCGCTCCGTGGATCTCATACCGCACTCCGTGGATCTCACATCGCGTTCCGTGGATCTCACATCCCGCTCCGTGGATCTCACACCGCGCTCCGTGGATCTCACATCCCGCTCCGTGGATCTCACATCGCGCTCCGTGGATATCACATCGCTCCGTGGATCTCACACCGCGCTCCGTGGATCTCACACCGCGCTCCGTGGATCTCACATCCCGCTCCGTGGATCTCACACCGCGCTCCGTGGATCTCACATCGCGCTCCGTGGATCTCACACCGCGCTCCGTGGATCTCACATCGCTCCGTGGATCTCACATCGCGCTCCGTGGATCTCACACCGCCCTCCATGGTCTCTGACATCCCGCTCCGTGGATCTCACATCCCGCTCCGTGGATCTCACATCGCGCTCCGTGGATCTCACATCGCGCTCCGTGGATCTCACATCGCGCTCCGTGGATCTCACATCGCTCCGTGGATCTCACACCGCGCTCCGTGGATCTCACATCCCGCTCCGTGGATCTCACATCGCTCCGTGGATCTCACATCCCGCTCCGTGGATCTCACATCCCGCTCCGTGGATCTCACATCCCGCTCCGTGGATCTCACATCCCGCTCCGTGTATCTCACATCGCGCTCCGTGGATCTCACATCGCGCTCCGTGGATCTCACATCGCGCTCCGTGGATCTCGCATCGCTCCGTGGATCTCACACCGCGCTCCGTGGATCTCACATCCCGCTCCGTGGATCTCACATCGCTCCTTGGATCTCACATCGCCCCGTGGATCTCATATCCCGCTCCGTGGATCTCACATCGCTCCGTGGATCTCACATCCCGCTCCGTGGATCTCACATCCCGCTCCGTGGATCTCACATCGCTCCGTGGATCTCACACCGCGCTCCGTGGATCTCACACCGCGCTCCGTGGATCTCACATCGCGCTCCGTGGATCTCACATCGCGCTCCGTGGATCTCACATCGCGCTCCGTGGATCTCACATCGCTCCGTGGATCTCACATCCCGCTCCGTGGATCTCACATCGCTCCGTGGATCTCACACCGCGCTCCGTGGATCTCACATCGCGCTCCGTGGATCTCACATCGCGCTCCGTGGATCTCACACCGCGCTCCGTGGATCTCACATCCCGCTCCGTGGATCTCACATCGCGCTCCGTGGATCTCACATCCCGCTCCGTGGATCTCACATCGCGCTCCGTGGATCTCACACCGCGCTCCGTGGATCTCACACCGCGCTCCGTGGATCTCACATCGCGCTCCGTGGATCTCACATCGCGCTCCGTGGATCTCACACCGCGCTCCGTGGATCTCACATCCCGCTCCGTGGATCTCACATCCCGCTCCGTGGATCTCACATCGCTCCGTGGATCTCACACCGCGCTCCGTGGATCTCACATCGCGCTCCGTGGATCTCACATCGCTCCGTGGATCTCACATCCCGCTCCGTGGATCTCACATCGCTCCGTGGATCTCACACCGCGCTCCGTGGATCTCACATCGCGCTCCGTGGATCTCACATCCCGCTCCGTGGATCTCACACCGCGCTCCGTGGATCTCACATCCCGCTCCGTGGATCTCACATCGCGCTCCGTGGATCTCACATCCCGCTCCGTGGATCTCACATCGCGCTCCGTGGATCTCACATCCCGCTCCGTGGATCTCACATCGCTCCGTGGATCTCACATCGCGCTCCGTGGATCTCACATCCCGCTCCGTGGATCTCACATCGCTCCGTGGATCTCACATCGCGCTCCGTGGATCTCACATCCCGCTCCGTGGATCTCACATCCCGCTCCGTGGATCTCACATCCCGCTCCGTGGAACTCACACCGCGCTCCGTGGATCTCACATCGCGCTCAGTGGATCTCACATCGCTCCGTGGATCTCACATCGCGCTCCGTGGATCTCACATCCCGCTCCGTGGATCTCACATCCCGCTCCGTGGATCTCACATCCCGCTCCGTGGATCTCACATCCCGCTCCGTGGATCTCACATCGCGCTCCGTGGATCTCACATCGCTCCGTGGATCTCACACCGCGCTCCGTGGATCTCACATCCCGCTCCGTGGATCTCACATCGCGCTCCGTGGATCTCACATCGCTCCGTGGATCTCACATCGCGCTCAGTGGATCTCACATCGCGCTCCGTGGATCTCACATCGCGCTCCGTGGAACTCACACCGCGCTCCGTGGATCTCACATCGCGCTCAGTGGATCTCACATCGCTCCGTGGATCTCACATCGCGCTCCGTGGATCTCACATCCCGCTCCGTGGATCTCACATCCCGCTCCGTGGATCTCACACCGCGCTCCGTGGATCTCACACCGCGCTCCGTGGATCTCACACCGCGCTCCGTGGATCTCACTTCGCTCCGTGGATCTCACACCGCGCTCCGTGGATTTCACATCCCGCTCCGTGGATCTCACATCCCGCTCCGTGTATCTCACATCGCGCTCCGTGGATCTCACATCCCGCTCCGTGGATCTCACATCCCGCTCCGTGGATCTCACATCCCGCTCCGTGGATTTCACACCGCGCTCCGTGGATCTCACATCGCGCTCCGTGGATCTCACATCGCGCTCCGTGGATCTCACACCGCGCTCCGTGGATCTCACATCGCTCCGTGGATCTCACACCGCGCTCCGTGGATTTCACATCCCGCTCCGTGGATCTCACATCCCGCTCCGTGTATCTCACATCGCGCTCCGTGGAACTCACATCGCGCTCCGTGGATCTCACATCCCGCTCCGTGGATCTCACATCGCGCTCCGTGGATCTCACATCCCGCTCCGTGGATCTCACATCCCGCTCCGTGGATCTCACATCCCGCTCCGTGGATTTCACATCGCGCTCCGTGGATCTCACATCGCGCTCAGTGGATCTCACATCGCTCCGTGGATCCCACATCGCGCTCCGTGGATCTCACATCCCGCTCCGTGGATCTCACATCCCGCTCCGTGGATCTCACATCCCGCTCCGTGGATTTCACATCGCGCTCCGTGGATCTCACATCGCGCTCAGTGGATCTCACATCGCTCCGTGGATCTCACATCGCGCTCCGTGGATCTCACATCCCGCTCCGTGTATCTCACACCGCGCTCCGTGGATCTCACATCCCGCTCCGTGGATCTCACATCGCGCTCCGTGGATCTCACATCGCGCTCCGTGGATCTCACATCGCTCCGTGGATCTCACATCCCGCTCCGTGGATCTCACATCGCGCTCCGTGGATCTCACATCCCGCTCCGTGGATCTCACATCCCGCTCCGTGGATCTCACATCGCTCCGTGGATCTCACATCGCGCTCCGTGGATCTCACATCCCGCTCCGTGGATCTCACATCGCGCTCCGTGGATCTCACATCGCTCCGTGGATCTCACATCGCGCTCCGTGGATCTCACATCGCGCTCCGTGGATCTCACACCGCCCTCCATGGTCTCTGACATCCCGCTCCGTGGATCTCACATCCCGCTCCGTGGATCTCACATCGCGCTCCGTGGATCTCACATCGCGCTCCGTGGATCTCACATCGCGCTCCGTGGATCTCACATCGCTCCGTGGATCTCACACCGCGCTCCGTGGATCTCACATCCCGCTCCGTGGATCTCACATCGCTCCGTGGATCTCACACCGCGCTCCGTGGATCTCACATCGCGCTCCGTGGATCTCACATCGCGCTCCGTGGATCTCACACCGCGCTCCGTGGATCTCACATCCCGCTCCGTGGATCTCACATCGCGCTCCGTGGATCTCACATCCCGCTCCGTGGATCTCACATCGCGCTCCGTGGATCTCACACCGCGCTCCGTGGATCTCACACCGCGCTCCGTGGATCTCACATCGCGCTCCGTGGATCTCACATCGCGCTCCGTGGATCTCACACCGCGCTCCGTGGATCTCACATCCCGCTCCGTGGATCTCACATCCCGCTCCGTGGATCTCACATCGCTCCGTGGATCTCACACCGCGCTCCGTGGATCTCACATCGCGCTCCGTGGATCTCACATCGCTCCGTGGATCTCACATCCCGCTCCGTGGATCTCACATCGCTCCGTGGATCTCACACCGCGCTCCGTGGATCTCACATCGCGCTCCGTGGATCTCACATCCCGCTCCGTGGATCTCACACCGCGCTCCGTGGATCTCACATCCCGCTCCGTGGATCTCACATCGCGCTCCGTGGATCTCACATCCCGCTCCGTGGATCTCACATCGCGCTCCGTGGATCTCACATCCCGCTCCGTGGATCTCACATCGCTCCGTGGATCTCACATCGCGCTCCGTGGATCTCACATCCCGCTCCGTGGATCTCACATCGCTCCGTGGATCTCACATCGCGCTCCGTGGATCTCACATCCCGCTCCGTGGATCTCACATCCCGCTCCGTGGATCTCACATCCCGCTCCGTGGAACTCACACCGCGCTCCGTGGATCTCACATCGCGCTCAGTGGATCTCACATCGCTCCGTGGATCTCACATCGCGCTCCGTGGATCTCACATCCCGCTCCGTGGATCTCACATCCCGCTCCGTGGATCTCACATCCCGCTCCGTGGATCTAACATCCCGCTCCGTGGATCTCACATCGCGCTCCGTGGATCTCACATCGCTCCGTGGATCTCACACCGCGCTCCGTGGATCTCACATCCCGCTCCGTGGATCTCACATCGCGCTCCGTGGATCTCACATCGCTCCGTGGATCTCACATCGCGCTCAGTGGATCTCACATCGCGCTCCGTGGATCTCACATCGCGCTCCGTGGAACTCACACCGCGCTCCGTGGATCTCACATCGCGCTCAGTGGATCTCACATCGCTCCGTGGATCTCACATCGCGCTCCGTGGATCTCACATCCCGCTCCGTGGATCTCACATCCCGCTCCGTGGATCTCACACCGCGCTCCGTGGATCTCACACCGCGCTCCGTGGATCTCACACCGCGCTCCGTGGATCTCACATCGCTCCGTGGATCTCACACCGCGCTCCGTGGATTTCACACCGCGCTCCGTGGATCTCACACCGCGCTCCGTGGATCTCACACCGCGCTCCGTGGATCTCACATCGCTCCGTGGATCTCACACCGCGCTCCGTGGATCTCACATCCCGCTCCGTGGATCTCACATCGCGCTCCGTGGATCTCACATCGCTCCGTGGATCTCACATCGCGCTCAGTGGATCTCACATCGCGCTCCGTGGATCTCACATCGCGCTCCGTGGAACTCACACCGCGCTCCGTGGATCTCACATCGCGCTCAGTGGATCTCACATCGCTCCGTGGATCTCACATCGCGCTCCGTGGATCTCACATCGCGCTCCGTGGATCTCACATCCCGCTCCGTGTATCTCACATCGCGCTCCGTGGATCTCACATCCCGCTCCGTGGATCTCACATCCCGCTCCGTGGATCTCACATCCCGCTCCGTGGATTTCACACCGCGCTCCGTGGATCTCACATCGCGCTCCGTGGATCTCACATCGCGCTCCGTGGATCTCACACCGCGCTCCGTGGATCTCACATCGCTCCGTGGATCTCACACCGCGCTCCGTGGATTTCACATCCCGCTCCGTGGATCTCACATCCCGCTCCGTGTATCTCACATCGCGCTCCGTGGAACTCACATCGCGCTCCGTGGATCTCACATCCCGCTCCGTGGATCTCACATCGCGCTCCGTGGATCTCACATCCCGCTCCGTGGATCTCACATCCCGCTCCGTGGATCTCACATCCCGCTCCGTGGATTTCACATCGCGCTCCGTGGATCTCACATCGCGCTCAGTGGATCTCACATCGCTCCGTGGATCCCACATCGCGCTCCGTGGATCTCACATCCCGCTCCGTGGATCTCACATCCCGCTCCGTGGATCTCACATCGCGCTCAGTGGATCTCACATCGCTCCGTGGATTTCACATCGCGCTCCGTGGATCTCACATCGCTCCGTGGATCTCACATCCCGCTCCGTGGATCTCACATCCCGCTCCGTGGATCTCACATCCCGCTCCGTGGATCTCACATCCCGCTCCGTGTATCTCACATCGCGCTCCGTGGATCTCACATCGCGCTCCGTGGATCTCACATCGCGCTCCGTGGATCTCGCATCGCTCCGTGGATCTCACACCGCGCTCCGTGGATCTCACATCCCGCTCCGTGGATCTCACATCGCTCCTTGGATCTCACATCGCCCCGTGGATCTCATATCCCGCTCCGTGGATCTCACATCGCTCCGTGGATCTCACATCCCGCTCCGTGGATCTCACATCCCGCTCCGTGGATCTCACATCGCTCCGTGGATCTCACACCGCGCTCCGTGGATCTCACACCGCGCTCCGTGGATCTCACATCGCGCTCCGTGGATCTCACATCGCGCTCCGTGGATCTCACATCGCGCTCCGTGGATCTCACATCGCTCCGTGGATCTCACATCCCGCTCCGTGGATCTCACATCGCTCCGTGGATCTCACACCGCGCTCCGTGGATCTCACATCGCGCTCCGTGGATCTCACATCGCGCTCCGTGGATCTCACACCGCGCTCCGTGGATCTCACATCCCGCTCCGTGGATCTCACATCGCGCTCCGTGGATCTCACATCCCGCTCCGTGGATCTCACATCGCGCTCCGTGGATCTCACACCGCGCTCCGTGGATCTCACACCGCGCTCCGTGGATCTCACATCGCGCTCCGTGGATCTCACATCGCGCTCCGTGGATCTCACACCGCGCTCCGTGGATCTCACATCCCGCTCCGTGGATCTCACATCCCGCTCCGTGGATCTCACATCGCTCCGTGGATCTCACACCGCGCTCCGTGGATCTCACATCGCGCTCCGTGGATCTCACATCGCTCCGTGGATCTCACATCCCGCTCCGTGGATCTCACATCGCTCCGTGGATCTCACACCGCGCTCCGTGGATCTCACATCGCGCTCCGTGGATCTCACATCCCGCTCCGTGGATCTCACACCGCGCTCCGTGGATCTCACATCCCGCTCCGTGGATCTCACATCGCGCTCCGTGGATCTCACATCCCGCTCCGTGGATCTCACATCGCGCTCCGTGGATCTCACATCCCGCTCCGTGGATCTCACATCGCTCCGTGGATCTCACATCGCGCTCCGTGGATCTCACATCCCGCTCCGTGGATCTCACATCGCTCCGTGGATCTCACATCGCGCTCCGTGGATCTCACATCCCGCTCCGTGGATCTCACATCCCGCTCCGTGGATCTCACATCCCGCTCCGTGGAACTCACACCGCGCTCCGTGGATCTCACATCGCGCTCAGTGGATCTCACATCGCTCCGTGGATCTCACATCGCGCTCCGTGGATCTCACATCCCGCTCCGTGGATCTCACATCCCGCTCCGTGGATCTCACATCCCGCTCCGTGGATCTCACATCCCGCTCCGTGGATCTCACATCGCGCTCCGTGGATCTCACATCGCTCCGTGGATCTCACACCGCGCTCCGTGGATCTCACATCCCGCTCCGTGGATCTCACATCGCGCTCCGTGGATCTCACATCGCTCCGTGGATCTCACATCGCGCTCAGTGGATCTCACATCGCGCTCCGTGGATCTCACATCGCGCTCCGTGGAACTCACACCGCGCTCCGTGGATCTCACATCGCGCTCAGTGGATCTCACATCGCTCCGTGGATCTCACATCGCGCTCCGTGGATCTCACATCCCGCTCCGTGGATCTCACATCCCGCTCCGTGGATCTCACACCGCGCTCCGTGGATCTCACACCGCGCTCCGTGGATCTCACACCGCGCTCCGTGGATCTCACTTCGCTCCGTGGATCTCACACCGCGCTCCGTGGATTTCACATCCCGCTCCGTGGATCTCACATCCCGCTCCGTGTATCTCACATCGCGCTCCGTGGATCTCACATCCCGCTCCGTGGATCTCACATCCCGCTCCGTGGATCTCACATCCCGCTCCGTGGATTTCACACCGCGCTCCGTGGATCTCACATCGCGCTCCGTGGATCTCACATCGCGCTCCGTGGATCTCACACCGCGCTCCGTGGATCTCACATCGCTCCGTGGATCTCACACCGCGCTCCGTGGATTTCACATCCCGCTCCGTGGATCTCACATCCCGCTCCGTGTATCTCACATCGCGCTCCGTGGAACTCACATCGCGCTCCGTGGATCTCACATCCCGCTCCGTGGATCTCACATCGCGCTCCGTGGATCTCACATCCCGCTCCGTGGATCTCACATCCCGCTCCGTGGATCTCACATCCCGCTCCGTGGATTTCACATCGCGCTCCGTGGATCTCACATCGCGCTCAGTGGATCTCACATCGCTCCGTGGATCCCACATCGCGCTCCGTGGATCTCACATCCCGCTCCGTGGATCTCACATCCCGCTCCGTGGATCTCACATCCCGCTCCGTGGATTTCACATCGCGCTCCGTGGATCTCACATCGCGCTCAGTGGATCTCACATCGCTCCGTGGATCTCACATCGCGCTCCGTGGATCTCACATCCCGCTCCGTGTATCTCACACCGCGCTCCGTGGATCTCACATCCCGCTCCGTGGATCTCACATCGCGCTCCGTGGATCTCACATCGCGCTCCGTGGATCTCACATCGCTCCGTGGATCTCACATCCCGCTCCGTGGATCTCACATCGCGCTCCGTGGATCTCACATCCCGCTCCGTGGATCTCACATCCCGCTCCGTGGATCTCACATCGCTCCGTGGATCTCACATCGCGCTCCGTGGATCTCACATCCCGCTCCGTGGATCTCACATCGCGCTCCGTGGATCTCACATCGCTCCGTGGATCTCACATCGCGCTCCGTGGATCTCACATCGCGCTCCGTGGATCTCACACCGCCCTCCATGGTCTCTGACATCCCGCTCCGTGGATCTCACATCCCGCTCCGTGGATCTCACATCGCGCTCCGTGGATCTCACATCGCGCTCCGTGGATCTCACATCGCGCTCCGTGGATCTCACATCGCTCCGTGGATCTCACACCGCGCTCCGTGGATCTCACATCCCGCTCCGTGGATCTCACATCGCTCCGTGGATCTCACACCGCGCTCCGTGGATCTCACATCGCGCTCCGTGGATCTCACATCGCGCTCCGTGGATCTCACACCGCGCTCCGTGGATCTCACATCCCGCTCCGTGGATCTCACATCGCGCTCCGTGGATCTCACATCCCGCTCCGTGGATCTCACATCGCGCTCCGTGGATCTCACACCGCGCTCCGTGGATCTCACACCGCGCTCCGTGGATCTCACATCGCGCTCCGTGGATCTCACATCGCGCTCCGTGGATCTCACACCGCGCTCCGTGGATCTCACATCCCGCTCCGTGGATCTCACATCCCGCTCCGTGGATCTCACATCGCTCCGTGGATCTCACACCGCGCTCCGTGGATCTCACATCGCGCTCCGTGGATCTCACATCGCTCCGTGGATCTCACATCCCGCTCCGTGGATCTCACATCGCTCCGTGGATCTCACACCGCGCTCCGTGGATCTCACATCGCGCTCCGTGGATCTCACATCCCGCTCCGTGGATCTCACACCGCGCTCCGTGGATCTCACATCCCGCTCCGTGGATCTCACATCGCGCTCCGTGGATCTCACATCCCGCTCCGTGGATCTCACATCGCGCTCCGTGGATCTCACATCCCGCTCCGTGGATCTCACATCGCTCCGTGGATCTCACATCGCGCTCCGTGGATCTCACATCCCGCTCCGTGGATCTCACATCGCTCCGTGGATCTCACATCGCGCTCCGTGGATCTCACATCCCGCTCCGTGGATCTCACATCCCGCTCCGTGGATCTCACATCCCGCTCCGTGGAACTCACACCGCGCTCCGTGGATCTCACATCGCGCTCAGTGGATCTCACATCGCTCCGTGGATCTCACATCGCGCTCCGTGGATCTCACATCCCGCTCCGTGGATCTCACATCCCGCTCCGTGGATCTCACATCCCGCTCCGTGGATCTAACATCCCGCTCCGTGGATCTCACATCGCGCTCCGTGGATCTCACATCGCTCCGTGGATCTCACACCGCGCTCCGTGGATCTCACATCCCGCTCCGTGGATCTCACATCGCGCTCCGTGGATCTCACATCGCTCCGTGGATCTCACATCGCGCTCAGTGGATCTCACATCGCGCTCCGTGGATCTCACATCGCGCTCCGTGGAACTCACACCGCGCTCCGTGGATCTCACATCGCGCTCAGTGGATCTCACATCGCTCCGTGGATCTCACATCGCGCTCCGTGGATCTCACATCCCGCTCCGTGGATCTCACATCCCGCTCCGTGGATCTCACACCGCGCTCCGTGGATCTCACACCGCGCTCCGTGGATCTCACACCGCGCTCCGTGGATCTCACATCGCTCCGTGGATCTCACACCGCGCTCCGTGGATTTCACACCGCGCTCCGTGGATCTCACACCGCGCTCCGTGGATCTCACACCGCGCTCCGTGGATCTCACATCGCTCCGTGGATCTCACACCGCGCTCCGTGGATCTCACATCCCGCTCCGTGGATCTCACATCGCGCTCCGTGGATCTCACATCGCTCCGTGGATCTCACATCGCGCTCAGTGGATCTCACATCGCGCTCCGTGGATCTCACATCGCGCTCCGTGGAACTCACACCGCGCTCCGTGGATCTCACATCGCGCTCAGTGGATCTCACATCGCTCCGTGGATCTCACATCGCGCTCCGTGGATCTCACATCGCGCTCCGTGGATCTCACATCCCGCTCCGTGTATCTCACATCGCGCTCCGTGGATCTCACATCCCGCTCCGTGGATCTCACATCCCGCTCCGTGGATCTCACATCCCGCTCCGTGGATTTCACACCGCGCTCCGTGGATCTCACATCGCGCTCCGTGGATCTCACATCGCGCTCCGTGGATCTCACACCGCGCTCCGTGGATCTCACATCGCTCCGTGGATCTCACACCGCGCTCCGTGGATTTCACATCCCGCTCCGTGGATCTCACATCCCGCTCCGTGTATCTCACATCGCGCTCCGTGGAACTCACATCGCGCTCCGTGGATCTCACATCCCGCTCCGTGGATCTCACATCGCGCTCCGTGGATCTCACATCCCGCTCCGTGGATCTCACATCCCGCTCCGTGGATCTCACATCCCGCTCCGTGGATTTCACATCGCGCTCCGTGGATCTCACATCGCGCTCAGTGGATCTCACATCGCTCCGTGGATCCCACATCGCGCTCCGTGGATCTCACATCCCGCTCCGTGGATCTCACATCCCGCTCCGTGGATCTCACATCGCGCTCAGTGGATCTCACATCGCTCCGTGGATTTCACATCGCGCTCCGTGGATTTCACATCGCGCTCCGTGGATCTCACATCGCGCTCCGTGGATCTCACACCGCGCTCCGTGGATATCACATCGCTCCGTGGATCTCACATCGCGCTCCGTGGATCTCACATCGCGCTCCGTGGATCTCACATCGCGCTCCGTGGATCTCACATCGCGCTCCGTGGATCTCACATGGCGCTCCGTGGATCTCACATCGCGCTCCGTGGATCTCGCATCGCGCTCCGTGGATCTCACATCGCGCTCCGTGGATCTCACACCGCGCTCCGTGGATCTCACATCGCTCCGTGGATCTCACATCGCGCTCCGTGGATCTCACACCGCGCTCCGTGGATCTCACATCCCGCTCCGTGGATCTCACATCGCGCTCCGTGGATCTCACATCGCGCTCCGTGGATCTCATACCGCACTCCGTGGATCTCACATCGCGTTCCGTGGATCTCACATCCCGCTCCGTGGATCTCACACCGCGCTCCGTGGATCTCACATCCCGCTCCGTGGATCTCACATCGCGCTCCGTGGATATCACATCGCTCCGTGGATCTCACACCGCGCTCCGTGGATCTCACACCGCGCTCCGTGGATCTCACATCCCGCTCCGTGGATCTCACACCGCGCTCCGTGGATCTCACATCGCGCTCCGTGGATCTCACACCGCGCTCCGTGGATCTCACATCGCTCCGTGGATCTCACATCGCGCTCCGTGGATCTCACACCGCCCTCCATGGTCTCTGACATCCCGCTCCGTGGATCTCACATCCCGCTCCGTGGATCTCACATCGCGCTCCGTGGATCTCACATCGCGCTCCGTGGATCTCACATCGCGCTCCGTGGATCTCACATCGCTCCGTGGATCTCACACCGCGCTCCGTGGATCTCACATCCCGCTCCGTGGATCTCACATCGCTCCGTGGATCTCACATCCCGCTCCGTGGATCTCACATCCCGCTCCGTGGATCTCACATCCCGCTCCGTGGATCTCACATCCCGCTCCGTGTATCTCACATCGCGCTCCGTGGATCTCACATCGCGCTCCGTGGATCTCACATCGCGCTCCGTGGATCTCACACCGCGCTCCGTGGATCTCACATCCCGCTCCGTGGATCTCACATCGCTCCTTGGATCTCACATCGCCCCGTGGATCTCATATCCCGCTCCGTGGATCTCACATCGCTCCGTGGATCTCACATCCCGCTCCGTGGATCTCACATCCCGCTCCGTGGATCTCACATCGCTCCGTGGATCTCACACCGCGCTCCGTGGATCTCACACCGCGCTCCGTGGATCTCACATCGCGCTCCGTGGATCTCACATCGCGCTCCGTGGATCTCACACCGCGCTCCGTGGATCTCACATCGCGCTCCGTGGATCTCACATCGCGCTCCGTGGATCTCACATCGCGCTCCGTGGATCTCACATCGCTCCGTGGATCTCACATCGCGCTCCGTGGATCTCACATCCCGCTCCGTGGATCTCACATCCCGCTCCGTGGATCTCACACCGCGCTCCGTGGATCTCACATCGCGCTCAGTGGATCTCACATCGCTCCGTGGATTTCACATCGCGCTCCGTGGATTTCACATCGCGCTCCGTGGATCTCACATCGCGCTCCGTGGATCTCACACCGCGCTCCGTGGATATCACATCGCTCCGTGGATCTCACATCGCGCCCCGTGGATCTCACATCGCGCTCCGTGGATCTCACATCGCGCTCCGTGGATCTCACATCGCGCTCCGTGGATCTCACATGGCGCTCCGTGGATCTCACATCGCGCTCCGTGGATCTCGCATCGCGCTCCGTGGATCTCACATCGCGCTCCGTGGATCTCACACCGCGCTCCGTGGATCTCACATCGCTCCGTGGATCTCACATCGCGCTCCGTGGATCTCACACCGCGCTCCGTGGATCTCACATCCCGCTCCGTGGATCTCACATCGCGCTCCGTGGATCTCACATCGCGCTCCGTGGATCTCATACCGCACTCCGTGGATCTCACATCGCGTTCCGTGGATCTCACATCCCGCTCCGTGGATCTCACACCTCGCTCCGTGGATCTCACATCCCGCTCCGTGGATCTCACATCGCGCTCCGTGGATATCACATCGCTCCGTGGATCTCACACCGCGCTCCGTGGATCTCACACCGCGCTCCGTGGATCTCACATCCCGCTCCGTGGATCTCACACCGCGCTCCGTGGATCTCACATCGCGCTCCGTGGATCTCACACCGCGCTCCGTGGATCTCACATCGCTCCGTGGATCTCACATCGCGCTCCGTGGATCTCACACCGCCCTCCATGGTCTCTGACATCCCGCTCCGTGGATCTCACATCCCGCTCCGTGGATCTCACATCGCGCTCCGTGGATCTCACATCGCGCTCCGTGGATCTCACATCGCGCTCCGTGGATCTCACATCGCTCCGTGGATCTCACACCGCGCTCCGTGGATCTCACATCCCGCTCCGTGGATCTCACATCGCTCCGTGGATCTCACATCCCGCTCCGTGGATCTCACATCCCGCTCCGTGGATCTCACATCCCGCTCCGTGGATCTCACATCCCGCTCCGTGTATCTCACATCGCGCTCCGTGGATCTCACATCGCGCTCCGTGGATCTCACATCGCGCTCCGTGGATCTCGCATCGCTCCGTGGATCTCACACCGCGCTCCGTGGATCTCACATCCCGCTCCGTGGATCTCACATCGCTCCTTGGATCTCACATCGCCCCGTGGATCTCATATCCCGCTCCGTGGATCTCACATCGCTCCGTGGATCTCACATCCCGCTCCGTGGATCTCACATCCCGCTCCGTGGATCTCACATCGCTCCGTGGATCTCACACCGCGCTCCGTGGATCTCACACCGCGCTCCGTGGATCTCACATCGCGCTCCGTGGATCTCACATCGCGCTCCGTGGATCTCACATCGCGCTCCGTGGATCTCACATCGCTCCGTGGATCTCACATCCCGCTCCGTGGATCTCACACCGCGCTCCGTGGATCTCACATCGCGCTCCGTGGATCTCACATCGCGCTCCGTGGATCTCACACCGCGCTCCGTGGATCTCACATCCCGCTCCGTGGATCTCACATCGCGCTCCGTGGATCTCACATCCCGCTCCGTGGATCTCACATCGCGCTCCGTGGATCTCACACCGCGCTCCGTGGATCTCACACCGCGCTCCGTGGATCTCACATCGCGCTCCGTGGATCTCACATCGCGCTCCGTGGATCTCACACCGCGCTCCGTGGATCTCACATCCCGCTCCGTGGATCTCACATCCCGCTCCGTGGATCTCACATCGCTCCGTGGATCTCACACCGCGCTCCGTGGATCTCACATCGCGCTCCGTGGATCTCACATCGCTCCGTGGATCTCACATCCCGCTCCGTGGATCTCACATCGCTCCGTGGATCTCACACCGCGCTCCGTGGATCTCACATCGCGCTCCGTGGATCTCACATCCCGCTCCGTGGATCTCACACCGCGCTCCGTGGATCTCACATCCCGCTCCGTGGATCTCACATCGCGCTCCGTGGATCTCACATCCCGCTCCGTGGATCTCACATCGCGCTCCGTGGATCTCACATCCCGCTCCGTGGATCTCACATCGCTCCGTGGATCTCACATCGCGCTCCGTGGATCTCACATCCCGCTCCGTGGATCTCACATCGCTCCGTGGATCTCACATCGCGCTCCGTGGATCTCACATCCCGCTCCGTGGATCTCACATCCCGCTCCGTGGATCTCACATCCCGCTCCGTGGAACTCACACCGCGCTCCGTGGATCTCACATCGCGCTCAGTGGATCTCACATCGCTCCGTGGATCTCACATCGCGCTCCGTGGATCTCACATCCCGCTCCGTGGATCTCACATCCCGCTCCGTGGATCTCACATCCCGCTCCGTGGATCTCACATCCCGCTCCGTGGATCTCACATCGCGCTCCGTGGATCTCACATCGCTCCGTGGATCTCACACCGCGCTCCGTGGATCTCACATCCCGCTCCGTGGATCTCACATCGCGCTCCGTGGATCTCACATCGCTCCGTGGATCTCACATCGCGCTCAGTGGATCTCACATCGCGCTCCGTGGATCTCACATCGCGCTCCGTGGAACTCACACCGCGCTCCGTGGATCTCACATCGCGCTCAGTGGATCTCACATCGCTCCGTGGATCTCACATCGCGCTCCGTGGATCTCACATCCCGCTCCGTGGATCTCACATCCCGCTCCGTGGATCTCACACCGCGCTCCGTGGATCTCACACCGCGCTCCGTGGATCTCACACCGCGCTCCGTGGATCTCACATCGCTCCGTGGATCTCACACCGCGCTCCGTGGATTTCACACCGCGCTCCGTGGATCTCACACCGCGCTCCGTGGATCTCACACCGCGCTCCGTGGATCTCACATCGCTCCGTGGATCTCACACCGCGCTCCGTGGATCTCACATCCCGCTCCGTGGATCTCACATCGCGCTCCGTGGATCTCACATCGCTCCGTGGATCTCACATCGCGCTCAGTGGATCTCACATCGCGCTCCGTGGATCTCACATCGCGCTCCGTGGAACTCACACCGCGCTCCGTGGATCTCACATCGCGCTCAGTGGATCTCACATCGCTCCGTGGATCTCACATCGCGCTCCGTGGATCTCACATCGCGCTCCGTGGATCTCACATCCCGCTCCGTGTATCTCACATCGCGCTCCGTGGATCTCACATCCCGCTCCGTGGATCTCACATCCCGCTCCGTGGATCTCACATCCCGCTCCGTGGATTTCACACCGCGCTCCGTGGATCTCACATCGCGCTCCGTGGATCTCACATCGCGCTCCGTGGATCTCACACCGCGCTCCGTGGATCTCACATCGCTCCGTGGATCTCACACCGCGCTCCGTGGATTTCACATCCCGCTCCGTGGATCTCACATCCCGCTCCGTGTATCTCACATCGCGCTCCGTGGAACTCACATCGCGCTCCGTGGATCTCACATCCCGCTCCGTGGATCTCACATCGCGCTCCGTGGATCTCACATCCCGCTCCGTGGATCTCACATCCCGCTCCGTGGATCTCACATCCCGCTCCGTGGATTTCACATCGCGCTCCGTGGATCTCACATCGCGCTCAGTGGATCTCACATCGCTCCGTGGATCCCACATCGCGCTCCGTGGATCTCACATCCCGCTCCGTGGATCTCACATCCCGCTCCGTGGATCTCACATCGCGCTCAGTGGATCTCACATCGCTCCGTGGATTTCACATCGCGCTCCGTGGATTTCACATCGCGCTCCGTGGATCTCACATCGCGCTCCGTGGATCTCACACCGCGCTCCGTGGATATCACATCGCTCCGTGGATCTCACATCGCGCTCCGTGGATCTCACATCGCGCTCCGTGGATCTCACATCGCGCTCCGTGGATCTCACATCGCGCTCCGTGGATCTCACATGGCGCTCCGTGGATCTCACATCGCGCTCCGTGGATCTCGCATCGCGCTCCGTGGATCTCACATCGCGCTCCGTGGATCTCACACCGCGCTCCGTGGATCTCACATCGCTCCGTGGATCTCACATCGCGCTCCGTGGATCTCACACCGCGCTCCGTGGA
Organism: Arenicola marina; assembly: GCA_964019135.1. Classification (NCBI taxonomy): domain Eukaryota; kingdom Metazoa; phylum Annelida; class Polychaeta; family Arenicolidae; genus Arenicola; species Arenicola marina. The sequence continues at coordinate 5,155,852 of OZ025252.1, read as the reverse complement.
TCTCACATCCCGCTCCGTGGATCTCACATCGCGCTCCGTGGATCTCACATCGCGCTCCGTGGATCTCATACCGCACTCCGTGGATCTCACATCGCGTTCCGTGGATCTCACATCCCGCTCCGTGGATCTCACACCGCGCTCCGTGGATCTCACATCCCGCTCCGTGGATCTCACATCGCGCTCCGTGGATATCACATCGCTCCGTGGATCTCACACCGCGCTCCGTGGATCTCACACCGCGCTCCGTGGATCTCACATCCCGCTCCGTGGATCTCACACCGCGCTCCGTGGATCTCACATCGCGCTCCGTGGATCTCACACCGCGCTCCGTGGATCTCACATCGCTCCGTGGATCTCACATCGCGCTCCGTGGATCTCACACCGCCCTCCATGGTCTCTGACATCCCGCTCCGTGGATCTCACATCCCGCTCCGTGGATCTCACATCGCGCTCCGTGGATCTCACATCGCGCTCCGTGGATCTCACATCGCGCTCCGTGGATCTCACATCGCTCCGTGGATCTCACACCGCGCTCCGTGGATCTCACATCCCGCTCCGTGGATCTCACATCGCTCCGTGGATCTCACATCCCGCTCCGTGGATCTCACATCCCGCTCCGTGGATCTCACATCCCGCTCCGTGGATCTCACATCCCGCTCCGTGTATCTCACATCGCGCTCCGTGGATCTCACATCGCGCTCCGTGGATCTCACATCGCGCTCCGTGGATCTCGCATCGCTCCGTGGATCTCACACCGCGCTCCGTGGATCTCACATCCCGCTCCGTGGATCTCACATCGCTCCTTGGATCTCACATCGCCCCGTGGATCTCATATCCCGCTCCGTGGATCTCACATCGCTCCGTGGATCTCACATCCCGCTCCGTGGATCTCACATCCCGCTCCGTGGATCTCACATCGCTCCGTGGATCTCACACCGCGCTCCGTGGATCTCACACCGCGCTCCGTGGATCTCACATCGCGCTCCGTGGATCTCACATCGCGCTCCGTGGATCTCACATCGCGCTCCGTGGATCTCACATCGCTCCGTGGATCTCACATCCCGCTCCGTGGATCTCACATCGCTCCGTGGATCTCACACCGCGCTCCGTGGATCTCACATCGCGCTCCGTGGATCTCACATCGCGCTCCGTGGATCTCACACCGCGCTCCGTGGATCTCACATCCCGCTCCGTGGATCTCACATCGCGCTCCGTGGATCTCACATCCCGCTCCGTGGATCTCACATCGCGCTCCGTGGATCTCACACCGCGCTCCGTGGATCTCACACCGCGCTCCGTGGATCTCACATCGCGCTCCGTGGATCTCACATCGCGCTCCGTGGATCTCACACCGCGCTCCGTGGATCTCACATCCCGCTCCGTGGATCTCACATCCCGCTCCGTGGATCTCACATCGCTCCGTGGATCTCACACCGCGCTCCGTGGATCTCACATCGCGCTCCGTGGATCTCACATCGCTCCGTGGATCTCACATCCCGCTCCGTGGATCTCACATCGCTCCGTGGATCTCACACCGCGCTCCGTGGATCTCACATCGCGCTCCGTGGATCTCACATCCCGCTCCGTGGATCTCACACCGCGCTCCGTGGATCTCACATCCCGCTCCGTGGATCTCACATCGCTCCGTGGATCTCACATCGCGCTCCGTGGATCTCACATCCCGCTCCGTGGATCTCACATCGCTCCGTGGATCTCACATCGCGCTCCGTGGATCTCACATCCCGCTCCGTGGATCTCACATCCCGCTCCGTGGATCTCACATCCCGCTCCGTGGAACTCACACCGCGCTCCGTGGATCTCACATCGCGCTCAGTGGATCTCACATCGCTCCGTGGATCTCACATCGCGCTCCGTGGATCTCACATCCCGCTCCGTGGATCTCACATCCCGCTCCGTGGATCTCACATCCCGCTCCGTGGATCTCACATCCCGCTCCGTGGATCTCACATCGCGCTCCGTGGATCTCACATCGCTCCGTGGATCTCACACCGCGCTCCGTGGATCTCACATCCCGCTCCGTGGATCTCACATCGCGCTCCGTGGATCTCACATCGCTCCGTGGATCTCACATCGCGCTCAGTGGATCTCACATCGCGCTCCGTGGATCTCACATCGCGCTCCGTGGAACTCACACCGCGCTCCGTGGATCTCACATCGCGCTCAGTGGATCTCACATCGCTCCGTGGATCTCACATCGCGCTCCGTGGATCTCACATCCCGCTCCGTGGATCTCACATCCCGCTCCGTGGATCTCACACCGCGCTCCGTGGATCTCACACCGCGCTCCGTGGATCTCACACCGCGCTCCGTGGATCTCACTTCGCTCCGTGGATCTCACACCGCGCTCCGTGGATTTCACATCCCGCTCCGTGGATCTCACATCCCGCTCCGTGTATCTCACATCGCGCTCCGTGGATCTCACATCCCGCTCCGTGGATCTCACATCCCGCTCCGTGGATCTCACATCCCGCTCCGTGGATTTCACACCGCGCTCCGTGGATCTCACATCGCGCTCCGTGGATCTCACATCGCGCTCCGTGGATCTCACACCGCGCTCCGTGGATCTCACATCGCTCCGTGGATCTCACACCGCGCTCCGTGGATTTCACATCCCGCTCCGTGGATCTCACATCCCGCTCCGTGTATCTCACATCGCGCTCCGTGGAACTCACATCGCGCTCCGTGGATCTCACATCCCGCTCCGTGGATCTCACATCGCGCTCCGTGGATCTCACATCCCGCTCCGTGGATCTCACATCCCGCTCCGTGGATCTCACATCCCGCTCCGTGGATTTCACATCGCGCTCCGTGGATCTCACATCGCGCTCAGTGGATCTCACATCGCTCCGTGGATCCCACATCGCGCTCCGTGGATCTCACATCCCGCTCCGTGGATCTCACATCCCGCTCCGTGGATCTCACATCCCGCTCCGTGGATTTCACATCGCGCTCCGTGGATCTCACATCGCGCTCAGTGGATCTCACATCGCTCCGTGGATCTCACATCGCGCTCCGTGGATCTCACATCCCGCTCCGTGTATCTCACACCGCGCTCCGTGGATCTCACATCCCGCTCCGTGGATCTCACATCGCGCTCCGTGGATCTCACATCGCGCTCCGTGGATCTCACATCGCTCCGTGGATCTCACATCCCGCTCCGTGGATCTCACATCGCGCTCCGTGGATCTCACATCCCGCTCCGTGGATCTCACATCCCGCTCCGTGGATCTCACATCGCTCCGTGGATCTCACATCGCGCTCCGTGGATCTCACATCCCGCTCCGTGGATCTCACATCGCGCTCCGTGGATCTCACATCGCGCTCCGTGGATCTCACATCGCGCTCCGTGTATCTCACATCGCGCTCCGTGGATCTCACATCGCGCTCCGTGGATCTCACATCGCGCTCCGTGGATCTCACATCGCGCTCCGTGGATCTCACATCGCGCTCCGTGGATCTCGCATCGCGCTCCGTGGATCTCACACCGCGCTCCGTGGATCTCACATTGCGCTCCGTGGATCTCACATCCCGCTCCGTGGATCTCACATCGCGCTCCGTGGATCTCACATCGCGCTCCGTGGATATCACATCGCTCCGTGGATCTCACACCGCGCTCCGTGGATCTCACACCGCGCTCCGTGGATCTCACATCCCGCTCCGTGGATCTCACACCGCGCTCCGTGGATCTCACATCGCGCTTCGTGGATCTCACACCGCGCTCCGTGGATCTCACATCCCGCTCCGTGGATCTCACACCGCGCTCCGTGGATCTCACACCGCGCTCCGTGGATCTCACACCGCGCTCCGTGGATCTCACATCGCTCCGTGGATCTCACACCGCGCTCCGTGGATCTCACATCCCGCTCCGTGGATCTCACACCGCGCTCCGTGGATCTCACACCGCGCTCCGTGGATCTCACATCGCGCTCCGTGGATCTCACATCGCGCTCCGTGGATCTCACACCGCGCTCCGTGGATCTCACATCGCGCTCCGTGGATCTCACATCGCGCTCCGTGGATATCACATCGCTCCGTGGATCTCACACCGCGCTCCGTGGATCTCACACCGCGCTCCGTGGATCTCACATCCCGCTCCGTGGATCTCACACCGCGCTCCGTGGATCTCACATCCCGCTCCGTGGATTTCACACCGCGCTCCGTGGATCTCACATCGCGCTCCGTGGATCTCACATCGCGCTCCGTGGATCTCACACCGCGCTCCGTGGATCTCACATCGCTCCGTGGATCTCACACCGCGCTCCGTGGATTTCACATCCCGCTCCGTGGATCTCACATCCCGCTCCGTGTATCTCACATCGCGCTCCGTGGAACTCACATCGCGCTCCGTGGATCTCACATCCCGCTCCGTGGATCTCACATCGCGCTCCGTGGATCTCACATCCCGCTCCGTGGATCTCACATCCCGCTCCGTGGATCTCACATCCCGCTCCGTGGATTTCACATCGCGCTCCGTGGATCTCACATCGCGCTCAGTGGATCTCACATCGCTCCGTGGATCCCACATCGCGCTCCGTGGATCTCACATCCCGCTCCGTGGATCTCACATCCCGCTCCGTGGATCTCACATCCCGCTCCGTGGATTTCACATCGCGCTCCGTGGATCTCACATCGCGCTCAGTGGATCTCACATCGCTCCGTGGATCTCACATCGCGCTCCGTGGATCTCACATCCCGCTCCGTGTATCTCACACCGCGCTCCGTGGATCTCACATCCCGCTCCGTGGATCTCACATCGCGCTCCGTGGATCTCACATCGCGCTCCGTGGATCTCACATCGCTCCGTGGATCTCACATCCCGCTCCGTGGATCTCACATCGCGCTCCGTGGATCTCACATCCCGCTCCGTGGATCTCACATCCCGCTCCGTGGATCTCACATCGCTCCGTGGATCTCACATCGCGCTCCGTGGATCTCACATCCCGCTCCGTGGATCTCACATCGCGCTCCGTGGATCTCACATCGCGCTCCGTGGATCTCACATCGCGCTCCGTGTATCTCACATCGCGCTCCGTGGATCTCACATCGCGCTCCGTGGATCTCACATCGCGCTCCGTGGATCTCACATCGCGCTCCGTGGATCTCACATCGCGCTCCGTGGATCTCGCATCGCGCTCCGTGGATCTCACACCGCGCTCCGTGGATCTCACATTGCGCTCCGTGGATCTCACATCCCGCTCCGTGGATCTCACATCGCGCTCCGTGGATCTCACATCGCGCTCCGTGGATATCACATCGCTCCGTGGATCTCACACCGCGCTCCGTGGATCTCACACCGCGCTCCGTGGATCTCACATCCCGCTCCGTGGATCTCACACCGCGCTCCGTGGATCTCACATCGCGCTTCGTGGATCTCACACCGCGCTCCGTGGATCTCACATCCCGCTCCGTGGATCTCACACCGCGCTCCGTGGATCTCACACCGCGCTCCGTGGATCTCACACCGCGCTCCGTGGATCTCACATCGCTCCGTGGATCTCACACCGCGCTCCGTGGATCTCACATCCCGCTCCGTGGATCTCACACCGCGCTCCGTGGATCTCACACCGCGCTCCGTGGATCTCACATCGCGCTCCGTGGATCTCACATCGCGCTCCGTGGATCTCACACCGCGCTCCGTGGATCTCACATCGCGCTCCGTGGATCTCACATCGCGCTCCGTGGATATCACATCGCTCCGTGGATCTCACACCGCGCTCCGTGGATCTCACACCGCGCTCCGTGGATCTCACATCCCGCTCCGTGGATCTCACACCGCGCTCCGTGGATCTCACATCGCGCTCCGTGGATCTCACACCGCGCTCCGTGGATCTCACATCGCGCTCCGTGGATCTCACATCGCGCTCCGTGGATCTCACATCGCGCTCCGTGGATCTCACATCGCTCCGTGGATCTCACATCGCGCTCCGTGGATCTCACACCGCGCTCCGTGGATCTCACATCCCGCTCCGTGGATCTCACATCCCGCTCCGTGGATCTCACATCGCGCTCCGTGGATCTCACATCGCGCTCCGTGGATCTCACATCGCGCTCCGTGGATCTCATACCGCGCTCCGTGGATCTCACATCGCGCTCCGTGGATCTCACACCGCGCTCCGTGGATCTCACATCCCGCTCCGTGGATCTCACATCGCGCTCCGTGGATATCACATCGCTCCGTGGATCTCACACCGCGCTCCGTGGATCTCGCATCGCTCTGTGGATCTCACACCGCGCTCCGTGGATCTCACACCGCGCTCCGTGGATCTCACATCGCGCTCCGTGGATCTCACATCGCGCTCCGTGGATCTCACACCGCGCTCCGTGGATCTCACATCCCGCTCCGTGGATCTCACATCGCGCTCCGTGGATCTCACATCCCGCTCCGTGGATCTCACATCGCTCCGTGGATCTCACATCGCGCTCCGTGGATCTCACATCGCGCTCCGTGGATCTCACATCGCTCCGTGGATCTCACATCGCAGTGACAGACCGCCGGTGCAGCCTGGCTCACACGGTCCAGCAGAGACCAGTGGTCCGGTGCCAGAACGCGGTACTCAGCAAATGTTGTATTCAAAATTACCTTCGCCAGGCGACCCCACGTCCAGTGGACAAAACAGTGTCTGAATAATAGAAAAGAAAATGGACGAGAAATGTTCTGGAAGAGGGAGGTAGGAAGGGGCGACAGGCCACGGTGGGGGTGAGATGTGTATTGTCTCTCACTCGGCGGATTTAATTATCAGTGGTTAATATTGACAACAGTGCGCGAGCTGCGTAGCTGGGCAACATGAATCCTTCATCAAAAACCTCTTGCGGTAAATGAGCGGCGGGCCAAAAAAGTACAAAAAATCGAATTTATATAACCTAATGTCACACAGTGGTAGTTCGCGTGTTGGGGCTTCAGTCACATGCGGACACCAGAAGAGGGTGGCGTGACCATTACACAAATCTGAGACAACTGACATTTCCTATGAAACACCCAAATTTTGTTTCAGTTTCGTGGGTAACTTGTATGCAAATATTCGCTCTGTTGGATAAACTTATGAAACTGTTAGACCTGGAGAGGGCCTCGCTAGGGTAGTGAGCACAAAACCGCAGGTTAATAGGTCATGGGTTCGAATCCGGGCCTAGACCAAAAATGGTCGTCCCAAGAGGTTCCCGGGCTCAACCACGGGCATCATTGGCTCCACTACGCTACATAATCTGGCGAAAGAGACGGCACATATTACAAGGACAGAACGACCCACAATGCGTCATAAGGTACCTTGTATTACTCACCAGTTTCGCTTTGGTCATGCGGCAACCGTTCAAGTCGTACCGAGACAAAACGTTGCTATTACGAAAGGTGTAATATTGGTGGGTTTGCGTAATGCAAAGGATTTCCGGATTCTACGCATTCTGGGCTGATCCAGCTGAGCGCACAGACCGATGGCCAATCCAGCAGGCCGCACCGACAGCTGGAGTAATCCAGCAGAGCGCCCCGACCGCTGGGCGGATCCAGCAGAGCGCACCGACCGCTGGGCTGATCCAGCAGAGCGCACGGACCGCTGGGCGGATCCAGCAGGGCGCATCGACCGCTGGGCTGATCCAGCAGAGCGCACTAACCGCTGGGCGGATCCAGCAGGGTGCACCGACCGCTGGGCTGATCCAGCAGAGCGCACCGACCGCTGGGCAGATCCAGCAGGGCGCACCGACCGTTGGGCTGATCCAGCAGACCACACCGACCGCTGAGCGGATCCAGCAAAGCGCACTGACCGCTGGGCTGATCCAGCAGAGCGCACCGACCGCTGGGTGAATCCAGCAAAGCGCACCGACCGCTAGGCGGATCCAGCAGAGCGCACCGACCGCTGGGCAGATCCAGCAGGGCGCACCGACCGTTGGGCTGATCCAGCAGACCACACCGACCGCTGAGCGGATCCAGCAAAGCGCACTGATCGCTGGGCAGGTCCAGCAGGGCGCACCGACCGTTGGGCTGATCCAGCAGACCGCACCGACCGCTGAGCGGATCCAGCAGAGCGCACTGACCGATAGGCGGATCCAGCAGGGCGCACCGACCGCTGGGCTGATCCAGCAGAGCGCACCGACCGATGGGCGGATCCAGCAGAGCGCACCGACCGCTGGGCTGATCCAGCAGACCACACCGACCGCTGAGCGGATCCAGCAGGGCGCACCGACCGCTGGGCTGATCCAGCAGAGCGCACGGACCGCTGGGCGGATCCAGCAGGGCGCACCGACCGCTGGGCTGATCCAGCAGAGCGCACTAACCGCTGGGCGGATCCAGCAGGGCGCACCGACCGCTGGGCTGATCCAGCAGAGCGCACCGACCGCTGGGCAGATCCAGCAGGGCGCACCGACCGTTGGGCTGATCCAGCAGACCACACCGACCGCTGAGCGGATCCAGCAAAGCGCACTGACCGCTAGGCGGATCCAGCAGGGCGCACCGACCGCTGGGCTGATCCAGCAGAGCGCACCGACCGATGGGCGGATCCAGCAGAGCGCACCGACCGCTGGGCTGATCCAGCAGACCACACCGACCGCTGAGCGGATCCAGCAGGGCGCACCGACCGCTGGGCTGATCCAGCAGAGCGCACGGACCGCTGGGCGGATCCAGCAGGGCGCACCGACCGCTGGGCTGATCCAGCAGAGCGCACTAACCGCTGGGCGGATCCAGCAGGGCGCACCGACCGCTGGGCTGATCCAGCAGAGCGCACCGACCGCTGGGCAGATCCAGCAGGGCGCACCGACCGTTGGGCTGATCCAGCAGACCACACCGACCGCTGAGCGGATCCAGCAAAGCGCACTGACCGCTGGGCTGATCCAGCAGAGCGCACCGACCGCTGGGTGAATCTAGCAAAGCGCACCGACCGCTAGGCGGATCCAGCAGAGCGCACCGACCGCTGGGCAGATCCAGCAGGGCGCACCGACCGTTGGGCTGATCCAGCAGACCACACCGACCGCTGAGCGGATCCAGCAAAGCGCACTGATCGCTGGGCAGGTCCAGCAGGGCGCACCGACCGTTGGGCTGATCCAGCAGACCGCACCGACCGCTGAGCGGATCCAGCAGAGCGCACTGACCGCTGGGCGGATCCAGCAGGGCGCACCGACCGCTGGGCTGATCCAGCAGAGCGCACCGACCGCTGGGCTAATCCAGCAGAGCGCACCGACCGCTGGGTGGATCCAGCAGAGCGCACCGACCGCTAGGCGGATCCAGCAAAACGAACCGACCGCTGGGCTGACCAAGCAGGGCCCACCGACCGCTGGGCGGATCCAGCAGAGCGCACCGACCGCTGGGCTAATCCAGCAGAGTGCATCGGCCGCTGGGCGGATCCATCAGAGCGCATCGACCGCTGGGCTAATCCAGCAGAGCGCACCGACCGCTGGGCTAATCCAGCAGAGCGCACCGACCGCTGGGTGGATCCAGCAGAGCGCACCGACCGCTAGGCGGATCCAGCAAAACGAACCGACCGCTGGGCTGACCAAGCAGGGCCCACCGACCGCTGGGCGGATCCAGCAGAGCGCACCGACCGCTGGGCTGATCCAGCAGAGCGCACCGAGCGCTGGGCGGATCCAGCAGAGCGCACTGACCGCTGGGCGGATCCAGCAGGGCGCACCGACCGCTGGGCAGATCCAGCGGAGCGCACTGACCGCTGGGCGGATCCATCAGAGCGCACCGACCGCTGGGCTGATCCAGCAGAGCACACCGACCGCTGGGCTAATCCAGCAGAGCGCACCGACCGCTGGGCTGATCCAGCAGAGCACACCGACCGCTGGGCTAATCCAGCAGAGCGCACCGACCGCTGGGCTGATCCAGCAGAGCGCGCCGACCGATGGGCGGATCCAGCAGGGCGCACCGACCGCTGGGCTGATCCAGCAGAGTGCACCGACCGCTGGGTGGATCCAGCAGAGCGCACCAACCGCTGGGCTAATCCAGCAGAGTGCACCGGCCGCTGGGCTTATCCAGCAAAACGAACCGACCGCTGGGCTGATCCAGCAGAGCGCACCGAGGGCTGGGCGGATCCAGCAGAGCGCACTGACCGCTGAGCGGATCCAGCAGGGCGCACCGACCGCTGGGCAGATCCAGCAGAGCGCACTGACCGCTGGGCGGATCCATCAGAGAGCACCGACCGCTGGGCTAATCCAGCAGAGCGCACCGACCGCTGGGTGGATCCAGCAGAGCGCACCGACCGCTAGGCGGATCCAGCAAAACGAACCGACCGCTGGGCTGACCAAGCAGGGCCCACCGACCGCTGGGCGGATCCAGCAGAGCGCACCGACCGCTGGGCTAATCCAGCAGAGTGCATCGGCCGCTGGGCGATCCATCAGAGCGCATCGACCGCTGGGCTAATCCAGCAGAGCGCACCGACCGCTGGGCTAATCCAGCAGAGCGCACCGACCGCTGGCTGGATCCAGCAGAGCGCACCGACCGCTAGGCGGATCCAGCAAAACGAACCGACCGCTGGGCTGACCAAGCAGGGCCCACCGACCGCTGGGCGGATCCATCAGAGAGCACCGACCGCTGGGCTGATCCAGCAGAGCGCACCGACCGCTGGGCTAATCCAGCAGAGCGCACCGACCGCTGGGTGGATCCAGCAGAGCGCACCGACCGCTAGGCGGATCCAGCAAAACGAACCGACCGCTGGGCTGACCAAGCAGGGCCCACCGACCGCTGGGCGGATCAAGCAGAGCGCACCGACCGCTGGGCTAATCCAGCAGAGCGCACCGACCGATGGGCTGATCCAGCAGAGCGCACCGACCGCTGGGCTGATCCAGCAGAGTGCACCGACCGCTGGGCGGATCCAGCAGAGCGCACCGACCGCTGGGCTAATCCAGCAGAGCGCACCGACCGATGGGCTGATCCATCAGAGCGCACCGACCGCTGGGCTGATCCATCAGAGCGCACCGACCGCTGGGTGGATCCAGCAGAGCGCACCGACCGCTGGGCTAATCCAGCAGAGTGCACCGGCCGCTGGGCTTATCCAGCAAAACGAACCGACCGCTGGGCTGATCCAGCAGAGCGCACCGAGCACTGGGCGGATCCAGCAGAGCGCACTGACCGCTGGGCGGATCCAGCAGGGCGCACCGACCGCTGGGCAGATCCAGCAGAGCGCACAGACCGCTGGGCTAATCCAGCAGAGCGTACCGACCGCTGGGCTGATCCAGCAGAGCGCACAGACCGCTGGGCTAATCCAGCAGAGCGCACCGACCGCTGGGTGGATCCAGCAGAGCGCACAGACCGCTAGGCGGATCCAGCAAAACGAACCGACCGCTGGGCTGACCAAGCAGAGCCCACCGACCGCTGGGCGGATCCAGCAAAGCGCACCGACCGCTGGGCGGATCCAGCAGAGCGCACCGACCGCTAGGTTTATCCAGCAAAACGAACCGACCGCTGGGCTGATCCCGCAGAACGCAATTAAGTTACCTGATAGATTGAAATTACTACATGTTCTATCTATGTTATCTACAAAGAAAGCGAAGTCACACATGGGAAAATATCGCATTTATTTCTTTCTTTTGTTATTTGTGCTCATCAAGTAAAAGTGACCAGAACAATGCATGGATTACTGACCAAGCCAGGCATGAACGCGCTACTATTCTCGAAAAAAGATAAATTATCACACCTAAATAAAGTACAAGATACAAGACAATTAGGCTAGATATAAGCATAAACGTGCAAGCGACGGTAACGATCGTGAGAATTTTTTTTAATCCTTAACTGAGTATTAATTTCAGTTGAACATTATCAAAACACTGAAATTGCAGAAATGATAAAATATAGCAATGCTTGCATTCACACCGATGTGAAACAATTTCAACTTTATGGGGGATTACTCACATATAATTATCTATTGTAGAATGGAAATGTAGAACAAGGCGGGGGAAACTATTTTACTTTGCATTAATGAACTTCCCCAGACATCGCAATATGTTGGTTGACACAACAATAATTCTAGGTACTGTAGGACACCATATATGTTAACAATGCAAACTGTCAATACCAATATCTTAGCCGATTGTTTACCAATGGTCCCACATCTTGCTGAATACGTGAATATCACAGTGGATTATTAAGATAAGATTACATTAGTTATTATGCACTGCCCATAAAAGCCTAAGTTGTACCATTCCAAGATTTCATTACATCTATGAATAAGGCTAAACGCCTCGATGAAAAATGACATTATATTGAGAATGGTAAGAGTCAAATGACGTTTACACAGGAAATGAACGTATCACATAAAGGAATAAAAAGCCTTGTGACAAAAATATATATGTTGTGGCACTTGATGACACCAGCTGAAGTTAGTGGACTGGGTGATACAGCTACAAATATATACATATCTATATTCTGTAGCTCTGTATAAAGCAGCGTAGTCTAGATGACTGGATGGCTCAGACGTTTAGGCACTCCGCAGACCTTGAGACCCAGTCTTCATTGTCATCGACAGCTATCCACACAATCTCTCTCCTCGTCAAGCAGCAGAAGCAGTGCCCAGGGGTAGTGAATGGGGCATCGCGAAGACCCTGGTACACTGTGTATGTTAGCCAGACATTGACTCTATTTCCTGAACTTCCAGTTGTCCTTCCTCACCAGGTCCAAAGAGGTGTTCTGAGAATCGCACCAGCATGGCTAGGTGTCCCGGGAGGAAGAGGTAGGCTGTGTAGGATGCCATGGCAGTGAATGCAATCACCAACGAGGCTTGGACAAATTAAGGAAACCTACAAATATGTCATTGCCTTACACAGTTTTCTGGTCTCATATCCTGAAGACAATCACTAGGCAACATACTCCTTTATAGTCATATAGATTGTACAATATATCAAACCTTAAACATAGACCTAGGTGACAAATTACATGTAACTGGAAAACTATTTTCATGACCATTTATATTCATGTCAAAGGATGGCATTTTCCAATGTAAATTAACAGGGGAATCAAGTAATTGGTTATCTGGGATGGCTATGCTGACATTATATCTTTTATAATTGTAGCCAATCCTGGAGCCTTTAATTTTACTGCCTAGGTTTTTATAAATGTATCCTGGGCATAAAAATATCAAATATATATGGTGTCTTCATTTTTTTATGGAATCTAAAAATCCTTGGCACAACCCTGTTTTCGTGTAGCAGGTTGTGTTAAGTAATTGATAGCCCTCCAGTCCTCCCTGGGGCCGGTGGGCTATGTTGCATGCCTAGTTTAAGTATATTGCCAAGGTAACTTGAATATTCAATTACAAATTCACATTTATTTGGCATGCTGATAGTATCTCATTCAAAACAGTAAAACCCCATTACATTCAAAAAAGGATGGCAGCTGATTGAAAAGGATATTAAAAAGTGGCGGTCCAGGCTGGTTCATAAATGCAATGGTTAGTTTACCTACTTTGAGTGCTGGACCATCATTTGAACACCAATGGGGGGTAGGGGGCAGAGGGTGAGAGGGAGGCAGTCAAAGGACCAGTCAAAGTGGGCATACACCAACTGGTTTCGTAGCCATGTAAATGCAGCCCCCTAAATTCACCAGAAAAAAAAATGTATACCAGGCAACATACAGGTAGTGGGTTCATAAAAATACTGGAATGGATCGAACATGTAGGTGTCACCAAGAACTCAAGATAGAAAAAGCTGTGAAAAAGAAATAAGAAGCGGCAGTATCTACCTCTTGAGCCTCAACCGGACCCAGTTCCTAAAAATCTAACAATATTAGGCCTTTCCGAAAGCAGCACGCTCCTACTCCAAACAGGTGACTCAAATACTTTGAGCTCCAGACAAATTGCATGAATCATGTTTTGAAGCAGCTCATTAGTTGAAAACCCCAACCGCTACATACTCTATTTGCATATCTCCACGCACCCTAGCTCTTACTTTTCAAAGATTGTTCATCGCACCTTATATTTATGCAATAAAATCAGCAGAAGACAGAGAGTGTCAGAAATAGAAATTCTTCAAAAGCTCTGGTATCCAAGAAAAGGCACAGATATCTTCCAATGATGGCCAACTGAGAGTGCCAAGCACCCCACCTGCTGGAAAGAAACCGCAACAGAAAACTGGTAAGAAGACGACCAAGACAACCAAGTATTCATAAAAATGTGTATATACTTGTGATTTGAATTGTCTGCTGTTGCAAGACATCGTTGTAGTCCGTTCCGGCGCGATTCGGCCCGATCCAGTATTTCTATGAACCCCAGGTGGTCAGGTAGGGAGGGGGGTGCGGCAGTGTACACTCATAATGGCCGAACAGCCAAACTGCCAAAGGATTTAAGGGGAGTGGGGGGGGGGGGGGCGGGGGAGGGGTGTAGCTAGCCAGCGGATTAGTCTGCGTGCCTCGACGATTGGGTGTCTGCTGGCTGGAAGGGGGTGGGGGGTGGGTGGTCGGGCTTGCCTTGCCTTTATCAACATTTTGCACACAGCCAATTTACCGTGGGGGGAGCCCCGTAATGAGCATTGATAACGTGGATTTTAATGGCAATGAGCGTGTAGAGTAAGGATTTTTGAGGATATTCGTGCAGCCCAATTTTCATGCACTTTCGTTTATGATTATGAATTCTCGCTTAATTTCTGGTTTTCACCCATTTACTGGCGGATAACTCGCATATATATCCAATTGAGAACAGCATTATAACAATCCACAACACAACGCCACATCCTTTGATAACAACTTGTTAAATTTGCTGGTTTATTAAATTAGTTAAAACTTCCCTGCCATCTGGAACTGGTAGCCCTTTGATAATAACTCCATAGTCACATTGGCATGTAATTGAATTGTGGTTTCTTCTTTGTCAAAGCTGTCTTTAGCAGGTGTCACTGTCTACCTGCCTAAAGGTTTCAGTACAACAATCTAACCAATTGGTTGATTATGGATATCATGGATAAATTGGGTATAAAAGAAGTTGTTGGTCTATGTTAAATAAATTTGTTGTTAAATCTCTATAAACTTTCACTGCCTATTCTTTCATATAATCGATCACACCAACCCAGACCGTTGTATACAACTCCGCAATAGCCTTGCAGTCATCCTGGTGAGACAACGCTAAAAACAACAGATAGTCTAATTGCCGCAGGCTAATCCCCTTGCCCCCCCCCCCACAAAATTGCCGCAGACTAATCCCTTCGCAGCTCGACCAACCCCAACCACCACCCCCCCTCTACCTATGGTAAGGGGTGGTGAGAGCGACTCATCCGTTATACTGTTCGGCCATTATGCATAGCATTCGGGAGTGGGGGGGGGGGGTGGAAGCACTTTGGGCCAATGAGAATGCTTATAGCTGTTATTGGGCTGCTGGCTGAGGGAGGATGGGGTGGAGGAGGCGCTCTAGGATAATGACTATTTTGTGTTCATGTTCATGACTCATCATCATCTATCTGTTGTAGGCCTAACCTGATTATAGCCTGAAAATCAGATGTTAATGTCGTGACAGTCTGAAGGATCGACATCCTTCAGACTGTCAAGACATTAACGTCTGATTTTTAGGCTAACCTGATTTACAATTACAGACAATACAGATTATACTTCATTAAATTATAGTGTACCTACGGCTACGGCTACGTCTGGTCTGATGTGGATCTACCAATTTGGTTAAAGGCCACGCTCGCACTATAAATAACACGTTCTTGTGAAAAAGGATACTAAATACTGTTCTCTCCCAAGTTTCAAGCATATAAATGCCGCTATGTAGAATATACTGATAGTACCAAAACTGCAGAAACTTGCGAAGTCTTTCCAGTGTCGCCATTTTTAAGGTATTACACCTGTGTTTTGTTTTAGTGCGAATAGGCCTATATGCAAGTTATCCTTTATTGTACGCTGCAAATCGGGATAAGCTTAGTAAATTCCTGTTTTTCTCCCCTTGATATGCCCGAAGGAGCGGGCGTTTATAACAAAAAAGAAAAGACACCCCATATTTTAAAACTTGCGACCGGGGGGGGGGGGGGGGGGGCGACTCTGAAAATGGGTCAACGGAAAAAAAATACCCCTCCATGCAGAGGGGATATCGATATCGGAGGTGTAAAAGGCTTTACCGCGGAACCGCGTCTTTCTTCTTCATCATACCTGCTGAAGCTAGGTTATGTCAATAAGTATAGTCAACATTTCCGCGGACCGCCCCCCCCCCTCTCCCCCCTACCCAACCCAACAATGTATTAAGTCCCCCCGAGTTTTTTCTTCATTATACCTGCTGAAGCTAGGTTATGTCAATAAGTAGTCAACATTTCATGGCTGTTTCAATCTTTGAAGGAAGCCACATTTTCGTACAACACGCCAGAAATCGGGATACTGAAAAACTGAAATAGTGTGATATCTCGTCCGGGCCCGGTGGATAAAGGACAACACGAGCCTCGGGCCAAATGGGAAGTTCCCTTTGTTCTAATGCGGTTGGTGTTCGCCTAACCTGGATGCGGGCCCCCGCGAAGGGTCGCCGGATCGAATCTCGTCAGTTCGGGGGGTAAACCTTCGGATCCAATCGGGGCTGGGACCAGAAATAGTACATTTAATTTGCGCCGTGACCAGGATACGAATTTGCGGAGCCACCTGGAGCCACAGGATCGGGCCAGCGTTCGTCCGGATCATTGACGGCTGGTTGCGACGGCCACTGCGAGGTCGCAGTCGATTCGGGAAAGGGTACGTGGGGTCCTAGCAAACACACAACGTTTGATAAAAACGTTGATTTTTAGTTGTAATCAGGTCATCTCAAAGTTAACACCAGGACAACGTTGTTGCAACGTTTGTCGCAAACATAGAACTAATAATTTCTAGCCGTTATCCCATAAAAATAAAGCCTTTGCCCTCTGTAGCGACTAATAAAACTTGGCTGCGTGCAGCAGTTGTTATAAATACAAAATTGTGAGAAGTCGAGAGTGGACGTTTTCCCAACGTTAGGACAACGTTATCTGAAAAAGTAGACATCATGAAAACAATATGTAATTGATTATATTTGGCAATTATGCTTCTGATTAATTCATCATATACGCAGTTATTTCTCACAGAAGGCATAATTTTAATACTGGACTGAATGTCGGACAACGTTATCTGAAAACGTTCAGGCAACGTAAAAAAACATACCCTTTCACGTGGTCACAACGTTATCTCAACCAAAACTAACGTCTCGTCAACGTTGTCATGTAGTTAAATTGTTAGCTGGGGTGTGATCATCATCTGGGCCCAGGCTCGGCCAGCGGATAAAATAAACCAAGGGCCTCCAAGTGGAAGTTCCCTTTGATCTAATGCGGTTGGTGTTCGCCTAACCTGGATGCGAAGGGTCGCCGGATAGAATCCCGGCCGTCAGTTCGGGGTGTAAACTGTCAGCGTCCATTCGGGTCTGCGACCAGAAATACTACAATACCACGAGAGCCGGGTCTTTAATTATACTGACCAGGAAAAAGGCCAGTGACGCTGCTTTCACTGGTTGCATGACGTGGTGATGTTTGACACGTCTATTAGTCATGATTACTGGCCAATACAGTCTACGTAACCTGTCAACTGTGGCCAAATATAGATATAGTACACTGCCAGAACCACTTGGCAGGAGTTATGGTGCGAAACGTTACATTCATGAGGGATTCTTAATAGGTTCTTAGTCCGAAAAGTTCTACCCGCATCATTCATTCCTGTGGCGGATCCAGGAACTTACTTTATTTAAGTATACTATTCAGGCGCCGATTTTTCAAAGAGGCCTTTTTTTCAGCGAAGTGGGGGGTGGGGGGGGGCACGTGCCCCCTGAGCCCCCTGTACCCCCCCCCCCCACCATGGATCCACCACTGCGTCCTACTTACTGATACGATAAGATAAGATCAAGTTTTATTGTACGTCGGTTCATAAATGTGTGATATGACATTATGTAGGTCATATATATAGGGTCCCTTTCAAACTAAGCAACCATTTTATCTATTAAACCGTTTTTTCTGAAGTGAATTAAGGCAGATTGGCGCCACTTAATTACTGTCTAGTGTACATAAAGAATACTGCGCATAGTGACCCGGCGCGTAACCCGGCCTCGACATGTCATGAATTCTCATCAATCAGTATATATACCGTATATAGCTGACACTTATATATATTGGACATTTATTGTCTGATCTTGTTTGTGTTCCCTCTTTAACTTATGAAATGTGTGCTCCAGCAAGCTGACCTTATTGTGAAAAAAACTAACCATTGCGCATAGCCTTCGCCATTTCTGGACCAATTTTTCGGTTCAATATAGCGACGATAATTTACATGTTAGTCCAAATAATATATAGGCCTATACTTCAACGTTCATTTGGATACTTATTGATTGTACCTCTTACTTCCTGATTGCAGGTGTGAGACATTGAGACCATTGTATTTAGAGGGTGGTCTTTATTCACGGCATATATTTGTGGTCCAAGGTTTCGTATCGTGACTCGCATAACAAAGTCAAAGAAAATTTAGCCATGCCTAGATATGTAAAGTGGATCTTTAGTCTAGGGGCTTATGTATTATCGGTACTAACTTGCTTTTTCTGATTTAACTCCCCAACATATGCTAAAAAAAACCAGAAGATCATAGACGTAATTACTTATAAGCTTATTTTAAATTCAAATTTTAAAGATCACCGTCATGATTGATGTCTGTTGTATCAGGCATATCAGGCCGAATGAGATTGTCACTATGTGACAGCGATTGGCGTGAGAACTTCCGTTCATTCACATGCGATTAGTACAGATCAAACCACAAACATCTGTATGAACACTGATGAATAATGTTAGTGCGTAAGAGCGAACAATTAAAAGTAATCCTCTGGAAAGTACCGTCATGTAAATCGCTTTTGTTCGGCATCCCTCGCGTTTGCGATTTTGAAGCTGAATTTAAAATATCTTGCGTCAGTAGGAGTCCGCTGCTGGAATTGAGGTACAAAGAATTGAGTAAAAATTTAAGAACAATAGTTGTAGGGTCCTACACTTTATTGCGTCAGAATGGTGTCACGATAAGTTTGAATCTCTACTTTTGATATATTTTTGTTCAAAATATGACTGATCTGATGACTGATCGTGATTCTGACTTTGGGCTTACCAGGCCACTTCATCACTCACGGGCTCGCACTAAAGTGGCAGCAGACACCAGCTTTCTTGCCGGTGAAACGCTCCCGATGGCATAAAAAGTTGCAATTCACTATATCGTTGTTGGTGTTTTCACATTTCTTTAAAACCAACATAGCCACCAATCATTCAACTTTTCATTTGTAGCTTGCTTTTCCATTACTAGCTGTTTATGCGTCAATCGCTGGGCTTGCTAACAAGAGCCTAACGTCTACACAGACTGCTTCGGCGCCATTATTGTTTTCAACGCCGGGTCAAAGCAACTCTTTTTGCTGGCCTGAAAGCAGGCGATTGAAGACTGCATGTGATACGCTAAGTGTAGCCCCATCAGATGGCTTGTTATGGATTTTATATTATTCTATGTCCCTAACAGCCGCACCGTAGGTCCCCACGTTTGGCCCCAATCACCGTGAGAGGTCCATTTTATAAGTTGCTAGAAGTTTATATACAAAACACTCACCTTTAATTCTTACTTTTTTAGGTTCCAGAACATTATATTCCAGGAGTGTCTGACAGAAATAAGTTTCCTGCTACTAATACTTACTCAATTCTTTTATTTGGTCTGTTAACAACTTTTGCTGACAAGTTTTGTTGTCTTGTGTTGTGTCGTCTCATGAGACCGCTAGATGTCACTCGTTTCTTCCGGTAAACGCCCTCTGGCGAACTGGCTGCGCATTTCCCAAAGACCTGGTTCCAACACTCTTTCTGTTTATTAACAGTAACACATGTTTTTCTGTCAGATGTACAGAAAACAGGTGAGTAGATACTTGTCACTGTTGATAAACAGAACGGGAACCAGGTCTTTGGGAAATGCGCAGCTAGTTCGCTAGAGGGCGTTGACCGGAAGGAACTAGCGACATCTAGCGATCTCGTGGGACGAGACAACACAAGAAGATGGCAACGCCAGCCAGGAAAACTTGTTAGTGAACAAAATGAATGAGTTCAGCTAGTGTTAGTTGCATGAAACGTATTTCAGTCAGATGTTTCGTGTCAAAACCTCCAGCAACTTGTAAAGTGGACATCTCACAGTTTTTTAGACTGAATATGGCGATCTACGCCATGGCGGTAAGGATGGCCTATCAGTCTGCCGTAACCTTTAACACCATCAAATGGGGCTACGCTAAGTGGGGCCACTGACATTGAACAGTTTGGACTTCGGCAATGGAGGCCGAAACAGTCCTTGCGACAGAGTGCTCTGACAAAAATAAATGCTGAGTCTTTTACAACAGTCACCGGGACTTTTGGATAGATATTTCGGAATTATAAAAGATTTTCAGTTAGGCAGGTATTGGTAATTAGGAGACAAACACATGACATAATCAAAATGTTTTTAAATTTTATGCCAACTCTCACGATCACTGGCTTTCAGCAAGCTGTCCACTGTGGCCTTTAGGCCAGCTCTGGTAAACTTTGGGCCAGGTTCAGTATCCAGCCCGCAACACGTGATAGGGCATTTACGGGTGTGCCGATAGGGATATGCTTATTCCAATGAAATGTGAATACCATTCGCATCGAGTATAGGTAGGGGCAATTTAGCCCCATGTGCTAACCATCAAATCCTGAATGGCAATGCACAAATATGCGTGGTGAGAAGCGATGTTGATGGCGAGAACTTTTTGGAGTATGGGAAGTTTCTGGAAGTATTTATCTATCAACTCACTTTGTTATTTTGGTTCAAGTCTTCATTATTACAACAATAACTGTTAATTGTTAAAATGTTAATTAGGCATTGTTTATACAGGTAGTGCGTCGCATGGTCAGTTAAGTCCTGTTGCATTTGTAGGTAGGGAGTGGAGTAAGGTGTCCATCATCATTGTTGGCAGGGTGCCCAATTTTGACTAGACTTGTAGAGTGGTGGGGCATCATTCGGGAAATGGCACTCGATGGTGTAACTTGATACAGCTGTTGTTATAGACTGTAGGTCATAAAGAAAGTTGATACTGGGTAGGTGTGATGTGACAGTTCTACGGTTCTACAATTGGCGCCAGAGTAGTTTGCTTCATTCTGTGGGAATATGATAACCGGGGACGATCGAAGTACAACCTTTGATCTTCAAGGGGGTCGGAAGGTGTCCAGAGAGAAAAGCTTAGATGTCATATATACGCTGGAAATTATGGTAGGTCATATTGGATCCTGGTGTATATTGTATAGAATAGAAATCTACATAATAATATAAAAATAGAATAGAATATGTGTATTGATTGGTCAAGATTTTTTCCTGTTCAAACAGGTGACATGGTGGATGTACCAGGTTGCTGACAGAGCGCTGATCCTTACATCACCATGGAGAGTTCACCACAATATCCCACATATGCCCATGGCTTATTATCTGCTCAAGAGGCAAGTATTTGCTCAAAATGGAAACTAAAGAAGTTTGGTTCACCCTTGATAGCGCAATATATGAATGCAATGGATTATACAATGCATATATAATGCAATAACCTTATTGGTATCTATTATGAAAATAAATAAATGGGTGGCTGTTCACCTACTGCCAGTGATTGACATATGTCTTCTGTCAGGATATTCATGAATACATTTAAAAATTAAATTAGAAATAAAGCAGTTAATATGCTGAAGCAGCCTTGTTATCCTGTACTCAAGTAAGGGCAATATTGTTGTATCTCGGTATCAGTCCGTTGTGACATAAATAAACCAAAAAAATATCTGTGTCGATGAGATTATCTCTTTGGTGCATCGCGTCCTGGAATGCGAGAGGTCTGTGGTTCGAATCCGAACCATGGTAGGTACCCAAACTTTCTTGGTCGGTTCGTGACCCTTGATCCCCATATACAGGGGTAGGTCCTAGGAGGGGTCCACAGAGGGCCGGGCCGAGAGATACCTAATATTATAATAATTAAAAGTGTTTAAGAGACAATATTCCAGAGATTTCTATGTAACATATTAATCTTACATTATCCCCAATTTTTGTGTACAGAATTTGCCGCCGCCGGCGCACGGTGGCCTGTTCTCGCCCTTGGTGCAGAGTGGATACATGCCACCCACCCCGACACAGGGACCCGGGTCGGTCACAGCCAATACACCTGGCGCGCCAAGCTTACAGGGATCCATGCCGCCTCCCTCTGCCACCAGCATCAACCCTTACACTCCAGCGGGGCCTATGACGCCACTCAACCCGGCCACGCCGGCGTCGGAAGGATCTGGCATTGTACCCATGTTACAGTAAGGGGCTTGTGTGCCGAGAAATCTCAATACTTTTTGGTTTTTGAAGAAATAGAATCCGATTACTGGTATTTTTCAAAATATGCACTCCATTCGGTTACTCTTCACATGAATATTCACATTGTTGCTTGAAACTGACAATATTCACTTCACACAGTATTATGCTGGAACCTGACAATATACTTCGTGGTATAAAGCGGGAAAATGCCCCTCCCCCCCCCCCCCCTCCCCTTAATACTTCTGGTGTTTTTATGTTGATTTGCATCTTTTTTCAGAAATATAGTTTGTACAGTAAATTTAGGCTGCAAATTGGACTTGAAAAAAATAGCATTGCACGCTAGGAATGCAGAGTACAACCCGAAGCGTTTTGCCGCCGTCATCATGCGAATTCGAGATCCCAGAACAACAGCGCTCATATTCAGCTCGGGGAAGATGGTGTGCACAGGAGCCAAGAGGTTAGTCTCAATCGCCCACATGAGCAGGGCAGGCTCTTAGAGGCTGGGCAACTGACCATGCCTCTAACGAAGCTGGCGGACGGTAACCTGTTTAAGAAAGTGTTTCGATCGTTTAACTATTTCCTTACCTGTAATATAAAATTGTATAGGTACATTTATATCATTGAGCTGTGATTTTCTATACTATTATAGGCACTCTAAGACGAATTCGCTTAAAATGTAGAAACGCTCTATGAAACGGAGAGCCATCGGCCATCTAGATTGGAGTCCATTTCTCTGAAGGAAAAAACTAAAACCGATTTTGTTGCGACAAGTGGAGTATTTATAGCTGCTAACGATGAGATGCTGAGCCTCGCGATGAGTATTTATATACTTATAATTTTACATATTCATGTACTTCTGGCTCTGTGATAAAATAATTTCTTCACATTTTTTTTGCTTGTTCGGTTACACAGTTTTATGACGTATATCCTGCATGTGATCTATATTTTGCAGTGAGGACCAAGCAAAACTGGCAGCGAGAAAGTACGCCAGAATAGTACAGAAACTAGGCTTTTGTGTGAGTCATCTCTTTGTATAATTATCTTAGTCACGTGTTATAGGTGATGCTCCAGTTTACGGTTGGTAAAGTACGGATTAATCTCAACTAAATTTACACGTAGGAATTGCTCAGCGGCGCCTCTAACGCTTATTATAAATGACTTATGTAACGACTTCTCCTTCAGGCAAAGTTCATGGATTTCAAGATTCAGAATATGGTGGGCAGTTGTGATGTGAAGTTTCCCATCCGATTAGAAGGCTTGGTGCTCACACACGGACAGTTTTCCAGGTAGGTCATCTTACAAATGTGCTCGTAGTGGCAAAAAAATTGTAACGTAAAGCATGTTGGTTAAAACTTTATGTTTCTGTAATAAGTTTCATGTATTTGTGTCAAATACAATGAATTTTTACCATGAACAATGATTATTTTATGTCTAGACGTGATTTGCAGGGTAAACACGTGCAAGGATGTGGACATGTGTACAAATATTATTGTCATTATACTTATATCGGTATTAACAATAACAACCCCTCGCCTGTGTTTCAGTTACGAACCTGAATTGTTTCCGGGACTCATCTACAGAATGGTCAAGCCAAAAATCGTTCTTCTCATCTTTGTGTCAGGAAAAGTAGTGCTTACAGGTAAGTTGGTTGTCCGTCGACAGCAGTCGTGGCCTCTGCTCATAGTGGTAAGACGTTCTACTGCAGGTCGACTTGTCGTGGCAGCACTCCCACCCGAGGGCTGAAGTCACTGTGACAAGTCGTCTCCCGGTTGGCCCGGTTAAGCCTATTTAGCCACATGCTAGTTCATACACTAATATACGCAAAATATAAGTTTGTTACTTGTTATAATTTTACGAATGTTAGATGGCTTCCTTACTATCTATTTACGTCAGCGATGCTAGTGATTTCTATCTTGTTCCAGGTGCAAAAGTTCGGCAAGAAATTTACGAAGCCTTCGAAAACATCTACCCGATATTAAAGGGATTTAAGAAGCAATAGTCTGTGCTCAGATCCGCGTGGTATGCATAGCGCGGGTCACGTGATGGTGACCAGACAATAAGGTCACGTGTCACCCCCCGAGAGGCTGGTGTCGGCCGCCGGAACATTCCCGCGTGCTCACAATCGCCAGGCTTGCGCAGGCGGACTTTACGTGTACAGCTTGAAGGCTATCTACGACCGTGTCTGATGTCGACACGACTGGAGGCTATCTACGACCGTGTCTGATGTTGATACGACTGAAGGCTATCTACGACCGTGTCTGATGTCGACACGACTGAAGGCTATCTACGACCGTGTCTGATGTCGACACGACTGAAGGCTATCTACGACCGTGTCTGATGTCGACACGACTGAAAGCTATCTACGACCGTGTCTGATGTCGACACGACTGAAGGCTATCTACGACCGTGTCTGATGTCGACACGACTGTAGGCTATCTACGACCTTGTCTGATGTCGACACGACTGAAGGCTATCTACGACCGTGTCTGATGTTGATACAACTGAAGGCTATCTACGACCGTGTCTGATGTCAACACGACTGAAGGCTATCTACGACCGTGTCTGATGTCGACACGACTGAAGGCTATCTACGACCGTGTCTGATGTTGATACGACTGAAGGCTATCTACGACCGTGTCTGATGTTGATACGACTGAAGGCTATCTACGACCGTGTCTGATGTCGACACGACTGAAGGCTATCTACGACCGTGTCTGATGTTGATACGACTGAAGGCTATCTACGACCGTGTCTGATGTCAACACGACTGAAGGCTATCTACGACCGTGTCTGATGTTGATACGACTGAAGGCTATCTACGACCGTGTCTGATGTCAACACGACTGAAGGCTATCTACGACCGTGTCTGATGTTGATACGACTGAAGGCTATCTACGACCGTGTCTGATGTCGACACGACTGAAGGCTATCTACGACCGTGTCTGATGTTGATACGACTGAAGGCTATCTACGACCGTGTCTGATGTCGACACGACTGAAGGCTATCTACGACCGTGTCTGATGTCGTCACGACTGAAGGCTATCTACGACCGTGTCTGATGTCGACACGACTGTAGGCTATCTACGACCGTGTCGGATGTCGACACGACTGTAGGCTATCTACGACCGTGTCTGATGTCGACACGACTGGAGGCTATCTACAACCGTGTCTGATGTCGACACGACTAAAGGCTATCTACGACCGTGTCTGATGTCGACACGACTGGAGGCTATCTACAACCATGTCTGATGTCGACACGACTGAAGGCTATCTACGACCGTGTCTGATGTCGACACGACTGAAGGCTATCTGCGACCGTGTCTGATGTCGACACGACTGGAGGCTATCTACAACCGTGTCTGATGTCGACACGACTGGAGGCTATCTACAACCGTGTCTGATGTCGACACGACTGGAAGCTATCTACGACCGTGTCTGGTGGTGGCGTTGAGGACAGTACCATATCTGTTTTAAGTAGGGCTGGATGCGTTTTGACAGGTTTCATATTTCATTTGACTCTGAAATTACACTGATGTCAACATGAACGTTTACCACAACATGAGTACTCATCGTCCGTCTGAATTTACGAAAGAACAATGAATAAAAGAGAGAGCTAGTTATGTAATCATCGCTTCAATGTATGGACAGAACATTCTTCACTTTGAGCTATTGGTGCGCATGCGTCGTTTAGTCGCCCGCTGGAAGTTACATAAGTCTTTGCCACCATGGTATCTCGCTTCTTGTTAGCAGTTTTTTTACGATCTGCTGACGTCAATTATATGAAAACACCCTAAAATCCACGTAATGTTTTCTTCAATCACGTCTTAAAGGTAGAGACTGAAGCATAGTCCACTTTAACATGGGTCCTGTTGTGTAATGTACGGATGTAGTACCCGTCACGAGACTGCCAGAGAGCCAGTGATAAGCAGAGTTTTAGTTTTCAATATGGCGGGCTATCTGCACTGTTGTATGTCTGAAGTACGTTCCGAGCGGCAGTCCTAGAGTGACAGCGATATGCTTTTCGTGTCCGAGAATAACTGATTCTAGAGTGCTGTTTAAGATATCGCTGAAAGTCCGTTAGATTTTCGTTGTGCTGTTCAATGTTCATATGGTGGATTCTGGGCGCCCTAGATCCACGATCATCTTGTCAACTGCGTGTTGATTTGTACATTATGTATAAAGAGTTTCGCAAATAAAGGATCATTTTAATTTTATGTATATTTTTGTAAATGATAGCACTTAGGTGATTGTGCTATTTAGCTCCACTCGCAGCTCCAATTCCACCAGAGACAAATGTTCTGGTTTCTAACCAGACCGAAAACTTACATTCGCCGAGAACAAACGAGTGGGATGTGGGGGAGGAAGGGGGGGATTGGGAATACGGTGTTAGAAATAAATTCTATAAATATTTATTTGCATGTATTTAAATTTCCTATTATTTATTACACTTTCAAGACTCCATGCTAAGTAAAATAAAAGTATAAATGTACTACTGGTAAACATTAAATGTGCGCGACAGGCCCCGTAAACATTTGATTATTCTACAACTCCTCAATTCATATTTGACGTCACGTACTGGATGACACAAAACTGGCTACGCTAAGATGCGCGGGAGAGTTTTTCCAGCGGTTCTTGCAATCTTGGTGCTCCCATCCTGTGACAAGTGACAGTGACAATGAGTTTCTAAGAGAGCAGCTGTATCAAGTTACACCATCGACTGCTGCTTTCCGAACCCGACTCAAAACAAAATTGGGCACCCTGCCAACGATGACGTTGGACCCCTGACTCCACTCCCGCCCCTCCCCCCCCCCCCCCCACCTCCACCTCCTAATGCAACACGACTTCACTGACCACGCGATGCGTCAACAACCTTACGGGTTGAAACTGGTGCCCGATTACATCATTAGTTGGTGTAAATTCGGTCTTTGCTTCAACTTCTTCGTCCGACTCGCCAGAAGTTTGTTTTTTCTTCGCCATATTGGACTATTGGTATTTTGCGGAACGGAACGGAACGACTCCGCGAGGGAGGTCACTTTACTATGAATTTATAATAAAATAAAAATTTAGTCAAAGTATATTTTACTCTTACATATTAACGGGATTCAATTAAACCACTTATGCGCATTTTTGACAATGTAAGCCTTTCTGATAAATCCTGTGCAAATGTAAGTATATAGCGGAACAGAACGGAACGGAACCGAGCGTGCGGGAAGGGAGGGGTGTGCGCCAGCGAGCCGGTCACTGGTACCCCGTGTCGATGAAGGAGTGGGTGTTTGTTTTCCAATGATCTTCAGCGGTCGTTTGTTGATACGTTGTCTCCTGCTAACAGAGAGTTTTTGCACTGTTTTTAATTGAACGTATCCTTAAACGTAACCCGATGAGCAATTACGTCATTAGAACTCGGGGTGTGTCCTGACCTACATAGATACGTTTACGGGATCGGTTTGCGGGACAACGTATATATAGCCTTTCTAACGTTTCACCCGTACGTATCACAGCCCAAGAGAATTTCCTTCATATTTTTAATTTTTCGGCAAATGCATGTCTCAGTTTAAGTCAGATAGAATTAAACCACTTATGCGCATTCTTGACAATCCATTATCCATGCAAGCCTTGCTGATCAATCCCGTGTTAATGTATGTATATAGCGGAACGGAACGGAGCGGAACGGAACGGAACGGAACGGAACGTAACGGAACCGAGCGTGCGAAAAGGGAGGGGTCAGCGCCAGCGAGCCGGTCACTGGTACTCCGCGTCGATGAGAGGGTGGGTGTTTGTTTTCCAAAGATCTTCAGCGGCCGCCAATTTCCGTCATCCGTCTCGGAGAAAGTACTTTGGGCCATATTTATAATTACATATGGTGCACATGTACCAGTTCTCTTAAATCGAAATATAAATTTTTCATTTCGGCGTACCGTAGTATGTAGAACTTCTGCAATTGGCAAGAAATTACTGTTTTAATGACATTAATGCTTTAACGAGATCAAACCTAACAAGTCATCAGGTAAAGGCAACAATGGTAATTGATGATAAATGTTATATGTTATCACATATAGTTGTGTGGGTGAAGGTTCATTTATGGGTTTTAATGTCATGCACTTTTGCCAAGAGTGACGGTTCTGTATAGAAATGACGGCAACAGTAATCGAGCGGCTCTATTATGATCCATTGCTATCTAACTGTACAGATGGTGCCACCGAATACATGTTATCGTTCAGGGTACAGTACTGTCACTTCCATCTTTAACTGATAACTTGAAACAGATGCTTTAGAGACTTCCACTCAAGGGAAAATAAAACCAATCGGGCGTGACGAAGCAACTATACTCATGAATATGCATGAGTTGGTGAAAATGAATAGATGTACAGTTTGAATAGTTCACGAACAGCCGGCATATACCGATAATCTCTCGATAATGACGTGAATCGACCGCCATATCATTACTGAGTATAAAAGCTCCTGAGCGTTAACAAGATGCACATATCCTTCTCTCACCATGGACCACCTGGCTGCCAGGACACAGTAGCTGTAGCATGTACAAAGGCGCGGATCGATGGTTTAATTCAACCGTAGTGAGCGCACAGCGGGATTGACGTTGAGTGCACTTTACTTACTTACAGAATACTGCATTTATTAGTTGTAGACCAGTAGGATTGTGTTCATATATATTGGTCTACCTCAACTGGGATACGTGTCAATCATGACTACATTACTGAGTTGTGCTGCGGTACCCCAGCACATGCGAGAAGACCACATACTTCACGGTTACCGACCGCCCAACAACAGTATTGTGAAGTCAGTCTTAAGCGCCTTTACTTGGCACAACGAGACACTGAACATCTGGACACACGCGCTTCCGGTAGCGTACTTCCTGTACGCAATGGCGACGTTAGATGCCGAGTGGGGCTGGCTGCTCTTCCGGCCTTCCGGCGGTACTCTTTACATGGCGGCCGTTCCATGGTACGGCTACCTCGTTGGTATCCTCGGCGTTTTTACCTGCAGTACCATCGCGCACACCCTTTCCGCTCATTCCATTGATGTCCGGGATACCTGCTTCGTATTCGACTATGCAGGGATCAGCGTCTTCGGAGTGACGGTTGCAGTGGTGTTCCATGCTTTTATCTACAAGTTCCCGTATGCGTGGTCCTTAGGGATGATCCACCAGCTCGAGCATCTGGTCCTGACGACTGCTACATGCGTTTTAGGATTCGGTGCGTGTTGCTATACACTTCGGCACCCAACGCCGCTATGCTATGCCATCCGCACTGGGGGCTATACCCTAGCGGTGTTCGTCGGCACCATCCCCGCCTTCGTTCGAGCAAGATATGAAATACAAACGTATTTTAACAACCCCGAAGCTTGCCGCTTCGACGATTGCCAAGAAAACGGAACTTCAACAGAGGAAAGATTCATAGGTTCAGCATTATGCGCATCAGATACACTGACCTTTACAACATCGGGCTTGATAGTCGTGAGCCTCTGGACTTCAGCTGCCTTCTTCAACGTTAGCAGAATCCCAGAGAAACTGTGGCCGGGCAGGTTTGACATGATAGGCCACAGTCATCAGTGGTTCCATATATTTTCTTTCCTGGGCTTCCGCAGTGCCTTCTGGATGGTGTGGGATGAAATCACGGTGTTGAGTTCAGCCCGCGCAGGGTGTAACCCCACAGTGCCTGGGTGTCCAGGGGCGCTTTCCAGTGGCGTTCACCAACCGGAAATAACCGATACGGCCACTTTGGTTACCTTCGTCGTTCACGCAGCCATTATGGCCGCCCTCGTGGCCTGGGTCCTCCGCGGTCATAACGCAAAAAGAGCAAAGCATAACCCAACAAGTACTTCGTAATATCGGTTTATTGTTCTCTTGAATCAGTTACTGTAGTTCGACAAGCTTATACAACATCAAAAGGGAATAAGATTTCACAAATTAACAGCAGCAGAAGCAAGGCTTATTAGCTGTGCATACAAGATGTTACGTATCGTTCACATATCGGTTAGACTAGATAAAAATCATGGCAAAATATAATATAGTGTATGTATAAATAAAACTTTAGCAATAAACGAATCCTTCCTTTTGTCATTCTTATACAAATTCGTTATAACACTATATGACACTTTTGTTTTGCTCTTCATTTTGGTACATTAATTGTGGCCTAGCTGTTCCCCTTACTATTAGGAGGGCGGGGGAACCCCCTCTGAATCGTAAATCCCCAAGGGAGACTGATATCGAATATCCAAAGATGAGGACTGATCAAAACTGGACGCGAATATAAAGGTGATCTCACGAATATCGAGGAATTCACAGACTGCTATAGCGGACCGTGGAAATAGGGAAAACGCGTCATCGCGTTGAACCAGAAACCCAAAATTTGCCAGAAATATAGATAATCGCAAATGTCCAACAATACCTGGATGCCAGGCACGGAGCTCGGAAACTGTATCCACTCTTCTCTGTATCATAAATAGGAAGATCGGCCCCAGATATTTCATGGGAAATAAAAGATTGTGGCATATTCTTGATGGTGTATTTTGTTATAGTGATCCTAAAAATATTATCGCGATGCCCCTAATCCGTGTTTTATCGTCTATTGTCCACGCATTACCCCCTATGCTTCAATGATGAAATTAGTTGGAGATGTATTGAGTAATTTCACGAGACATAGGGGAACGTGAGACAAAATAGGGACGCATAACGATTGGGGTAATATAGTTACATGCGTCCGTCTAGCGCGCGACTCTATACCAGTAGCTTACGTCATTTGGCACGCGCAACGCGAAGCGGGGAATCGGTAGGACACGACTATAGTAATCTCAATTGTAATCTACCCGCTTTGATGTTATACAGCAAACATGTACGCAACGATTTGAAGTCCCAAGGACGTCAGAAACATGGTTTAATCAGCAAGCTAAACTAGCGCCGACCGGATGGCCATATAATTATTAACTTCTGTTTGAATTGGTTCACATTTGGTAAAATCTGTCCCCAAACTGGCCCATCTATGGGTTAACACGGGGCAATGAAGGGTTGTCATTGTTAAGACATGCCAGTCAGATGACAATGTTAAACAGTTGGTGCCACGGCAAAACAACCTTAGCTCATATAAATCTGCTTTGTTTCCACGCTTATATTATCGAGCTATATATAACGCCCCAAATGGTAGAAGGGAATAGGAATACCTTTTCCACTTGTTTTCGCACCTACCAACTTAAATTCTGGGAGCGAGAAAAGTGACGTCAAACGGGATTACAAACACATGTGCTTTTACATTGAGACTCAGATTCTCTCTGCTCATTGGCTTGAACTCAACGAAAAACACTCAACCATGAGAACAATATACGCTCTCGAAAACAGATACCTACACACTGCATCAATACTCACCTGTCCATCTTGTGACATCATTGGGGAATTTCTAAATAACGCTCAGATGCAATGCCCCCAGAAATCAACCCACCGGACCTCACGTTTGCTACTCTGACGAACGCGTTTATAGTGATATCGTGGAATAAAAACTAAACTCCAATTAAAACAAATTCCTTTTTGTTTGTCTTCCCTAAACAAGTTAACTCTGAGCTGAACAAAATCGTGACATTATGTTTCTGACAAAGTGTCGTAATTCTTGCTACTGATTCCAGTTGCAAAATTAGCTTAGGGTCCCAATTTTTGCTATATACATGTTAATCGAATGGTGTCACAAAAAAATGCAATACACAGACACTAGATATAAGACCAAACAGTCGAAGTTCAAAGGACGAGACGGACATCTAAGATATAGCCGCCATATTCAAAACGTCTTCATCTAAGATTCCACAGTGCGCTCTGCGTTCGTACCGCCAAAGATGTTGGCCTGGGCATCCGCCACTGCCCGCCATCGAACATTATTGGACTACATACATGAGAAACGGACTATTGTGAGTCTTCCATGTCGTCATTTTAAACCACACGCAACGCTCGCTACTCATAACTGATGCAGAGGATGACACCAGATGAATTACAAAGTGTATCTAGAATAATATCCTTAGTGAATTTTTTTACTGCGTGCCCCCAGTCAGATGATAACTGGTCGGAGAAGTATATAACAACATGGATGTCTAGTGACAACAACATGGATATTTAGCGACAACAACATAGATATCTAGTGACAAAAACATGGATATCTAGTGACAACAACATAGATATCTAGCGAAAACAACATGGATGTCTATAGCGAACAACAACATGGATGTCTAGCGAACAACAACATGGATGTCTATAGCGAACAACAACATGGATGTCTATAGCGAACAACATGGATCTCTAGAGAACAACAACATGGATGTCTAGCGAAAACAACATGGATGTCTAGCGAACAACAACATGGATGTCTAGCGAACAACAACATGGATGTCTATAGCGAACAATGACATGGATGTCTATAGCGAACAACCACATGGATGTCTATAGCGAACAACAACATGGATATCTATAGCGAACAACAACATGGATGTCTAGCGAACAACAACATGGATGTCTAGCGAACAACAACATGGATGTCTATAGCGAACAATGACATGGATGTCTATAGCGAACAACCACATGGATGTCTATAGCGAACAACAACATGGATGTCTATAGCGAACAACAACATGGATGTCTAGCGAACAACAACATGGATGTCTAGCGAACAACAACATGGATGTCT
This sequence comes from Arenicola marina, assembly GCA_964019135.1. Taxonomy (NCBI): domain Eukaryota; kingdom Metazoa; phylum Annelida; class Polychaeta; family Arenicolidae; genus Arenicola; species Arenicola marina. Next base: position 5,122,926 of record OZ025252.1, on the reverse strand, counting down.
ATAGCGAACAAGGACATGAATGTCTATAGCGAACAACAACATGGATGTCTATAGCGAACAACAACATGGATGTCTATAGCGAACAAGGACATGGATGTCTATAGCGAACAACAACATGGATGTCTATAGCGAACAACAACATGGATGTCTATAGCGAACAACATGGATGTCTATAGCGAACAACAACATGGATGTCTAGCGAACAACAACATGGATGTCTATAGCGAACAACAACATGGATGTCTATAGCGAACAACAACATGGATGTCTATAGCGAACAACATGGATGTCTAGAGAACAACAACATGGATGTCCATAGCGAACAACAACATGGATGTCTATAGCGAACAACAACATGGATGTCTATAGCGAACAACAACATGGATGTCTAGCGAACAACAACATGGTTGTTTAGATAACAACATGCATGTACGTGTAGCGAACAACAACGTGGATGTCTGGCGAACAACGCTTTGGATGTCTAGCGAACAACAACATGGATGTCTAGCGAACAACATGGATGTCTATAGCGAACAACAACATGGATGTCTATAGCGAAATATAACATGGATGTCTATCGAACAACAACATGGATGTCTAACGAACAATAACATGAATGTATATAACGAACAACAACATGGACATCTAGCGAACAACAACATGGATGTCTATAGCAAACAACAACATGGATGTCTAGCGAACAACAACATGGATGTCTAGCGAACAACAACATGGATGTCTATAGCGAACAACAACATGGTGCCTAGCGAACAACAACATGGACGTCTAGTGAACAACAACATGGATGTCTATAGCGAAATATAACGTGGATGTCTATCGAACAACAACATGGATGTCTAACGAACAATAACATGGATGTATATAACGAGCAACCACATGGATGTCTAGTGAACAACAACATGTATGTCTAGCGAATAACAACATGGATGTCTATCGAACAACAACATGGATGTCTATCGAGCAACAACATGGATGTCTAGCGGACAACAGCATGGATGTCTATCGAACAACAACATGGATGTCTATAGCGAACAGCAACATGGAGGTCTAGCGAACAACAACATGGATGTCTATCGAACAACAACATGGAGGTCTATAGCGAACAGCAACATGGAGGACTAGCGAACAACAACATGGATGTCTAGCAAACAACAACATGGATGTCTAACAAACAACAACATGGATGTCCATAGCGAACAACCACATGGATGTCTAGCGAACAAGAACATGGATGTATATCGAACAACAACATGTATGTCTATAGAACAACAACAATGATGTCTATCGAACAACAACATGGATGTCTATCAAACAACCACATGGGTGTCTAGAGAACAACAACATGGATGTCTAGCGAAATACAACATGGATGTCTGTCGAACAACATGGATATCTAGCATACAACAACATGGGTGTCTAGAGAACAACATGAGTAGTAGGAAGGGGCACGGTTTGATGTAACTTTCCTTGGGGGTAACGCTTCTTGGGGGTAACGCTTTTGCCGGCGCGAATGCGCGGCGGTCTCCCATCGCCACCTGGCGCGTGAATGGCAACTCCCCCCCCCCCCCACCTATGCACATCACCCTTCCTCCCCTCCCCTGTTCACGCCCCCCCCCCTACCTCATCCACTGCCCCCCCCCTCCGATTCAACTAGCTAGGCCCCTTACTACACCCTCCCTATCATGACAGTGAACGGCATTTCACAATCACGGAGTGACGTCATGGATGAGTCATCGCGGGTTAACTACAAGGACAGTAGTTCCATAATTATCTTGTCAAATCAGTCGCCCTCTCTTAACCCCGATACCCCTTTCTCCCCCTCCCTCCAAATCTGTTATCCCTACACCTATAGCTGCCATGGGAGGAGCGGTTAGAGAAGACAATTAATACTTGACAGCTGGTTGTTTATGTTGTAGAGCTCAACCCATTGACCTTTCTGGTCGACGTATTAATTGCTTGCAGATGAAAAACTACCTGAGGAGGAGAGAATACAGGCGCTTATTAGTATTGAAATAATAGACTGACTCATCAAACAACTGTCATAACTCTTTTCTCTCCCAGTAAGAGGGCGCCAACCCCTTGTTCCTCATCCACCGACCAACTCCCGATATTAAGGCCCCCGCCCCTCCCTCCCCGAAAGCCGATCCCCTTCTACCCTCACCCAACCATGACGGTGAACGGTATTCACAATCATGTAGTGACGTTAAGATGTGTCATCGGCAGATAACTGCAAGGACAGCAGTTATCTTGTAAAATTAGTCGCCCTCCCTCAGCCCCTTTTTCCCCCTCCCTCCTAGTCTGACCGTTTTTCCTACACCTCTTCCGCATTCACCGCGTTCACCGCGCCCCCCCCCCCACCCCTATTTAGCATGTCGCCCCTTCTTTACCACCACCTATGAGTGAGGGACGTACTCTAGCAGCCTGCCCGCCTCCCCTACGCCCGCACCCCAAGGACACCAATACATTAATTTGAGAGGCTACCCAGACCAGTGGAGTCACCGAAGCGTTTCGCGAGGGAAAGCCAGTACTAGTGACCACTGAGCGTGTTGAGGCTTGTCTCTTGGCTTGAAGGTGAGGGGAGGCGGGTGGATATAATGGGGGTGTGCGCAGTTCACCCCAGCTGGCTGTTCATCGGATTTCGAGATGAGGGTGCGCGGACGATAATGTCGAGACCATATTGAATCGAGTTTCCTGTTTTCGATTAAGAACATGAGTTCTGGCGTTTATAAGTTCTTCTCTGTGTAGGCTCGTTTTACTTATAACTGATAGTTTTGTCGGGCATCAGGTACGTTGGATGAGATATGGAGACAGTTAGTCTAAAGATTACGATGTAATGGCGTTTCGATAGTGTTGAGTGTTTAATCAGACTACTTTGAGGGTTTGTCGAAGATTTATGTACCGGTTAGTTTATACTCGATCCTCTTTTACGAAGCATGAGGCCCGTTCTTAGACTACCATAGTGCGAGCGACGGGTTGACTGACACGTTTGCACAACACAGCTAGTGAGGCTGCTGTGTGAAGTCATTTGCTGACGGAACATTTCTACCAAAGACAGCTGAAATGAGTCAGATCCCCACCACTAGTTTCTTCCACTCCCTACATTGAGTTGGCTAGAGAAAATTAAGTGTCCATGCCCCTCTGTCCATATCGACGTTGTAATTGGCCCAGGGAACAGATGGTGAGAGACAGAGCCGCTTGGGGTGGAGTGGTTATGCACGCATGCTCAATTTTTAGTGTTGAGGCGATGAGGAGAGGGTGGTTGATGGAGGGGGTTGGGGCGCGTATACTATATTTTAAGAAACGACATAAATATTAAGAAATGAGGCGGGTGTGTGGAGCATTGAGGGGGACATTTGGGGCTGAAGCTTGCCTTCTCTATTTTTATAAATGATATCAGGGTAGGGAGGAATGAGGTGTTTTTACCTCTGGGCGCAGGGTAGTGCTATGGTGGTTAAGGTTTATTGGTAACGTTTTATTTAATATGAAACAGGTATGTGTAACATACTGCAATGATAATAGGAAAAAATAAGTTTATGTTTCATTACATTATGAATTCGCATAACTAGAATAACACAATGGTAAAAATGTAGCATTATTATATAAATTTGTGTATTAGATGCGTCACAGGCAATCAAGTTTATGTTCTATGTTCCATTCGGGGCAATACTTAGACAATAGTGAAACGACTATAAAAGTATTATGTAAGTTTTATGTTTCAAATGGCATAAAGTATAAGTTATGTGCAACATGTATGTAGATCATTAGAAAATTATGAAACATATAGGTAACATTTTGCATGTTTAGCCTTTCATATAGCATCAAGTTTCTATTTTATGCCACATTCGGGAATTAATAGACAACCGTCAAAAAATACTTATGTATACTATAAATTTCGGTATTTAATGCAAGGAAGCTTACGTTTATGTGGCAATAATAACGCGAATTGTTTCCAGGATGTTGAAGTTATGTATCAACTTACGATGAACTATGAAATAAAGTAATAATCCTGTGTGTATTGCCAGTGAACATCGAATTTAAACCATGTTACACGTAAAATGTTCGGAGGAACATAGATTTTTTTTTTGCAAAGAATTTGGTGTAAATTAAGATTGCGCTGAAAGTTTACCAACGATTAAGAGAATAACGGGTTATAGCTGGCCTTGTTATAACTGTGTGGAAACAAATGTGAAAAGAAACGGTATGATCACAGGAATTAGGTCAGAAATAATCAGTGATGTTGCCATCTCAGAGAGGATGCAGGGGACATACATGCGTTTTCTATTTTTGGACAATACCTTATGTTGAGGGGTGAGGAGTAGAGAGTTGGGTGGTTAGAGAATAGGTACTATGATAGAGAGAATAGGGGCGTGTGTGCACTTTTTCTAGCAATGTCAATGTTAGGATATGAGTCGTGTGGGTGAGGGGATTCACCTTTCGGAGTGGAGATGCTTGCATGCTATATTTTTATAAATGATATCAAGTTAGGAAGGAATGAGGTGTTGCTACCTATATGCGTGGTACTGCTATGGTTGAAGATGTTAAGATATACTTAAAACGTTTTATTTCATTTGAAAGATTTATGTGTAATATACGGCAATGATTTTAGGAATAAATAAGTTTATGTTTCATTGAATTATAAATTAAATGTTATACAGAATTCGCATAAGTAGGATCAGACAATGGTAATGAGTTTTTGTATTAGATGATTCATATGCAATCAAGTTTATATTTTATGTACGTTAGGTCAATACTTAGACAATTGTGTAACAAATATGTAAGTATTTTGTAAGTTTTATGTTTCATATGTCATAAAGTCTAAGTTATGTGCAACATTTATGTAGCTCATTAGACAATTATGAAACATAGATAGCATTCTACGTTTTGCCTTTAATATATCATCAAGCTTATATTTTATGACACATTCGGGTACTTAATAGACAACCCTGAAAAAATAAATATGTATACTATAAATTTCGGTATTCCATTCAAGGGAGCTCAGGTTTATGTAGTAATAATAATGGAAAATGTTTCCATGATATTAAAGTTGTGTATCATCCAACGGTGATATTGAAGTTGTGTATCATCCACCTATGAAATAAAGTAATAATTGTGTATGCATTGTAGTAAACATTAAATTTAAACTATGCTACACTAAAATGTGTGGGGGAACATGGACATTTTGCAAAGCACGTGGTGTAAATTTGGATTGCGCAGCAGTTTGCCAACGAACCAGACAATAACAGGATATAGGTGTCACTGTTATAATCTGGGATGAGACAAATATGGAAAACGGTACGATCAGTGTAGTTAGGTTTGAATGATGAGTGAAGTTATTCATCACAATACAGTGAACAATATGCGAAAGTGATGGCTTTTATGTATAGCTGTTGTACCGGCCGAGTCTCTAGCAATAATTTAATGTGTAATGCTTTAAAGATCAAATGAGAAATACTTAGGCAATAACATATAATTACCAAATCGAATACGAAAGTATTTTGCAAGTTTTATTTTTCATGTCATCAAGTAAAGTTATGATGTGTTGCATACGTGCAGCTCATTTGACAATTATGAAACGCATGAATAGCATTCTACATGTTTTATGTCACCAAGTTTACTTCACATTTGGGAAAGACAACCGTGAAAGAAAAATATAAGTTTATGTATTCAGTGTTTCATATGTCATGTTTGCGTATTTATGTAACACTCGTGGAACCCGTAGGCAATGATAACACGAATACATGTGTATACTGTACATTTCTATACTTAATACCGGTAACCTTGGGTTTATGTAGTGATGATGTAAAGGATTGTTTCAATTATGTTAAAGTTATGTATCAGAGTACAATGAACTATGGAATAAAGTAACAATTTTTATGTATGACATTCAAGTAGACATTTTATGTGAACCATGCTGCACGTGTGTCACGATTGACGTTTGACGGGTTTGGCGGAACATAGATCTTTTGCAAAGCAAGTTGTGTAAAGTTGGATTGCACTGCAGTTACCAATTTTAAGAGAATAACCCGCTGTATAGGTGTCGTGGTTATAATATATGTTAGACTACTAAGAAACAGTATGATCAGTGTACGTAGGACGGAAAAATGAGTAACATGTTTAATGTAACATCTAGTCTTATGTTTTTTTCGATCGTACATGGCAAGTAAGCTGTGCTTAATGTAACAATGATAGGTTTAGTAAAATAAAAATTCTATTAAGTTGAAGTTCTTGATCAACATACAACGAACAACGGAAGAAATGGAAAACTTTTGTGTATGAATATTGTATACTGGCCGAAAAACTAGGTGGAAATGTAATGCGTAATTTGTTTACGATCCAATGCGACATAACTTGCGTAGTGCAAGTTGGGAAGCCACATAATAACTTACAGGAAGGAGTTTAAATTAAGATATAATCAGAGTAGTTAGGTATGAACAGCGAGTGATATGTTTAATAAACTCTGTTATGTGATTTTGTTTTCAGTTAGCAAAATATTTGTAAGAATAAGCGCTGCTTCCTTTAGTGATGACGGGTTTAGTAAAATAACTTTTTCAATCATTTCCAAGATATATATCAACATACAGCGAACGACAGAAGAAGGTAATAATTTTTATGTAAAACCTTTGAAGTGAGCATTAAATGCGAACCATTTTGCACGTGTGTGACGATTGATGTGCGGAATGTTTGATCCCATATATCTCTTATGGAGCAAGGGATGCAACGCGGATTTACACTATCGTTAACCAAACAAAAACGATTGAGTAAATACTTGTTATAGTTGTCGCTGTTATGAGATGTGTTAACACAAGTGTGAAGAAAAGCATTACACGTATACATTTTGTATCGGTAGAGGACCTAAGTGCATATATAATGTAATTTTTTAAAGAACTAATATGAAATCATATGCGTGACGTAAGTTAGGGAATAGCATAAAAAATACGTGATAGGACCATTGCTTAATTATCATATGATCAAAATAGTTAGGTGTGGATAACAAGTGAAGTTAAATGTTGCGCAAAGTAAGTATAAGCCCCGATTTATGTTGTGATGATAGGTTTAGTACAATAAATGTTTCAACCATGGTGGCGTTCTATACCAATATACGTTGAACTACAAAAAAAGTAAAAACTTGTATGAAAGGCATTATTTCAAATGCGCAGTAAATGTGAATCATGTTACACGGGTATCCCGAAATTGTGCGAATGAATTTCGGGTTGGTTAACATATAAGACCAGTATGCACGTGTGAATAACGAGTGATTTGTTTAATACGACATGTACTATGACTTTGTTTCAGTGAATGAACTATTGCGCAAGGCAAGTATAAACCCTGCCTTAGATAACTTGTGCAATAAATGCTTCAATCATGGGGGAATTTTAATACGCATCTACAGCGAACGACAGAAGAATGTAATAACTTATATATATAATATATTTCAAGTGAATACTTAATGTGAACCATACATTTACACGTGTGTCGTGATTGATGTGTAGAATACTTCGTCGTGCATAGATCTTTTACAAAGCAAATATTGTAAACTGGGTTTGCACTACAATTACACAATCGTAAAGTGTTTAAGTAAATAACACGCGATATGTGTCGTTAACATAATCTATGTGTTTAGTCACGCGTGAAAACAAACGACACGCGTATAACTATTGAACAGGTGAACATATGTAATAAGTTATTTGTGAACGAACTAATGGGAAATAATAAATGCAACACAAGTTGATGAATCGAATTATAAATTACGTAGAAGAGTTTTAGTTCATCTAGCATATGATCAGACCAGTAAGATGTAAATAACCCGTTCAATTGTTGTAATATAACATGCGGTGTGTCCACGCTAAGAGATAACTGGTTTATGTAGTGATGACAGATTTATTACAGAAAATGTTCTACTTAGGTTGATGGTATCTTTTAACCAACATTGAATGACAAACGAACGCAGACAACGTATATGTGATAGATTCTAAGTAAAGGATAAATTGTGAACCATACCATTACACTTGTCACGATAGATGTGTGAAGTGTTCGGGGGCCCATAGCACTTTTGCAAAGCAAGTGATGTAAATCAGCTCTGCACTCCAGTTAACGAAAACTAAACTGATTAAGTAACTGACACGCTATACGTCTCTGTATAATGCGTCATTTGGTAAAGCACTGATGTGAAACAGTACGACTAACACAAGGTAGTGAATCGAATGATAAGTTACGTCTAGGAGTTTCTGTTTAGATAACGAGAAAATGCCCAGAGAAGGTAAGTGTGAATAATGAGCGATATCGTTAAGGTAACAAGCAATGTTCTTTTTTTTTGGGGGGGGGGGGGGATATGTAATTGAAGTAAGCTCTGGTTTATCTATTCATGATGACATTATCAAACAAAATCTTTGAATAACCACTGAACTTGTACTGGATGTATGTACGTAAGTAATCAACAAGGGAATGCTTGATGTAGATCCAACTTTAATGACACCAGTCCTTGTTATGAAGTGACGTTTGGATCTTTCCACGTAACGATCTATGGGGTGGGCATAATTCACACCACGACTCAGTGAGTTTATGTGGAGTCGAGCAATAACCGAATTGTCTCATCATCAACTATCTGTCTGGTGCGAGGTCCTTCATCATCGAATTTGTCACGATGTATATATAAGATGGACATCCCGCAGTTTCCGCGGTAAGGCCGTCTCTGTAATTTACCGTAACCCCACTGAACCGACGTACGTGCGGTCTCTGAAAACCAACGAATCGTGTCATCATCTCATTAGTCTCAATGAGGGCGGCCCCTCTTTAAAATCTTGCCTTCTTTCTAACCGAGTGCGTTTTCTTTCATTGCATCTTGTGACTGAATTCGTTACAAACCCGATGCGTATCAGATAAATTACAAAGTTCATAAAGTGAAAACATAAAAATGTGAGTGTAAACATTGACCACAATTTCAAGATATCACAACGAAACAAACGAGTGAGGGATAATTTAACACTTGGCAATTATTTGTAACAAGTTAACTCATTTTGAATGAAGTGATGGGTTCCCTAACGAAAATATTTATGAAACACGTTTTAAGTGAAACATTATGTTAAATACTGAACATCGGTTGATAATGTAAGACTTTCGCAAAAGTACAATAATTTGTGTAAGGGATGAAAACGTGGTTTGAACCATGCATACCATCATTACCTAAAAATGGAGTCAGTCTGTAGAGGCTTTACTGAAGAAGCAGAAGCAGAAATACGACTCTACGAACAACTGTAACTATAAGTAATGTAAAAAGAAGTTTGTGCAATCACTTATGTTTCCTTTGTAAACCATTTATTATTGATGAAGGCAATTTTATGTGACGCATGATTCCTTGTGCGTAAGTCAGTCACAGTAGTGATGCATTATACATGTTTCATATGCAACGGATGTCACTTATGTACGCGTTATCAACGAATGTTCATTTTAAATGTTTATATTGTATAACCTATGTACGCGTTTCGAGTTCTTGCATGCAATGCATCAAGTATATTTATACAAAATGAGTCGAAACGCGTACATAGGTTATACAATAGAAACATTTTAAAATGAACATTTTCAAGTTTTTACTTTTTTTGTAGTTCAACGTATATTGGTATAGAACGCCACCATGATTGAAACATTTATTGTACTAAACCTATCATCACAACATAAATCGGGGCTTATACTTACTTTGCGCAACATTTAACTTCACTTGTTATCCACACCTAACTATTTTGATCATATGATAATTAAGCAATGGTCCTATCACGTAATGGTATGGTTCACAATTTATCCTTTACTTAGAATCTATCACATATACGTTGTCTGCGTTCGTTTGTCATTCAATGTTGGTTAAAAGATACCATCAACCTAATTAGAACATTTTCTGTAATAAATCTGTCATCACTACATAAACCAGTTATCTCTTAGCGTGGACACACCGCATGTTATATTACAACAATTGAACGGGTTATTTACATCTTACTGGTCTGATCATATGCTAGATGAACTAAAACTCTTCTACGTAATTTATAATTCGATTCATCAACTTGTGTTGCATTTATTATTTCCCATTAGTTCGTTCACAAATAACTTATTACATATGTTCACCTGTTCAATAGTTATACGCGTGTCGTTTGTTTTCACGCGTGACTAAACACATAGATTATGTTAACGACACATATCGCGTGTTATTTACTTAAACACTTTACGATTGTGTAATTGTAGTGCAAACCCAGTTTACAATATTTGCTTTGTAAAAGATCTATGCACGACGAAGTATTCTACACATCAATCACGACACACGTGTAAATGTATGGTTCACATTAAGTATTCACTTGAAATATATTATATATATAAGTTATTACATTCTTCTGTCGTTCGCTGTAGATGCGTATTAAAATTCCCCCATGATTGAAGCATTTATTGCACAAGTTATCTAAGGCAGGGTTTATACTTGCCTTGCGCAATAGTTCATTCACTGAAACAAAGTCATAGTACATGTCGTATTAAACAAATCACTCGTTATTCACACGTGCATACTGGTCTTATATGTTAACCAACCCGAAATTCATTCGCACAATTTCGGGATACCCGTGTAACATGATTCACATTTACTGCGCATTTGAAATAATGCCTTTCATACAAGTTTTTACTTTTTTTGTAGTTCAACGTATATTGGTATAGAACGCCACCATGGTTGAAACATTTATTGTACTAAACCTATCATCACAACATAAATCGGGGCTTATACTTACTTTGCGCAACATTTAACTTCACTTGTTATCCACACCTAACTATTTTGATCATATGATAATTAAGCAATGGTCCTATCACGTATTTTTTATGCTATTCCCTAACTTACGTCACGCATATGATTTCATATTAGTTCTTTAAAAAATTACATTATATATGCACTTAGGTCCTCTACCGATACAAAATGTATACGTGTAATGCTTTTCTTCACACTTGTGTTAACACATCTCATAACAGCGACAACTATAACAAGTATTTACTCAATCGTTTTTGTTTGGTTAACGATAGTGTAAATCCGCGTTGCATCCCTTGCTCCATAAGAGATATATGGGATCAAACATTCCGCACATCAATCGTCACACACGTGCAAAATGGTTCGCATTTAATGCTCACTTCAAAGGTTTTACATAAAAATTATTACCTTCTTCTGTCGTTCGCTGTATGTTGATATATATCTTGGAAATGATTGAAAAAGTTATTTTACTAAACCCGTCATCACTAAAGGAAGCAGCGCTTATTCTTACAAATATTTTGCTAACTGAAAACAAAATCACATAACAGAGTTTATTAAACATATCACTCGCTGTTCATACCTAACTACTCTGATTATATCTTAATTTAAACTCCTTCCTGTAAGTTATTATGTGGCTTCCCAACTTGCACTACGCAAGTTATGTCGCATTGGATCGTAAACAAATTACGCATTACATTTCCACCTAGTTTTTCGGCCAGTATACAATATTCATACACAAAAGTTTTCCATTTCTTCCGTTGTTCGTTGTATGTTGATCAAGAACTTCAACTTAATAGAATTTTTATTTTACTAAACCTATCATTGTTACATTAAGCACAGCTTACTTGCCATGTACGATCGAAAAAAACATAAAACTACATGTTACATTAAACATGTTACTCATTTTTCCGTCCTACGTACACTGATCATACTGTTTCTTAGTAGTCTAACATATATTATAACCACGACACCTATACAGCGGGTTATTCTCTTAAAATTGGTAACTGCAGTGCAATCCAACTTTACACAACTTGCTTTGCAAAAGATCTATGTTCCGCCAAACCCGTCAAACGTCAATCGTGACACACGTGCAGCATGGTTCACATAAAATGTCTACTTGAATGTCATACATAAAAATTGTTACTTTATTCCATAGTTCATTGTACTCTGATACATAACTTTAACATAATTGAAACAATCCTTTACATCATCACTACATAAACCCAAGGTTACCGGTATTAAGTATAGAAATGTACAGTATACACATGTATTCGTGTTATCATTGCCTACGGGTTCCACGAGTGTTACATAAATACGCAAACATGACATAAGAAACACTGAATACATAAACTTATATTTTTCTTTCACGGTTGTCTTTCCCAAATGTGAAGTAAACTTGGTGACATATAAAAGATAAAACATGTAGAATGCTATTCATGCGTTTCATAATTGTCAAATGAGCTGCACGTATGCAACACATCATAACTTTACTTGATGACATGAAAAATAAAACTTGCAAAATACTTTCGTATTCGATTTGGTAATTATATGTTATTGCCTAAGTATTTCTCATTTGATCTTTAAAGCATTATACATTAAATTATTGCTAGAGACTCGGCCGGTACAACAGCTATACATAAAAGCCATTACTTTCGCATATTGTTCACTGTATTGTGATGAATAACTTCACTCATCATTCAAACCTAACTACACTGATCGTACCGTTTTCCATATTTGTCTCATCCCAGATTATAACAGTGACACCTATATCCTGTTATTGTCTGGTTCGTTGGCAAACTGCTGCGCAATCCAAATTTACCCCACGTGCTTTGCAAAATGTCCATGTTCCCCCACACATTTTAGTGTAGCATAGTTTAAATTTAATGTTTACTACAATGCATACACAATTATTACTTTATTTCATAGGTGGATGATACACAACTTCAATATCACCGTTGGGTGATACACAACTTAAATATCATGGAAACATTTTCCATTATTATTACTACATAAACCTGAGCTCCCTTGAATGGAATACCGAAATTTATAGTATACATATTTATTTTTTCAGGGCTGTCTATTAAGTACCCGAATGTGTCATAAAATATAAGCTTGATGATATATTAAAGGCAAAACGTAGAATGCTACCTATGTTTCATAATTGTCTAATGAGCTACATAAATGTTGCACATAACTTAGACTTTATGACATATGAAACATAAAACTTACAAAATACTTACATATTTGTTACACAATTGTCTAAGTATTGACCTAACGTACATAAAATATAAACTTGATTGCATATGAATCATCTAATACAAAAACTCATTACCATTGTCTGATCCTACTTATGCGAATGCTGTATAACATTTAATTTATAATTCAATGAAACATAAACTTATTTATTCCTAAAATCATTGCCGTATATTACACATAAATCTTTCAAATGAAATAAAACGTTTTAAGTATATCTTAACATCTTCAACCATAGCAGTACCACGCATATAGGTAGCAACACCTCATTCCTTCCTAACTTGATATCATTTATAAAAATATAGCATGCAAGCATCTCCACTCCGAAAGGTGAATCCCCTCACCCACACGACTCATATCCTAACATTGACATTGCTAGAAATAGTGCACACACGCCCCTATTCTCTCTATCATAGTACCTATTCTCTAACCACCCAACTCTCTACTCCTCACCCCTCAACATAAGGTATTGTCCAAAAATAGAAAACGCATGTATGTCCCCTGCATCCTCTCTGAGATGGCAACATCACTGATTATTTCTGACCTAATTCCTGTGATCATACCGTTTCTTTTCACATTTGTTTCCACACAGTTATAACAAGGCCAGCTATAACCCGTTATTCTCTTAATCGTTGGTAAACTTTCAGCGCAATCTTAATTTACACCAAATTCTTTGCAAAAAAAAAATCTATGTTCCTCCGAACATTTTACGTGTAACATGGTTTAAATTCGATGTTCACTGGCAATACACACAGGATTATTACTTTATTTCATAGTTCATCGTAAGTTGATACATAACTTCAACATCCTGGAAACAATTCGCGTTATTATTGCCACATAAACGTAAGCTTCCTTGCATTAAATACCGAAATTTATAGTATACATAAGTATTTTTTGACGGTTGTCTATTAATTCCCGAATGTGGCATAAAATTGAAACTTGATGCTATATGAAAGGCTAAACATGCAAAATAACCTATATGTTTCATAATTTTCTAATGATCTACATACATGTTGCACATAACTTATACTTTATGCCATTTGAAACATAAAACTTACATAATACTTTTATAGTCGTTTCACTATTGTCTAAGTATTGCCCCGAATGGAACATAGAACATAAACTTGATTGCCTGTGACGCATCTAATACACAAACTTACATAATAATGCTACATTTTTACCATTGTGTTATTCTAGTTATGCGAATTCATAATGTAATGAAACATAAACTTATTTTTTCCTATTATCATTGCAGTATGTTACACATACCTGTTTCATATTAAATAAAACGTTACCAATAAACCTTAATCACCATAGCACTACCCTGCGCCCAGAGGTAAAAACACCTCATTCCTCCCTACCCTGATATCATTTATAAAAATAGAGAAGACAAGCTTCAGCCCCAAATGTCCCCCTCAATGCTCCACACACCCGCCTCATTTCTTAATATTTATGTCGTTTCTTAAAATATAGTATACGCGCCCCAACCCCCTCCATCAACCACCCTCTCCTCATCGCCTCAACACTAAAAATTGAGCATGCGTGCATAACCACTCCACCCCAAGCGGCTCTGTCTCTCACCATCTGTTCCCTGGGCCAATTACAACGTCGATATGGACAGAGGGGCATGGACACTTAATTTTCTCTAGCCAACTCAATGTAGGGAGTGGAAGAAACTAGTGGTGGGGATCTGACTCATTTCAGCTGTCTTTGGTAGAAATGTTCCGTCAGCAAATGACTTCACACAGCAGCCTCACTAGCTGTGTTGTGCAAACGTGTCAGTCAACCCGTCGCTCGCACTATGGTAGTCTAAGAACGGGCCTCATGCTTCGTAAAAGAGGATCGAGTATAAACTAACCGGTACATAAATCTTCGACAAACCCTCAAAGTAGTCTGATTAAACACTCAACACTATCGAAACGCCATTACATCGTAATTCTTAGACTAACTGTCTCCATATCTCATCCAACGTACCTGATGCCCGACAAAACTATTAGTTATAAGTAAAACGAGCCTACACAGAGAAGAACTTATAAACGCCAGAACTCATGTTCTTAATCGAAAACAGGAAACTCAATTCAATATGGTCTCGACATTATCGTCCGCGCACCCTCATCTCGAAATCCGATGAACAGCCAGCTGGGGTGAACTGCGCACACCCCCATTAGATCCACCCGCCTCCCCTCACCTTCAAGCCAAGAGACAAGCCTCAACACGCTCAGTGGTCACTAGTACTGGCTTTCCCTCGCGAAACGCTTCGGTGACTCCACTGGTCTGGGTAGCCTCTCAAATTAATGTATTGGTGTCCTTGGGGTGCGGGCGTAGGGGAGGCGGGCAGGCTGCTAGAGTACGTCCCTCACTCATAGGTGGTGGTAAAGAAGGGGCTACATGCTAAATAGGGGTGGGGGGGGGGCGCGGTGAACGCGGTGAATGCGGAAGAGGTGTAGGAAAAACGGTCAGACTAGGAGGGAGGGGGAAAAAGGGGCTGAGGGAGGGCGACTAATTTTACAAGATAACTGCTGTCCTTGCAGTTATCTGCCGATGACACATCTTAACGTCACTACATGATTGTGAATACCGTTCACCGTCATGGTTGGGTGAGGGTAGAAGGGGATCGGCTTTCGGGGAGGGAGGGGCGGGGGCCTTAATATCGGGAGTTGGTCGGTGGATGAGGAACAAGGGGTTGGCGCCCTCTTACTGGGAGAGAAAAGAGTTATGACAGTTGTTTGATGAGTCAGTCTATTATTTCAATACTAATAAGCGCCTGTATTCTCTCCTCCTCAGGTAGTTTTTCATCTGCAAGCAATTAATACGTCGACCAGAAGGTCAATGGGTTGAGCTCTACAACATAAACAACCAGCTGTCAAGTATTAATTGTCTTCTCTAACCGCTCCTCCCATGGCAGCTATAGGTGTAGGGATAACAGATTTGGAGGGAGGGGGAGAAAGGGGTATCGGGGTTAAGAAAGGGCGACTGATTTGACAAGATAACTATGGAACTACTGTCCTTGTAGTTAACAGGCGATGACTCATCCATGACGTCACTCCGTGATTGTGAAATGCCGTTCACTGTCATGGTAGGGAGGGTGTAGTAAGGGGCCTAGCTAGTTGAATCGGAGGGGGGGGGGCAGTGGATGAGGTAGGGGGGGGGGCGTGAACAGGGGAGGGGAGGAAGGGTGATGTGCATAGGTGGGGGGGGGGGAGTTGCCATTCACGCGCCAGGTGGCGATGGGAGACTGCCGCGCATTCGCGCCGGCAAAAGCGTTACCCCCAAGAAGCGTTACCCCCAAGGAAAGTTACATCAAACCGTGCCCCTTCCTACTACTAACATGGATGCCTAACGAACAACAACATGGATATCTAGCGAACAACAACATGGATGTCTAGCGAACAACAACATGGATGTCTAGCGAACAACAACATGGAAGTCTAGCGAACAACAACATGGATGTCTATAGCGAAATATAACATGGATGTCTATCGAACAACAACATGGATGTCTAACGAACAACAACATGGATGTCTAGCGGACAACAGCATGGATGTCTATAGCGAACAACAACATGGTGCCTAGCGAACAACAACATGGATGTCTAATGAACAACAACATGGATGTCTATAGCGAAATATAACATGGATGTCTATCGAACAACAACATGGATGTAAAACGAACAATAACATGGATGTATATAACGAACAACAACATGGACATCTAGCGAACAACAACATGGATGTCTATAGCGAACAACAACATGGATGTCTAGCGAACAACAACATGGATGTCTAGCGAACAACAACATGGATGTCTATAGCGAACAACAACATGGTGCCTAGCGAACAACAACATGGATGTCTAGTGAACAACAACATGGATGTCTATAGCGAAATATAACGTGGATGTCTATCGAACAACAACATGGATGTCTAACGAACAATAACATGGATGTATATAACGAGCAACCACATGGATGTCTAGTGAACAACAACATGTATGTCTAGCGAATAACAACATGGATGTCTAGCGAACAACAACATGGATGTCTATCGAACAACAACATGGATGTCTAGCGGACAACAGCATGGATGTCTATCAAACAACAACATGGAGGTCTAGCAAACAACAACATGGAGGTCTAGCAAACAACAACATGGATGTCTAACAAACAACAACATGGATATATATCGAACAACAACATGTATGTCTATAGAACAACAACAATGATGTCTGTCGAACAACAACAATGATGTCTAGCAAACAACAACATGGATGTCTATCAAACAACAACATGGATGTCTAGCAAACAACAACATGGGTGTCTAGAGAACAACAACATGGATGTCTAGCGAAATACAACATGGATGTCTGTCGAACAACATGGATGCCTAACGAACAACATGGATGTCTAGCGAACAACAACATGGATGTCTAGCGAACAACCACATGGATGTCTAGCGAACAACAACATGGATGTCTAGCGAACAACAACATGGAAGTCTAGCGAACAACAACATGAATGTCTATCGAACAGCAACATGGATGTCTATAGCGAACAACATGGATGTCTATAGCGAACAGCAACATGGATATCTAGCGAACAACGACATCGATGTCTAGCGAACAGCAATATGGATGTCTAACGAACAACATGGATGTCTAGCGAACAACATACGCATAGCGAGCTGCCAGAGAATACATATTGATATTGACAACATAAGTTGGCGCCAAATTCATTTATTACGCATGGTTATTGACAGGTTGACGTCACCTATTGACGTCACCGATCGTTACCGATGACAGCTATAGTATATGGCGGTCTATTATTTACATCTCAGTGTTTGCCTAGGTGCAATACGTCACGGGTCCCACCTCCTCCCCGATATCGGCCAAACCTTTCGTAAAATACCAAACTTACGTGTCGTTGTTGGAAGGGACCTCAGACAGCCCTGGCCCGAGGAACGATGATCGATGGCAAGAGAAGGCGGAAGGGGTAAGGGAAGGGGGGTAATTATCCAGGCAATTTTGGTTCTTTTTTCATTGACCTGGTGCAGCAGCGACCAGCCCAGCCCAGCCCACCCCAGCTCAGCTTGGTTACAACGCATCCTGAATTTATTGTGCGTTCATATGCTGGCCCTGACAGTCTGGAAGCCAGACATGACCCCCGGAGATAAGATTTTAACGCCCGCTTTTACATAATTTGTTAAAATGTATCGCCGTTAAAACCACACAGTGCAATCCAATAAAGCACTGACGGATGCTGACGTATGCTGACGGTTGCTGCCCGTCTGTCCGTGGCAGACAATGTAGGCTTCGATCTGCATGCATGTCACAGGTTGGAGTACCCTCCCCCAACAATGCCAGATGAGATGATCACAGATAGAGGAGGCGGGAGAGGGACTGGTATATAGGCGCAAGACCGCCCCCGCCACCGCCGCCGCTCCCGTGCGCCTGGCCGGGGAGAGCTGGCTAGTAGGGGCCGGCGGTCTGGGGACGGAGCTGGGTATTGACGCCAGCCATTGATTCTGAGCTCCGAGGCGTCGCGCCCATCATGTAGCTTTGGGCGCCAGGGGTGGTTGCGGTGGAGAGGCAGGACATGGGTGAGGGGGCCGGTAGAGGGGTGGCAGGCCGTCTGCAGACGGGGATGCTACGGGACGCTGCGCAAGGCTCAGCGGTACGATTCCACCACTCCGTCCATCGGACGATGTAAGTCGCCTGCAAGCGCGAGAGTCGGCGGGCCTTCGGAGGGGATCAGGGGATAGGGTTGTGGCGGTGCCTCAGTTACTGTGTAGAGCCCCGCGCTATACAGGGCGGTCATCCAAACTAGCTGGCTACAGACAGACACGGACAGTGTCCGGCCGCAACGAGCGTACATCGGAGTCGTACATGTACGTCTTGGCAACACGCATATGTGTGCACGCTTCAGAGCAAGGAGGACCAGGCCGGCGTCTTGAGCAAGCCTTACATCGGGGAATGAAGACCATCGAAACCTATGCCAAAGGGGGATCGATGAACAAGATATTTTTGTTCTACCAGTGATGCAAGCACGAGAAACCCGGTAAAAGGAACATAGGGACCAAGCAGGGCCACCATTGAACTGCACAATAATATAGTTCTACGTACAGGACTGAGGAGACGTGTGGTGGAATAACTTATGACGGGATAGAACGGTTGCAGGAGGCCTTCGCCAGTGACGTCACCAAAAGGGGTTGCACGGCAGCGGATTGAGACGTCCCGTCGCGGAGACATCTCATTATAAAATCGCGGAGCCCAAGTGAACGCCGATCACTACGGTTAATTGATTTTCCCCAGGATTTCTGAATACGCTGGAGACATGTTTGCGTTACTGAGCCGAGCTGAGGTGCCGCTGGATGTGCGGGAGAGGTTCATACTAGGCAGCTACCGGCCGGCCCACTGTAGCCCTTTCAAGTGCTTAATAAGTGCCTTCACACTGCACAACGAAACATTCAACATATGGACACACGTGCTTCCGCTGCTCTACTTCCTGTACGCGATGACGTCATGTGGGGTTGAGTGGGGCTGGGTGGCCTTCCGACCGGCGGGGGGTGGGGCGCACATGCCGGCGTGCCCTTGGTACGGGTATTTAGCCGGCGTTATCTTCCTGTTTGCCTCCAGCAGCTTCGCCCATCTCTTTAACTGCCACTCCCTTCGCTCCAGACATCTCTGCTTCATGCTAGACTACGCTGCTATCAGCGTCTACGGAGTCACTTCCGCGGTGGCTTATCACAACTACATCTATCGCACTCCTTATTTAGGACCGCTAGGGGCGCTAGAAGAGCGGGAATTCCTCGTGGTAACTGTGACGTGTGCTGTGGTTGCCATGGCAGCGTGTTGTTGGACGCGTCTGAATCCTTCGCCACTATGTCACGTGATTCGCACAGGCGCCTTTTGCCTGCCTTTCGTTGCTGGCAGCCTTCCTGCGTTCTTGCGATGTAAAGACGATATCCTGTCCTTCTATCGTAGCAATGATACTGTGCAATGCCGACTGAATTCCCTGTTCCGTTCTACCTACCCAGACTGGTTCCCCAGGGAACCTGGCACCGGCCTCGTCCCTGGGGGCCAAACGGCTATCATTAACCATACCGACTGCGTCTCATCTGAATCGCTGTCTTTCACTACCCAATATGCCATGCACGTCATCTTTTTAGTCCTCGCCGCAGCTTTCAACGTCAGCAGGGTTCCCGAGAGATGGTGGCCCGGGAGGTTCGACCTTGTCGGCCACAGCCACCAGTGGTTCCACGTCTTTGTCTACCTCGGTCTGCGCAGCCAGTTCTGGCTGCTGTTGGGTGAAATCACAGCGGCCAGCACCACCCCGGAGATTGCCGCCGACACGAGTTTCCTTGGGCAAGCCACGATATCGGACGGGACGGCCTTGATAACGTTCAGCACCCACCTAGCCTCTTTGGTCGCCATCGGGGTCTGGTTCGACAGTGCCGTTCACGCAAATCTGGCCGCTGAGAGCCAAACAGCGGAAACGTCACTAACCCATTCAAAGGACCCACTTGCCAATGGCGACAATGACGCACATATACCTAAGTATATACCTAACAGTCGTTAATTAGATGCACTTTTATTCTCAAACTCTTCTAAAACTTTTATCATTCAAGTGTTAATTTTTCTTCGTAGCACATATGACTGAGATTTAGCTATTTTAGGAAAGTCATCGTAATTTTAAGCTTTATTAACGATGGGAGATGGTCAGGATTTTCATTTACGTGCCGGATTCCGTAGAAGCCACACGACCCGTTAGAGAGCAGCACATTGTCCGGTGGGTTCTACGGAATTCGGCATTCAAATGTAAAGGAGTGATGATCTTCCATGGAGTATGTGTTGGATTTGTCATCCTGACAATATGTTGGTGTATAGAACTCACACACTGGTGTCAATTTATTGCAGCAGTGCGGCTAGTATATCAAAAAGTATTGCATAGAAACAGAAGTACATGGAAACTACAGCGTCAACAACTGGATACATCCAGCGATATTTGACACGCTGCGTGAAATATATCACAATGGAGGCCAAACAAAATTAAGGTGCACATAAAGTTAAAAAAGACATAAAACTATATATATATATATGAATTGCGAAACGCACATAGTCATTATCGAGTGTCTGGTAGATGCTCGATTCTCGCTACCTCGCCCACCATAATCGACACGTACTGTAGATTATGTTGTAAATGCTTGCTTCTCACTGGCTAATGGAAATAATTATCGACACAACAGTCGGCTACAGAGTACCAAAAACACCACAGGGCCAATGACAGATGGCGACTGGAAATGCATGGTTATTGTCTCCACTTCATTATACTTCCACTTGGTTATGCAATCACAGGTGGTGCTGCGCGGCATATCACTTCATCATAGGATAAAACGATGCAATAATGGCTGATATATCGTTCCATGGCATTCATTGAGTCAATAGTTCCGCAGTGAATGTCACAGCGGCCAGTGATAGGTCGCGGACACAGGCGCCGTAAATCAGGGGGGGGGGGGGTTACCCTTG
This sequence comes from Arenicola marina, assembly GCA_964019135.1. Classification (NCBI taxonomy): domain Eukaryota; kingdom Metazoa; phylum Annelida; class Polychaeta; family Arenicolidae; genus Arenicola; species Arenicola marina. Next base: position 5,101,364 of record OZ025252.1, on the reverse strand, counting down.
TTACCCCCCCCCCCCCTCCGCTAATTTACGGCGCCTGTGGTCGCGGAGGACCGCTTCTCTGTCAAATGGAGCAAGGGCTATAAATTATATTAACTGCCTGGCACAGTCTTGGCCAATATAAATATCCAACATTGCTCAAAATCGATATCAAATATCTATCTATGGATATTGATTATTGAATATTAGCACAATCTGGTTTACTGCTCAAGATCACAGTCGTTAAACGTGCACTTCTTCACAATAGACGCTTTTCTTGTCTATCAAGCCCATGTCTGATACTGATAGCAATTTGAATGTATGATTGATGTCGCACGTGCCACTGTCCTGGTGTGATAACGGCCTGCTTGGCTTACCGGTTCAAATAAAGCGAGCTGATCACAAGCTGTGTGTATTGTCTTTCACAGGGTCAGGACTTCTGTGTAGCGTAGTTTTAACAATGATCCAGATATATATACCTTCCACAAATCGTTACTTCCATTATAATCACATGTAAGCATAGATTGCAGTGATTTGCGCGACAATTCTATAAATTAAAAGATCGTTTCATTCGTTTCGTACCATTTTATTTCGCCTGCTTCTTAAGCTTGAAATAACGACAAAAACGCATCGCAACGCACCAGAAACGTCCATACGCAGGGAAGGACCAACCCCTGAAGTAACGACACTTATTACGCATAACCATGCAGTTATATCTGGAGTATGTTGTATATTGTTAATTATTGGTACATAATCTCCAACATTTGGGCTGCTGATGGTCAGTTAATACTCCTCGAATATCGCCATCTGAGTGAGCTCAGCACAATTCCACGTACATTTGGGTGAACGTCTTTTGCGATAGTTTGGGACGTAAGTCTCCAAGCGCAAGTACAATCAGTCTAATGAATAATAATAGATTTAAAGGGACGTTTGCATGACGATCTGTCGGGTAATACTGAACTCCTTCATCCTGCCCAACAGTGCTTGAATTGTTAGACTGTAAATTATCCTCACATGCATTTTGACCAGGTATTCATACGACTAACGTGCCCTTACAAGATGGAATTCCTTTCTGTCTAATGTATGTAATATGTATAGGTTCTCACTCCTAGGTAGGGGCGATACATCGGTGATTACAAGTCACGGGCTACCCTAGCCCTCATATTGGGAAAATGTCATCATTACTAACATTAGCATAAATATATTAGCGAACAATGTGTGGGCAATCTGGATTACGTGATGTAAACAATGAAACCTCCAAATCCTTTACACAACGGCCAAAAGAAGCATAACCAAGCAAACAAAGAATCACGTAAAAAAGTACGGTAGAACCTCTGCAGACCTGAGCCCGTAATCATAATATTCGTGATAATTTACGCATGAACAATGACTCTTCGCTCATGGCCCCTCAAGCTCCTGGGGCTAGTACTCATAATCCAAAAGTGATATTTACTTAATTTTGGCACATTCCTAATTCTAAAAACGCATTTGACGTGTGGCCATGTTATGCTTTTCGCCGGGAAATCCGTTTCCAACAGTAGGGATTCTCAATACGGGCCGTCCTAAGCAGCATCGTTTTGGAGAGGTTATACCATACTTGCAGTATGACTCGCTGCCATGCCAGATAAATACAGGCATAATAATACAAGAGCTAACAAGCTTAGCACACAACCATTACCTAAATGTTTTAGACCCACGACGAGTCTCTCACATCGAAGGTCACTCCTGCCATTACTAGTAATAAATAAATTTCCAATCATATATACACAACAGCGCCAGCACGTTTGTAGAGCCATAAATTGGGTTCTTCGTCCCTTACCGTGACAATATCACTGCCACTGATATATCATGACCGGCTACATATCACGATGTCCGCTAAGAGCTGCAACTAGGGCATATCCAACAAAAATTATATCAGTCCACTAGATGCATTTAACATATTAACTTAAGAATTGTTACAAGATGCTATAGCTGCATCTTCACTAGATCAATCTGGTTCTGTCTTAAAGTGCCGACCAGTGACAAGATCGTCTTTGAGATTCAGCCACCTCATTAAAACCAATGCGCACAATATTTTTTCACAACCTGTTCATAACAAAATAAAAACCTCGTATTAACAGGTTATAACAAAGATAAATGGAAAATTGCATGGTGTTGTAGACACTTGAAATACGGTAGAATCTCAACATTGGGTGGTGATGGGTGACGGCGGTGGGGTGAGGGGGAAGTGGCTGGTCGTACTGTATCAGTGGTGGCCATACAAGCAAGAAACTAAACGAGCTGAACACGCAGAGCATTAACACCTTGGTAACGACTAGTCTACACATTGCTCCACTGTAACCACGTGGTCGCGCATCCCAGATGTATTATATCGTTATGAAGCGACGCCATGATATACACCTGATAAGTCAATTATAAAGAAAATCTTCGCACGTGTTCAGAAATACTACAAATAATGCAGAAAAGAAATATTAACATTCCGACAAACTTGTGCATGAAAGGAAAAGTATGGCCCAACACAATTCTTATACCACCGCTTATAGAAGGCCCCGAGCTATGTGTACAAAGTCACAGATTTGTGTGCAATCGATTGCTTTATGGCACGGTTTTAGGGACTATAAGCAGACTACAAACACTAAATTATCATTATAAATGTATTTCGTTGTTTCACTAATCAGTCCCAGAAACTGTTAAACATTATTTGAACTGACGACATTTTGGCCAGAAGATGCTGTTTGAATATCCTTACGTACAAGGATGTAATAGGATATGGGATTGGTCTACAGAAACTGGTGGTGACAAGCTACCATACAACCATGCCACCTTGCACCACACGGCAAGGGAAATTACCACTGCTCAAATATTAGCAGATATCGCTCAAATATTAATAAGGAAAAGAGAAATTGTTAATTATTTGGAAGAGATAACAATAACTAACTGTATGGCAATACATTATTGAATCTGCGTCAATACTTTGCAAGGTACAGGCTGCATCCTTGTTGAATCGTCCGCAGCAAATAAATATTGATGGATTTTAAATATCACAAACGTCAGCGGCCGAATAAGTCTTTCACTACAACGCTACTTATGTTTACAGATACAGACTTATAAGCTGTGAGCAAGCTGCTACACTGTAATGACCCCATGCCTGCTAGCAAACCTCGCTGGTAGGTCAAGGCCGGGCAGGAATGACTGTTCGGCGCCGTTTGGACGAGACGCATTGATAATGGAATCGCTATCTTCTGGCTAAGCCGACAATGACGAATGACATGGATAGCAATAGCAACCTACAACGGCAAGTATGGGCTGGTCCAGGACTCTCAGACCGTACCGTCAGTACGGGATATTACAACCAAGGTTTTAACACCCATGATACCTATTAACACGCCAACAAGGACAGCGGTACGAGTCATGAACTTTGAACTTAAATAACATCAATCCCACATAGAGAACCTAACCGTTCCCGTCTATGTCAAGCCGAAACAGCCACACAAGTAGGACAATAGAGTAGCATAGTCTTCACAAAAATTGTCAAGAAAGAAGGCATCAACTTTAAAGTACAACAACACACGATCGGATTTACTTTCACCCAAAGACAAATTTTATCATACTTAAAATACCTTTCGATAATCCAGGCCATTCAGTGCACCTTGGCAAATAATTTCTTCCACAGCTTTTGGTCAAATTATACAGAGCATTGCTGGGGCCCGTAAGTATAAACCAGCCAGGGCGGAAAAACGGCCCCAAACCCGTAAATTGCCCCGATTTGGCCCTGATTCAGGGCACTTTAAAAAGCAGGTCTTGTTTCAGGGCCAAAACAGGGAGGAATTAGGGCGTATTGGGGGCCATTTATCTAAACTGACCATTTGGGGCGAAAAAGCAAAGCAGGGCGTAATCGGGGCGAAATCAGGGGCAATTTACCGGTTTGGGGCCGTTTTTATCGCCCTGCGGCTTTATACTTAGAGCCAGAGCAGGAAAATGGCCGTGGCTGGGGCATTTTTTTCGCCCTGAAATCGCCCTGTTTTGGTCCCGTTATACTTACGGGCCCTGGATACTTGGTGTTGCCCAAACGATTACAATATCCATTAGATGAGCAATGAACATATAACATGCTCCTCGTCTGGCATCACCATAACAGGCGCAGCTGTTTCCCAGACGATATTCACCGGGAACAGCTTAGCAAGCTGCCAACTGTCCATTTACACATTTGATTCGTATTCATTACAGTTAAAACACTCTTAAAATGTATCGATGCCCTGAATAACGACGTGATTTATAATTGATAGGGCATATCAGCTAGTGATAATACACTTGCGTCTCTCATATAATGCATTTCATGCATTACAACATATTCCTTCGCTACACAGACCGCCAAATGTATACGCAATGATCACCTTAACTAACTGTATGGACAAAATCATTCATTTTCGACACTAAATTTATGATTATGGATTGTCGATACAGTCACAACATTAACGAAGCTTAAGATACGCAGTGCTCAAATACAAGAATAAAATAGGGAATATTGCAGAACTCTTACTCACGTGGCAGAGCGCATGCGTAACGACACGGCCATGTTATACATGTGTACCACTCTCGAGTCAAAAAAGCTATTATATACGTCACCAAGGTCTACAGTGTATACGATGCAACAACGCATCTACCTCTAAATTTAAACATATGGAAAATTAAAAATTAAAATTTTTCACGGATTTGTTACCATTGGGATTAAATATTGCACTGTTAAACTGAGGCTGTGCATTGACTAAATATTTAACACGAGCAAAGTCGTGATTGAATGTAAACTACTGGGACGCTGTCACTATTATGCCAACACGTGGCAGGAATCTGGATCTATACATGCACTAAGCCTCCGTTTTCACGTGTAGACCTCGTTAAATACATGCACTTTGTGTAAAACAGGTGTCCGTCGATCATCATGGATGTTTCCCTCGTCATGTTCATGACTCACACACTCTACTTGGGCAAAATTACAGCTATCACAGCAAAAAGCAATCGAGCACGTCACTTGGGAGGATCAGACCAACTAACCAACCGCACTGATTACCGAAAACAGATCGCGAAAATGGCGGTTGAATCTTCTCTTCTGATGTGAGCTACCACAACGGGTCACGAACACCAGGACCGGCTTACCCACTACTTAGGTGTATGTTCTCCGTGGGATCTATATCCAAGTATGATACCCCGGTCTCAAGCTCGCGAATAACCCAGTCGAACTGGTTGTCATACTCGATCCCGCGTTTCTCGGCCAGGTTTCTGAAGAGCTCCTTGACCTGGGCGTAGTCGGGGCGGTCGTAAGGCTGGAGCCGCCGCGTGTAGTGCAAGTAGTGCTTGAACTCGTCGGCCTGCCCCGCGCACAGCTCGTCGAGCGGTGTCTTCATCTTCAGTTCCTTGATTTGGGCGAACTTCTCCTCCTTGCAGTAGGCCAGCAAGCCCTGCCAGGGAAGCTTACCCTGGAGGAAGTATATGAAGACGTATGCCAGGGCTTCCATGTCGTCCCGAGGACTCTCGTCGTGCCCCAGATGGGCGTGTAAACTGGCGTAGCGCGCGGTGCCGACAAGCGGGTGTGCCACGTTGAAGTGCATAGAACTCCGGCGTCGCCCAGAGATCTTCTTCGCCAGACCGAAGTCTATTATGTAGACCTTGTGCCTGTTCTCACCTCGCCCCATCATGAAGTTATCCGGCTTGATATCGCGGTGAACGTAACTGTTCTTGTGAAAGAACTCTAATATGTCAATCATCTGGTCCAAGAGTAAGAGGGTCGTCTTGAGGGAGAACTTCTTGCCGCAATAGAAGAAAAGATCTTGCAGACTGGGACCAAGCCGTTCCATCACGAGTACATTGTACAGCGGTTCGTGGAGGCCAAACCAGTAGGTCTTGGGAATACCGGGGCCGCCCTCTAGATGACGATACACGTTGCCTTCGAACAGGAGCTGCGGGTTTCTGGCGCTCTGCAGCTCTAGTTTGACGATTACGTCCTCCCCAGTCTCCTGTAGACGACCCAGGTGGATCTCCCCGAAGGAACCATGGTTTATCTCCTTCAGCACCTCGGTCTTCACGCTGCGTCCCACGACCAACTCCTGGTCTTCGGCTAACACTGAAAGCCTTCTGTCCAAGGCATCCTTGCGGTAATCCAATTCTGCCATGTTACGGCCATCTAACAACGTGAACAGCGGTTCTTTAAGCGACAAAGCGACGCTCACACTGCACCTACAATGAGAAAGAGAAAGTTAAATATTCCTTTAGAATGTAAAGTTAGTTCCAAAAAAGTGATTTATATTTACAAGCTAAACAGGATGTATGAGTTTCTGTTAACTGTTAACAAAATGTCACATGTCTATGGCTGTGAAATCTGGACAAGGTTACAATGTCATATTATGTCATATATCATATTATAGATATATGTTGTATAACTTGCTACATGTATAATGAAAGAAGATAATTCCAAACTCAAACAGTATAATTTATAGCAACTCCAAGAATTCATGAAAACCTCTCTGACTACTCCCAATATTGGTACTATAATAAAATTACTACCAGAGCCTGGATGGATATGCCGGAATATTTACTTTCTAGATTGTCAACATATTCTGGTATCTGTATATAGTTGATTGACCTCTGTCTGTATGGTTAAGATGATTGATTTACAGCTTATTTAACATGTTTAATATGACTTCTTATGTATTATACTGCATATGTATTCATGCTGGTGCCAGCAATTATTTATGTCATAAAAAACGATAATATCACAGTACAAACTTAAGTTTGGTATCATTAAAATTGTAATGCTTTCTCACGTCAGTGATTTTCAATGATGATTACAGCAAATTTGTGGCATTTATGATTTTGACTTTATAGCCAGAGCTTAATTCATGGCTACTTTATAACTGGCATTAGCCAGTTAGGCCTGTAGACATTTAGTTAATGCTTTACCATAGGTGCTCAGATCAGTTGATGTGACAACCACCTTCTACTATATCTATGGCGTTAATCCCATATGAGACAGTTGTTGCTCCACACAACAGTCTCATATCCGTAGGCAGGAAATGTGGGTGGAAGATTTGTCTGTGTAGGCGACTAAATGTTCTTAATAGTACAATCCATCAAAGCATTGTCATTTTATACTATGATACCTGAACCATACCATAATAACCCACATGCATATGAACTAATAAAATGATCGCATTACTATCAAGTCGGTGGAGATGAAACATTTGTATCATTCATCGCGCCATTTCATATTTGGTCATTCTTCAATGGCTGGGTATTCAAAGCGCCACCAAGCAAATGGTATTGTTTTGATGACATGCGCATGCACAGTTTCTCCACTGGGTGGGCAAGATGACGGATGGAATAGAGACGTCAGTTAGCTTGAGAAACAATAAAGGTTATCATCGTAATAATCACAGGCGCTCAGATCTGCTGACAGAACCCCCGAAGTAAATAAACAATGCCCCCCTCTCAGGCACCGCCTATAATAGAAAGAAAGGTACCGTTCTTGGTTTGCAGCGCCACAGACAGGCCCTCGCTTCAACCGTCCCTAGCGACCCACACACAACATTCACAATGCATCTATCACCTCAAATCAACTCCATAGAAGTTTAACTCTTACCACATCTACTTTCTGATGCCTGACATGTCCACAACTTAGCACAAATCTGACATTTTTCCAACAACTTGCAAAACAACAACACACTCGGACAGATCCCTCGACCACTTTCGCCAGAAACGTGCCAGTGCGCAACTCAGAGTGAGCAATCCAGTGACGTCACTGAAATCGTGTCACACATTGGGTTAGGGGGGCTACACCCCTATCTTCGCAAACAGGGGTGTGGTTCATAAAATTTAAATATTTGTAGAGATCTCGAATTGGATTTTTGGTACAAACAGTTTCAGTGTTTTCGCCCCATTTTTTTTAATTTGTGGACACAAACAGTTGCCTGATGTCAAAGGTTGTTTTTTCTGCTTGGTATAGGGCTGTTGTGGACACGTGCACACTATACAAACTTATATGAAGAAGCCATAATGTAAATAAATAGTCAGTGGACTTTCCCTCTCGAACATGATAATATTAGTAACCCCCTCATTCAGTGTCTTCCGGTGACCCACAACCTATATATTTTATTGGAACTCCTCTGATTACGTGTCTGGGTATTTAATAAAAGATGTAAACATCAACAAGTCATGTATGGCAAATCGAATAATGGAACAAATGGAAACCGCGCTGGACCTAATTTTAGGCAGCCATAATGTATGTATTACCCGCCAAGCCGGGATAGGCAAGACATTCTATTTGCGGCAAGCTGTACGTCATCTTCAAGAACAAAGAGGAAAGACAGTGGCTGTGACGACGTCGAGTGGCATTATTTTAGAGCGGCTAAACAGCACCTGAGTGCTCGCCATCAGAAAACTTAAAACTGCCTGCCAAAAGTGACCGGCGTATGTGGCTAATACCTTCCTAATTATCGCAGATATAGTGATGCCGGGATATGGGACTTGGTGTAAGACGATAAAGAGTTCAGGGCTGCCAGGCACAGAATACTTGAGACAGATGTAATCTTCATTTAGCAAATTTCAATGATATAAATATATTTGGGATATTCTGGGAAACTGCTAATCATGCGATTTCACCATATATGTGGAAGTATGATTGAAATATTTATATTGCTTTAATTGCTTCACTTTAGTATATACATTTATATGCAATAGTGCGGTCATATTAAATAAGCATTGGTATCATGCATACCAACTGCATGTGTAGTATGAAGTGTAACTAAATTATTTAAGTGCCACGACGCACGGCGTAACGTGTAAGAGAATACAGATACTTGATCAAAGAAGTGGCCCCCCTTATACTCTTTACGGTGAAAGCTGTCAGATGAACTGAAATAATATCGATTATCTTATTTTAAGAACAGAAATAAGGAGGAAACTTGTACAAGACATTGTACAACAGCGCTAGAAGGCAGATTTATGTGGATTGGCCTGCGTAAAATTTAAACTGTTCAAATGCCCCCGCCAGAAATAAGTCACAGCCAATCACACGCTTTCTGCACAGGCCGAAAGTAAAGCCGTCACCGGAATGCTCGCTCTGAGTTACGCACTGGTACGTTTCTGGTGAAAGTGGTCTAGGTAACTGTCCGAGTGTGTTGTTGTTTTTTACAAGTTTTGGACATGTCAGGCATCAGAAAGTAGATGTGGTGAGAGGTAAACTTCTATGGAGTTTATTTGAGGTGATAGATGCATTGTGAATGTTGTGTGTGGGTCGCTAGGGCTGGTTGAAGTGAGGGCCTGTCTGTGGCGCTGCAAACCAAGAGCGGTACCTTTCTTTCTATTATAGGCGGTGCCTGAGAGAGGGGCGTTGTTTATTTACTTCAGGAGTTCTGTCAGCAGATCTGAGCGCCTGTGGTAATAATGAAGACTTGAACCAAATTAATAAAGTAAGTTGACAGATACATACTTGCAGAAACTATTCCCATACTCCAAAAAGTTCTCGCTATCAACACTGCTTCTCGCCATGCATGTTTGTGCATTGCCATTTAGGATTTGATGGTTAAGACATGTGGCATTGTAGCCTGAAAACAAGACGTTACAGTCGTAAGACAGTTAGGGGATGGGACGACACAGTGTCTATGTCGTCCCATCCCCTAACTGTCTTACGACTGTAACGTCTTGTTTTCAGGCTAGTGGCATTGTTGCATGAAACCAACGTCACATGGGGCTGCCACCATGGTGGTAGCCAGTTCGTATATAACCCCTCATTCCCCCGTAGCCATATTCATGGCTATTAATATGATAAAAATCTGACAGGCCGCTAAATGCTATAAACACGGCCTATAAACACTGGCCTGCCTCCTTGCTAGCTGATAAACTGGTAAGGCTAAGGCTAAGGGCTATAAAGATCGTGAAATGTAGTACGGCAGGGGCAACATATGTCACATAAACTGATCTGAGCGTCGGTGAGTGTCGCAGTGTGGGCTTTAGTCTCAAGGGTGAGGGGAGGGGGGGGTGAGGGGAATGCCGGGAAGCGTGAGTGGCGGGGGTGGACAGGTGGATGGTAGCCCAGAACCCTAGGCTGTGTGGGCTAAAACACAGCCTAGTCGCATTCCATAGTAAAATTCTGGTCTGGAACAACCCCATTTCAGGGTTGTTTGATTTTGAGCAAGTGTAGCTCTGATTCTCCTTTGCTGTGGGAAAAGTTTGATGACAGAAACAAGCCTTAATCCTTTTCTTAATACTTCCTGACAAGTAATGACTAATCACATAAGTAACCTTTCTTGAAAGGCAAAAATAATCCAGTCTGTCAAATTCATATGAAAACATGTGTTTTCACTGACCCAATGACTGGGTCCCTGAACAATGAACCAATTAGCATGGCTTATAATATCATGTGATGACCTTGCACATGTGCAGTGATCAACTTCCTGTAAAAAAAATGGTGGCATGTTGTTGTCCATTTTTATGCCAGTACCAAGTCTAAGGCAATTATGGCTCCTTTTGAAGAGTTCAACAACCTTGGAAGAGTTCATACATCAGTAATTATATGTAGAAAAGTACTTTTACATTGTTGAAACTAATTATGAAAGCTGTACTTAAACAATTCAATTTGCCATGTGAAGTTGATTTCTCACTATAGAATGCTACATGGCTATGATTCTTCAACCATAGCCAGGCCCATGGATGCATGGGTAGGTGGACGGAGGCCCCAGCTACAAAAAGTCGGAAAGAAGGCCGAAAAGATCAGATATGTTTCAGTCCAATCGACATCTTTAACACCTTAACATGTTTCTTATCAGTTCCTCTTTGCCACAATATTATTAAATTTGCTTAAATATCTCACTATTCCCCATTACCTCTCCCATTTTCATCCCCTGTTTCAACTGCCTTGAGTTTGTTGAATCGTTTGTTTACTACTAAAAGTCAAGGTCACATTCAGCCCAATAGATGGCGCTCCATGTCCACTTTTTCAATCTTATGCTAGACAACCACTCTGCCGGCAGAGGGAGCTCTTTCTTCACATCACTGGAATACAGAGTAAGCTGAACGCCCTCTGCCGGGAGATCGAATGATACATTAAAGACCAAACCAGTTTTACCTATAAAAAACGTTTTGTAGTAAATAAACTGTAGTTTAGTTATAGTGTAGCTTGTGCAAATAGCTATGCATACCCAGAGATAGATTTTAGCTGATAGACCTTACATAAATATGTAAATAGCGCCAGAACTGCAGTGCAAGGTGCTAGCTCACGGTGGTACTAGCTTATAATATAATGATGCAGTGACCTCTGCTGGCAAACCAGAACATTTCCCGCTCGATCGTCCAGTTTGGAGACGGAAAGCGTGTCGTCTGCACGTCGTCTACTTACAAGCACAAAATACTATCTATATCAAATCAGAATTCTCTCACATTCGTTAATTAAGCTTATTTAGAAAATGTCATCGAATCTTGAGAATTTGTTTGAACATATTCTTCAGTCTGAACAATATGCCCAAAAGAGAAAGACGCAGATCCAAGAAGGTAGCCTAGGACTAGGCTACATGCCAAAATCGTCTTCAGAGTACAGGCCTACCCTACTTAATTACCTCGCGTTCTATAAAAGCATCATTAACAGGTCCGATGCTCTATGTTGGTCTATATTTAGATCTACAACTTATTTACCAGAAACATTTAAGAATGAGATCATTACATTATTAAGTAGGCCTACCTGCAAGCTTAGACCTAGTTTACTTAATGTATTTTTACCGTTTATATTTTAGTCAGGATAAAAAATGTGGAATGCGTTGAAACAATCAACATCGTTCATAATGAGCTGAAATCTCTAGAAGGCCAACTTCTGTTAAAGGTAAGCATCCGATGTATGTATAGTTGTAGGCCTACTAGATCCACGTTAATGCAATGCAATGCAAGATTAACTATAACATGCTATAATGACCATAATGTAGGGGGGTTGGCCCTTATAGCGAAAAGACACGTCTTTTCGCGAAAAGAAGTGTCTTTTCGCGAAAAGACGGCATTTTCGCAAAAAAGACAGGAGAATGAGAGGTTATTTCTTAGATAAATAACAAACAGCTACAAATACTTTGTGCCTTGTACCACAAGATTTTCTTTTCGTTACAAAGTGCTCAGATAAGCTAGATTTTCATAGATTGGGTGCTTGCTTGTTAGTGAGGTGTAGGTTGCATGGTTGCACTATGATATGGTTGCACCTGAATAACTTAGTACGTTGTGCAAAGAAAAGACCTAAGATTTCATTGATTCAGCAGCATTCATTTATTGCTTAAAGAAATAAGGCCTATATACATATCCAAACATATAAAACATTGAGCAATTGAAGCTGGATGCAGCTGTGGCCTGTCCGTTGTTTTCGCGCAAACACAGCTATCACACGACCGAAGTTGTCCTTGCAGCTCGTTTCCTTTTGCGCTGGTTTGGTTTTCTGCCTCCGTTTGGTGCAGTGACCAATAATTTGCCATCAGTGGAGCAAACGCTCTTGGGGTCTGGGAGTTTCAACGCTTTCATAAAGCGTGCCATGTGGCGGTCCCGCTGTTCCTTGGTGCGAGATGCCCACACCTCCATGGGGACAGCAAATCGCTGAAACTGCTCACACAGGTCGAAGTCGCCAAGACCAACAAGACTCTGTTCGAGCTGTTGGTACTGTATGTCCACAACACGGTGTAGAAGGTCGATGAGCTCTAGAAGAGGTCTTGGCTCTTTTCGCGGACGACTATCTCTGTGCGAAATGACATGTTTAACCAATAAAAGGCCAGATACCAAAGTGATATCATCAATAAAAACTGGCTTCGGTTAACATCAATTGTGAGAAGCCATGCCATGCCCAACAAGGATATACCTGGCCATTCCAAATAACAGCTTCTTTCATGCAGATTACAGAAGCAGTGAGCCATGGGCAAGGTGTTAACCGAAGGCTGGGGATTGGAATGCTAAATTGGCTCAGTCACGGTTGCGCTATGATACACTTGTGAAAACCCGCTAACAGAAGCCGTTGGCTCATGCACACAGTTAAGTTGATATACGATTGACTAATTGGATGTTTGTTCTTCCTAATTATCATTAAGTATTATAAAGTATAGCACAGCAAAAAATTAAGCTGAACCAGCGTCTGTGGCTTTCGCAAAAATGTCTTTTCGCGAACGACTGTCTTTTCGCGAAAAGACGTGTCTTTTCGCTATAAGGGCCAACCGTAATGTAGGGCTATGATTCTAAAAGTGCAGAGCATGTGGCCGTGTGATTGTTCTGTAAAATTGATCGCCGGCTGTAATGTTTCCTGTGATAAAAACACGAGTGCTGCAATGAGTCAATCATTCCAGAACATTGATGTCGGTGACAGAAACACATATCACCGTCAGTTAGATTGTCCAACTCTCATTTAAAATCTTAGGTACAGGAATGGAATGACCTTGATCTTGAAGTTCACTTGATGACAAATAAACGAGACATTCTTCAAGAACAACGAGAAGACTGGGAAGGGAAAAGTGAGCAGCTGCGGAAAGAGTTGGTCAGTATTTCAATCTGTATCACTTGTGTTGCCAAAAATGTAGTAATTTAAATGAGCCTGATACTTTCTTCGAATGATTCATTCAGGAGTTTATTATAGATTTAGGTGCCAAATATAAGCAAAGAAGATAAATGGCGCTCTAAGTTGCGCTCTGACTAACACGTGTTTAATTTCAATAAATATGTTTGCTTATAAATTGCATTTTTTGTTATGTGTAAAGCGATTCATCCATATACGATTGATATAGTCACATTGTTTGCGTTACTCCAGCAAGAAATGATCTCCGAACAAGACGCATCAAGAAAGCTATTTCTCCAGTCAATGCAAGAGTTTTATCAGGGCTACGATTTAATAAGTAATGGACAGAGCGCGCGGGAAGTGGCAGCGAAAGCCGACATCGACGCTGTAAAAGATGAACAGCAGTCTAAGATTAAAGGTAAACTGTATATGTATTATGACAGCATTGCCCGACGAGCATTTTCGGACTTTCGCGATAACAGCTAATTCAGTTAAGGTACGAGAAGGGTAAAGATATAATTTTGTCATCAGCATAGTGTTAAACTTGCTCTTCTCGCTTAACTTTGGTGTTAATGTAGGGGGAACTCGCTTGGCGGGAGGATACCGATTCGACCTGTGCAGGTTCTATAAACCAACTATGACGACAGTGTATAATAATATCGATGGGTTTTAATGGTGATAATAATAATAATAATAATAACGGACACGGACGAGTAAAATATAATAGCAATATGATGCTTACATAACAAGTAAAACCAACCTTGTACCGGGGCCCGTGTAAAACGAGGACTTCTGCCGAAGACTGCCGAAGTCTGCCGAAGTACTTTTGGTGGAAGATTTGGTGGAAGGTACACATATATAATTGACATGAGCTGAAAGACTTACTTGTTTGCATGCCGTACACGAAAATCCAACTTATTTGGTATCCATTTGACCGAGATATATCCACTTCTGTCGAGGGCTGTTATTCAAATGACCAATATCGCCGTTTGTGGCCTCCTGAAGTCTCGTCGGCGAACCGAAATCTCGCGCCCGTGGCTTCCAGCCGGGGTGCGAGGTGTCGGCGTGGGGTGTGACGGGAGGGGAGGGGAGGGGGGGGGGGTGGAGAATTGCTGGCCGCGCCGACATGGCTGGCTGGTTGGTGAAGCCTTGGCAAAGAGTTGGCATGGGTAGTGGTGGAGGGGGGGGAGGTAACCAGCGGCCGGGAATTAACATGTGTGAATTGTATTTTGGCGTAGACTTGTGTTGGCAAGTCTCATGCGGTAATCCGTGTGTTATTAGACTGTTTACACTATAACTACATGTGACACTTTGTTATCTGTTGTGGTGTTTAGCGGTTGCAGGTGATCTGCCAACCGCTGTATTGTTGTACGGTCTTAGTGTTTATGTGCGGCTTATTGTGTGTGATGACACCGGGGTTGGCTTAGTTGAATCAGTGCGTGATTGCACGCGTAACAATAGCAATCGATGAGCCTTGTTGTCTTTTATATTGTATATCTTCAGCGCTGACTGACTTCAAATGTAAGAAGAACGAAAGCGACAAATTGTCAAACGAGAGAGCTACCCTTTCTGAACAGCTACAAACACTGGAACAAGCACACGCAGGTAAGCGTCTGTTAGAATCCTAAATGTCAAACGAAAACGTCAGACCGCACGACCTGCGCCATCTAGGAGCAAATGTTCAGGTTCATGCTCTTCCTCGATCGCAGTGTTGTGAGCACGCACCGCACATTTATCGAGTATGCACTCCTGGTCCACCAGGGTTACGAATTATTCTCCATTGACGTGGGGAATGAATATATGAGGCATTAACACTTCAATTTATATATATATAAAGATTTTCATATACGATGGAATAGTTCCTTATGTTCCTTTGGCCTAATTCGTACGTCAAGGTCAGTCGTCCAGTCAGACTAATGTTTCTGGATTTTAAATGTGTCGTACCTTCGTCCATTACAAAATAAATGTACGTGTGGGGCAATTTTAGATTATGTTCTCTTATGACATGTTTGAGAGGGGGCAGCCATTTTTATAACGCAGATACCGATTTTATTTTGCCTCTCACACCATTAGTGCTCAGTTCGGAACTGCAGACGGAGAGTGATCAAGTGCAGGTGTTGGAGCTGCAGAAGGTGAACACTTCCAAGATATTACAGACAGATCCAGAGTTTAAGAGGTAGCATGTGTGTTTATCATCCGGCAAAGAACGAACAATTTCAGGAACGAAGTTCTTTGACCCTGGGCTTGTCCTCGTTTGACTCCTTGGAACAAAGAAAAATGTGAAGTCACTTTTTATCCATTTACCTTCTAGTTCTTTGCTTTTCCGTGTATGCTACAATTATTACGGCCAATTTATTCTTTTGTGCGTGTTTTGTTGGGGAAAAGTGTGTTATGGTTGATTAACTAGTTGAATACTTAACATTGGTAAACTATATATAAGCTCCGTTAAACAATGATTTTGTTCTTTGCATATCAGGCTACAACATGAGCTGGATGCTTGTCGCTATAGCAGGCAAGAAGACACATGCAGAATTTTGCAGCAGGAGCTGCAGCAGCTACAGCAGCAGTTGTGGCAAAAGAACCTGCAAAAGCAGCGCACCAATCGTCAGCAGTAGCAACTGAAGGGTACTTTCAGATATGCACCACACGTGACACGAAGAAGGGTTGAGAATGACAAGACCCGCAGCAAAGTACTCCGGTGTATAATACCCAGGAATACATGAAGAAGAGTCTGTAAGAGCAGAACCTATTTCAGAGAAATTGCCTGCACCATGTGCTAAATTTTTCGTCACCCTGTTTTGGATAATTATTCATAACAACGTAAAATATTAGTCAAAACGGAAAGGAAAACACGGAATGTCATGATTCCACGTTACTGAGTTTATGATTCTGATATATATATACAAGGGGGACTTGCCAGTCATCTCAACAATTTACAGTATGCACATAGTATAGACCCATCACTAAACATACAGTAATTCAATAACCTCTTTCGGAACTTCAACCTACAACAGTACATGTACAACCAAGGTCCCCTGACACTCAAGTAAAGCAGGCGTTCAAATCTCCACATGAATACATTTCCATTTAATATACCTGCCCCGGCTGCACGCCAAGAGCGTTAGAAGATTAACAACTATCAAGACCATTGGCAATTGAAAGCTTCAACGCGATGTGCAGCTTTACAGTACACTCACAACTTCTCAAGGAAGAACGTTCGTATGAATAAATAAAATGACATCTTATGTTACATTTAGAGTAAGTAAGACTTATTCAATCAAAAGTGAAACGCAACATGTACTTGTCCGCATGAACAAGAACAGTTCGTATTCCAATTCAAGACGAGGGCTTACAACTCTTGTTTATGTTATAGAACAAAATGAAGGAAACCAGGTCCAGTAAACGGGATCCATACAATAGGAAATATTCTGTGCGTAGCTTCCCAGGATTTATGTAACGTGTAACACAACTATTGCAGTTAATCGGCTCACCAAGCGTGAATATCAACCAAATATTTCTCAGAAAATAGGGATTAATTCCGACAAGATATCAAGGGGGTCATTGCATAATTCGGCAGAAGACAAAAGAAGTAAGCCGGAGACTGAAAGCGTATCCAGCGGAGTGATCGCTGAATGGATGCTGAGCAGATGCAGCTCGCGTGCTTGCAGTATCTTCTCTAGATTTCCGTTCCAAGCTTTGTCAGCTGCAACATATTACACAGCCCATCACAGAACCATCCAACCCATAGAAGACATATCAGAAGTGCATATTAGACAATAAACTAAATATTAATTAAAAAGGCATACAAACCAGAGAATTATTATACATTATCAAAGTATGTCAGATTAAACATCACATTATCGTTCATAATCTGTTTTCAACATGTACTCAGGGTAAAATGTCACATTTGTCCAGGATAATGTCAACCCGTTTGGAACATGTACATAATCACACACCCGACAAATTAAACGACATTGACATACTGCCTGAAACATTCTTTCTGAATTGAATATAATAATGATATACGCTGTCTTGAATAAAACAGGTAAGGGGTAAGGTTTGGCGGGCTACCTGATCCAGGAAGTGGGCCGCGTTGAGAAGCTCTGTGCAGCCGTAACTGATCCTCCGTGCACTCGGGCCAGTCGACTTGTTCTGCAGCGACGTCACAAATAGACGTTTAGTATCAAGGTCACGACCGTGCTTCAGTTAACAATAAGAATCACTATCTTCGTAAACTGGAATCAAGTGGTTAATTTTAGAATGATTCCACTCTATAGCCATTATTAATAGAATCAACTGTTCTATGAAATTATTTACTTTCTGATTGGATCTTAAGTGGTTAACTTTTCTTGGAATTTCTAAGGTTGAAAATTAATAAAAACATTCTCTCACCCTGACATAGTCCACCAAGTTCTGGTATTCAATATAATTTCCGCCGCCAACCATGAAGACTATGGCTTCTTGGAAAGGTGACTTGTTCCTTGGCACAGAACTGCAACAGAAAGCATGTCACAGAGTTTAGTACCTTTTAATTTTCCTGACGAAGCATTCATACGCTAAGGTTCGATGTACTAAAACATATACATGCGTTTTTGTCATCACGAATGCATCCTTCATAATTATTGGTTTGAGTCTTGTCAGATATCAGATACCTTTCGGATGCTCTCAGCAATTTGGGATCAAAGTATCTGTAGTCGTCTGTCTCTTGACTGGATTTCACTTCCATTAGAGAGTCCACGACTTTCGTCGTCGGCAGGTTCTAAAAACAAAAGGATCCGTCTTAGCTAATTACATCTTCATCAGCCGCAAAGTGCGTCCAAACCCAATAGATCACTACAATCAAGTAAAGTAACATTGGTTGTGGCATACGTCTGTTGTATTAAATTCTGACCTGCTTTGTCCCGCTATATACATAGGACACGTTTTTTTTCTGGTCACGCACTAGCAATTGCTCCTTCTCTGACATTTCCACTTGAGTATCAATGCATCTTTAACCCATAATCCAATGTAGTTCATGGAATACATTACGTTAGCTATTTGGGGGTAAGGTCACAATAAATAGTGTATGTGAAATGACCGTTCCACATCTACTCAGAAAATATAACATTCAATTAATATAACATTCATTGCCCCAAACAGCAGTTTCAACGAAAATGGGAAGCCGTTATTCGGGTCAGACTTGACAAGAAAGTCAGAATATCGACAACAACATACGTCACACTTCATTTCACAGGTGACTCTATACTCACATGTCTCTTGACGACCAGATTCTTCACGCCTTCCATGGCAAAAGCCGATGCCTGTGACATCAACTTGGAGAACATGCTGTCAGCAGAATACATAATATGCGGTAAACACACAAACAATAGATTACTACTGTATAATATAACACATCATATACGTATGTTTACAAAATTATATATACATGTTAATTACAAAACATGCGTACACAAAATACTTAACATTGGGTAACAGTCGTCAAATACGCTTGCATCATTTATGAATCCCACTGGGTGTCCACAAGATATAATCGTGGTAACTAATGTGGTAATCGATATACTATTGGTGAGATAAGATTTGCTTACCCGACTGTCTTGGTCCCACCGCCAGAGTAGGCACTGGGTGCTACGGCGACCTTAGTGTACGACCTGTAAAGAAGAGGATCACTTCCGTTATATCAGTGTTCTTATACAACCTTGTCAACTACACAGCATTGACACAAAAATGAGGAGGTATACATTTAATGACAGAACAAACTAGTTTAGTACATGTGCTTTGTATCTTACCTCCATCTCCTGACATATTGAATAGCAGCCAGGTCACACCCAGCGCCCTGCAGGGCTGTACAGTACTGGTCCACCTCGGCCTGGTGATGGTAAAAACAACATGGAAGTCACCAACAGGCTAGCAAAGGCCGACGTACAATGTTTTGCATTTCGATTACATTCATAAGGAAATTACGCCAACACGGTTTTGGCGGTATTCCCACTAATAATTTACATTTCCATGTTATCGGTACACAACGCAGCAACATCGTGATAAGACACCAAATAATCGTTATTGCACTTATATCTGGACTAAATATAGCAGTGTAGAAATATACTTTGTAAACTTTGAATACATTCATATATTTACTGCAATGGATTTCTCTTGATCTAACTTATACTGCCCTTCCTTTAAGAAGAGAAATATATCAGGCAATAACAGGAAATATATAATATATATAGTTACTAGTTAAGTAGAATATAGTTAGTGTTCGCTACAGGAATTGAATGAAATGACATCTCGCCACAGGACAATCCGTGACAGGAGCGGTATAAATACTCACATCAGACATGCTAGGGCCGCAGATAAGATCAATAATGAACACACGTATTTTGTCCTCCGGCAGCCCAGCTGTACACAAAGAAAGTGGACTGATAATACCAATTATTATACGTGGTAATTTTCAAGGTACAAAAATATAACTTAATAACGTTAAAAACATGCAGAAATATTCGCTTAAGACTAAGCAAGGAGTTTTACACCAGTTTATGACAACGACTCTAACGAGACAGGAGAACAGTGCTTACCTTCAGGGTCAGTGATGATATCCATCAGGGATTTATCCTGCGTAAAAAAAGGTTTGACTTTAGAAAATAATCGATGCTAGGTGCCTGAGCTTCAGATGTTCTATATCCGATCTGTTTTATAACCCAGGAAAGGAATGATACGCCTTCTCATTTTATTACAATAATGTCATCCGGTATTGACGATTTATTGATAAATGCGCTTCTCCTGTACGTTATACTCTTTTGCAATGTCTAGATCCTATTTAATAATCTTTAGGGAAGCACTTGTTTGCAAGCAGCCAATATTCAGTCAATGCTTACCAGGGAAGTCTTGCTCATCAGCTTCTCTTCTGTCTCAAAATATATGTCTAATTTCCTAGCCTAAAAAGAGGCAAAACACTTATATAGGGACCACATATTATTAAGAGCGATGGATCCTTCATGTCCAACAATTGTAGGAAACAGAATACAGATCATGGTCAAAGCAGAATGCGAGTAGGCCATGCATTTACAATGTTTTATCAGTTGAATTAGACATTTGCTTTCTTCCACATTTCCCAGCACAGATGACGAGGATGACAATAGTAGCACGCCATAGTTGTGTGGATTAAGAAGAGCGAGATGCTGTACCTTGATGTGCTCCAACAGCGCCGTGGCTATGTTTGTGTGCATGTCGATCAGACGCTTCTTCTCTAGCAGTTCGGGCAAAGAGCTGAAACATCATGCAAGATCATGCAAAATCTAAAGCAGATGTCTTCCTCTGCATAGAATCACCCAATCCCTACTATACCATCTGTCTGGACACATGGGAATAACATATATCCCGGCCATCTACAATATGAGTTCCTCTATCCGCAGTGGATATCGGTATCTACTATTACGGGAGACTAGCATATACACCTCATGGGTCGACAGAACAATGCTGGTAATATTTGTCCTTAAAATGACACAACTGATAACGCCAACCTCAAATTAAATCAAATTAAAAAACAAACATTGTACAATAGCCATGATCTTAATTGGGCCTCGCTTAGACGTTATATCGGCCCATACAGCATTATCGACAACACTAAATATAATGGCATCCATCGGCAGACATGTAGGAGATCTTAACTATACACCGGACACCATGAAAACGCACCTGACTGCGGACGTCAGCTTGGCGGTATTGTCCGACAGCATGCTAATGGCAGAGTCGTCCTCCCCCTCCAGACCCTGTGTAAGCAAGCCACAGTCAAGGCAGAGTCTCCCAAGCATTCACTCCATCATAATCAACGGGATCTAAATTAGGGACTTGGCAAACAATTTTCAATTCAGTAAGATTGAACAGGATTTCAGCAAGAAATAAAAGATTTCCGAGTTATTTCAGACACAAGAGAATAAATGCTAAGAAGCAAAAAATACCCTCGACTACCCTCCTACAGCCAGTGAGTGAGCTACAATGTTAGCTGCAGACCCAAATTTAGACTCACCATGGCAGTCTTGAGCCGTTTGACCTCTCCCTCCTGAGAGCGGTACTGCTCCAATTCTTCCTGCACGGCCTCGGCCACCGTGGGGAAGGGACTGCCCTTGTGGGTGTGCCAGAAGCGGTCGTTACAGTTGAGCTCATAGGACTTCTTCTTCTTCTTGGGTCTGGCGCCACCACCCGGAGATCGCACGTCGCTCAACTCCTCGATGTCCACTCGGTTCAGCGCCAGCTCCTGTGAAAATGAACAACGCGCAGGTATTTTATTCACCATGGCCTCAGTACACGTGTACCAAACCTCGCATGCGAATCACTGGCAGCCGCCGGATCGAGAGTGCTACTGGCTCCAGCATGCACAACCATGTTATCAAAGACCATAACATGACCCTCAATATTACAACATTACAGTTAGGCAACCCAGTAAAACGCACCGGGAAGATAATCGAAATAATGTTACAAGTGGTGCAGCAGATAACTTGATCACTTAGCGTCAGACAGCAGATATTAGCCAAGACAGGAGATATTAGCCAATTTTAACAATTCAAAGGGCCAAAGTAATGCACTTGTGCGCAGAATGGAATAGGATACTGACCAACGTATCATGCGCCAATGCTTGGTATGTCCATGTGTGATGAAGCGGCGTCGCCAAATCTAAGTTCCTATCGAGTATCACCAACAGCGGTCTCTGGAACCTATCGGAAGGAAAATACAAGACATTTACTACGCTAGGCAAACTATTTAGAAAGGGGACATGGATGTCTCTAACCCATAGGCAAAGGAGCTATGAAACGATAGAATCTCAATAAGTGAATCACTATACGCCATAGGCTTGAATTTAGTAAGTTTGATGATGTTACGATGACAGTTAAAACACAAAGAATAATGTACGATTAAAAGTTATCCCAAAATGACGAAATAACCACGTCTATTGTTTTGATTGATTGGAATGCTTGGAATGAAAGTAGTCTGTGTGGGTACTGCGGATAACAACAATGTTCAGATATCTCAACAAGGGCAAAACGTTGCTCTATTACCCTGGATTAATGTACACAAACATTGCATGTGAAGTGTAGATTACAAAAGGTTAACCTTAACCAGATTCCAGCAATACAACAGATTCTAATTTTAGTTAAGAGAATAAATGGTAAAACGCCACTCGACCAGAATTCCCACTTTCTTTTACCAGCAAGCAGTATACATCTTTCATATTCAACATAGCAATCCACCAGCGTTCAAAATGAATACACGGTTCACATTAAAAGAAACAACTGACCGCCAGGACCAGATAGCTTATTTCATTCACACATATGAGCGGTGCTTTACAAGTCAAATTCACTGAGTTTTGTACAAGTTTTGCAAAAATGCATTCGCTGTCTTTACAACTGTTACAACAAACTTACCTGATAAAGGGCTTGCCAGAACTAGAAGAAAGATCTACTGGCTTAATAATATTCCAGTAAGGTTACCACTCGTGACAATGACGAACTAACATGAATAAAGAAATATTCATGTACGGTTCCGTTTTCCCATGGTAAACACGATACAAGGAGCAGGTATAATATATGTTTTCCCCAGTTTCGTTATGTTTGTATGTACATGTATGCTTTTGTTTCTTTTTGCTGCTCAGTCCTTCAGCAAATAAGTATTTACTGTGATTTTAACTTTAGTGGAATAAGGATTCAATTGCAAATTTGATAAAAATTATTGCATGGACATCTTTTCGCATGTAGACCGTATTAGAAACCGTACATATGCTTCTATAGTGTTCTGATATGCCTCAGTTATTGAAGGGAAATGGACAAGAGTTGGCAGGAGCTACGGGATAGAGACTTACGCGAACTGCCCGGCCTGGACGTTTTCGGACGTGAAGGGGCTGTTCCGGGTATCGCGAATATTTTCCCGTAGTTTCTTGTCTAGTTTCTCAGCAACCATTTCTGCAGCGTTGCCTCGTGGACAACGTATAATCGGCACCTGACCTGCAGAGGAGACAACGGATAACTTAATGGTACAGGAATCCGAACAGGCGTTTATTGTGCAGGCGCAAGGTGATGACAGTGAAGCGAGTTCTCATAACAGACGGGTTTTTCAGTAAAAGAAAAACGCTGAAACGCTATTTCACAGATAACTATTATGTGTTGTGTGACTTACACTGTTACTTTTATCACTGACTGTATGTCTGCTATGAATAACAGTTTAATATGACGGAAACTGAGAAGATAATCTGGACTGTGCATTCATGACACCCATGACGCTGAACTCGGTATCTGTGACTCATTTTCCACATACCTAACGTGACGAACACTGAGAACAAACTCTCAGTGATGCTGTCCATGATGCCATCCATCTCCGTGTCCTTGACGTCACCTTTGTTGATCGCTGTAAGGACAATGGATCGTTACGGGGCGCTGAAGGGTATTTATTGCTTAACTTGCAATAAAACACATTGGTAATCGAGTTGTACTTTTTTAGACTATCGACAGATATTAGATATTTGCAGCAACACCTCTTAACAATACAATTCATGTTTTTACCACAACAATTACCATTACAGGCCTGCGATTGAGGGCTGGGACAAAAACCCGAAGTAGATGCTGAACTGTCGAAAAGTTCCGAAGTGTTTCTAGATCGCCACAAAGCACCGATGTGTGATGATATTATGATACTATGAAAGCCATTACCTCAATGCATCAGAATGAATTTGGTTCCTTGTAATTTACCCAGTCAACTAAAACTAGCAAAGAAGTAAGGATCAAACAACATAGTGGAGACAATAGTAGACTATTGTCACCATTAACCATTGGCCGGTTATTCTTGGTGTTCAGTGGGTTCCATACCATAGTAGGAGATGGGTTCTGTATTCTGATGACGCAGACAAAACATGTCATCTTCTAGGCTGACGAAGTTCAGATACTGATCAAACACCTGCAACAAATACACAGGTTAGGGAAACATTGTCATCTATAGCCTAAACCGATTCTTCATTATGACATCTAGGTAATCTGACGCATGCAACAAGAATTTTTCAACAATCATGCAAGCAGATTTATTATTTATTACCAGTACTATGACTCAGTAATAAAACACTACAATAATGTTATTAGCTGGGTGACATCAGTAACATACCTTGGAAATTTGAGATACAGAATTTGTTTGAATGGCGGTAAGGGCCAGGTCCTCCAACTTCTGCCGTGAAATGGCAGATATGAAGTTCAAGTAGTAAGATTCATAGAGTTGGTTGTGGAAATCCTAAAATACAACATAGAAAAATAATTCATTATTAATGTTCAATGCATACATTCGTATCTTGAAGCATAACATTTCAACACTGTATCGACTTAAGTGAGTTACCGGTACTGGTACATCCTCAATGTGCCGATAGTCATTATCTTAATTTCACATATAGTCATGATATAGTCATGATATCAGATACTTACTTCGTTTACATAGTTTCAATACATCTTTCATATTTGATTATAACTGATTATTAAATATTGAGCAAAATAAAGTGTTTATTCATATATAATTAAAAAAATATTTCTTATCAATACTAAAATTCATTACTAAAAGTATTAGAATATATGACAGCAGTACCTTGCAGATTCGTTTAACATTCTCTTCACTAGGCATGACAAAATAGACTGCAGGTACATCTTGAATTGGTTCTCTATCAGAATGAAGTAGCCTAAAGGAGAAAAAACATATATATGTTTTTGCAATAGACATGTTTAAAATATATTGTATTGTGAAGTTTTCTTATACTAACTAACTTAGACTTATCTCTAACTAACTATACTAACTTCTAGCTCATGAAAAAGGGCTGGCTCTATATATTTCCTCATAGTGTCAGTTCCCATACTCTATCAGACAAGTTAAACTAATAACAATTATTTCTTAAGGGAGTTACAACAAATTCTTGGCTTACAAAAACGTTTACTTGTACAAAATATAATGATTTGTCATTATTAAAGGCTATTCAATACTTCTCATTCCAGTTAATACTTACAAATGAAGTGTTACTCCTAAGTCTCTCAATTCTTTCACAGACAACAAGGGGGATATTATATCTTGTCCCCATTTATCATATACAAGAACCTAGAAAAAAGAGAAAAACATGTTATGCTAACATATAATAATCACCAAATTTGTTCAAACCATCCACAATAAATTAGTAAATATAATCATGTAACCATTGCAATTGTGTTATGCTATCAGCAGAAATTACAGCAGACTGGATATGCCATGTGACAAATTGCAACAAAGTCTGTTGTTTCCCCTCAAAAGAATATTGTTATAGTATATATCAATATAACAAGGTAAAGTAGTAGTTAAACATGAAACATTAAATTCAAACAGAAAGGTTATGTAAGTGTACAACACTTTGCACTTGTCTGGCAAGTAGTTGTCCTGTCGGATAAGTATAGGGAAGTGTTTACTTGTCTGACAGGCAAACTCACTTATCCTTGAAAAGCAGACAACCTAATTTATGTACCTTCCATTGTGGCTCTGACATAGAAGTTCTTGTTGGCGGAACATTGAAATTCAGCATTCGCCGCAAAGCAGCTGTAACAAAAGTAATTACACTCATTATACAGAAAATTAATCAGATTTTATCAGATCTTTATCAAATAATATCAAAAACGTAAACTGTTATACTTTTGTCCATATATAATACTAATATTAAAAAGATTAACTATTGCAACCTATGATATAGCTATATGGATTTCGAATAATAATGGGGCTAAAATTTAGGTATCTGTCTAACACACGTTTAAACTCAAATTCCTATGACTGAAATACAAGTTATACATCTTCTATTCTGCAAGCCCCAAAAGACTATATAACAGAGAAGGATGTCTCAAGATGGCCCGTTTTTCGCTCAGGTATCATCATGCACTCAAATGGCACTACTTGTATAATACAGCTTCAGGGTCTCTCCTCTCTCCCACATATCTATGATAGCATCAATATTCAGTCAAACAAAGCTGCTATGCTAATTATGGTTTCTCCTGCTCTGTGCCGTTGAATAACAATGATGTGCTACTCCAAAGTTAAAATCTTTCAATTTCATTCTCCAGACATTGTATAGATAGACAGCCCTAGTTATTTCAATTGTATACAAAGGATATGAATAATAGTAATGTAAACTTAGATATCTGCTCCTTAATAACCAGTTCTATTATCATGAAGTATTATTTATTTAGAGTCAATCGGATCGTCTGTCACACCACACTGCTTGACCATGTAGCCAAAATGTCAATTGTAAATAAAGTTAATGAGGGAGTCGCGTAATAAAGGAGCTTTAACATGTAAAAATGTTCTGTAAGTCTGGATAGCAGAGGGAGTCGCATAATGAAGGGACTACATACTGTATACAATTACTAGTACACCTTCATCAAAACATATTTAAAGTTACCATTTCAATAAATTTAGCAGAGAGGGTTCCATGAGATTGGAGGAAGGCACCTTCGCTGTTGAAACAGCTGTAAAAACCATATTATAACACTTTCAGCACAAAGTCTTATAGTGTTTACAGTCAGTGAAGATCTTCTTACATCAGTATATTGATCTCATTGCACAAGTATATATCTACATTCCCACTCATCCAATGTAAAAATTTTGCTGAAATAGTATCTTTAACGTTTAAGTAACAGGCACTGATTGGCAGTAACGACAGTCAATCACACAGTATTCCCGGTACTAGGCCTAATGATTGGCTTGAGTACCAAGTTTGGGGCTCAAATTGCAATGTTACATATCATTTTATTTGTGTTTAAAGAGAATGGCAAGCTACACAGGTTTACGAAAAGGTTGCACACCGACAGAGCCAGTGTGTGTAACTAAGTCTCAGTATTGAAATTGCAGTAACAATGAATCTGGATCTGAAAATTTTTACACTTGACAGTGACACTGACAGCCAGGTGACAAACTTATCCGTAACTTCGTAAGGCGTAACGCTGGGCAGAAAACGACAATTTGTCGATACTGTCTGTCAGTACGATGGTCGCACTGCATGCACATAACTCATAGTACACCATCATAGCTTCGGCGCCCTTATTTATCAAAAAATGGTATGAAACATTGTACAAATACACATATATCGAAAATATAACGTAAATTAACTAACCAGTTTGTTTTTCTCGTAAGGAGGCTGCCATTTTACCGGAACAGTGCGTGGCACAGCCCCAAAACGAGGCTTGATAAAGTCTATAGGATAGAGGTCGCCAGCAGGCTTCCCGCAAAAGCCAACAAGATATCAGTGAGAGACCCAGTCAGGCAGTGAGACACTCGTATTGGCTGAAAATACAGGGGGATTTTTTTCTCAAGGCCAACAACTACTCCGGTGTCCCATGCGGAAATGCCCTCCATGCGGAGATGCCTCCTCATTATCTATCATAATGGCACCGTACGAATACATGGAGTGGAGAGTGTCTCAATAGACCGCTCCAGGGGAAATTCTGGCATGCGCTTGTTTCGGGTAGCTCAAGCTCGCTCTGCGCTGCGTAGCATGTAAACGGCGGGTACTGACTTACAGCTGCATAATTTTCAACAGTTTATCATAGGTTAAAAGGGTGCTTTCTAAAAACAAAAACCCACTTAGTACAGATATCTTGACTATCTTGACTATCAAATAATATCCTTTTGAGAACGAGATGGAGGCATAAAAGCCAAGAAAACAGCTGATATAAATGCCAACCGGCGAATGGAAAGAATCTCCGCTGTCCGCTGTGCGTAGCGGGAAAGTGGCCATATTCCCGGTTTGCTGATGTTCTTCAGTCCGGAAATAATGATCGTTCTGGCGTCTATTTTGTCTAGATATATCAAAAATCTAATTGAAGAATATATATTGTACAGAATACATGACTTGGTACCCGATGTGTGCCGATTATAACTTGTTATAAAGCGATGATATGTACTGTCATTGTCTTGTCAATGCAAATCTGAGTGCACTGGAGTCGCTCGAGCCTTGTTGCGTAGCAACCAGGAATGTCGAACGGGAAGCCTAACAGATCGGACTGTTAAACTCTTCTTAATCTAGTGAAATATATATATGCTTCCATTATATAATGTAATACTTACAGGAACGTTTATGAAGACATCTTGTTTGTTTGTTCTGTGAGTAACAATGCCATAGAACCAATATATCCCCGGCAAAAGAAACGTTGAAACCGGGCACCTGAACCCAACTCCATAGGTATGCATGGTAAACGCATGCGATAATCTCTTTTCCAACCCGTAACACGCAGTGTCTATTTTTGACGATAGATGTCGCCTGGGGTATCTGGAACGGTGTATATCATGTATTTTATATAAGGGGGCATTTCCTCATGGGGAGGGGGGGGGGGGGCATTACCGCATGTGACACCGGCAAGTGTTAGCTACGCCAATGCGCGAGTTAAAATATTTATATTCTAACGTTACTGTATTGCAAGAAGGGACGTTCTGGGAGCTGCATCTCTACACGTCCGCGGCTCGGGGAGGGGTGGGGGGGGGGGGGTATTTAATACAATGCTGGGTTTGGGAGGGTTCCGCCGTAAAGCCCTCCCTTTTTCCCTATTGACCCGCTCTCTATTGCCTCTCCATGCAAACCCGCTCGGTGTTTTCTTTTTCCTCGGCAAACCCGCTCTATGGACGCAAGTTTTCGTCGCAAATCAAATGTCCGCGCTCTCAGGCATCACGGGGCACCCACGGTCTGAGCCATTTAGCAGCAAATATACAGTGTCTATTGACGGGGGCCTTGAATATATGAGGGAGTAACTCTTTAGTTTCAGATATATTTAAGAGTTTTCATGAACGATGGAATATGGGGTACCCCCGCCGGGTCCTTCAAAAACGTCACGCAGGGTTATGTGAGCGATTAACCCGGATGGTTGAAGTTAAAATTAAAACTGCATATTTCATTCTGCCAGGGTATGACGCTTTGGTCACAATGACATTTTGGGTTCTAACAAACGTACTGTTTTTGTTATGCAGTCATATATAGGGTATCACTGTTATCATATGTGATTGGGGAAGTTTAACTAAATGGCAATATTATTTTGACATAATGCATTTGTGAAAGTTCGGACAGAGCGTAGGCCTACACAGAAAAACCTCCGAAAGCAAAGCATGTTAGCTGTTTCGAAGTTATATTATGTGCGTGTTTCCAGGGTATCCGTACACATCACCTCCCCCTCTTTTCGAGCGTGGAGCCCCATTTTAGTGCAAATTCCCGCCATCCAGCGCACCCCGCTATGCGATTGAGCCAGCTTATCCACTTGTGTGGCTCAGCGTGCATGGAAGTATCACGTTGCGATGCGCGAAATGAATCATTATCATGTTATTATAATATCGCTTCGCTTCATTACTTGCTGAATTCTACATATTATTCGTGTAACTGTGTTTATAATTGGATCTTTTGTGGTATATGGTCAAAGTTTGCGTCACTACAATAATTACTTTTATAAATATTGATTAATATTCATCTTCAGTGCGGTCCTGCTCTGCTTTCGCTGAGAAGTGGGTCATGTTTAATATGGAGGATGTCTTCCTGGTGATTTGTGTGTATACAAGGATTATTATTCAGAGGATATCACATGGACGCCGATCGTTGGTCATAAATTCACGACTGCGGTGAGACAAAAGTAGTAGTTGATCGCTAAACGCTATTATCATGTTGCATATCTTCATAGATCCTACGTAATTGTGTATTCCAGAGACACCCCCTGCGAGATTTTGCAGACACCTTGTCCCTGACGTCCCTGACAGTGACAGAATTAGAATATGAAATAACATCTGACTCAGAGCTGACACTTGGCTTGTGATTTACCAGTTTGCATGACGTCTCCGAGAGCCAGAAACGGACACTTTCACATTAAAATTAACGTCATTGTAGAGAAACAAATTTAGGTCAAATGTAGAGGAAAATGATTGATATGAAGATGATTGAAGTTATTTTCCACCATATAACCTGATAACTGTATAGTGTTAAATGCAAATGCAATGAGGCCATTGACAGGTTAACAGGTTAAGGCAACAACAGGGAGATAAGGTTATGGCTAACCACAGTGACAGATCCAAGGGGGATGTTAAGGAGTGTTAAAATCATACTTTTTTCAATTACTTATTTGCCATTTTTCTATGCAAAATCAAATCAAGTATTCTGTTGAATGGACCCCTTCCCCTCTCCGGTGGCACATATTTCTGTGAGTCGTCCCCATCCCCCCCCCCTCCCCCCCACACTTTCAAATTCCTAACTGCATCCTTAAAACAGTTTTATTATTTCTGTACTTCGGATATTGAACCCTTCTCAGATTCTTAAAATATACTTGCTTAATTCATAGCTCAAGCCTCAGGCATTTGTTCCCCCTCTACATATACCTATATCTATATAAAATGGGGAAGTGTTTTTCCCCTCGCCCCTTTCATTTACTGTACCTGTAGGTGAGGGTAGATAAGTCAGATATGTTGTTATTGGTATTCTTTATGATATAGAACTTATAATTTATGAAGGTCGGTAAAGTCTTATTTTCGAAGCAGTTGAATCCAAAGTTAAGGCATTAATATATCTCTGCTTCTTTAGTTTAGCTTCAGCATACAACAATCAATTCAATAATTTTGCAACAGACTCAGTAAATTGCAAGCCTTTCTACATATACATGATATAGTCATGATAGTTGGCCAGTCACCTTTTTACACTATAGATCAAGGATAAGAAATGTGGCATATTCCAGTAGTTTTGAAGATAAATTCAGCAGGATAATATTAGTCTCAAGCAAGATATAGATTATTAAAAGAGGAAGTAAGTAGTAGTAAGATAGAAGCGGATTTAAATTAAAAGACATAGTACTTGATTAATTTGGTTGCTTCTACATTTACAAGTGGTTACTATTTCTGTTATCCATTTGGTGAAGCTACTGTACTTATTTCATGCCTATTATCATTTATTACTTATAAAGTATTAAAAACATGGAATTGCAAGCTATATAAGCTTGAGGAATCAAAATTGCTGCAATAGTGTATTAATAAAATTGTGAAACCAGCATTGACTGTGATACATTGGCCATCTAGAATTGAAATGAACAAGTGTGTACAAGAAACAGTACATTAATATTTAGGTCAATTGATATTTGACATCATTCTTGTTAAAGGGCTTTGGATTTGTTTCTCAAAGTCATGTGGTATACATTTGACTTTACCACCCAGTGATCCACAAATTTTGACTCGCTGTGATCATTTAAATTTTGTTTGCTTGCCACAGTGAGTATGGCCTAACAGCCAAGTGGCATACTACCTCACAGCATTACAGAGCAAAATGTCAGTTTGGGACTTGAAAATGCTTACGAGAATCTAAAATAGAGGCATGGCGTATAGCAGGTGCTGTACATTAACCTATTTAATATTGGCAATATGGTCATATTTAAATGAAAATTTGTGATGCATTTTAATTGTTTTACTAGGTTAACTAACCAATTATAGTAATATTAATCAATTGCACCTACACATGTTACAGGACATTTATTCCACCCATCGCTTGCTTTTTTACTTATGTTTTTCTTATGCAACATCTTATTGCAGTGCCTGATGGCGAGCTGCTAGCGCCCCCTCTTGGAACAGTGCCATGGGGGCCAACGTGTCCTCGCCGGAGCGACAGGCGCCGGGCGGATTCGGGGCGGCCTCAGCGGCGGCCATGGCTGGCGCCGAACGCTGTAGCCGGGGCGACCTGGGCGGCGGACCCCCCTGCCACTCCCGGCCCTCGAGCCTCACCCGCCACTGCCAGGTGCCCCACGGTATGGGCGGCGGCGGTGATTTGGGCATCGGAGACGGCGCCGTCGGCGGGGCCGGTGTGGTGGTGCCCCGGGAGAAGAAGAAGAAGACATCTCGCCTGGCGACGCTACGCAAGAAGCTGATGCGGCCGCGGCGGCACAGCCGCTCGCTGGACTACTCCAAGGCGATGCGCGAGCTGCTGTCGACCTGGAGCGTGCGCGACGTGCACGGTCTGGTGGAGGAGTACGAGGCCAGCGCCTGCCTGAAAGACCTCTCGCTGCTGGCGGGGCTCGCCCGGCCCCACGCCAACACCTTCAGGGAGGACCTCTCCAGGCTCTATGACTTCAAGTACTGCACGGACGTCGACCTGGTCTACCAGGGCGTCGTGTTCCCCGTGCACCGAGCCATCCTCTCCGTGCGCTGCCCTTACTTCCGGGACTTCCTGGCCCGTTTCCCGGACTACGGCGCTCAGGTGCCTATCCACATACGGACTCCGGCCGTCAACGTCAACATGTTCTCGGCGCTGCTGAGGTTCTTGTACACGGGGGAGATAAACCCCAGGGACACCCGATGGGAGAGCATGGAGGTGCTCTCCCAGTTGGCGCGCGAGTTCGGCACGCCTAATCCTCTGGAGCAGGACCTACGGACGCTTCTCGAGACGGGTATCCATGGCGATGCCTTGCTGATGTTTTCCTCTGACTGCGAGCACCAGGGCGACCAGGCCAATTCCCCGGACGCCTACTCCGACTCGCGGGCCGTCCACAAACCGGCCGAGCTGCGCTGCCACAAGGCCATCCTGGCCGCCCGATCCCCGTTCTTCCGGAACTTACTCCTCCGTCGGGCGCGCTCCGGGGAGGAGCTGACGGAGCGGGCGCTTCAGTCGCCCACGTGCATCGTGCTGGACGAGTCTGTGATCCCGCGCCGGTACGCGCGCGTCCTGCTGCACGCCGTCTACCTGGACACGGTCGATCTGGGCTGTATCGTGCGCAGCAGCAGCAGCACCTGCAGCCTCAGCGAGGTCCAGGCCATGGTGGCCGGCAGGAGTCACATGACACTGACGGAGGAGGCCATGGAGATCTACCAGATAGGCCAGTTTCTCGACATGGCCGTCCTGTCGCAGGGTGAGTGGTGGGGGTCGTATGGGAGAGCGCAGCGTTTTTCCATAGCTATCTCATAATGTATGCTCTCTGAATGATCTCTTGTAAATGCACACATATACATGTATGCTGTCACTTCTTGGCATTACAGCACTGCTGGCATGTTGCCGTATGAACCGTCATTATCAATGTACCCGTGCTGGTCAGTGACCAGTGGTCACGTGTCCTCACGGTATTGATCAGCCACTAGGAAGAATTGTTTCACCCAACGTTATCTCCATTACTGGGCAAGAAAATAGAAGCGTTTATTTGTATAATTGCAAAATAGTTTGTTAGCTGCCTGAAACAAGTTTGTGTGGACCCGGAACCCTGATATTTGTCTGATCTATCGTACATGCTAACAATTCCCACACAAGTTTGTAGAGTATGTTTTTTTTAATTTAATTTCTTTTGAAATCATGTACATTTTCAACCATACCCGTACATCTTTTCAGTTTCTTTTGTCATCACATGATACAGTTATGATACTGCCTCATGTGCGGCTCCACTATACTGTCAAATGGGTGACTACTAACTACGAAATTTGAGAGACACGATATAGCGTTTCCTGACTGAAATGGGGGAGACTGGGTCTATAGTCACCGTAACTATGGTAACTTCAAAACATTTCGTCTCTCACGAGGGCCATAAGTATCCGTATCGCTACCACCCCGCTCGGCGCCATTACTTTGCATCCGCCTCTGCACTCGCCGGTACTTACACGGCTGTGTATCGCCTTACAGGTTGTGAGGACATCGTCGCGGAGAGCCTGAGTACGGAGAACCTGGTGTCGGTGCTGCAGTGGAGTCAGGAGGCGCACGGGTCGGCCTGGGTACGACGCCAGGCCCTCCACTTCCTGCGTGAGGAGTTCCAGCAGATCGCCCACTCGTCCATCCTCTGCGAGCTCAGCCGGGAGTACCTGCTGCAGGCCATCAAGTCGGACTTCCTGCAGGCGAGTCTGCTGCGTATAATAGTGTTATCGCTACCCGCCTCCGATCCGCTATGCCATCCCATACAGTGTACTGGTGTAAAAATGCGAGTCTAGTGCGTGTTCTAGTGGTATAGCTGCCTCTCCAATCCGCCATCCCATCCCATACTCATAATGCCCTGGTGTAACAATTGATGCGAACAATGCCATTGGGCATGGTCGGCGCGTAAACCAAGGTTTCCATGGCTGTTACATTTATTATGGAAACACGGATGCTATGCCATATTTGGTTATATTATTTGGCTCGATTGTATGCATTGTCGACGTTAAATTGTCCAGTTTATTGTTCTTATCGACATACTGTTATGCCACTACGTACAATGCCAGTGGGTATGTAAGATAAGAAATATCTGTAATTCATCCCAATACAAAGAGTGTTAGCACCCGCTTATGTTGCTATTTACTTGACTTCACAACCTGCAGGCAGGAGAGTCTGAAGTGCTTGGGGCGGTCTTGAAGTGGGGCGAGCACCAGCTCATACGGCGAATCGAGGAACGAGGTTTGTTCTTGATAAGCGGCCTGTTTGATTATGCTAACATCCACGCTATAAGCGTCGCATGCGTTACCTTCAAAGTTGTTATGGTAACGCTATCTCCACAGTTGTTATCGCAACGTTACTTTTTGAGTTGCTATGACAACTTTACTATCGCAGTTGATATTGCAACGTAACCGACGTAAATGTACATATTTCATAATCCTACAATAGGAAATTATGTAAATGCGGTGGCAGTTACCTTCACTTTTGCTATGGTAACGCTACCTTCGCAGCTGCTATGACAACGTTACTTTCACAGTTGCTATGGCAACATTACCTTCACAGTTGCTTTGGCAACGTTACCGCGTAAATGTACATGTTCCATAATCGTACAATGCATGCGGTGGTAGTTACGACAATGGTTGCGCTGCCCAGTGTACGCAATTCCCTTTACAATGCCTAGCAACGCCTTTCAGTAATGAGATACCGTATAAAGAGCAGGTATCAACACCTGTACAGTTACCTTTCCAGAGCCGAACATTCTGAGTCACACGGCTCACAGCATCAGCAAGAAGGGCATCAAGAAGCGCGACCTCAACGACCTTGAGCTGCGCGAGATCCTGCGCGACTTGCTGCCGCACGTGCGCACCGACCACATTTTGCCGGCCAACCACGAGGGCCTGCACGGCGCGGTGAAGCGGGGGCTGCTTAGCCGGCCCCCCTCCCACATGCTGGCGGACGAGGCCTGCGGGGGCGGCCACGGCGGGGGCGGCAACAACGCCGGGGCCTGGGTGCGCGGCAAGCACAGCGGCATGTTCGTCAAGCCGCGGTTCTTCACGCCCTACTACGAGGAGGCCAAGGTGGGTGCCGCGACGCTGGCGTCGCGCGGGTGGGTTGGTTGGTGATATATTCAGGACCGCTTTTGGTCATATCGCGTCAATGGGAGAAGGAAGGGAGAGTGGAGCCATGTCCCTGGCAGTACCCAGTCGCCTCTCTACCTAATGATCCTATACGTATATGGGTCGAAGATGTAGCGGTAATTTCATCCACAAACTCCCATAATAAGTGTCATGTTTTCTCTTGTTCTTCTCAGGCCGTGTTGGAGGAGCAGCTGTCTCAGGTGCAGGAGACTGAGGTTGTGCGCCTGCGCACGGTCCACATGTCCAACATTCCAGACACGCTGTACATGGTGGAGGAACGCTGCTGCTACTCGCCCTGTTACAGCAGGGTCACGCCCGTCTCCACGGCAACCGTCGACATTATAGCGGGAACCATTCCAGGTGAGACACCCGTGACGGCACAAAGTCAGCCACTGTGATGTAACAATGGATTGTTGTTATAGATACGCTCATTGCATATATATTAGGCGAATATTGTTGTAACCATTATGTGAGTTATTTTAATGTACACGTTGATTGCGTGGTGAGAAGCCCATAGCATGTATAATTCATCAAAATTAATACAAGTGACGCATGCAACAGACATATCGAAAAGGTCCGGTTACAAATTAGTTCCTTGTAGCGTTTCAATCCTAAATGAACTAACGTTGCTGACTTATATAGGTCTTTCACTGTATTTGCTTCCTGGCCAGAACTTATCGTTAATTGGTTGACTACATTCTGCAGTCAGTAATTCATTTGTAAAAGTTGTAATCTTACGGACTCCCGGGTTGTTTCAGTGCCTGACGATGAGACTCACCAAATGATGCTGAAGCGAGAATCAGACCTGCAGGCCAGTAAGCTGGTGCAGCGTGCCTACTCGCTGCCTTACTCTGACCTGCACCAGGTCTGCCAGCTGATCAGACTGCGGGTCGTCCGGGAGTTCGGGTTGCCGGACTGCTCCACGGAGCTGCTCCATGCCGCTCCGGGCGCCAGTCACTCACATGACCTGCTCTCCGAGGCCAGGTTAGTATCACCCGCGCCCCCCTCACCTCCTCCCCTCTCAACACTCGGTGACGATCCGCTCCGTCGCGCGTTAAAATTATTGCCGTTAATAGAGGGGAAATATTGCTATTAATACTGAATTCCTAGTTTACAAATCAATCTTTGCCATAACATAAGGTTATTTCAACCGCACCGTCATGCACACAGTGCTTCGACGCGCCGGTAAATCTCACACCGAAGGTGCGACTTCTACACCGGTGCGACTTATATACGGCTTAATTAATTTTTTTGACCGTATGTTTTGGGACACCCAGGTTTGTAATTATTTTTCGGGTGTCCCAAAACATACGTAAATGACGGTAAGTCTAAATATCAAAATCGGCTGGTGCGACTTATACAGCGGTGCGACTTATACCCCGGAAATTACTGTATTTATAACAGCGAATAGTTAGCCTGTCGTGTGTCCTCATACTGTTGCCCGGCCAATGCGATGTGTATCCCCTGTGTCGTATAGAGTAGCTTTACTAAATGGGTAATGTAATTGATATATGTACAATCAATGTAAAGGTATAACCCCTGTAACATATAACGTATCTTTATTACATTGCTAATGTAATTGATATCCAATCACTTGTGAGGGTATATCCCCTGTGGCATGTAGCATATATTTATTACATGGGTAATGTTATTGATATACAATAACATTAAGGCTATATCCCCTGTGACATATTGAATATCTGCATGAGTAATGTTATTGAGATACAATAACTTTTAGGTTATATCCCCTGTGACATTACGTATCTTTACTGCATGAATAATGTTATTGATATACGATAACTTTTAGTGTTTATCCCCTGTCA
Organism: Arenicola marina; assembly: GCA_964019135.1. Lineage (NCBI taxonomy): Eukaryota > Metazoa > Annelida > Polychaeta > Arenicolidae > Arenicola > Arenicola marina. The sequence continues at coordinate 5,063,732 of OZ025252.1, read as the reverse complement.
CAATGATATCTATATCCCATCAATTGTTTCTAATGGAATCTCTCTCGCTACCCTCAGATACGTGACACCCCCGCGGCGCAACCAGCCCTCGCGCTATCCGCTCGGCATGCCGATGAGCCGCCAGGCGGTGCCACTGCAGCTGGTGCCCCAGCACGGCCACTGGAGCAGCCCGGCCTACAGGCTGCAGGGCCGGGCGGCGGGGGGTAGGGGCCGCGGGGGCCTCGAGCCCAAGGCCTGCCCCTCCACGCCAGTCTCCCCTTCCCGCTCCAGAGGCTCGCCAGTCGAGGTCAGTAAGGAGCAACGCTCATTCAGTGTGTCTTTGGCCAGTCGTTTATGTCCTTGAACCGTCATTTGTGTCCTTGAACGGTCATTTGTGTCCTTGATCAGTAATGTTTTGTCCTGGGCCAGTCGTTTATGTCCTTGAACCGTCGTTTGGTCAGCCAGTTTTGTCATTCGTCAGTCGTTTATGTGCTTGAACAATCATTTGGTCAGTCAGTTTTTTCCTTGGTCAGTCGTTTATGTCCTTGAACAGTCATTTGGTCAGTCATTTTTGTCCTTGGCCAGTAATTTTTGTCCTTGAGCAATCATTTGGGTCCTTGAGTCCGTCATGTGTGTATTTTGGAGTTGGTAATGATTGTGATCCCTAGAGAGCACGATACCAAGACGATAATCGAGAAACCTGACCAACTTTAACATTCTGGCTGTGATGTATCTGTTCATGTCGTATTTCGGTGTATGAACTGTCTCTTTGCGTCTTATAAGTTGTATGTCACGCACTGTTCCCATCAAATCTATTCTATGATGATTCTATGTCTTTGATGGTACCTAAGATCCAATTATTTTGAATGGTATCGTCTCTTATAATGCTTCATAATGACCGTCGTTATTGTTTTATTTTTTTGTAGAAGGAGCCAAGTATCTGCAGTGATAGCATACTCAGCGAGTTCATGCCAGACATCGCCATGGCAACCTCGTCACTCAACCAACTCAGCCTGCAACCGCCCGACCTTGACCTTGACCTGTCCCACCACCAGCCCCAGGCTGGCCCCGACCTTGAACTTGACCTTGGGGATGGTACGAATCACGGCACGCAGAGTAGTAGTCACTCAGGTCACGGAACGCTTTACATCTAAAGGCCGAGCCCTGGCGGCAGGATATCATCAACCTGGTTCCCTGTGGCCAACAGGCAACCAGCTTAGCTAGCTAGAACTATTTTTTTACGACATCCAGCGATGGGGATCTGATCAAAAAGAGATTTGAACCCGGCTCCAAGCCCCTTTACAACTCGAAGCTGGGACACGTGACCAAGCTGTCTCCTGGTAATGAACTTACATCAAAGAAGCAGGGAACCAAGTCTAGCCTGCCGGTAATACTATGTGCTATCTCTTTAAGTCAAGATCTCAGCTTGGCTTGGCTGGTTCCCCTGTTTATAGGTCACACATAAGATTGGTTTTCCTGGCGTCCGGCTCAAATTGCTCACTCGGACAAACCACGTGACATCAAATAGCGGCCTACTGAATAACGATTCTGATGGAAGGGAAAATAATACGCCTGTGTACTTGTTCTATGATGCTACTTGTACTGGAACTAAGTCTGCCATAGAACTGGGGAATTGGCAGTGCCAAAAACACCTATTCCTGACTAGGCTGAGCAACAATGTAAGTGTTCTGTGTATACGAGGTAGAGATTGGTAGACCACCAGCACAGCTCATGAGAACTGGTCCGTTAGCTGCTTTCAGTAGAATGGCTCTGTTCTGTCATCCCAAGCGGTAAAAGTGAGTCTTATGTTGAACGGCGCGAGGGATCTGCTTCTATGTGAACACAAGATCAATCTGTTAACTTTTATATAAAGAACAAGTCCTTGCCCGTTATGCAGCGTAGTTACTAAATGCCGATGGGCTGGGCTGTATAACAAATGTGAGCCAAAAATGTAGCGCCTTAAATATTTAAACCAGTCGCATAAATTTACTGGATTTGGCGAGAGATGTTTGTGGGGAAAGGAGGAGGGGTGGTGGGGGGGGGGGGGGGGGAGGGGATGCGGGAGGAGTGCGGTGGGCTTGGGTCGGAGGTCTGAATTGTGGTTGTCGAGTTCGGTTGGTTTTGCAGTGGTCACTCTTATAGACGGGTCTGCCTGCTGTGTTTTAACTCACTAACGCCAACCTGGAGAATGCTCCATGCGGGCGACGCCCAGCTGGTACCGACAGGGTTCGGTCGCCATTGTGTATGTATGGGTTCGTAATGCATGTATCGTCAGGTAGTCGTCGGGAGACTGTCAATGGGAGTGGCTGCGTTGTCTGTTTGTTAAGCTGAATGTTGTGTCTCAAACCGTTTGTTGCAATAAGTGCTCATTAATATAACATACAATAATTGCCTCGAGCCCCCATCCAAACAAAATTATATGTAGGGGAGAGGCGAAGGTGGAATTAATGTTGTGTATATAGGATGTTAAGCCGGTTCATGTAAACAATTTCACGGGAAATTATGTTGTGCAGGTTTTCACACACGTTCTGAGCTATGACAACCAACTGTGATGTGCTTCTCTCTCTTTATTAATACTTTCTGAACGATTTGACGGCTAGACCCTTGAAGGGGTTTCCAGTGATCAGGTGGGGTTGGGGTCCTGGATGTTCTAGAAGCCGGGAATATTCTTAAACAGTTTACTCTCAACGTATAATATAAGTGGTGAAAATGTTTCCGTCTGGGGGATTCTTCTAACTCGGGATGGGGTTGGTCAGCGCTGGCGCCACCTGGCGTCTGTAGGAAACATCGCTCTCGGGAGATTTATGCAAATTTTTATAGCTTATCTCAAGGAAATCCAAGAAAAACTGCTGCTTCAGTTGTTTAACGTCTGAAGGTTGTTTGATGCTAAGGTCATCCAGCGCTTGTAAATCCTCAGAGGATCTGTTCGACCACTGACCTTGACCCCTACCACTAAACCTTGGTGTTCAATTTAACGATCTAACTAAGCTGGTCTGTGTTAATGCAACCCTTAATGTATGTATCTATTATATAACACTGGGTTCAAAGATGGGATCCACATATATATATATTTATTGTCGTTCTGTCTTCATTTTTGGCGAATGCAGTTTCTTGGCATCTGGTCACAATGCGTTTTCTACAATTCAATCAAACAGTGAATTCTTCAAACAAGAGGATCATTGTTTACAATCGAAGGAAAAGGAAACCTGTATTCACTACCATAATCAAAAGTTTTCTTCGCCTATCGACTATCACATCAGTTCCATATGTGATTACATTACCATGAGGAATATAGCTTACAGTGAACCAGAGAAATTTAATATCACACACTGGTCCATGACAACACTCAAATATCCCCACTTGCACGTGCTCGGACGGACCAATTCCAGGATATGTTTAAGAGGAAGACACGGGGTTTCAGTTTTATCCTTAACACAACGACTGTTATATCCTGTTTGGCGTATACATACCATGGCACACAACACCATCACCGTTAATATTCCACATATAGATAATATAATAAGGTGTATAGTATCACACTCTTATCTTACGTAAACCATGCGTGTACATACGTATATTCCTCATTCATTACATTAATCGCCTCCCCTTGCAAGTCAAACGGGACAAAAAGAGCGACAATTTACCGATTATTGCCTACATCAAAAGTATGCATATCATTGAATATTCACACCAATGTTTGGCAGTGGAGAGAGTTTGGGGGGTCCATTAAGGCCCATGTGCTCCTAGAGCCTAAAAGCTCTAGCTCATATGCTGACCTGTATACTAACAGATATACGGTCGACGCATATGGCGGACCGAGTGTCATAAGATCAGACCCACCACGGCAGAAGGAAGTTGCTTGAAGGCAGGCGTCTGACAGTGGGACTACTTTAATATTGATGATTAAACTGAGAGCGGAGATTATAAAGCTGTGTGACCACTGCGAACATGAGTACTTGGTGATACATCCGCACCCGTCAGGCATTCACAGTCGTCCTGGACGCGGGACATACTGCAGAATGGGTGGGTGATAAACAAATGAAGCTTTAAGCCCATTTAAAGTCACATTTCATCTTATTATTAACATATTTGCAATACATTTCAGTCGATTATCTAAAGCATTTCCAACATGTGTACTGTCACACACACATTCAGACCATTTCTTCATGCACGTACCTTTCAACCCATTTCAGCTCATTGTTTTCACCTTTTTAGCTTCCATCTCCTTCACTGATACACTATCCATACAATTCAGCTCATATATTTTATCCCAAACCCAATGCTTAGGGTTTCGGGAGCGACAGTTGTACTAGTAATTGCTTCGTTATCGATGATTGTCTCCTCATTATGCATCATTTTACAACACAGTTCGTGCCACACATTTAGTATTAGAGGCCATGAATAACACTGCAAAGACCCAAAAACCTCGTATGAAACTGCACGACAGCTGCAAGCGAAACAAGTCTCCCACCCAGTCATTAATATAAAAAACATGGATACAACATATATATCGGGTTTGGCACCACGTGGTTGGGGGTCATAGCGAGTCCCGGGTTTGGCTATCACAGTAGTACACATCACAGCAAATGCTTAATAGCGCTGGAATGTAAAGCTAAATCATCACAGACATTGGCTTGTGGCGAGGCAACAGGCCATCGAATAATGCATATTAACGCGGCAAAGATATGATAATACTCTTGAGGTACTCCGGGGGAGGAGGGGGGGGGTGGGTATACATCTATGGAATTATTCATAATTTACCCACCCGTCGCTGCAGTATTATTAGCCAAACGTACTTGGGTTCGCGTAGTATCTAATAAGCCAACTGTTATATATAGAATTTATGATCACTGATGGGGCCATCTGTTTGATTATCGTCTATAGCGGTTCGCCAATGATGACAAGGGACTTCCTGTTAAAGTTCCCGCCACGTGACTGCCGAAGGTCAAACCGCCCCATCGGTCAAGATCAGCCTTAGACGTTGAAGGCGGGAAAATTACATGCCGATATTCTATCATATGGGATATAATACTAAGTCCTCGAGGGTCAAGGAATTATCTCGCGTTCCCTCTTGAAATTCATGAACAATTCTCACAATCCATGTATTCGATAGTGCAGCTATAGAGCGGCTTAAACATATCCCGTTATAGTGAACTCCTTGTTGTAAAACTCACGTCAAGTCCATGTCGATAAGTTAAAGATGAGTACGATCTGTTATACGCACGAATTACACTCCAGACGTTAAAAACAGACAGAACAGCTAAACCTTAATATCCATAGAGGGCCGTCTGCCAACTAGTGAGGAGTCACCTCCCCCTCCGATAGAGGGCGCTGGCTGACTGCTGAGGCTGGTCCGGCCTCGTGGGTAGCCTAGGCTACTCTGCCGGCTGGTTAAGGTAGACTCACGCCGAACCGACTCCACTTCTTCCATACCAACGCCCTCCTGAAACGTAGGGAGACTTTGGTGAACTATTCGATTTGAACTGTTGCTGGTACATGGATACGTTAGCTAGCTGGGACAATGAACTGCGTGACCCAGATGCAGGTGCCAGGGTTCGATCCAATGACCTGTGGGCATGCAGCTCAGCCTGCTTACCAGCTCAGCAAGGGATGTTATTTTTCTCGAGAAAATAGAAAAGTGAGGTGAAGGGTATGTTTGTGTATGTTACAGAAAAGAAATATACCTAAGAATTTTTAAGGCATTAATTCACCGTATGCTTCGAAATATAGCTAACAACTAAATTTATTAGACAAGAGATCGCCGCGTCCGAAAGAATACATTCTACTTGATACCTCACCCCGCCCCCTGTAGTCTTACCTTCCACTTGATGCCGTCACCGATGGAGTAGGTGATGGCGGTGATGGCCGTGCCTCGCGGCAGCTCCGGGAGCGCCAGCCGTTGAGCGGAGGGCGAGCGCCACTGAACCAGGTCCTCCAAACGTCTCAGCCGCTCACGTTCCTTGCGTGTCACTACGCGTGAACATACACCAAAAGTTCAATTAATTAACCTCTTATTTATATATTTAACAATATGATATTTATAATATATTAGTATTGATCGCCTTTAAGAATTAGTATTGTTATACTTATGACCTAATTATCAATTATGCATATGACCTAATTATCAATTGTGCATATGACCTAATTATCATTATGCATATGACCTAATTATCATTATGCATGACATAATTATCAATTATGCATATGACATAATTATCAATTATGCACATGACATAATTATCAATCATGCATATGACATAATTATGCATTATAGGCATTAATAATAATTGATCTTTGTTTCATATTTGTGTAGCAGTGATAAAGAACGCCTGCTTGGAAAACTCAAATTCTTGCCACACTCGCACAGTTTCTTCGCCACCACTATCACTTATAATTGCGCGAATTCCCAAGTGTTTGGCACGGTGATCTCGGGTGAATGCGATGTGACTCACGAGGTGGAGAGTCCGTGTACGGGGTGCCGGTGCTCTGCAGGAAGCCCGCCCAGTAGGGCAGCAGCAGACGGAACAGGTGCACCTGGGCCTCGTCAAAGATGGTCGACTGCACCTCCTTGCCGCTCAGGTAGCGCTGCGCACCACGCGAGCATCGCTGGTGAAGGTCATTGGGAATGTCAACCTGGAACGCCGGTACGAATACCGATGGGTACCTGTTGTCAAATGATTATCTGCAGACACGATTTCTGCACTATTATTTCACAAGGTTCCTCTACAGATGCTGCAAGAACTATTAGCTGTGCGTCCCGCATATTGGTCGGTTGGTTGTATATTCAGGAAGCTTTAACCACTTTTGGTCATATCGCGTCAATGGGAGAAGGACGGGAGAGTGGAGCCATGTCCCCGGGGGTATAACCCCATAATCTTTGCGAAGAAAAGACATGGGATATTTATTATGCGACCACACAGACATGGCCACAGCAGGGCTTGAACCACGGATCGACGTGCCGTTAGGTTCTCAGGTGACCAGAGCACTGAATGTCAGTGCTCTAGCCCTCTGAGCTATAGGGCCGGCCCCGTCCTCCATATTGATCTCGGTCTCTCTTAAGAGCATTACCATATGAGAAACAACATTTCCGATACTTTATAAACATACAATTATGCTCAGATCGAGTTTAGCATGGTAAGTAAAGACACATCGATGTTTAATCTAGGTGAAACAGTCGCTATTAACCTAGCTACGTTTCCTCTTAGTATTATCTGGAAATCCGTGTGTAATTGCACGATGTATCTATACTGTGGCAACACACAAAGATTCGAGTTTCACTCGTGTTTGTACGAGTAGCTCCATGAATCTGACCTGCAAGGCTGGTTGTGTGGACGACTCCAGGTAGGCATCCAGGATGGATTGCACCTTCCGTCGCAGCATCTCCTCGTCGGAGAAGGAATGGCTCAAATCCTGTGTCACCAACCAAACAAATATCAACGTGAGATACCTCGTATTTAGTCATCTGGTTAGATGTTCATTTCACTTTATGACTTGTCGTTCAAATTAGGCCACAATGATTACCAATTGGTTAAGGAGTTATATACTGGCATCCACTTAGAGGGGTCACTAAGCAAGCAAACATATAAGGGTTCATTGCATTCTTAATGATTTGGCATACAACGCTACCGTTTTATAATTCAATCAACAGATATAGCCCTCTATTCAAAAGGATAAACAACAAAAGGGTAGCGAGTAAACAAATGAGAGACAATAGCTTTGTTCATTACCTTGCCCACACATACCAGCATGCATACCGCGCTTACTACTGCTAAATACAAATGTCAATCTACAGATATATAATCATCCACCTAAGAAAGCATTGCTTTATCCTTTACTTTGCCACCCACGTAATGACGACGACACCGTTGAACGCCATGCACCTCCCTGGCGTCGCTCTGAGACGAGAGGGTAACGCAATATAACAAATCTCTGGAGGATGTAGTCCATCAATATACATGATCTAGTACAACCCAATAAGTGGCCTCCCCACGACCAGACAGACCTTAAACTTCTGGACCTCGCAGTAGAATAGCAGGTCCCTGTCGAGGTAGGGGTAGCCGTCGTCATCCCCGTGGTGCACCAGGTACTTGTAGAAGTGCAACATCTGCAGCGGCAGTCGCCCCGCCGACGCCCGACTCAAGGCCATCAGGAAGTTGACCTTGTCCTCACGACTGGGCTGCGCGCGACCGTCCACCTGGCAACGACCAAGAACGCAACCAATGGTTAGACACGATTTTGTTTGACCGTGCAGTTTCAACATCAATTTAGGTCCGGACGGAATATTGTCCATATAGTACGTAGGCCGCAATTAGCAACCATGCCTATTTAATAGGATGCTTCCATCGTTCAGATAAAGTTTCAGAATGATAATTTTTAAAAGATGAAAATGCTGCTATAATACAAGATTATTCTAGCAAGAGCACTTGAAACTATCCTATTTAACGCATCATATATGAACTTACAGTTTCTGAAAAACACATGCTTCATTCCACTATTACATGCTATGTTGATATCGAATGATTGTAACATAAACTGGTAAATAGTGATATTTAACATTAATTTAATCAACGTTGTGAACATGAACGGCCTTATAACTAACGGCCTAGTGGCGTGACACGAGCTAACATAACGTGGTTATTGAATAAGTTTCACTGCTTCGCATTATCATACAATGTATGACAAGTCCGTTGCAAAGACGAAAGCTTGATCATTTATTAATCCATTATTATATTTACGATATATATATATATATATATATACCGGTACAGGAAAATTATGCCTTGCGTTGAGGTTGAACATTAAAGTTATGGTTAAAGATGTGTTATGCTTTGAACAGACAAACGGGCTGAATAACTACAGGGAAGTAATGGTGAGAGTTAGTCAACAACTGTGCCTCTTTACCTATCAGACTCTGAAACTGGATGAAACTGCAACAAAACGTATCGAAGTGGAAGTGGAAAGGAAACATATGAAATTATTACGGGTGGCGAGAGAGCCTCGGCGGGAATGCCACTTAATTAGATAAGAACCCGTTGCTAGAGAGGGTTTCGAGCTTGACCGAAACATACTGTATATTTACAATTTGCACACTGGTAAGAAGATGGCCTTTTATTTCTGTGTATATTATACTTATCATGAATTGTCTTAGGGTTATATTATAGGTTATATTGGTTAGAGGTACGAAAAAGCACAAGGTATACAAGTGTAAATGAAAGGGATTTGTTTGTTGCAGAGCAGCCCTGGAGCCAGGAACTCTGGGATCGAGATGGCGTATAGCACTTTCCCGAAAGGTAGACAAAGCACATCAAGTCATATAGATTCATAAACCAATAGGACATACAAACGCTACGCTGGAAAAATAAACAATCAGTTGGTGTGAACCGTCGATATACTTATGTTAACTTTGTAACTGATACATGATAAGGAGATCACAGATTTTGTGAGTATAGATAATGAGATCAATAATTATAATCTTGGTCACAGATCACAGATCTTGAGATCACAGATCATAGATCTTGAGATCACAGATCATAGATCTTGAGATCACAGATCATAGATCTTGAGATCACAGATCATAGATCTTGAGATCACAGATCATAGATCTTGAGATCACAGATCTTGAGATCACAGATCTTGAGATCACAGATCTTGAGATCACAGATCTTGAGATCACAGATCTTGAGATCACAGATCTTGAGATCACAGCTCATAGATCTTGAGATCACAGATCATAGATCTTGAGATCACAGATCTTGAGATCACAGATCATAGATCTTGAGATCACAGATCATAGATCTTGAGATCATAGATCTTGAGATCATATATCTTGAGATCATAGATCTTGAGATCATAGATCTTGAGATCATAGATCTTGAGATCATAGATCTTGAGATCATAGATCTTGAGATCATAGATCTTGAGATCATAGATCTTGAGATCATAGATCTTGAGATCACGGATCATAGATCTTGAGATCACGGATCATAGATCTTGAGATCACAGATCATAGATCTTGAGATCACAGATCATAGATCTTGAGATCACAGATCATAGATCTTGAGATCACAGATCATAGATCTTGAGATCACAGATCATAGATCTTGAGATCACAGATCTTGAGATCACAGATCTTGAGATCACAGATCTTGAGATCACAGATCTTGAGATCACAGATCACAGATCTTGAGATCACAGATCACAGATCTTGAGATCACAGATCTTGAGATCACAGATCATAGATCTTGAGATCACAGATCATAGATCTTGAGATCACAGATCATAGATCTTGAGATCACAGATCTTGAGATCACAGATCTTGAGATCATAGATCTTGAGATCATAGATCTTGAGATCATAGATCTTGAGATCATAGATCTTGAGATCATAGATCTTGAGATCATAGATCTTGAGATCATAGATCTTGAGATCATAGATCTTGAGATCATAGATCTTGAGATCACGGATCATAGATCTTGAGATCACGGATCATAGATCTTGAGATCACAGATCATAGATCTTGAGATCACAGATCATAGATCTTGAGATCACAGATCATAGATCTTGAGATCACAGATCAGATCACAGATCAGATCACAGATCAGATCACAGATCAGATCATATGTCAGATCATATGTCAGATCACAGATCAGATCACAGATCAGATCACAGATCAGATCACAGATCAGATCACAGATCAGATCACAGATCAGATCACAGATCTTGAGATCACAGATCTTGAGATCACAGATCTTGAGATCACAGATCTTGAGATCACAGGTCTTGAGATCACAGATCTTGAGATCACAGATCTTGAGATCACAGATCTTGAGATCACAGATCTTGAGATCACAGATCTTGAGATCACAGATCTTGAGATCACAGATCTTGAGATCACATATCTTGAGATCACATATCTTGAAATCTCAGATCTTATACGACGAATGGACAGAAAGCACTGTGGAAGCAGGAGACATTATGCGACAGCGAGACATATGCACAGTAGAAGGATTGAAAATACGAGGATTGGCCACCTTTTTGGCACATTTGACTGAACCTGTTTTGAGACTGTACACGAGAGGCTACACGAGAGATGCTAGCTGACGGGGCGTCGCCCTTCCCACCTTGGTCCTGGCTCCACTGCGCTCCCTCCGCTGCGCAGAGCTGTCGTTCCGCGTGAGCCCCCCGGGCTGAGCTGTCCCCTGGGCGTGGGCGTCGTCGTGGGTCCCGGCCTGACCCTGAGCCCCCCCGCCGGGACCGGGAGTGAGGGCCGGGACGCTGCCCCCCCTGCCGCCCGCCGCCCCCTTGCCACCCGCAGCCGCCGGCGGGTGGGGGGCGTGCACCGCCCTGTCCGGCCCGTAGGCCATCTGGAGGACCTCGGGGGGCACATTGGCCAGCTCATCGGCCAGCGATAAGCCATCGCCCTCTTGGCTGTGACCGCCGCTTGGTGGCGTGGCGGAGGCGGAGGCCGAGGCGCGGGACTGGCGCGGCGGCTAAAGGTGTGAAACAGCCGGTACAAGCAAACCACGCACGGTGCCTGGAGTGAATTGAGCTCCCACTGTCAACTATGGCTGTCGATCCTGTCCTAGTTTAATCATCGCAATGCAGTCGGCTGTCTCACCGGCCTTCACCCAAAGCTAAATCTAATCAAGCTAAAGTTTCTTCAGTTGCAGACATGCTACTTAAAGATAATGACGAAATGAGGGTTTGGACCTGCCATAAACCTTCACCAAGTTCTGTTTTTGGGGAATCCAACCAACGAATGTGAACCCAAGAAACCTTCTCGGTTAATGAGATCCACGAAGCAATCACCAGATTTGCCCCTGTTGGAATAACAACTGCGCAACTTTGTGCATAAGAATTGGGAAAGTTCCCGGTAGAATAAAATGGGGTTGGGTGTAATTTTTTTGATGCAGGTGCAATTGTTCGAACCCACGACCTGTTGATCTGCAGCTCCGCCTGCTTACCAAGGGGGCCAGGGAGACTTTCCTCCAGGGTTCGAACCCACGACTTGTTGACCTGCAGCTCAGTAAGCAACTATTGGGAGCTATAGGGAGGCTCCCTCGCCTCTGTTGAAGGCGAAGACGAGGCAAGTATGACCTCAAGTGCTTAGCAACCGACATCAAACTAGACAACACTTCGACTATATGTCGCCCGGTAACAATGTCCTTTAGTCATTTATATACACCAGGAACTTACTAAAGGTAATTTATATATAATCACTAAAGGAAATGTATATATAACTACTAAGTGCAAATTGTAAATAATTACCAAATGTAATTAATATATAATTAAAAAATGTAAATTATATATAATTACATTTAAAATTATATACATTATAACTACTACAGGTAATTTATATATAACTACGATGGGTCATTTATACATGTACATATAATTACTAAAGGTAATTTATATATAATTACTAAAGGTAATTTATATATAATTACTAAAGGTAATTTATATATAATTACTAAAGGTAATTTATATATAATTTCTAAAGACGTTTTTGTTAACACATAATGGAAACCACGTTAAAACAACCTTTATGCCACGGCTATTAAAAGGGCTTAAATACCACGCCACACATGTTAGCATTACATAACACACACACACATATCCATTCGCTGTCGAATGTTAAACATAATTACCCCAATTAAAACACGTGATTAGAATCGATGCTAAAACTAACGTACGTTTAACATCATAAAGAGCTACAACGCCCTATGTTAGCAAACTGTCTCATGGAATCTTGCCTCTGTGGCATGGTCCGTGAAATTAATGGCACGTCAATCCAAGGTATTCGTGGAGAGCGGATGTCGTGATTATAGAGGTCAATCAGCTTTCGTCTCCCAGTTTCGGGTTTATCGATCTAAGACCAATTGTGAGGCAAAATTCCACGATCATCACTTCATTAGATCAATCGAGATGTAAACAAATGCACTTCCAGACACTCAAAAAAAAAGTGTAGCCGCATTCCAAAAAATTATTGCGCAGTAAAGACTAGGTGGGCCAACCTTTCCTGGCTTCAGGCTTCGCTTCTTCTGTGCCCCAAGCATGGACAATTCAGCCCCTTGCAAGGCAAACTCGGTCTTCAGCAGAGCTGCCATGGCCTTCTGATCCAGACCCATCTCATCCGCCTGGCTCTGGGGAAATAACCATAGTTATGTCGCACGGTGATATCTAGGTCTCAAGTATAGAAGTAATCATAATACATTTCATTCATTATGCTGAAGCAAAGTGAGTGTTTACCCCGTTTACGGTCAGAAATTACAAACCAAGGTTTCCTTTCGCCGATGGTTTTAATATTGTATTTACTTTATGCATATACGGGTTTATGCTTGATGCAAAACGGAAACAATTATATCAATGCTAGCTTAAGTTGAGACGTAAGTGTAATAACTGAACTATTAATGCATTAAGAGGTAAGGTACCTGGAGGAAAGCGTCGAAGGCAGCCTGCAGTTTGGGTTGTAGGTGGTGCTGGATGTCCCGCAGGGTGGGGGTACGGGGGCGGTCACGATCGTGCTTCAGTCGTCCCTGGAGCTTCTCTGTGAGAGGTACCCACCTCCGACAGCCAGCAGTCAGGTACGTCCTGTAAAGTCATTACATAATTACATGATCCCTGGAGCTTCTCTGTGAGAGGTACCCACCTCCGACAGCCAGCAGTCAGGTACGTCCTGTAAAGTCATTACATAATTACATGATCCCTGGAGCTTCTCTGTGAGAGGTACCCACCTCCGACAGCCAGCAGTCAGGTACGTCCTGTAAAGTCATTACATAATTACATGATCCCTGGAGCTTCTCTGTGAGAGGTACCCACCTCCGACAGCCAGCAGTCAGGTACGTCCTGTAAAGTCATTACATAATTACATGATCCCTGGAGCTTCTCTGTGAGAGGTACCCACCTCCGACAGCCAGCAGTCAGGTACGTCCTGTAAAGTCATTACATAATTACATGATCCCTGGAGCTTCTCTGTGAGAGGTACCCACCTCCGACAGCCAGCAGTCAGGTACGTCCTGTAAAGTCATTACATAATTACATGATCCCTGTTGCTTCTCTGTGAGAGGTACCCACCTCCGACAGCCAGCAGTCAGGTACGTCCTGTAAAGTCATTACATAATTACATGATCCCTGGAGCTTCTCTGTGAGAGGTACCCACCTCCGACAGCCAGCAGTCAGGTACGTCCTGTAAAGTCATTACATAATTACATGATTCCTGGAGCTTCTCTGTGAGAGGTACCCACCTCCGACAGCCAGCAGTCAGGTACGTCCTGTAAAGTCATTACATAATTACATGATCCCTGGAGCTTCTCTGTGAGAGGTACCCACCTCCGACAGCCAGCAGTCAGGTACGTCCTGCAAAGTCATTACATAATTACATGATCCCTGTAGCTTCACTGTGAGAGGTACCCACCTCCGACAGCCAGCAGTCAGGTACGTCCTGCAAAGTCATTATATAATTACATGATCCCTGGAGCTTCTCTGTGAGAGGTACCCACCTCCGACAGCCAGCAGTCAGGTACGTCCTGTAAAGTCATTACATAATTACATGATCCCTGGAGCTTCTCTGTGAGAGGTACCCACCTCCGACAGCCAGCAGTCAGGTACGTCCTGTAAAATCATTACATAATTACATGATCCCTGTTGCTTCTGTGTGAGAGGTACCCACCTCCGACAGCCAGCAGTCAGGTACGTCCTGTAAAGTCATTACATAATTACATGATCCCTGGAGCTTCTCTGTGAGAGGTACCCACCTCCGACAGCCAGCAGTCAGGTACGTCCTGTAAAGTCATTACATAATTACATGATCCCTGGAGCTTCTCTGTGAGAGGTACCCACCTCCGACAGCCAGCAGTCAGGTACGTCCTGTAAAGTCATTACATAATTACATGATCCCTGTTGCTTCACTGTGAGAGGTACCCACCTCCGACAGCAAGCAGTCAGGTACGTCCTGTAAAGTCATTACATAATTACATGATCCCTGGAGCATGTCATTGATATAGTCCTTATAAATACAGTCATTACATAATAAACATCGTCCTTAAGAAACAAATTGATGACATACATAATCGTGTCAAAACTTGAAATGCGGCTTATTTGTTAAAACGTATAATAAAGTAGATAAGTAAATAGTTATATTTGGATAATAGACGCGACGCATGTATTTTTAGTTTCGAAAAAGTATTTCGTTTCGCATCAATGGCCCTCAGTCGCCTTGCTTGGACCGGATTGGTCGATCTTACTGGTGGATGGACTTGGCCTGCGAGTCTCTCTTCTGTCGGCCATTACGACTCTCAGACGGTATGCTGGAGAAGGTATCGATGTCCAGGTAGAGATTGTACACGTGGTTCGCCGCCTTCTCCGCCTGGTCCACCAAATATTTCCTGAACAACGCCATCAGCCTGCCCGAGAGATCCACACAAGTTGAGCGCCGGGACTAACAACGGATATCTGGGCTCAGCAGTTGGAAACGGCCGGGCCGAATATTTCGTCCAGCTATATGATCGTGTCCTATTACCCTGGCCGTGGCGAACTTACGGGCCCAGAAATTTGGAGGAATCTGCGTCACCGTCCGGTTCGAATTATTATATGTTTTTTCGCTTTGATGCATGTTTCGAAGTTTCTTTGTAATTTTCGTATAACGTTACTAACCAAACATCGTTACACCGATTTAAGACGCCAAACCCAAGGAGCTTCACATAAGACATATCCCTAAAGCTCCATCATTTGTGAAATCGAGAGCTCTGAAGTATTGTCTTACCTTTCACGTTACATGGCCATAACACTTACCCTTTGTTCTGCACAGAGTCGATGAATTTGGGCAGTTGTTGTTCCTCCTCAATGACACCGAGCGGCTGGCCACGTGACCCGCCCTGCCGACTGGTTGTCGTGGAGGTCGTGTCGGAGCCTTCGTCGCCTGACTGGGAGGACGTCTGGAAGATCAGGTCAGCACGGAGTGGTACAGGTCAAGATACAGCCGTGTACACGGAACATAGCAAGGTCAGGTCAGCACCGAGTGGTAGATGTCAAGATACAGTCGTGTACATGGAACATAGGCAGGTCAGGTCAGCACCGAGTGGTAGAGGTCAAGATCCAGCCGTGTACATGGAACATAGCAAGGTCAGGTCAGCATCGAGTGGTAGAGGTCAAGATACAGCCGTGTACATGGAACATAGGAAGGTCAGGTCAGCACCGAGTGTTACAGGTGAAAATACAGCCGTGTACACGGAACATAGCAAGGTCAGGTAGAGCAATGGGTGGTACAGGGCAAAATACAGCCGTGTACACGGAACATAGCAAGGTGAGGTCAGCACCGAGTGACACAGGTCAAGATCCAGCCATGTACACAGAACAAAGCATACCTAGCCCAGGAGATATTGGTCTGAGGCCTAGTGCTCTAACCACTACACCAGGGAGGCCCTCCTTGAGGTAGGAAGACTTAAATATCATAAGCTAAAAGAAATTGTAGATCATGATGCAGCAGTCAGACATATAGACCCATAATTCAGAAAGATTCTACTTATAAACCACTGACCTGAAATGTGACGTTCTTCTTATTATTCTTGGCCTGCGCCAGTCGCTGTCTCGCCGCGCGCACCGCCTTGCGTCGCTCCTTTTCCGTCAGACGGCGCTTCTCACGAGCGGCCTCTCTCCGCGCCGCGCGCAGCTTCACGTCCTCCTCACTCTCCGCCAGGGAGAGCGCCGTGCGCAGGCGCTGGCCTCGCTCTGACGTCGTCGAAGGCGGGTATCTACAACACAGACAAGACACAAGGATTACCGATGATTTCGCTTTTACTAATAGATCGAGATGGTTGCGGTTTTAGACTACAACGGCTACATTCGCTTCTAAGGAAGCCCTGAGACAATGAGATAAAAGGATAAAACGCCCCGAGACACAGATTTGGCCCGTCACCGGTTGGTCTGCAGCAGTTCAGTACGCTACCTACTTTAGTTACAACGGTAGCTCGTAGGAAAGCACTGGCCGTCGATGGCAGGTATACTCACGTAAACTTCATTGGCTACATGTGATCTAAGCTAGACGCCCCACCCTCCATAGCCACGCCGGAGCTGACCTTTTGACCCAGCGCTTCGGTCTGCGGACGATGAGCTGTCGGTCCTCGTGCAGGATCACCTCGATGTCCTCGGCCGTGTCGGGGGGACTCTCGTGGTAGCGCACATGACAGCTGCAACAGTCACGCCGGACGCCGCGGGAATTAGGGATTAACACAGCGACACAGCGACGGCTTCATCAGAAGTAGCGCGAGAAAGACCTCGGCTATATATCCTCAGACAAATGTCTAAACATACATATATTGCAAGATGTGACGCAAAAATACGAAAAATAAACATGTTGTTGGACACAAAGCTCATATTGCCAAAGGCAGCGAAGTTTAACGATATATAGACAAATTATTCACATATTTTTAAGCTAAACGTGACTCTAAATGTTCTATATGCAATTTAGTCACAGATAAAACGGTCAATAGATTTTCCCGACCAATAATGTTTCGATATTGCAATAAACGAAAAATATGGCGAGCATAGCAAGCGACCAACACCACCATGTTACCTTCGGTGGACGACACACGACGTAAAATAAGAGTAAGTAGATATTCAAAAACCAACATGGCCGCTTGTGAAAATCAACTATCAACAAATCAAAAATATTTTCATCTGTTTAGCTATTCCTGGTCACTTTTTCTTCTCGTACCTGGTATTTAAAAAGACAACGCTGCAGAGATCAGAGATGCAATACCCTCTCAGGCAATGTTCACACGGTCGGCCATTATGGCAGGCATCCCCCCTGACACTCACTCTATGAAGGCCTTGAGGTCCTCCTTCAGGTATCGGATCCAGGCCTGCAGCAGGAGGTCCACCGCCCGGTCACGTGACCCTGCGAACAGACGCGCCTCCACGAAGTCTCTGCTGGAGAGGAGCTCGGCCTGCACGCATGCGCACTCCGCCATGGGGACGCCTGAAAGAGAGAGAAAAGAGTGGGGGGGGGGGAGGGGGGGGGTAGAGGGGGCAGCGTCAGACAGTAAATAATGTGCTACTCGTAATGACGGAAGGGCTGATTTATTGGATGCATCTATGATCCTGTGAACTATCAGCAAACGTTTTAGCCTTCATGTGCAAAAAAAATAGCATACAGTACCAACGTTTTATTACATTTTTATGATATGGAATGCGGGCATAGGACACACAGAGCATTAAAGGACTAAATTTGGTGGTAGTTTGATCGTGTTTTATTTGATCGATAATGTATAGGGTTGCTGGCTCGAACTTGATCTGTTGACGACATAAATCTAGCTGAATTCAATAATTGACAATAAGTTACCAAAGTCACATTGACAATAGTCAAATTTACAATAGTGAAACTAACCAATATTGAATGGAGAGTCTTTGGACAGAAATGTGTTGAAGATGTTCCAGGCATGGCACATGCGCAGAAGCCGGTCCGCCGCCCTGTCCTCTTCCTGTCCGTACTCAGTCACCGCCTCCCAGAACAGCAGCTGGGGCAGCAGTGCACCTCCCTGGTGCCTGTCACACAATCATACAAGTGTACAACATACAGCCACAGCCTCACAGAACAGCAGTCCACCCCTTGGTGCCTGCCACACAATCATACAAGTGTACAACATACGGCCACAGCCTCCCAGAACAGCAATGCCCCCCCTGGTGCCTGTCACACAATCATACAAGTGTACAACATACGGCCACCGCCTCCCAAAACAGCAGGGCACCCCCTGGTGCCTGTCACACAATCATACAAGTGTACAACAACAAGTGTCACAGCCTGTCAACCACATTTCAAGGGAGCCGACAGCCTGGCCTCTAACGCTGCTTTGCCGATTCATATAATACCCAAGTGTCTATCCTCCAAATCACAGAATTTTCCGTCCTGTCTGTAGCTCACTATACAAGTTAGAAGTGACCGCCAGCCCCGATTTCGCCGCTTAACCAGGCGACAGCCCTGTTTGAAGGGGAGTCCGCGATTGACTAATCAGAAGGCGATACTCAAATTATATTCAAACCGGAAATGACGCATGCGGTGTGATTAAGACAAGAGCGCGTGATAATCGCTAATATAAATAGCTGCGATTCTAACTCCAATTATGGCTTTTTTACGGAGACAATAGCAATTTGTTTATATGCTAGTTTCTATGAAACACTAGGATCATGGTCTACTGCGCGGCTTGGAACTTTCGCAATTCATCCGTAAATCTCTCGTTTCACGCGTTTCCCCTAAAAGGGTATACCTCCAATGTGAAGAGTTCCCTCCGCGAGATAACTTCCAATTATAACGTAAGGCGGCGCCACATGAAGGGTCACAATATACGTCACTTGCTCCGGCAAAATGGCACGCTGCTCGACATTAATGGAGGCGGGTTGCCTTAATGTTATTCTCCTTACCAGTCGGCCGAAATAAAGCGTTAACACTCGTCAATTTAAATTTATGATGTAAACTTTCGGTGCAAATCGCGATTATATTAGGTTGGACACCCACTTTAAGTCCTATGTTTACCTTTCCAGGAAAATTCTGAAAGGTCCTCCGGCCGCCTTGTCCGCCATCATGGCGATGATCAACTTCTCACGCATAGTGCTGAAGATGAAATAAGTTCAACCTTGAATGTGACACTGATAGGACATTAAAATGATACTAATTCCATGCAGAAATTTTAACGGTCGCAGAAAGAATAAGGCTTACGTTTGTTGCGATATTTCAGGATGCCTGGGTCTGGCCGACTTAACACGGTCGTCATGGCGACGACCGCCCTGCCGCACCCCCTCCCATCCTGCCGTCTTTGTCAGCGATAAAATGTCGTCTGCTCGAACCGGAAGTGAGCTGACCAGTGACAGAGACGGGAAGAAACACGTGGACGACGGTTCACGGTTAAACAGAGCGCCCTCTGTCGGCGGCGTGTCTGTCAGCAAGTCAGGCCTGCACAGAAAAACAGCAAATGTTTATTATATGCGACTGGCTAACAAATTAGACAGCATATTAGTCAAACATAATCTATCAATGACTTGAGTGTTTTATGCTGTACAGCATATAACTGGGTATTCTGTGATCATATATGACATTAAAACGAGCTACAATCAGTCATGAGTGCTAAATTTTGTACCGTAACACTAGTAAAAGGTAGGTCATCGAAAGAAAAGATCTGTCACGAATGCGCGTATAACACGAGGCATCAACAACAAAATCGTCGATAAAGTTATCAACAGTAGGGTTGTTTTTTACTCTCTCGACACAGAAGCTCTTAATTCACAAATTGATGACATATGCATGGTTGGGTTCGGTCTGAATTGTACTCACAGTTCATTCAACCTCTCTTTGTGCAGCAGGTAGCGAGGGACCCAGTAGGCGCGGAGTCTCCGCAGGGCATCGTACTGCGTCCGGAGGAACGGGGTGTGGTTTAGGTCAAGGCTGGAGACAGCCTGCGAAATCCGATTCTTGGCATCTTCGGTCAAATTCATCCGGTGTTTGTCTTGAATATCCCTGCACAAAACAAAGAAACAATCAGATGTGTACGTCTGAATTCATTCTACGGCCCGATGTAGCGTTAATGTGCAGAAAATTGGCTTACAACATCAACATTTCACTTCGGCATTCCGTATTACAGAGCTATGTCTTTTGTGAAGTAGACGCGGAAACAATGATTCAGAAGAAATAAAGTCTCCTACCTAAACAGGACGCCTCTAATGGCCTTGAGCTCGGCTTCATCCAGGTCTTCCACCGTGTCCTTATAGAACTCGCAGTCCAACCAGAAGCTCAGGAGGTGGCGGCCCCCGGTGTCACTCAGGAACTCAGCAAAGTTTCGCATGCCTTCGAACTGCAAAGGTATGAATACTGAGTAACGTGCATGTTAACGTGACACCGTCAAAATAAGGAGTAACATGCACTCTCAAGATAAATCGATCGGTTGATTAAACCAAAGTAAACTACAGACAGTGAACGGAACACAAACAAAGTGATGGGATCGATATATTGTCGTTGTAAGACGGTCTAAGATGGTCTAAAACCATTCTGGGGCAATAACATGATTTTGAATAAAAGGGGTAAACACAATACACCGGACAGGAATGAATAAATCCCGGATATCCATACCTCAAATCTACATTGTGTATAGATCGACATATGCATGACACATGGCGACAGGTGCGTCACCTATCGGCGGTGGCGATAGGTGACGATACTGGTCGCGTCCCTTGTCGGAAACATTCGATAAATATGGAAGGCTTGCAGCCAAATAATCTCCAAATGATACATGAAGTGCGGCGTACTATTCCCATACTCACAGAGCCGATGACTTGCTCCTTAATCTGTTGTAGCGACATCTGGTGTTTGCCCTCCAGCCGGACGACATCCAGCTGCGTCTGTTGCTCACTGATGACGTCATTGGGGAAGGTCAAGTAGGCGTCCATGGCTTGCTCGGGCTCCTCCTCCCCGAAGATGGCGTCATAATCCACACAGGTGGCCATCTCTTGGAAGCCCACTGTGGCCGTGCCCGACCTACCACCCACCACCATTCATATTGTCATTTAAATTAGTTTTGTTTTCCTTGAAAGGCGTCACATCCAGTATGATTGGTTGGTTGTATATTCAGGACGCTTTAACCACTTTTGGTCACATCGCGTCAATGGGAGAAGGAATTAAGGGAGAGCGGAGCCATGTCCCCGGAGTTAACCCCCTATTCTTTGGAAAGAGGGACATCGTCTTTATCCGACGACCACACAGACATGGCCACAACAGGGCTCGAAGCATCGATCCACGTGCCGTTAGGCTCTCAGGTGGCCAGAGCGCTCAATGCGCATTCAGTATGAGTTAATTATAGTATAGCGATGCGGATACAGGATATTGTCATGACGCACAGACCAATATAGTAGTTATAACTCGATAATACATCAATATGTTTACATATTTAGATGACCTGAGTGCTTAATTCTATTTTATTATTGTTCATGTCAATGGTATATTCGTAAAATTAATGTTGCTACAATATTCATAACGTAAGAATATGTGAAACCAAAACAGGAGCTTTTTATTTTTGATACACATGTACTTACTTGCTACTTTGGTTGTCATATCGCTTTCCCTGGCTTTTCAAAGAGCTTTTGGACGGCGTTTTCCCGCGATTTTCCTCGCCGCTCTCCGCGGTCTGATTGGGCGATTTCGTCCGTGATTCTATAAGGGACAAGGTAGGTGTGCAGTAGTTGTTTCACGGGGGTAGTCCTCGTATATGTAGCGATAGAAATCATGAATTAAGTGTTGGTGGCACATTTAAGTGAAGTCATGTACGGTGTTCAATAGAATAATAACCCTGTCGAACGATGATCTGATCAGTGTTGGTTGGTTGGTTGGTTATTCAGGACGCTTTAACCACTTTCGGTCATATCGAGTCAATGGGAGAAGGAAGGGAGAGTGGAGCCATGTCCCCGGGGGTAACCCACCACTCTTTGCCAAGAAGGACATGGGAACTTTATCCTGCGACCACGCAGACATGGCCACAGCGGGACGCAAACCAGCGATCCACGTGCCGTTAGGCTCTCAGGTGGCCGAAACGCTCCAGGCGAGCGCTATAACCATTCCAGCATATGAAAGAATTACCAAGAGCCACAGCGTGAGCTCTCCTCAGCTCTTCCAGAACACAAGCAACAAAACGAAGCTCATTGCAGTAAACGAATGGGTGCTATAAATGTGTCTAGTACCTGAAACCTGTGTGCTGTCTGTCGTATCTCCCAGCTTCGAACTTACAGACCTAGGATCAGATGGATCAGATATTGTGACCTGCCTGTAAAACAAAAACAGGGAAAAAAAATCCAGATTCAATCTACCATACACCTTTACGTTAAATAAAACTGCTTCATGTTGTGTTTGTGGATATATGCGTACACACTTTGTGCTTAACACACGAGTTATATATGACACTATATTAATATGATGCACAAAAACAAACACTGTTTAAGTTATAAGTACAAATGTTCTGATATGTATTGATTGCGATAGGTCTGACGATACAAATACGTGTACCTAGTGAGAGCTCGAGGCGGCGTGGCTTCATCGTCCCGTGCTGCCACCTGGGGAACGTCCACAGTCTCTAACTCCCTCGGCACGGTGGCTGAAGAAACCAGGTGACATTCTCCTTGAATGACCAGATAACATATGTACGTATACGATCATGTAACAGTTCGTACGGACCTAAGGCAATTATAATTTCTGAACCAGCTATATTATTACCAGTCTCGTCTTTATAAAGTCCCCTGACGGTATTGTCTTCACAGTTACCAACACTTTCATGTCAGAAGTTCTTGTTGCGGCAGAATAACCTTGGCAAAAATGTTGTAAAGCATGGATTATCTGTGATTTCAACGCATAATACTTTCAAGAAACCTCCCGCAACAAGCGGCATGATGACATGTGCCCCAGACGTTGTTGTTTTCAAACTACTACATATACCAGCCGAGCCAAGATCCCATTGAAGAGATGTAAATATATTGTCTATGTGTAACCAATAGTCTTTCTCATGAATATCAGAAAGAGCCTTCTTTTAGCTGTACATATATACAATTATAATAAGATATACAACGACGCCAATTAAACCCAAGAAGATTTGCCGGCACAGGTCTAAGTATAACAGAGTGGGCCGGCTCACTCACCTAGACCCAGGTGGACCGGCTCACTCACCTAGACCCAGGTGGACCGGCTCACTCACCTAGACCCAGGTGGACCGGCTCACTCACCTAGACCCAGGTGGACCGGCTCACTCACCTAGACCCAGGTGGACCGGCTCACTCACCTAGACCCAGGTGGACCGGCTCACTCACCTAGACCCAGGTGGACAGGCAGACTCCGAGTACGACTGGGCGGCCTGGGGAAGGCGTAGTCAGCAGTCCCCTGGTCATCTTCCCGCCACTGACTGCTGTCCTCGAACTCGCGGTCGTTGGCGCTGTTGTCGGCGCTGTTGCTGAAGCTGGAGATGTAGCTCTCCGTCTGGCGACTGTAACCCCGGAGCCTGCTCGAGCCCCGCCTGGCAGAGGACGAGCCATCCTCCAATATCCGCAGCAGCAATTTGCACAGCTTAAACTCCCGAAACAGCGGCGTCCTGAGGTCCAATTGAGTACATATATATAGAACAATAGGCGACATAATACATAAAACCTTGATGAAAATTTATGAGATTAAATCACTTAACATGAACGCAATATCAAAATTATATACTATACTTAATGTCATTGTTCTTTCTAGAAGTTATATACATACCATTTTTGGGAGAGAGCTGGGCTAGCTAGGGAATCATTCAGTTAATTCCTTTCATATGGATATATAGCTACCAGATAATGTAGCAAGCCCTTGCCATTCAACACATTACAATGAACAAGGTGCACTTTGGACGAGCTGGTATGCATATATATACACTGTAGTTATATGTAGTTATATGTAGAAAAAGAGCTCAAAAGTGGAGCCAAACAATCTGGTAATTAACCAATCTAATTATAAGGTTACCAGATAATCGGTTAATCACAATTCGCATTTCCATCAGTGCTGAACGATTACATACCTCAAGAATAGCGGCAGTCGCTCATCGCCAGCCCACTCCAGCATCTGTTCCCGCTCCATGTCAGTGGCTCCATAGGGAGGGGTGACTGGCGTGATGGGGGGCAAGAAGTCCCCCGAGTGGCGTGCTGGGGCCACGGCATCACTGCCTTCTACCTGCACAAAGGTGCCTGTCAACCGGTTGTAGTACAGGGCTTGTGGAAACACCTACAGAACATCATTCAATCATAGATGAGAGTACAAAGATAAACAGACAGGGTTTGGTGAAGCCGATTGTCTAATATCTCAGCCACATTTCAGACCATCTACACAGCAGGTTGTAACTTAATTATGTGAACAGACGTTTTAGTATAGACATGTAATATGTTCTGCAGCTGTCTGTAATGTTTTGGATATCTGGCTATAGAGTATCACTACAAGCTTAAGAACCATACCACTAGCAATGTACAGGGTAACAAATAAACTGCAGTACCGGTAATCATTACAAAAAATTACAGGTATATGTGATGAACATTATCAATTGTTAAGATAATTCTTAACAGTTTATAAATATTCAAGCCATATATCATCCACCATCACAAATGTTGAATTACAATGTACATAAAAAAGGATTGTTCAAATATTTTATTTTCAGATTCTTAATCAATCAAACAACTTCTCACCGGTAGACCCAAGAAGGCATTGAAATAGTCCAAGAAGATGTCATCATAAGCAAGTAAATCTTCAAAGTTTTCTTCTGTTATCTCAACAGCTGTAAACAAGAACAAAGCAAATATTATTCCTGGTTGTGGCATGTATATGATTTAGTACTTTATGTCATAGTTCATTAAAGCAGCATCAATTTTCAATGTTTTCGTATAGGGTAGTGACAGCATGAGCCCATGCAAGCCGGCTTAGTAAGTAGAATGGGATTAGGAATGTATCAAAGATGTTAACCAGGGATGCCAGTTATTGTCAATAAAAGTCCTGGCTTCTCTAGCTATAGAATTATCTAACCAGGCCTAGATCACACAGAGGAGAAATATTACTTATCCCAGGTTAGTGTACATATAAACAAATAAACTTTCCAGGCATAAAATTAATTGCTTTTAGTCTTATCTAGAAATTTCTATTGGAAACTACAGAATTCTTCTAAAGTCATGTGAGCATACTGAGGATCGAAAGGTACATATGTGGAAGAAGAGAAGAAAATGCAATTTGATCCTATTCAGAATCATAGGCTATGTGTGGGCTGAGACACAGCCAAGTAGGAGAGCCATGGATTCAAGGCTACCCTAGCTGCGGTTAAACATAAGGGTGTATGGATAGGACGGCCATATTACCAGAACGGCTGTATGGGTTTAGGTGGTTGGGTGGGCTTGCTGTCTATGGGGGTGGGGGGAAAGGGTAGAGGGAGGATGGGTGCATGAAGCTAAGAGCCTGGGTCTATTGGCTGGCCATATACATACTGGGCAGCTGGAGTTGGAGGCAAGGGAGGCTTACACTGGGGTCAGATATGAAAATGGATTAATTGCCATTCTTTGGTAACCATTCAACCAAAATAAGACGATCCAAGGAATGTATATGCAATACAATATTTTAATGACGTTTGTTTGTTGACATCTGACAAATGGCGGAGCATTGAAAACGAAGCGAGAGGTGACACAAATCGCCCGGATTACACGAGAATAGACTACCAACCAAAGACATGACTGTCCGACGAAAGTCATAAAAGCTTCAGGAATCTAATGGAGCAACTTGATGGGTAGGCACTGCATATTTATTCTGTTAGGACCTTCAACTTGAGCCACCGGTCCGCGATTTCTAATTTTAGGCCTGATGAGTGGCATGGCTCTCACCCTTGTTCCATTTACGGGCGTGGTAAGAGAGGCATGTACCAGGGCTAGCTATCTCCTACCCCCACCTATATTCATTGTGGCAGTATATTTAGATGAATATGATGATACAGTTTAGAGATTAAAATTGGCATGCTGTTTCATACATATTTGTTTCAGCAAAAGGGTAATTTACTCAATTACTGCATGGTCAATTTAATTTATCAAGCAGTTATGGAGATGGTAGATCCACTACTTGCAGACTGTCGATGTCAATAAAGATAATATTGCATAGATCTACCATTACACACTGCTATCCCTACAGAAATCCTGTCACTAACGATAGGATTGTATCCTAATATTTATGGGTTCTTATCTAATTTGGTTTGTATTAGATTATATCAGGCTAACACATAACCCACCCATGATGCAGTCCCGTCAAGTCTCATTCTCTGTACATGTTTAGGACGATTTATGATAATATTCCACTCGTTCGCGTCCAGTTGCTAAGCTGGCCCTTTAATCGTCTATTGCACTTCCGGCTAGCGTGCGGTGTCTTCGCTAGGGGGCGCTTGCTTGAGCGTTAACCGTGCGCGACAAAAAAAAGTGAGCCGACGGTGTCAGTGGGGCTTGGGACAGTCCCTCACGACAGGAGCACGTATATATGCAAAGGGCAAATGACCTTCAAATATATATAGATCTAGGGTTGGGTGCGCTGTTCCCGGTGAAGAAGAAGATCATGTCGTCCTATGTATTACTATCATGATTAATATGAGATGAAGGCTACTGCGTTCGCGCAAAAAGGTTCGTTCACTCCAAGTTGTAAAGCGACCACCTTCCGCCTACAACCCCCACCACCAACAACTCGGGGGGTGGGAAGGGGGGGCAAGGGGTATTTTTTCATTTATTGTGAATTAACTAAGAAATTAAATAACCGTGAATCGGGATACCGCCTTGTAATATCATGTATCCGCCCTTGTTATTGTATGCGCGGGGAGTTCATATTTTAATTAACTGTGAAAAAATTTATTCTTCGTGATCTGGGAACGCGACCCCCGTCCCCGTCCTCTGACTGAGAATGTTCTTTTCAGGTCTGGCAGCCCGAGATTATTTAGATAACTTCATTGTGGAATCATCGTTTCTGTATTGAGATGCCATGAAATTGGTAGTTGTAATTAAGCCACTGTTGTGCACACGAGTGCTAAACTGGTCGAAGAAACCTTAAAGCTCTTGGGACGACGAATAATGAATGGATGAAGGCAAATAGTATCTAAGGTAATCTCCGATGAAACATACAGCTAGGCCCAACGAATCCAGACCTGCGGTCCCCGGGGGGATACTTAATACATTGCTGGGTTTGGGGGGTTGGTTGGGGGGGGGGGGGGGAGATGAGTCCGCAGTAAAGCACCCTCCCCTTTTCCCCCGTCAAAATCCGCTCGCTCGGGGCGTTTTACCGCCAAAACCAAAAAAGGATAACAGATAATTTGCCGCAACCCGCTCTATTCGCCTTATTCACGGAATCGCCATATTGACGCCAAAACGAGGCGGTGCCTGCAAACACAAACTGCGTGACTCGCCCAACGCGTGAAATCTAATGAGAGACACTGCGCTGTGGGTTCGCTGCGAAATAGCTCCCGGGTGATTTCAGTAATAAAATGACCGATTTCAGGCAGATAAAAAGGGTGTGTGTGTTCTGGAGCAAGTACACGTGAAAAAAAAGAGGGTCTTTTGGGGAGAGTATATTAGAAAAAAATGGGGTATTTCCCGCGGCATGCCCCACTATATTTTTTAACTCGTTTTTCACGTCGGCTAGGATTTTTGTGCTGTGGGTTACGACTTGCTAGGGACAAATACCCCACGGCATAACAAGTGTTAAAAAAAACAAAAAGGTTTACTGCAGATGGTATCGGCGGAAATGACTAACAAGACATGGTAACGATTGTCAGTTTATATCACACTATAAATCCCTACCTCCCCCCTACCAATACAGATTCATACATTTAGTGCGTAAGCAATGCAATAAACAAGTCAGTTCATAGTCACCTCCAAATGTCCTCTCACAGTGAACTCTTACAATGCTCCCACGACGCACTGATGCTCCCACGACGCACTGATGCTCCTACGACGCACTGATGCTCCCACGACGCGCTGATGCTCCCACGACGCGCTGATGCTCCCACGACGCACACCAGCCCCGCTGATCAGGCTCCGCCACGTGTCCACGCTTACCAGCCCGCAGATCAGGCTCCCAAGGCCCGTCTCCAGCCACGTACCACGACGACGCCCACAACCACTCAAACCACGCAGCCACGCTTCAACGCCTAAAGCCCGGAGATCGGCCTTGACCCCGCCGTCACCAGCTATGTCCTCCGCCGTCCATCTCCTCCTGGTGCTGGTCCTGAGTCTTGTGTCGTACCTGTGTCCTGTGGGCTCTGTTATTTATACCAGAGACCACTCCCCATGCGTCTCCCAGAAGCTCTTACTCCATTTCCTAACATGTGACATATTAGAGTACTGAGTGAATCCTATGACCCAGACATTCTTTGCCTACTACGTATAAGTTAATGTCCGAGGAACACGACATTACCGGATAATAATGGAGTCCGAGGGCGAAGCCCGAGGACCCATTGTTATCCGGTATTGTCGTTTTCCGAGGTCATTAACTTATGTAAAATCCACGTCCTTATGACTCAAACACACTACATTACAGTAAAATAATGTCGTGAGAGAACAATAGAGTGACGTCACCAGTGGATTTTACTCATATGATAGACCCACGTGAAATGGCACGATAGGTATATAGCATTACAGGCTGAAAATGCCGTTAAACCCAAATCAAACCAAGTGAAAACTTGTGCACACAAGCGTTGTTGAACCCCGTGTTTTACCCGGCGAGATATTATGCTGGGTATATGGAATTATGCTGACATATTTTATATCATAAAAGGACCAATGTGGCAATAATTCTACCCCCCCCCCACCCCCTCCATGCACGTATTGATTGACTGTGCCTCTGCCGTTGCATGAACTAATCGGTGTAATCTTAAAACAGTGATGACCACTTTTATGGGAGAATGTGGTTGTTGCACGAAATGCAGGGGAAAAAAATAATTCCACCCCTCGACAATTGAACGCACGACCCTAGTATCAAAATGGAAACGCTCTACCAACTGAGCTACGCGGTCTTCAACGTTACGCAACACGTTTCAGTGCGTCATATTGTACCTCCAGCAACCATTCCCTGGAAACTTTGTAATAAAACACCATTAACGTTTGATTTAATTTGCCTTTAACTTTGCAATGGACAAATCAACATATGGACCTTAGCTATCTTCCACTAAGCAGATAAGCTCTGTTGAACTGATAGTATCGCACTGCTGGTCGGGGATACCCACCAATTGGAGGGGGTCACCCGTTCCGTGTGGCATAGGCCTACACGTTCGGCTATTGACAAATGTGCTCGAAAAAGATTGCAGAAATAGATCTTTTTTGTTAATTAGTTTGAACAATAATGACCTGACAGACTTAATAGTGACCATTGACGGCAGGAGAGAAAGGCCCTTGTGCCACACACCAGGGCGACTCATCATATGCACTAGCCGTTCGCGCGCAAACTTGCAGGTATAGCCTCGTTCTCGCGTGGGAATTCCCAACATGTGAATAAGGCGAATGAACGCACATGCTCAAAGCCCCCCCCCCCCCCCCCCTCCTCCCCCCTTTCCCCCCGCCCCCGCCCCCGGTCGCAAGTTTTCAAATATCAGCTCTATAGGGGTATCTTTTTTCTTCATAAATGTCCGCTCTCTCAGGCATCAAGGCACACGGCGAGCCCCCTCACCAGATCTGTATAATAGTGCCCCCCGCCACCCCCCCTCCCGGGCCTGCCGTTACGATTGGTTCGTGTTTGTGATGTCATAGATGCAATTGTTACGTCATAATAGGCGCGCCGCATTGATATAGCAACGGTTTAGCCTTGAAGCTTTCAGAACAACGCAAATGTGGGCTAATTAACTAGGACTATATCACCATTTAATATTAAAGTAAGTCGTTTATACAGGACGATGCCATGGTTACCTAGTGTGGATGCTGTGAAGACGGAGAAAAAAAGGATAAAAAAAAATCCTTACGAAACTTTGACCATCAAGCATGCACAACACAAAAACCATGCCCTTGATGCACACCTGCGAGTGGTGCACGGAGTCATGGAGCAAGAAAGGCGGAAGCGGGAGGCGGAGGCGGACAAGGCTCGAAAATCTATCCAACAAAGCCTAAGCGAAGCTCGTCGTGTCTTTCCACTGCGTGTGGAGGCTCTCAACTCGCTTTATCGGCAACGGAAGCGTCAGGCCAGAAGCGTTGGTTTCCATATAGTAAGCTGCTATATGTTGCGCCAACACAAGAACAAACAAATGTGGGAAACCATGTATCATGAAAAACAGCTGCCGGGTCCTCGACAACCTGTCGCCACTCCAGACCACTTGGAATTTATCCAGAAGGCATTCCCGGAAACACTGGGCAACGACTTGGAAGAGGAGTACTCGTACGACCCACGAGCCGATCTCTATGAATATGGGCGAGCTGGCCACGACATGTCTTGCTTGTCAGCCCGCGCCAAACCAGTAGCCGCCATCAAAGGAGCATTCCCCGTGCAGCAAGCGGTCAATGTCCGCTTTTGGGAGCCACTAGATGAGAGTACATACGACTGAAACGACAACATCTAGGCTTCTAATATGTGTCTGCATCGTAAGCCCTGTCAGATCTGAAATGACAACGGCATAACCTCATCTGAATGCCCGGCCGTTTAATATTTAGGGCGAAACCCGGATTGTAATAGGTCAGCATTTGAATGACGTTAACAAAGAATAATTAACTGGTAACTCATCATCTCGATCGTGGATACGGCAATACAGTACCGGAGATGTGTAACTGATATAAATCGCATATGCTGATAATTATATAGATGTCTTCTTTCTTACGTACCTTGAACATTACATCATAGTATTCGTTGTATATCAACCCGTCATATAACTATTGCAGAACCCGGAAAGAAAATATATACAATAATCATACGATTGTGTGTGTGTTTTTGTGTTATTTTTTTTACTTTTAGTATTAGCGCACAATGCTACAGCGTTATACGTTATTATATGAACAACCTTCTGATTTTGTTAGAAAAAAGAATTTCCTTGAACTCACTAACTCACTGTTCACGGGCTAAAATGCCCTGTCCTACATCCATAGAACTAGAGCTACTCGATTTATTGCTCACACAAATCTAATAGCATCATCATGCAGGTACATCGTTTAATGTACCTTAAAGATACGTATGAAGATATTTCCCGCCAAATTACAAAATCTTGAACTCACTAACTCACTGTTCACGGGCTAAAATGCCCTGTCCTACATCCATAGAACTACTCGATTTATTGCTCACACAAATCTAATAGCATCATCATGCAGGTACATCGTTTAATGTACCTTAAAGTTACGTATGAAGATATTTCCCGCCAAATTACAAAATCTGCATTGTATGCTTCAATGAAAGATTAGGATTTATATATTTAACACGGCTGTAAAATGTGCTTAAAATGCCTTGGTAAATATGGTAGAAAGAAATTTGTTTTGTCTAACAGTTGTAAATTTGTAGCTACGTGTACCACGTCACAGATTTGCAAGGCGACAAGTTGTAGATAATTCTTTCGCTAATTAATCAGGTCAACAATTTTTACTGTTTTAGATCCTGACAAGATTTTGGCGAGAAACAAATACCTTTAATATCTACATAGAGCGCGTTGGCTTATATAACTCGAGACATGTTGCATCGTATAATTGTCATAAAATCCCTGACATTTATGTCAAGCCATTTCATCCATAGCATATAAGTAGGATGAGGGGCGGGCGTAATAAAACGAGGGGAGAGGGGAGCTGCAAGATTGCTCTTAAAAAGTACTAGAAACAACAAACGTTTCACTATTGTTATGATTTCATATGATAAAATACATCTTAACTTGTAGCAAACATGTTCGTCGTGGCATGGCAGATGCTTACTTCCGCGGCGGGAAAGTGGCCGTGACGATCAACACCATCTGGTGGAGATTGATCGCTGTGGTAAATGACGTCATTTATGGGTTCTCCCCCACTGAGAGGATTCCCTGGGCAAAGTCACCGTGAACGATTGGTCGATCGTGTGCTTATCGTGGCGGGTTCAAGAAAGTTGCAAGTGTCCAAAGGACTGTAGGTTTTAAAGTATAATGCTTATGATAGACCGTGCATTGGTCGTGCTATATCTAATTTGAAAAATATACTTTGATTGAGTATTGGTAATGCATTAATGTTGAAGAATGCAGAAACGTAGCGAACCCTATTTGGCTATAGGGAGTATAGCCTAGGCTGTTGCCAAGTGTTGGCTGTTGCCAGTGTTGGCTACTACGCCGTCTACGACTATGCTATGGTAGCGAGGTGGGTTCTTCAGCCTTTTCACGTGATCACTGGGCACATTTCTTTGGGCCAGGTTCGGTATCCCGCCCGGGACCCGCAACACGTGACAGAGAACTTACGGGTGTGCCGACAGGGATATGCATATTCCAATGAAATGTACACATCATTCACATCCGGTGCACGTTAGGGCACTGGAACCAACCTACTCTCATCACCTTTCAATCTGTTTTGAACGGGGCACATCGGCATACTGAATGGATGCGCGCGCACCCATGCCCGGGTGGAAGAAGTGTCGGGCGGTGGACCGATGTGTAATCAGGGTAATGTGCGCATTCGGTCCACCACAGGGATACACCCGAGTTACCAAAGAAATGCGCCCACTGCCTGGTCATCACTGGGTGTCATCAGGTCATCAGATCCTGTGGTACTGATCCTGTCAGTCACACTGAAATGCATGTTAACTATTACAGCAGTATGTGAAATAAACTTTAATTACACTCAACCAGGTTGTGGAATATATCACGACCAAATGAGGGCATTCAGAGAAAGCATAAAAATCGTCTCCTCCCCCGCATACAAAACTTAAGCCATTCCCAGTTGGGAAGTTAAAAAAAAATTATCTGAAGAATTGATGTATATTTGCCTAAGGCGACCACATTTTGCCCAGGTTGCCCATTAAACTTTAGCTTTTGTATCTTGCATGTTTTAGTACATGTGATATTGCTACATAATCTCATTGCCATATAATTTATATCTAGTATAGCTATAGTTGCAAAATGTTTCAAATGGCCAAGGCATGTCAAGAGACTATTGATAGGTATACTTTACTTTTATTAGGGGATGACTGAAAAAAAGTGGGCCCTCAGAAATTCATCCCGGCAATCACATTTTGATAAAGTGCCTAAATGGCTACTAGAATTTGTTATAAAGTGTAGATAACTGTGATATATGTAATACTAAGCTAGTATTTTGGTGCACATGCCCTCAGACAATCCTGCTTTTCTTGGGTAGTGGGGTAGCTAATGCGGCGGCATGTGAGCTTGACGGACTTGCTTCTAATATATTGTCACGGTATTCGGGTCGAGCGGTTGGGTTTATTGATTAAATGATCGGACTTAGCACGATACGTTTAAGTTGTCAGGCTTGCCGTGTATCGTGTGGAGCGATAAAGTGCGGGACTTTGATGCGTTGCCTTTCTTGTGTGAAAAACAGGACTTGAAAGTTTCTTTTCTCTTGTATTTATTGGTTATTGTGACGTTCACTACTTGGTCCATGTACACAGAGCTTAAATAAACTTAACAGCACTTATTGCTTAAAAAGAGCGCACGGCGCATAAATCGACTTGACCCGCCCCTCGCGTCTAGATCTACATGTTCCGCGTACAGCTACGTGTACGAATTTAAATGGGTCAAAATCTCAAACCCGTTACAAAAGTATTTATATTCCCTCAGTAACCCGAACTTAAAGATTTACGTGCTCATAACAATTCCATATATGCTAAATAATAGTTCTGAAGAAGAGTATTACCTCAACTAGCACGGACAGCGCTCTGGAGCCAACTGTGTCGTCTGCTAAACTGGCCGCCCTTTTATAGGCCAAAGCTGATCACGTGACCCATACAGAAACTCATGTGTTTTGATGGGTTTTGTACTTCAAATGACTCGCGGAGTTTACAAAAATGCCTTCTTGTACTTCGATTGCTGTTACTTAAGATCCAAAAGTACACTCGATATTGAAAGAACGTCTTACATAACCAGACACTAACAGATGAAGGTAGGTTATGCCGTATTTGTAGTTTAAATGACAATCTTTGATCTCGAAACTCTATTATCGCCCCAGTGTACTCGGGACTGTCATCTGTCAAAGCTTGACAGATGGCACAAGATGATTAAATATGTCTTCCCTAGCATCCCATATTCTCTGAATCTCTATATGAAGCAATATTCTATCCCAGAGTAAACAGATTTACATCTTTCAAGCCCTCTTTTGACCTGAAACTAGTAATATTCACTAAAGTCAAAAGTCAATTTGGTTCAACAACATGTCAATCTTAATAACAACCAACTAGACTTGGCTCTTATACTTTCTTCTACACTTTAGAATGCTCCTTATAATTATTTGACTAAACCTCAGAGTTAAACCACTTTTTATACTTAGCTTTTAACAACTTAACCTTCTAAAGTCATATAAAACATTCCAGTACTTCAATTACTTAACTTTATAAAGTTACATCTGCTATTTCGTCACAATATTAATTACCATGATTATTCTTGTATTATGCAGGTCTGATAATAGTAATTAATTAGGCATTGATACACCATGATCACATAACTTGTAACAAACCATATCACAAAGCAAGACTACTGTATTACCTAGCCCAGAACCAAATAATCTATCTTGGTTTGTCTGCAAGTTGAAATATTCATACGGAAACATTGTGACTCTAGGACCATGCAGGGGGATGATCTTTAATTGAATAACCTATTATAAGTTTAGAAGCTGTGAATATAGTCATTATTCAGTACTTATTAATACATATTTATCTTTTATTTGGCAGGCAAATTTTGTTTGCAATATATTGATGATAAACTCAATCTCTGGCTTTCATTCCGCTTAATTCTGCCCCGGCAATACAACCAAAGGTTACCAATATGACCAATTGACTAACTGGAGTTTTATTTCATAATACACAGGAGCTAGGTATAGCATTACTTATAGCATTCAGTATCCATAGTACTGGCATATATGGCACTTCAGGTTGGCAGCTGACAGCGAGCGGGGCTGGGGGGCCTCAGAGAACCCAACTTTAACAGTGTGTAGAATGTCTAGTGAGTAGTTTTCATATGTATTGTGGCAATCATATAGCAGCATTTGCAGTAGGTATCTGGCATGTATCTTGGATCCGGCAGTAGGTCTAGTGGCTGCACGGCCGCAAGTAGGTCGGCGACACAGGGAGGGGGTAATGCGATATCTGGGGTACCGGGACGGTCAGAACTAGCGAGAAACAACAGGTGAAGGATTAGCTAGTCCAGCAGTGGGTGGTACGATATTTGGGGTGGTTATGTAGGGGGTGGTGCGATGTCTGGGGTACCGATGCAGCCAAGACCAGCAAGAAACAACCTGTGACGGATTAGCTAGTCTAGTAGGGGGTGGTACGAAGGTTGGGGTGGTCAAGGAGGGGGTGGTACGATATTTGGGGTACCAAAGCAGTCAGAACTTGCGGTAAAGAATTAGCTAGTCAAGGAGGGGTGGTACAATATTTGGGGTGGTCAAGGAGGGGGTGTTGCGAGGTTTGGGGTGGTTATGTAGCAGGTAGTGAGAAGTCTGGGGTACCGAGACAGCTAAAACTAGCGGGCAATAACAGATGCACGATGAGGTATATAAAGGCGGGAAATTTGGGATAAGGGGAGTCAGTCAGTAAGTTAGTTGGTGGCAGTTGGTTAGGGAGTCACTTGGATTGAGTTGAAATGGCTGATTTGTTAAGTCGATGTTATACGCATGCATGCTTGGAAAGAAACATATACGATGGAATAAAGGACAGAAAAGTGGACTTACGTGTATGATAGTCGATTATAAAAGAAAAACGAAAGAAAAACGAAACGTTCGAAATGTTCAGGTTCCCAAGTGGGGGGGTGCGACCCCTCTTACCCCCCCCCCCCCCACCCTAGATCTGCCCCTGAGCTGGTCTCCTTATATCTAAGCCTGCAAAAAACATTTATGTGGTATTTGTACAGAGAGCTCATAAGCATGGCCTTCTGCACTAAATATAAATATATACTGGCATTATATGCCAATACCATGATCCCTCTCACATACAAGTTACTTGTGTAAATATATATGTTGCAGTATTGATATATTATTAGAAGGGCATGTGTGTAATGTACCTCATCCCTTTCTGATCAGGAAACATGTTTAATCCTCTTCCGTCAATTAAGGAAACACAGAATGAATCAAGTTCTTTTTGTATCTTAGGTGTCAATCATGGAAAGAAAGGAAAAGTCTGCTGCAGTATCGGTGTCCATGGCAGTGGATGGTGGTTGGGGATGGATGGTTCTTCTTGGATCTTTTGTTGCGTACTTCATAGCAGATGGTTGGTCATACTCATTCGGCCTGCTCTTTCCTGAGCTGCTTGCTTACTTTGAGGAGAGCAAAGGCAAAACAGCTCTGATCGGTGCCTTTTTGTACGGAGTCCCATTGCTACTGAGTCCCATCGTGTGTGCACTGACCAATGTCTACGGCTGCCGTGTAGTGGCAGTTGTCGGGGGATTTCTCACGGCGCTGTCTCTAGTTATCAGCAGCTTTGCCAGTTCTGTGGCCTTTCTCTGCGTCAGCACGGGAATGCTGGCGAGTCTCGGACTGGCAATGACCTATATTCCGTCCTTGGTGATTGTCAGTTTCTACTTCGAGAAGCGCCGCGGCCTAGCAACCGGGTTAGCCGTGACCGGGTCCGGCTTGGGCACCATAGCCTTCCCGCCTATGATGGAACTGCTTTTCAACACGTACACGTGGCGAGGGACGCTCTTCATCACAGGCGGGGTCTGCCTACATATTATAGCATCAGGCGCGTTATTCCGACCGCCTCCAGTGTGTCTTAAAGGCGGTGAAGTGGAACCAGAGACTAAAGATCAAGGCGAGGCAACATGTGCTCTGACGTCATCCTGTACCGCCATCGCGAACGACCGTGCAGAGCCGGTAGCTGTGACGGAGGACAGCCACAGCACAGAGGGAAAAGGTAGCGTCAGTTGCCCGGATTTATACGTAGAGATCCACCCGGCGAAACAGGCAGATACCCCCAGTAAGCCTCACCGTGGAACGACCTGCTGCCAAGGGTTTTGGCGGGAACTCCGCCTGCTGATGTCCGCCATGTTGGACAAATCCCTGACTCGGAGCTGGGGCTACCTGCTCTTCTGCGCCTCCAGCTTCGTCCTTTATTTGTGGGTCGGCGTGCCATACATTTACCTCATAGACAGGGCCATCACCAAGGATATCGCAGGTGACCTCATGTTCCTAGCATCCATTATGGGTATGGGGAGAACAGTGGGGCAAGTGTTTCTGGGTTTCCTTGGCGATCACACGAAGATCAACGCTCATATCTTGTATGCCGTATCCATCGTGATAGCAGGCATCGCCACGTTGCTGGTGCCAGTGTGCAATGGCTACCCTAGTCTCACTGTGTATTCGGTTGTATTTGGATTCTTTATCAGCGTGACCTACGCCTTACAGTTCATGTGTGTTGTCAACATCGTGGGCTTGGAGAGATCCACGAACGCCTTCGGTTTTCTGCAGCTTGTACAAGGCATTGCCACTCTGCTTGGGACCCCAGTCGCTGGTAAGTGTGGTGACGAAGCCGAGCAGCCCCGACCCAGCGTTCGATTTTAGCAAGGCACATTGCATGTACCGTCGTAAATATATCCCAGCCCCGTAGCGTATACTGTAAACTGTACTATAGATAGCGACTTATAGATCTAACCGATTGCGTGCGATCCTCTTACACCTGGTTCTATATAAGTTTTATATGCGCTACCATTTCTAAAATAAATACCTGTATGTCCAAACCTTCCAAGGCAGCTTGATAACGCTCACGTTAACGTTGAGTAACAGCACGTCTCAGTCCTTTCGACATTTACAGTGCTGACGTGTTTAACCTGTCTCGCACGTTATCCCGTTTGACGGTTTTAATTGTAGGTTGGCTGTACGACGCATTCGGCGACTACGACGCGTCATTTTACGTGGCTGGCGCCTGGATAGCCGTGTCTGGGGCTATTCTGATACCGCTCAAGTGGCACTCACGGACGTAAACTACGCCACTTAGGCACGGGCATTTAACAAAACCACACTCAAGTGAAATGAAAATCCGTGCATTTTCAAGAGGACTATATGCGCTTAATTGATGACTCAGATCTTGTATTTTATACTTGGAGAAATTTATGCGAAACAGTATTCTCAAGTTATTTGGTTCCCGCTAAGGAGATGGATCAGTCATTACATAAGAAGTAAATTGTTCAGTTTCGTAATAGCATTTATTTAATGACTGATGAAGTATTATTAATGAGGCAATGCGCAAGCTGGATCAAGTAACATTCTGGAAATGTAGATCTGAGCCCTTAGTGATACGTATATAGCGCACATGTAAATAAAGGCTGCGCTGCGTAGGATGGGTTTCATTAGTCATTAATGATTAGTTTTGTAGTTTTATAAGAAGTAAATATTTTGATCGTTGAATTTGAACTTACGCGCACGACTGAGTGT
The DNA here is from genome assembly GCA_964019135.1 of Arenicola marina. Classification (NCBI taxonomy): domain Eukaryota; kingdom Metazoa; phylum Annelida; class Polychaeta; family Arenicolidae; genus Arenicola; species Arenicola marina. The sequence goes on along the minus strand of OZ025252.1, from coordinate 5,024,699 downwards.
TGGCATGTAGTACATAAGTATGATATATAAAGCTATATTCAACGAAACGAACACGTCTGACGTTTACAACTTGCAGATGTGACATTCAATGTGTATCATTCGCTGCCGAAATATATTGCTTAAGGTTAGTTCTACTTTGTTGAGTAGGCGTCGAACGCTCATTACTTCGAACGAGTACTCTCCCTCTTGACGCCTTTCGGGGTGAATTAACCTGTCCCCAGGTCTTTTGCGAATGAGTCCTCTCCCTCTTGACGCCTTTCGGGGTGAATTAACCCGTCCCCACGTCTTTTGCGAACGAGTCCTCTCCCTCTTGACGCCTTTCAGGGTGAATTAACCTGTCCCCATGTCTTTTGCGTCAACATATAACAAAAATACTGGACTAGATTAATATGGGATTTATTTCACATGACCTGCATGTACATATATTACCATATTACAATTGAATGAATTAACCTATCACTCCATGTATATCATTTTCACGACCATGAAGTTTCATGTTACCTGCGCGACCCCAATATTTGAGATTTTGTATGCGAATTCTAAAGCAACATAACAGAAATGAAACTACTTGTAGCGAAGTAAAGACGTAGTTGTATAAATATAGAAGATATAAAAACCCCACAGAAGCACTTCGTATATATGGTTTCTCTTTACATTACTTTTAGCAACAATATTCACCTGCAATAAACTATTGTTAACCCAGTCTTAAACACCGGACTACCCATTAGGTACTTATGTAAGTCACCATATGTCAATAAACTCTTATATAGAAGTAAGTAGTTTACAATTCTTAAAACAACCGCGTTATATGACGTAAGGTGCTGGACCTACTTAAACTACAAAATGTGTTCATTATACGGTGTACTTTGATATCGTATACCTTGGTATATACTGTTGGCTTCACGAATAATTATAGCAAACCACGAGAAATATATCCTCTTATATGAACTGTAAAAGGTTTCATAAAACCGAACACCGCAAGAAATCCAGTACTGAAGGTGATGCTACTGCACAGATATATCACCTTGAGATTCAATATCCCTAGCTGTTATCACGACAACTATAAAAATTGAAAAAAAATAAACCATTAAATATAATGAAAGACTAATATTTCATCTTTGACAATCCCATATAAAACGCTAGGTTCACCACAGGTCTTCCTTAATCGTGTATGCGTTTTATTCTCAGTTCTTATTCGTACGCTAACAATCCCCGCCTTTAGCACAATCTTGTTTGAAACCTTTCTGTAGGAAAACTACCCGTATGTTTTGGAAGACGGGGCGATGTTGTAATAGTAGAAGTACTTTATTCTCATGTACAGGTAGTAGAGCTCTCCCCGCCAGGTGGCGCAGGATGAGGAACGTGTCTCGATCTTGCAGTAGAGATAGGTGGCGGAGATTGAAAGAACGACGAAACTCAGGAAGAACAAGACCCACAACAGAGTATGGGAAATCCACTCTTCTGCAAATCAATGTAAAGCCATTATGGCTTAAGAACAAGATTTATACCAGGAATAGAAATCGGATCTAACCAAACCTACCAACCTAGGCTGCTTTATGAATGTTTGAAACCATAATTCACTTTATGCAATTCAGAAAATTAAGTTCCGTTATGAAAATAATATGCACGTGTGACATTGAAATGTCGCAACACCTTACATTATGCAGGTCACATTAAAATATATTGTTTGTTTGTACGAACTTATAAAGTGAGCCGATTGTCTGGCGATTACGTGAGATATATAACAATAAAATAAATTGGTTACCTTGTGCTTTTATTTCGGCTTGTGAATTCTCTCTTCTCCTGGTTTCTGCTTTCTCCTTGTCTTCTGGAAACACCACACACACATTAAATACTTTACAGATACGCCTCTACTGGGAAACCAGAAAACAAAACCATATATGGTAAGTTCTCACGTGGTAATTTGCTCCTCAATCTTAGAAACCATAGGCGTTATGTGTTCTCTCGGTGCCTTTTTTTATGAAAGAACAGGATTACTTACAAAAATCACTAGGCAGCCTAGCACATTCATAATTCACTTGATATGTGACCTGTTCCTTTTGCGAACTGATCAGACAAACTTTTGCGCATCACATCAATGAAGATTGTTCATCATTAGTCTGCTGAGTGCATTCAGCAATTTAAAGTTCTATAATAATATGTATGCGCTTTGTTTTTGTCTGAAAGGAAGAACAAACGTCTATCTACACATTTGAGCTCGCATTTTGCTCAAATCAATTTTGACAACGAACCGGATGTCCTCATCTTGGTCGACTTCCTGTTTCGCACTTCCTGGTCATCTTGCACACTGTCTCCAGCGTGATCAGCTGGGGATGACAGCTTCTGCATAGACTCTGTGGCCGGTAATAATATCAGATGATTAAACGGCAATTTCTATCCAGTTTAATTGTTGTACATTTATACGGTAGTAATATACTAATCTCATGCTGGCAGATAGAAAATCAAGACACATCTAGCTCTTAAAAATTCAGTCTGATGAACACGCCCGTACATTCGTGGGCTGCAGACACTATCCAACTTGGGCAATGGAACAACGAGCCCAACCTTAATTGAAACCAACATTCAGTCTGATGAACACGCCCGTACATTCGTGGGCTGCAGACACTATCCAACTTGGGCAATGGAACAACGAGCCCTACCTTAATTGAAACCAGAGTCAAGTATGTCTTTAACACGCATAATTTCCTTCTGCGACAGATGGGGCCCCAAACCGGATTTGATATGATTGTAGTTTAACGGTACTTTCGGCCTGAAAAGCTACATCGTGCCATTCACAGACCTGAATATTGCTGCTTGCCGACCTCCCCGTAGACGACGGTGAAGAAGTCCAAGCTCTGCCTCGTAGCCTCGTGAGTTTCGCCAAACACGTCTTGTCTCAGCCTCGTGGCCTTACCCTGGTACTCGAGCGCCATCTGTGGCCTAATTCAAGCAACACCTAGTCTTCAGTACCGAACGCCGTTTTCAAAATACAACCACACATATTATGGGGTCAACTGGAGATATTAAAAACAGCGAATTGAATTTTATAAAAGTGGGTTTACACAAATGGGGCGGGAAAGGGGGTGAGGTTTTCACTCATTGTTGTTTATTCAACCGATGTGCTTTTGTATGCAACTCACTGTTGCTTCTCTAGGCAAAGTCTTGCCAGGTTTTCATATTCGTTGGCACGGACAGCTTCTGGTTTTTGCTTGTCTTGGGCTATAGTTGTAGCGTCATCCTCGTCTGGGGCTGGTTGCTTCATGTCTGTCATAGTTATAAGAGTACATAATTCATGGTTATTTGTGCCTTTGCACGGGCTTTTACAAATATCGTGACGAAACATCTTTAGTTTCAAATATAGAAGGCATTTTACGCAAGGCTAAACTTCAAGTGAAACTATTGCATTACCAAAATGAGAGAACGTATACTTGTTGTAAATCACCTGTTTTCACTTTGACTGTTTGAACAATCGCTGTTTCGTAGTACAACTTTTCTGCTTGTATAAACTGCACTGCCTTCTCATCTTCGGTATTGTCAAGGTAGGATAAGGCATCGGTGTAATACATAATTTAAGACGAGTGCTCTACTTTCAAATTAATCATGTTTTACATGCATCTACAATTGGTTAGGTAACATTTTCATCTCTTTGTGATACTCTAGGGAACAATATATGATCTGAGTTTTTTTTTCATTTTAGCTCTCATTTAGCAATTGCGAAAGGATACAATCTCCCATATTATAATATAGGTCGGCCACCTGAAACAACGAGAGCAAATTAAAAAACAGATGGCAACCAGCTAGGAAATGTGGCCGAGAAACCCTGCAAATTAATCGTTTCAGGTAATAAACATAAAGAAATGATAGTAATGGATCAAAAACGTCAAGATATTACCAAGTAAAGATATACGGAATCATGCACGTAACATGAGTAACCAAATAACATGTATCAGCCACACACAAAATGTTTCACTAACTAAATTCAGATGTGATGGTACATGCTCAACATAGCGAATAGGGCTGCTAATTCATGCATCGCCAAATAGAAGGGCAATTAATCCGCTACAAATAGGAACAACATTATAAGCCTTCGTGTGTTACCTGTCTGAGGCATTGGGGCATAAAGCTGAATCCATTGGCGCCATCAAGTCCAGAGAGGCAATGCACGAAGCACCTCAAAGCCACAGCCTTCTTGTCTTTCTTCAGCAGGTGCAACCCTTGTTCATACAATTCATCTCGCTGCCCTTGGCTCAGTTTCTCCGGGTCCAATTTGCTGAGCGCCTCATCTCCTGTGATCATCAGATAATCAATGTTGTATCGTATAACGCGGGCATGGCATGCGTTGCAATCAGTTACGGTCTGCGACTTAGTTGTCAATATGTAACATATGCTTTAGGTTTGGGTGACTCATAATCACTGGTTAACACGCCCCAGAAGCAAGGACGCGCACTCCATAAGCCGTCGTCTGCTGAGCTACTTAATATGAATCAGCCAAGAACTTACTTGAATTCACAATGTATGGATATATAATATGCAATATATATAACAGCACTAAACGACTGCCTCTTTGTATAAAAGACAATCTTCTGAATCAGTGCGTCTCAAGATTGGTGAGTAACGTTTTCAATAATACCGTTGACTGCCCTAGCGGGCGCTTCTTTTCATGACTAGGCGACATAGGCAACGAGTACACTAAAACTTATAATTAACTTAACAGGAAAACCGATTCGGTCAAAATGGTACCATTAATAGAGTCATAAAAATATGTACTAATTATGTCGTCTTATAGCATTACGAACCTTCAGTTTCATGGCATTGTTCCGAGTTATAAATAGCCGTGTCACCGCCGCTGGGTGTCCTATCAACATTCTGTTCTTCAGGGCTGTCACCGGGTTCAAGCTTATTAGGACATTTCTCATTAATAGTCCCTTCGCTTTCCTCAGGCTCATTTTCCTTGTATGATTCCTTTGGGATTGTCGTCTCTTTATCACACACATTTGACGTCACGTTGTCCTCATCTACTTTAGTGGAATTTACATCAATGTCGCCTTTACTATCCGACTCGGAACTGCTTTTATTTGTTTCTTCATGTCCAACATCGCTGGTTTTGTTTCCAGGAAGCGTGTCCTCCTCTGGCGGCTGCGCACTGACACCGTCAACATCCTGAACGTTAGCCTCAGAGGCGATGTGACTTCCAACGTTCTCAAGGTCACCATCACTGAGTAAACATTCCTGTTGCGTAAGAGTTTCCTTACTATCCATCTTGAACTGGATCGCTTATACTGCAAAGGGTAATCACAAAAGATATTTGTAAATGAGAAAAACACGTATCCAAACAACTACTCCATACGCGGGACAAGCAGATGTGTCGATCGGCCAGTTGGTGGAATACTAAAACCAAATTACACATTATTGATCTGATTACATTGATCGGGACGTGATTGGCTACATCGATTTCCAAGTTTGAAAGGTATAAGGCAATAGAGCAACGATTGAGATCGCCGTATTGCCCTCAACATGGTCATATTGGGACCGCTAGTGAGCCAGATAGGATTCGGATGTATCCGGATACAGCAAAAACTGCGCTAGCTTCCACCGGCATTGAAATTACTATCTGGATGGCAGGGTATGGTAATGCGTCGGGCTTTTTAATTCCTTTCTATGAGTTGTGACTAAATCAATGTATGTCTATGTAATCTATAGAAAGTGCTGTCACGGGACAGTTGCACCGACCCCGCAGTCGAAAGTGCTATATCTCTTTTGCCGGCACCCAATACCCCATCAGGACCTCGACAGTGTTATATAGTGAACCGCCGTGATCAAGAACGATCATACTCGACTGCAGATCAAAGCCCACCTATGTCTGAACACATTCAACCTTGCCTCTCATCCTCAGCAGAGACACCCTGGCTCGAATTAGCCCATGCGTGCATAAATGTGACTCGAAACTTCAACGCACCATCAACATGTTATCAATAGATTTACTAGATATATTCCGTCAAAGATGCAGCCGTTACTCGGGAAATGAAATGTTGGTGGTCTAAACCAACTGTGCGCACATGTAGCCTAAATAGGGCCAATAAACCTCCCATGACAATTACATTGGTGGGATGAAACCTATGTGCCCCAGAAGCAGGTGCCAGGGATATTATCCACCACCTATTGATCTGCACCTCAGTCTGCTTATCCACTGAGCTAAGGAGGCTTTGCGCGTTATTTGGAAGGTCGCCGGCGCATTTTACAAGCCAAACAGCAACAGGATGGATTCAAACACTCCCATAGACCGTTTTCCCTCTCAAGTGAACAGACTTCCACTGGACTGTAGACAGAGGCTACATCGATGGTGGACATGACCTTTACATCTAACGCTAGTTTGCGCTAGTGTCTAGACTGGGTAACTGGAACAAATAATTAAGTTCATTACTTTCAAATTCGCTTTACGGTGGATAAGTGTTTCTTGTCACAGAGAGAAATACGATGACGTGCTTTGTTTGATAATACCATGCCTAGTAACAACGTGCCATGGAGGAACATCCCCGATGCCGGCAAGATGAAGCAGGCGACATTTGAATTAAAAGGCCACAGGACTGTCCAAAAAGTCTAAGCCGAAGAGTCCACCATATGCAGTCTCTTATAACCCTTGGTTGAGAATGGGATCTGCGAACATTGCATGGAGATATACTTCATATGAGCTGCAGTTTCACTAAAATTAATTGGGTGACTTACTATGCACCAGTACGAAAATAGAAGTTGAAGTCTTATTGACAAAATTAGTCATTTGTTTTATCTTGCACACACGTTCTGGCATTTGATGCAAGCTGAAATTAACCTAGTGCTCCAACTGACATTACAGACATATTGGTGAGAGACCTAAAACTGATGAGCTATTCTGGAACTGAATAATGTTAATTTTAGGATGATGCTAACAGCAATCCCATCAAGCAGCCTATGGAAATCAATTTAATCAGTTGGTTTTAATCTAGCTTAGCTTCATGTTGTCGTTCACATTAGTTGATCCTTTGCATTTGCAGTTGTTGATATTCCAATGCCACAAGTACCCAATTGGCTGAGATTTATCAATTTACTTTACTTTTACCTGTACTTACCTAACTGAAGATTAACTGTTATTTAGTGAGTAATGTAGGTCATATCTCAGAGCAGTCAGAGCGAAGGTGTCATCATACATGTTTTATCTGATATCGATCTATACTGCACTATTTGCAATACAGCAGCTGCATAAATAAGAATTCAAGTTAATTATTTGGGGATGAATCCCAGAATTAAATATTTAAAACACTGGCAGCCTTACTATCCAAGTGACACTACGTACAGGTTATAGTTTTGATTATCCAATAAGATAATCCAATTTCCAGGTATACACCTACTGGCAGTGTAAAGCTATTGAGGAAAGGGGGGTATGTGAGGGGTAGCAACAGCTAGAAGGAACAGCTCTATAGTTTACTCCATCCCTCCCTCAGTCTCAATTTGAACGGGATGAAATTTCGGAAGAAATGAGCTGGTTCATATATATGGTTTGAATTACCCTCTAGCTCTGTTGGGAATGGGCCTACAAAGGCTATGATTTAATTACTCATACAGCAATCTTTCCCCTGAAAAACTAAAATGTTTTAAATATAAAGAGTGAATAAAAGTTCTATAAAAGTTCATATTTTAAATGGAAGGGCATGTTTTTAAACCAGTTTTTGTGATAAACTGGTGCATCTTAAAGAGGAAAGTATGGCTTTCTTAACTATATAAGTTTAATTACCATGCATAAATCAAAATTCTGAGATTTGTTTAGCCTTTCCGCAGATTGCAGTTTAGTCTATATTGTGTAGTCAAATGATGGGTCTAACATGTTTCTCCAAAAAGATTTACAAATATGTATAACATATTCTAAATATGGGTACAATGGGTATTTATTAAAATGAGAACACAAGGCATATATTTTCAAGCTTCATGACCTGTTTCTCAGGAAATTTGCACAGCTAGCTATATTTTTCTTTATTTTTATTATAAGAACTGTGTTTTTAGAAGTTTAAAAGTGGTTTGGTGTCAAGATTTTCATTTTTGATGAAATTATAGCCAATTTTTAAAGGTGGTGATTTCAAATTTTGGCAAAAACTGTCGTGATTTTGCATAATTGCACTTTATTGTTACCATTCCGTTATTTTTTTGTGGCTACTATTTACATTTTTGAATATCATTCCTGTATTGCACTAGGTTTAAGCTTTCCACGCAAAGAGCTATTACCGTCATTTACATATGTTTTTGTATCATTCACTACAAGAAAGCAGACCATGGCTCTGGCAGTGTCACACACTTTTTTCGGCGGTGAAACCGTGAAACTCTTCATCATCAGTGTCACATTGCCTGCTTTCTCTATAAAGCATTTGTTAACTTAGCTACCTGTTGCCCACTCATCTCTCTCCGACCCATACCCTCGTTTACCAGTGACCAATCAGAATTCAATCTCTGCCTAGCCATGTGACACACTTTTCTCCACTTCTCTTCTGTCCATCAGAGCTGGTAACCGACAGTAATCCCCATTCCAACCGCTGCCCACTCCACCCCCGTCATCTCGGGAGGAGGGCCGTTCCTCTCAGCTGGCCAAGCACCTCCCCCCTCCCCCTCCTTCTCGACCAGTCCCCTTACCCTTGTGCCAGGCTTTGTTTGAAAGGAAGCGAGGAAGCCAAATACTGTGGAACAGTTAACTGGCTGACTTCACCCCACCCTGATGTCCCTTACATCCCTCTCGGGATGACTGATGGTACAAGCCCCCCCCCCCCCTTACCACCCCACCAAAGAATAAATGTATCAAAGTTTTGGAACAGCTGGAAAGTTTTTGGGGGGTGGGGCTGTGAAATACTGTGGAACAGTTAACTGGCTGACTTCACCCCACCCTGATGCCCCTTACATCCCTCTTGGGATGACTGATGGTACAAGCCCCCCCCCCCCCCCCTTACCACCCCACCAAAGAATAAATGTATCAAAGTTTTGGAACAGCTGGAAAGTTTTTGGGGGGTGGGGCTGTGATTTTAACTATTTTTTGGGTGTTCCAAAACATACGTAAATGACGGTACTGATGATAATGACTTAATATTGTAGTGAATTAGCTCTTTGGTATCTTTCTTTATGGGCAGTGGATAACTTACAGAAATTACTGAAGGGTGGTTATAAACAGTTGACGATGTTTAATTTATTACGTTGCTAGGGCATGTTGCTAGGGCATGCGTGCTAGGTTAAATTATTACATATGTCGTCATATGCAGGTGAGAAACCAGGTAACGGAAGCTTAATGTTATGATCTGTGTGACAACTGCTAATTTTCTCATGGGTTACTATTATTATTATCGCTGGGGAAATTGGGTATAAATAGAGGGGGGATTGACAGTTGGATTTGATTCTGGGGAAAAAGACTTAGCTGTCAGTACCTTCGTGACAGTGCCATACAATAAAGCTGCATACATTCAAGTGAAGGACTTAATTGGTTTGTTGCTGCAATCCAGAGAACTGCCTATCTTCGAGGCGATCCGTCGGTACGCTACAATATTGAGCTGAATTGTAGCAAAATTACATATTCGTGGAAGGTGTCAAGATTTGGTCATTTTGTGAAAATGATTTGACTTAAACTTGGAAAATGGACTATATTTTTTAAACAGGTAATGTATCCTAAAAATTCACCAGAGGGTGTGTAATTGGATATACTTTCATAACGTAATCACAAATACAGAGTTCTTTTACCTTGCTATTATGGGTTGCTTACCTTTAAGGACTCTCTGTTATATTACCAGGCCTGCCTCTAAGCAGCCTATGTGCATGCTGTTAGAGCCAGGCAGCATTTGCTGTCTGTGCGGTGTTGCTCAATCCCATCAGGATTGATCGAGTTGTTGGGGGCTATGTGTCAAGGCTAGGTTTTAGGCTAGTCCTGCAAGCATGCCGCTGTAGCTACCGCCAACAGTAATTCTGCGACTGGACCCATATCGGAACAGACTATGTTACATCTATGGAACTAAGTTTTAGGCATGAGGTAAGAATTACTATTAGTTTTAGTCATAAGGATATGAAATGTTGTTTTAATAAATAAAACTTTATAATTAATGGAAGGTCTGTGATATCTCTCAGCCCGGCCCTCCGTAGACCCCTCCAAGGACCTACCCCTATATACGGGGATCAAAGGTCACGAACTGACCTGGAAAGTTTTTGGTTCCCGCCATGGTTCGGGCTCAAACCACCGACCTCTCGCTTCCCAGGATGTTCAGAACGGAACGTCAAACGCAATGCACCAAAGGGATAATCCTGTTAGCACAGGTTGTTTTTGGTCTATTTATATCGCACCGGACCGGTACTGAGGTACTAAAGGTCCAGGTTAGAAACTACAAATAATGCATGAACAGCTTTTACTAAAGTAACAGGGCCAGGTAGGTGGTGGGGGGGGGGGGGGGGGGCCTTGTGCCATGCGGCCCTTATGCCTGACATCCGGGGGGAGGATGTAGGGTAAGGGGCCCCGTCGCATATCTTCACCTCCCTTAGTACTGTGCCCCTTACACCGCACGTCCCTAGCCCAACCACCTGTTGTGCCTTCGCCATGATAAATGATATGGACGATAATAAGGGCGTGATATTAAGAACATTTTGTAAACCCATGCACCCCACCACATTCATGGCGCATGACTTTAAACAATTAGTTACAAAACATCTTTCATTAAGACACGATATAAGTTGATGATCTTCACCTTTTTGATCAAAATGATCATGGAATGTGTTTAAAAAGACGTGTTAGGTGACGCAGAGTCTGTTTTCGTCAAGGATTATACCGCCATTTTTGTTTATATTTGTAACCAAGGAAAGTTACTAAACGTCGGATTCGAATCGATCGAAATGTGCACACACTCCGCTAGGGTAGCGCCACCTAGCGAATGAAAGCTTGTGATCACTGGTTACCATAAGTGCCTTGCTAAAGCGGTACGTATTTACCACTGCGTAGAGTCTATAAGTATAAGTAATACCTACTATCCTTACTCATGCAAAAATGTTTTTCCCATTACCCTTTGAATGGAAATTGTATATTTATAGTTGTGAGTGTCAAGGTAAAAAAAATTGAAGTTTTGGGGGGAAATTGGGGTCGGGCAAGGGGGGAGCTAGGGGGGTATAATGATGATTTTTTTAGGGATTAGCGGACGACCATCTGTAACTGATTCCCCAATATATGCATGCTTTTGGTCCATATCGATAGCAAGATAAATGGCTTATAATTAATTGCCCCCATAATTAAACTCTCGCAACGCTTATAGTAGGCGTTTAGTGAAGTGCTTGTTAAGTTAGAAACCCAAACTTGCCTGCCTGGCCTTTCGCGAGCCCGCATTAAAATGTCTATATATTGCCACCTTCTCGTTAATAACATTAATTAGCTCCCTTAATATTATAATTGCATTTCATCTTTTATACATCCATTATTTTTAAATAAATCCATTTCTTTGCTGAGGGTAGTTGCAACTATAGTGTTCCCCACGTGGCCCCTGTTGCACCGGAAGTGCATGAGAAGGTCATTTCACGCTTCTTTCGACGGACAAGACAAGTAACGGCGTGAAAATGTCATCTGCGTTGACACGAGTTATTAGCCGTACGGCTCCAATTCTTCGCTCTGCGGTTACACAGCGAGCAACAATTGTGTCTGGGCCACCCAAAAACCGTATTTCTATGACGGTAAGGATTGGTTCATCGAGATTACGCTAATTTTGTTGTTTTGGACCTCATCCTGCTCATCCCTATTTTCGCTCAAGTTAAGCTGTCACTGTCACTTGTCAGTGTCAAGGCCAAGGCCGGGCCAAGGACTTTAGCATGGACATAAATTATCACTAATATCAGCTTATGTACTCTTTTACTGGGCGTGGGGTCTAGCTGTATAAGTATGATTGAATTATCTGTGTCTTGCACCCTGTCTGTAAATTTCCTAGCCCTGAAGAACCCAGGCCTCGCTACCGCTCGGCCAGGGTCTTGAAGTGCAGCCTGCAAATCCTCAGCGATTTGAAACCCCTCCACTTTAATCTGACTAGTGTCACTTTGTGGGTGAATACCATGTCCAATCCTTATTATATTTGAATTCTACATACCTTAAACTATCAATTTACGTATAGTTTGTTTCTTTGAAGAACTGTTGATGTCCACAATACCGGCGATATTCCGCATTTCATTCGTAAAATGCGCGCAGCCATTCGAAGTGACAAGCGGCAACTTTGTCAACAGATGGCGCTACAGGGCGGAAGCGGCAAATTCCCCGGTTTCACCGGTTTACCTCATACAATTTTGCTAGGCGTTCGCGCTCGATCCAAGACGTGGTCATGCATCTCCACAATAAAAAAATTAGTGTCTTCTGGATGTGGAAATTGCGACATAATGATGACACTAAGATTGAATGTGCAATCATTGTGTCCTCGTTATATCGCGATTTCCACATCCAGAATACACTCATTTTATTTTCTTGTAGATATGCGCGAAAACGTCTTGGGATCGAGCGCGAGCGCCCAGTAAAATTGTACAAGGTAAACCGGTAAAACCGGGGAATTTGCCGCTTCCGCCCTGTAGCGCCATCTGTTGACAAAGTTGCCGCTTGTCACTTCGAATGACTGCGCGCATTTTACGAAAGGAAATGCGGAATATCGCCGGTATTGTGGACATCAACAGTTCTTCAAAGAAACAAACTATACGTAAATAGATAGTTTAAGGTATGTAGAATTCAAATATAATAAGGATTGGACGTGGTATTCACCCACAAAGTGACACTAGTCAGATTAAAGTGGAGGGGTTTCAAATCGCTGAGGATTTGCAGGCTGCACTTCAGGACCCTGGCCGAGCAGTAGCGAGGCCTGGGCTCTTCAGGGCTATAAATTTCCAAAAGCACTTCAATTTTAAAGAAAATATCGGCCAAAAACAGTGTAAACGGCATTAATGAATTCAACTATAGTATGCTAGCCCAGAATCCTAGGCTGTGTGGGCTGAAACACAGCCTAGTCGCATTCCATAGTAAAATTCTGGTCTGGAACAACCCCATTTCAGGGTTGTTTGACTTTGAGCAAGTGTAGCTCTGATTCTCCTTTGCTGTAGGAAAAGTTTTATAACAGAAACAAACCTTAATCCTTTTCTTATTACTTCTTGACAAGTATAATGACTAATCACACAAGTAACCTTTCTTGAAAGGCAAAAATAGTCAAGTCTGTCACCAGAAATTCATATGAAAACATGTGTTTTCACTGACCCAAGGACTGGGTCCCTGAACAATGAACCAATTAGCATGGCTTATAATATCATGTGATGACCTTGCACATGTGCAGTGATCAACTTCCTGTAAAAAAAAATGGTGGCATGTTGTTGTCCATTTTGATGCCAGTAGGCAATTATGGCTCCTTTTGAAGAGTTCAACAACTTTGGAAGAGTTCATACATCAGTAATTATATGTAGTAAAGTACTTTTACATTGTTGAAACTAATTATGATAGCTGTACTTAGACAATTCAATTTGTCATGTGAAGTTGATTTCTCACTATAGAATGCTACATGGCTATGATTCTTCAACCATAGCCATGGATTCATGGCTAATAGTATGCCCAACTTGTGACAAATGCTATGCAGAATGGTCGAACAGCATAACAGATAAGTTGCTCTCACCCCCTCATGTGCAAGGGAATCAGTAAGCTCTTTAGCCTCGGGAGACCTCTGTTGGGTTTCGGTTCCAGCCTAGGTTTCATACAGGGACTTTTAGACAGAATAGGTGCATTCAGAAATTCAGAATTATCTGGGGGTAGATCTACACTGGTGCTAAATATCACATTTTGTATAGATTAATTCTTTTAGCTTTAAATTTTTTCCAAATAATCACAAAGGTTGATCACCTGTATCTGTGTCTGCAAGACATTTTACGAAGCACCAACGTCCGAACAGGATGCCATATTTGTTTTGGTGCTTGCTGGTACCTGGTGAATGCAACTTGGTTCCCAGCATACAACTCCTCGCTAAATGGGCACTTTGCAGTTAAGGACAATAGCAGCGCCTACTGTCACAGAGAAATCAAAGTTTAGGAACCAGACTACATTCACAAATATGCCCATCCTGTTTAAGAGTCTCCATGCGAAACCCAGGCTGGAACCGAGACCTAACGGCCGGACAGAGTGGGTTTCCCGAGGCTATAAGCTCCTATACTATAAAGTCAAATTTGTTAATGCCATTCAAACTGTTTTTGGCTGATACTTTCATTAGAATTGAACAAGAGCACAGAAATTTATAGACAGCTGCAGGGCCCAGATCCCCCAGGCAATTCAATCATACTTTCCTTTTTGTGGGGACCATTTCTTTCTGTATTATCGAAAGAAGTATTGCACATGAGGAAGCTCCATGGACCACAATGTCTGCCTAACAAAAAGCTATGACGTCTACTGTCTCTATTGTCTCAATTGCATCTTATGGAAACCATTGCTAGGCAATGTTGTATGCACGCTCCTGGTTTTAGTCTGTTTAACGGTTGATGTTTGTGGTCAATGGAGCTTCATCATGTGCAAGATTACTTTGGATAATATAAGACAAATAGATTGCCACAGAAAGGAAAGTATGATTGAATTGTTTGCGTCTCTGGATCCTGCAGCCTGTCTGTAAATTTTTGAGCGCCTACTCAAAATTTAGCAAAAATATCGGCCAAAAACAGTGTGAACGACATTAATAAATATATGCATGGTGGTTGGTCAGGAAAAGTTGTGTGTTCCAACAATTCTTCAAAAATATAGCTGAAACAACCTAGTGTTGACGCACTTTCTTGAGTGCCTCTCTTTGGATATCATTATTGACAAGTCTACATAGCTGCTGCACTGAAGGTGTCTACATGTGTCATAACACAAATTAATTTTTACTGTCAGTGATAGAACTCATATCTACATATTTACTTCTAAATGACTGTTACAGGGAAGTGTTATGCAACTAATCAAAACCCTTACCTTATAGGTATGGGTTTTGATGTCAAAGCTATGTCAGATTATGCAACTTCTTAGAGAGGTCTGACAAATATTTTAGAATATACCATTGTTGTCAGGCATTAAAAAATTACATGAAACCAAGCATAAAGTGCTAAGTCTCACCTTTGACACAGGGAAAGGGTGAATGGACCTTGGTTAAAACTTAGTAATGGGGTAGAAACATCCAAATAAACAAATATATACAATGTCACTCAACATTTACACCTTAGCATGCATGCACATAAGCTAAAACTGAGGAAGTCTATCCTCATTGGCCCAAAATTATAACATATTTTTACGCGTTGAGCGAAAGTATTGGGATTCTTATCTTTTCATGCAACTATCAATGGCGGTTAAACCACTTATTAGTCGAAATCGAATCCTAATTTTTTTCTTTTCATTTAGCTTTGCTCTGTATAACTATCTTGTTATTTTATTGCAGGAAAAGATAACAAGCGGTGTGGTGATGTCCCTAGCTATTGTAGCCCCCCTGGGCTACTTGCTTTCCAACATTATGACCTACAGAGAGCGGCCAGAATAACTCAGAGGCTTCCAGCAATAGGACATTTCAATAACGGTGGAGAAGTGCATTCCTTCTACTCTTCTAGCCACTCAGGGACATGAAGGGCAACCAACGCTATACTCAGTACTCAGTCGCCTGGGCGTTACCTTTCCAACCCAGTGGCTCAAGATCTGACGGGTTCCACTGGTTGAGATGTCTTCAAAACACCCAGAGTACAGATACTCCCTCAAGCCTCGGACATGCCCATCCAGTGCAATGATGTTACTAAAAACAGTTTTACAGAGACTTTTGTTCCAGCTAGAGCTCTCTGACTACTCAATGGATTAGAAAGTATTCACTTCTCCTGTTATCTCCACATTGTAGCAAGTATACTTCAAAGGGCTATTGCTAATTTCAACTGTAGCAAGGCTTACTATATGCTTGGCTTTAAACTATTTGCATAAATAAACTTAACCCCATTTCAAGATATGCTGGTTTTATTTCATTGAAATACTGAACAATAGTCGTAGTAGAGTAAGGGCAGGAAATGACGAAAGCCTTCTCCATATATAAATAGACACTGTTTTGTAAAAGAAATGCTCTTGAAAGAAAAATCAAAGTGAAGCGGTGAAGCAGCACTTTCTGCTCCTGCAATTGAGAATAAGCCTCATTTAAAATAATTCCCAGTCACCTCTTTGGTCTGGCTATCAAAGGGATATCGTTGGGGCTCAGTGTATGAAAGTGTTCGGGTGTGGGATTTGGTAATGAAGACCTTCTGGTCTGGTTAGGAAAGCATTTGGGTTTGATATCTGGTAAATAAAGAGCGGTCTGGGATCTGGCAAGGAAAGTATTTGGGTTTGAGATCGTAAAGTGCTTGGGGTATGGTCTGGTAGCATCCAGTGAATTGTTTGGGTCTGGGGTTTGGCTATGAACGAGAGCCTGTCCGGAGGCCACATTAAAAATATCAAAGACTTAGTCGTCGGGGAGATTGATTTGGTAAGTACTCCTAGATCTCTTTCCTAAGATCAAAATACCATAGGCTAACATAGCACTCCCGCACCCACGCCGCAGCATTCAAAATAACCACATACAATTTGGTATTTCAATAAAACGAATAACAATTTATTTTTCATACTATCACAATCAGGTGTATCCACAAAGACACTATTGACCTTTAAGGCACACGGTTCTGAATCCATCTTTGGCCCGTAACATGACCTCATTCATCCATATGTTAAACCTGTTTGATCAACATGACCATGAAAGCCACACACAGGCAACCCCCAGTAATGTTACACCGCAGACCATATCCAGCAATGTTCCACCACATACAGAATCCAGCAATGTTATACCACATACAGAATACTGCAATGTTACACCACAGACAGAATCCAGCAATGTTACACCGCTGATCGTATCCAATGTTACACCGCCGACAGTAATCCAACAATGTTACACCACAGACTGTATTCAGCAAGGTTACACTGTAGACAGTATCCAGCAATGTTACACCCCATACAGTATCTAGCAATGTTATACCACAGACTGTAACCATACTTTACACCAGACAGTATCCAGCAATGTTACACCGTAGACTGTATCCAGCAACGTTACACCACAGACAGTATCCAGCAACGTTACACCGCAGACAGAATCCAGCAATGTTACACCGCTGACCGTATCCAGCAATGTTACACCACATACTGTATCTAGCAATGCTATAACACACTGTATCCAATGTTACACCAGACAAAATCCAGCAATGTTACCGGTGGGTTGTATACATTCAGATGACGCCATTTTGTATTATTCTGACATCATCGGGTTACACCAGGACGGAAGGACATCCACAAGAATCACAGATTGCATAATACATACTTGCAGTCACATTAGAGTTACTATTAATTTCCACGCAATAATAGAAAAATAAGTAAATAGTAAGATCATAAGGTATAGCGCTACATGCACAAGATATTTTCTGTCCTAGTGACTTTATGCAATGATAGAAATATTCAAACTGATGCTCAGGCAGTAATTATTCAATAACGCCCACGACGTAAAAATGTAATGCTCAATCCATGATGAACTCTTAATTCCCCGGCTGGCTGTATATACAACTATAAATATTTAGTATTTACAAAATATTAAGATTCATGTGGTTATCACAGAAAGACCGTAACCCAACTCAGACCGGAGCACTAGATCTTACTGATCTGGTAATGCCGTATACATGCCTATGTATCCATGCTGACAGACCTCGACTATATACGCTCACAGTTATTTACCGAATATGTACTTTAGTCCTGCATATTTACTTATGTTAATTAATGCTTCCGATATGTTTAAGCGAACCCTAAACCGAAGCTATTCAAACCTAAATACTGTATAGCGGACACAGGTGAATCATCGTCCAATATAAATACATAAATATAGTTTGCATCAATTTTGTTTCTTATATTCGTACAACGCAAATATATATAGAGGCATCAATTTATTTCACGCGCGGATAAGGCATTCACCCAGCTGGTCTTGCAGAAGTAAATACTGGCGATTTTGTTTCAGTTGAAACAGCAGGTTCCAAGGATCGAGATCTCTCAGTATGGACATTTAAAATCCAACACCGGCATTGTGGATGAGAGCAGTGTTATTGATGTCCCCATGCTACCTCCTGATGTAGCCATATACCACAGCAATAAATGGAATGTCCTACGTATCGATCAGACGGCTAATTAACACGAATACTGTGCATGAGCTGCAGACCCCACGCTCAGGTAGAACTCTCAGCTGTGCTTGGCTTTGTGGCTGAACATCCGTTTGCTGGGGTTGTGGTCCGACTTGCCGGAGTTTGACAGAATGGGAAGGTTTCGGTGGTGTAGTGTCACCTCCAACTCTATGCCTTCCTCTAATGGTAACCAGAGGGTGATGTCATGGTGCTCTGAAACAATTTCACAGGGGATATAGTGATAACATTATTGTCTATGTTACCATACCGGCGGAAGCGAGTGAAGAGTGGTGCGGCTATAAAGCGTAACCGACGGACACACGTGGTCGGATCTAAGCCTTTTAAGTAAGTTCGCAGTTAAAGTGGTTCCTTCGCAGGACTATTCAAACCATTTGACGCGACCTGTTGGTCTGCGGGACCTAATGGTCTACAGCTCAGCCTGTTTACCAGTGGAGATGGATGGAGAGCGTCGTCCCCTTTAAACATATAAAAGATTGGTTTAGCCTGCCCCAAAAAGGGTTCTAGTCCTCTACTTTAACCTGAGAACCTTTCCATACCCTGTAACATAACCTTAATTGTGAGATAACATGTGACCATGACCCACCAGACAGTAGATCCTGAAGCATGAAGCCTTTTGTGGCGAATCGGGTTTTGTGTGAAGTCTTGATGTCAAACGTGAGCAATGCATCCTTTCGTACGCCCTGCCCGCGATCCACCTACGAAACAGATTGTAAACAGAATGCACGTATGGGGCCTGCCAACGAATAAGCTAGAGGGGATGGAGGCATTCCCCGCTTGTGATTGGATGATTCAAATCTGCTCGTTTGGAAAAAGGAAATACTAATATCACACTTGAAACACACAAGTGGATTCCAAATATATATTAGAGCCAACATCGGATGGCTGGAATATCTATGCGTGGACATAATGCTTCTTGTAGTTCCATGTCGTTTGCGTCCTGGTAAATTACTGTTCAAGACATCTCGCTGAATAGGAGCTAGAATAGTTGTGATATTTCCAAGCTTACGAAAGTGGTTATGTTAGTACATCGTTGGCGTAATACAAAACACTGAGACAATCAGGGAGAAAAGTGGACGTTTAGACCACTTTTGTGCATGTGAAGGCTAAACTGAGTTGAGAAAACTTCTAGGGTAGCGACATGGGGTCTAATGAAACGTGCCCCACGTGCAGGTGCCAGGGCGCGAACGCCTGACCTGTCGATCCGCAGCTCAGCCAACCAGTGTTGCTGAGTTGGCTTGGGAGGTTATTCCCGTATGTACACGTATATGCCGATTTAAGAACTAGACAGAACGGCTTTAATTGCCGGGTTTACCTCGAAGTCGAGGCCGAGGTGCGCGTCGGCCCAGCCCGTCACGGTCTGTGACTTGGCTATGGCCCGACCGACGGACGGCTTCTTGGTCCGCTGCCCAAGGCTGCGACTACGGAAACACCAGAAATGAAACTTACACCACAGATACGTGAAGTCAAGAGTATAATGTACTAATTATATCATCATGTTATGTGTACAATAAACATGATAAAGGATATGATGTACTATAATTATATCACTACGTTATGTATACAAGTTCCCATTTCCTTTAAACGCCATGAGATTTCTCTTGACCTTATATGATTGATGAACAACAGGACTGATATTAAAAATTCATCTTGTCATACAATACAAATCATAATCATATTCCATTTTACATTTCGTACAATCCAATACAGCCACGTCATATTGCGTTTGTTCTCTTGTTTGTGTCTTTTTTATGTACCTTGGCTGGAGGCCAGCCTATAGTATGAAATAAACTAAACTAAACGTCATATTGAAATGATCGGGATTGTGGAAAAGACAGCTATGACACATACTTGTCTAGTCTCAATTTGCAGTACATTGAGCCACCCAGACCCTGCAGTCCCTTGATGCGAAGAATCTGGCCATGAAGACCGTAGTACCTGCGTACACGAAACCACTCCAAAATTACAGACGATTCATTAAATCACTTAATTAACGGTTAGTATTGCAATCAACAATTATTGGCGGATCTTTAAGAGTAGAGGTTACACCAATCACCAAAAGATCAAGTGTCGTTCCTAAAAGCACAACGAGTCCAGTTTGTATAATAATTTGTACGCGGTCGCTGCTAAATCGGACCCGAAGCTGGTTTGACGGGGGAAAGGGAAGCAAATCCGGGTGTGGAGTGAAATTGGTCAGCATTTTATTGACGGGTAAATGACGCATGAGCGTCGCTGATTGGCCAAACATTGGTATAAATTTATCGTAAAACTATGTGGATGAGCGACGCCCCGAGAGTGAAGAGGAACGAGAAATACGCCAACCCGCATAAATTAGTTTTCACGTTGTAAAACCCCCTATTATCGCGCGATCGTGCTTCATCATGTGTACAATTTGTATGCAGTTGATACAATAGAACATCACTCGGAAGACAAAAGAAATGCCAGAATTTCTATTTTAACCATCGAGTAATTTCAGCGTCAACCTGAGAATACCTACACGAGATACCAAGGACACTTCATAAATCGATATATCTATGAAATGGATCCTCCCCCTTGCACTCACATGTTGGACAAAGACAACGGTCCACTTTCCGTGAAATGTCGATCGCTGCCGCTAAGGGCGCTGGGTGGCTGTGGGGAGCGTCCCACGTCGGACGAGGAGCGCCCCGGCCGGGGGGAAGAGACCATCCTCCGTCCAGAGCTCCGCCCCAGGCTGCTCACCTTGTGGCGCTTCTGGTTCCTCGACTGCGACGGCGGCCATTGTGTATGCAA
This sequence comes from Arenicola marina, assembly GCA_964019135.1. NCBI lineage: Eukaryota > Metazoa > Annelida > Polychaeta > Arenicolidae > Arenicola > Arenicola marina. The sequence goes on along the minus strand of OZ025252.1, from coordinate 5,003,690 downwards.
GGGTGGGGAGGTTTCATTGAAGCAAGGTCACATTTTCTATCATTTGTGGCCTTGCCAAGTACTAAGGTTGTTTCAATATCGATATTTATATTATTCATACCGCTTCCATACTGGAAGCTCTGCTTCATGTTTTATAGAAGAATTACTCTCTTGGCTTTACTGCAGTAGAATCAGTTTCAAATTTCTCTCTGTTAGTCGGGTAACTTTTGGTTATCTTGACTAACGTGATTTGACCCACCGACATTTCCGGAGTGGCTAGAGAGAGCAACGCCTCCTCCTTCCCGGCGTGCATAGCGGGTTCCACATCTGCGACAAGCACAGCGTCATGGCCGACGTCACGAGGGTTCGGCGGCTGCTGGCTTTCCGACAACTGGGGTACTGTCAGCGTGGTTTCCGTGGTAACAGACTCCTCCGCAGGCAAGGTGATATCTAGGGTGGGTGGAGGGGTGTTCAGGGCGCTGCAAGGCACGCCGCTGTCCTCAGTGGTGCTGGAGTTGGCGGTGGACGCGGGCGAAACCCTGGGGACCACATCGGCATCCTGCAGGACAAACCGCTATTATAGTACATTACAAAGGGCAGCAAATACCTAAAAAAAACATGGGTGAGGGAAACATCAAATAGGCATTCCGGATTGTAATAATACACATATGTTCTTGCGATTTACACTAATGATGCAAAAGGAACACATAACACTGCCACTCAACAACTAGAAAATGAATGAAAGATGATGAATGAAGCAAATTCCTGAAATCCGCAATGGGTCGCACATGGCTTCGTGGAAATGTTTTCCTCTGGGGAAACTATATTACCTGCATCGCTGATCCTTCATCCAAGATCACCTTGATCCCTAGCTGAACGGAGCCATTTTGAATCCGTTGCAAATGGAACCATGTTGGGCCCTGTAAATGACAGATATTTTGTGTTTACGGCACCAAGTATAGAAATAAACTTCAGCAGTCCTGAGATTCTTGTTTATGGAATTGGAGTGTTACATAGCAAAGCTTCCATTAATACAGCTGGACTTAAAACATGTACTTCTCTATATTTACCCCCTGTACCTGCAGACCGTAGGGGGTGGTGGGTACTCAGTTGAAAGGGGCACTTAATTACCGTGAAAGGTGTATAGTACAACAAACTTCCGGCGCGTTCCATAACACAGTTGGTGCAATACTCACGTCGCTGTTGTCACTGTGTTTTTTCAGTTCATCCAAAGTGAAGTTCACACATCCAAGGAAATCCTTCTGGAAAAAGGCATCACGATCCCAAACAAACTGAAAGGGAAATACAATAAGTTTATTCAACTAGGGTATTGATTTAAGAAATATCAACGAAAATTTGCCCCTTCTATGTACAGCGTGCTTGTTTAACTTTTTTTCTCTTCTGTTTTTCTTTTCTTTTGTGTATTACGAGTACGAAATAAATAAATAAATAAATTGTTATTGATCACATGTTGTACGTCCCAATGGTTAAAAGTCCTTATCCAACATGCATGGCATATGTCCCTTAGCACCTTATTCAGCTGGTTTTATGCGATTTAATTGAAATGTTGGTGTTCTAGGACGTTTGTGCGAATGAAGGTTGTGCTGTTGATTTGCAGCTCGGCCAGCATACCAACCAAGCTGGGAAGCCCCCCCCCCCCCCGCCACTGCGAATCACACTAGCACTGAGCTGAGCATTGATCTGGTTATAGATTGCTTACGATGTCCAGGTTCTCGTGTGCCTTGGGCAGCTGCAGCGTGATGAACTCGTCCCAGCACGGATTGAGCGTCTTCTTCTTGGTGCTGGTCGTAAACTTCCTTTCTCCGCCAATTTTCACGTCGCAGTACGGGTCGCTAAAACCTTCAGGGTGTTTGTAATTATAAAAGCAACCGTTAAAGTATGCATTAACAGTTCTATGCGCGTAAGGTTATATATATACGTCAACCTATATATAGGCATTCATTATGAACGGCATATCACGCGTCCTGAGCGATATTTAAATTGATCTCCATAGGAACAAGATCACGTACACCACGTGATAACATATATTAACCAGTGCCGCCCTTTAGGGCCGATATCTCGTATATCACGTGATATGATACTCACCATTGCTGTCCATGGGGACGAGATCTCGCGCCTGGATGATGCGAAGCTCCAGGATACCATGACCTGGACAAGGACAAGAAGTTGGCTTGGATAAACCATCTCGATCATCACTCAGTCTATTCATTTAACACCCAGCAATACTACGCCGATCGCCAACACTTTATAACTCTGCCGGTACTGGGATGATATAGAAATGTATATTCTGCCAGGGGTTGGGGTTTATAATGTGAGTAAATATCGAATAACTATAATAATAATCGAATATAGACAGCTTTAGGAGAAAAAAAAAGGAATAGCCAATCGCTCATTTTCACCTGAATTTAAACCTCAGGAAAGTGAACCCCGCACTTTCCTCGCGAATTTCCTCCCGATGCCTGTTTAAAACACTCCGATACGCCTGCTTCGCAAGGGACCCTCGGAAAGTGTGTAAGCTATAATTCTGGTTCAACATGCCTCGATCAGAATTCATAAGGTGTGTTTATCACATAAAGGTGCACTGAGTATCAATGCCATTACAAATATGGCCATCAATTAGGACTTCATTTCGGTATAACGTATGTACGATATAGCCACACACATGACGCTTACCCATGGACAGTAAGTCCCCGACACCCATACTATCCGATGTCTTCTTCTCCCTCAGGCTGGCGAAACGGTTCCGCTACAATGAAATGCAATTTATAAATACACAGTAAACATTCGCACAACACTTAAAGGCCTACATAGAAACATATGTTTGCTCGAAACGTGCCGAATATTCAAAACGTCTAGCACACGAACTAGCTCTGATACATGACAGCAGCCATGTATCAGGGCTACACACAAACCACCCCCAACATGTTGGCTGTGTTGTTGTGGTTGTCAAAGCAGGGAACCAGTCTAGTTTTAAACTTAAAATTATTTAAATTAATTTGGTATCAAATTATTTAGGGGGTCTGAGACATAGACTAATGTATGTGGATCGACAAACAGATGGTGAGAGAACTATCATTTAAGCCATCGGTCAGAAATGCCATTGGACATCGCTTAACCGACGGGATAAAATGTAATGTAAAATTCATTAAGCGTGGGCGAGCCACGGCGCTACAAGTCTATCGCGGAGGCCTGCAATGGTGTGTACTTACTGCTGTGTTCATGAAACCTTTGGTCGACTTGTTGCTCGGCGCTAAGTGCTCTTGTGTTGTTCTGGTCTCACTGGAAACCTCTGCCAATGATATACGTACACACACTTATAGATATTATATATCGTAATTAAAATCATTAACTTAATCTGGGTTGGATGTAAACAAATTGGAATGAAAGAATAAATCTCCTTTATTCCACCACGTACTTCCTGGTGTGCATTGGAACAGGTCAAAGTAACAAGGAACCAAAATAGAAAAACAAAAACAACAACAAAAAATACACACAGAGAACAAAGTAATTACACAATCGGTCGCAAATCTGATTTCACGGTCAGTAAAATTTTAACATTTTGTCGTATGACATGCTTTGCCAAGCGTTGGCACATACATCGGTTAAAAGACCAAGCTGCTCTGGGGTGAGATTTAGATGCGCAGGACCTTTACGATGATGATCGTCATCACGCTGGTGACCCTGAGTAATGGGTGCACGCCCCTCACCTGAATGGGCCGTGGAGGGCACGGGCCTGAAGATAACGGACACCGATATGCATCCCAGCTTGTTGCTGTCCACCTGTCCCCCGCTCAGCAGGTTGTACCCCAGCGTGAGGCTGCGTCTGATCACAGACGGCTCGTCCTAGAGGTCACGAAACAATTCTCTGTAGTGTTTTAATGAGTATCATCACTTATTCTGTTCCTCAAAAGTCAGAGGACTATCATTTAGTTACATGAAGGCATTTGCCATCAAATAATTTAGTTTAATTTGGCATCAAATTATTGAAATTAATTTGGCATCAAATTATTTAAATCAATTTGGCATCAAATTATTTAAATCAATTTGGCATCAAATTATTTAAATTACTTTAGCATCAAATGATTTAAATTAATTTGGCATCAAATGATTTAAATTAATTTGGCATCAAATGATTTAAATTAATTTGGGATCAAATTATGTAAATTAATTTGGCATCAAATGATTTAAATTAATTTGGGATCAAATTATGTAAATTAATTTGGCATCAAATTATGTAAGTTAATTTGGCATCAAATTATGTAAATTCATTTGGCATCAAATTATTTAATTTAATGTTGCATCATGTTATTTAACTTAATGTTGCATCATATTATTTTATTTTATTTGGCATCAAATTATTTTATTTAGGGGGTCTGAGACGTCGACTAATGTATATGTGGATCGACAAATAGTTGCCTTAATATTAGTTATTGCATTAACACATATCTGCAGTGTTTGCATAGTTTTTGCACATCATATTATCTTCCAAAAGTCTTGATGATTCGAAGACCACTTTTTCTATTTAGGAAGTCTGACTATCGACTATTGTAAGTAGATCGACATACAATGTATTCAAGATTAGGTGTTGGTGTTAGGCGTTACTTGGGGGTGATTATTTCATTACCACGGTGAGCATCATTAATTGTTACCTTGACGACCACGCGGCCGTTACCTAAGCGAAGACAATTTCGTTATTTTGACGAAGACCCCTTAGTCCTTAGTCATCTTGGTGAGGACGACTTGGTTACCATGGTGATGACGATTTGGTTACCTCGGTGAGGACGATTTGGACAATTGGGTTACCATGGTGAGGACAATTTGGTTACATTGGTGAGGACGATTTGGTTATCTTGGTGAGGACGATTTGGTTACCTTGGTGAGGACGATTTGGTTACCTTGTTGAGGACGATGTGAGCGGATCCCAAGAAGTCGTCCTCACTAGCGCGCTTGCCGTCCCAGTCGTAGACGATGAAGGACAACATACTCTGAAACAGGAACGAGGCGTCTGCTACGAAATCTACCATGATATGGTATCACTAGCCAAATTAAGCCCTATTCGCATTTAATCGGATGATATTTTATGGAACAACCAACGTCTTTATTTCTTATTTTTCGCAAACGCAAAATTTACCATAAAGCCTAAATCACTCGTTAGACAGTGTTGTAGTGTGGAATGCTTGAGCCACATTATGCGATATATATGGTGGAAATGTTCATGGCTGACCTTGGTGAAGTCTCCAACGATAACCTCCATACTGACATCCCATTTTGGGTTCTTCGTTCTGTTAATGTAATGTGTTGTCTTAATCTGAAAAGAAATCCCCTTCTGGTTCACCCATTTAAAGCTACTATTGCAAAAGTTTCAGAAGCATTATCGATTTGATTGGGCACTACGGCACTAGATAAAACGTCATTTCCTGTACGCAACACCAATTGCGTTGATACGGTTGTTTTATGTTGCATAAAATGACACAATTACAGGAAGTAAGCAGTCATGACGGTCGTCTGCTGCCTTTACGTGTGTCCCACCAACCTTCTTGCCGTTGTTGTAGATTATACAGTACGGGTCGGAGTAGCCGTTTCTGTCCAGCCCCAGCAGGCCTGTAGCGCCGTGTACGTGGACGTACAACACTCCGGCCACTGCAGAGTGACATTGAATGACGAGAATGAGCACGATGTTATTACGACAACCACGCCATGTCACATAAGCTTTAATGGCCAATAGAAAGTGAACGTAACCTTGCGGCCGATATTTAAGACGTGTTTATGAAAATGTAAACGGACATGGTGCAATTACGGATCCGAATATTTCAATTAGGTCAAAGAGCTGACCAAAGATTGCCAAGGTAACGGTCATTGTGAGGTCATGTGACACTTGATGATATTATTTATATTTAAAGCCATACAACTTAAATTAATCAGTATTTGCTGGCCAAAGGGATCTTGATTTATGCGATGAATTGTCTAGAACTTTTAATTACATGAGGAGGTGTCTGGCACATGTTGTATCCCAGCCTCAAGATCACTGACAACACTAGGAAGTGAAGTATACTCCATCGTCAAGGCAACCTTGACGCTGCCTCCTCCCTGCCGCTTCGGAACTTTCTCTTCAAAGGAAGCTTCCACACTATGAAAAAACCCACACCAAATTAGCAATTATCAGTATATTCTTCTGCTTCTATGTTCGGTAGCACTTTCGCAGGCACACACACTCTCAAATAATAAAATTCTAGACCCCTGGAGTTGTTAATTGTCATAACAACAGGACACATCGCGCAGTCATTATTTCTCTTTTTAAGGAGATCGATTAAAACAGACGTACAGGTATTATAAGCAATGTTTATGATCTGCGGTCTAGTGCGTTAATTGGCGCAAGTGCCCTCAGGCAAGCCCGGCTTCTCTAGGGGCACAACGGTGTCCATACAAAATTCTTTAGACGCCAGTCGGGAATCGACAGTAGCGGTTATCATAATTTGTGTGCGTACAATCATACTGAATGCAATCGAGGTTTTCATGACGTTAATATTATGATCAAAAGATAAACTAGTGCAAACCACCAACCAAGCTTTGTATTCGAAGGGAAAGTCCGCCAGCGCGACCTCGAAGATAGCGAGTGTGTACGTGCTCAGCAACACGTTACTCTTGCACTTAATGGTCAGCTATCGTTCGAGGAAGAGAAAAACGCACGTGTCAGTCATAGTATCATATCAGTCACTCACAAAAATTCGCCCGTGATGTTTGCGAAACTAATCAGTAAGACACCTTTTTTTTCAAACACCATTTATTTCAGGAGGTTTCCAACAAACTCATGTATCACATGTACATTGTAACCTCTACACAATTTACAAATACTGAAAAAACATTGAGACACAGCAAATATTTAGTTGGTCACTAGCAATGGAAAATGGACTAGAAAAGTTTAATGAAGTATAATTTTTGCGCTTTTGCTTCGTAAATAGTTTACCCTAAAGGACAAATAGCCAACGTTATATGAAGCGGGGTGCTGCTGCCGCGTACATGTCCACTCCAATACCGGAGTAGCGAGGTATACTGACCTTGTCGGACTTGACGTTGTCGACCAGGAAGGAGCAGGTGTCCTGCCAGGTGCCCGGTCCCTGGGTACGCTGGGTGTGCTGTTTCTGCTCCCCCAGCCGCAGCTGACAGTAGCGAGTGTCCTCCACCAAGGCTGTTTGCGACAAAGAGCAGACACGCGCACGGTTATGTTATAATATTGGCCGCGTGATACAAGACGGAGGCATCTATTATTATCGCATTTGTTTCATCTATTGGTAGTAGTAGTTCGAATGAAGCGTGGTCGACCTAGTCACGACATTAACATCTGCAAAGGTTATTGCAGTAAAATTTACAACAATTAAGGCAACCTTAATGCGTAAAGACGACAAAAGGTTCAGAAATATTATTACAATATCAAAAATTTTGCTTTATTAGTCACGGGTGAAGCAAACGCAACAACACGCAGTGGTATGGTTAAACAACGCCACACCATTCAGATCAATCTGAAACTCAAGCCAAAACCTATTCGATCGTAAAACGTTCTGATCTACTTTCAGATCTACCTAGTATAGTAGTACAATAAGGTGCAATAAGACTACGCATTGGGGTGCATGAATCAAACACAAGAAGCCAACCCATTCATTGTTATTAGGCGTAATATGCACATGTTGTGTTCAATCACTCGACTCGTATATCGACTTGTCACGTGACTGGTTGCTCAGTGCTAAGTTAATACGTGTCCTGGGTATGAAACTTCGTGGTCTACATATATGCAGTACTGTGGAAAATCAGATTGAATGTAAGATCCATAATAAATAAAGATGTTTCCTGCTTATATTCCTTACTGTGAGGCTAAGTGGATTTAGGGTATGGTGTTGACATTCTGTACATTATGATTAAGTGGATTCATGGTATATTAATATTCAGTACTGTGTGGATAAGTCCTCAATTACTGCATAAGTCGCTTCTTGATCTGTTAGGGCTGAATACTATGTGGATCGATTATTGAAACAATATGTACCAAAACCCAAGCTATATATTTTATCTTTGAAAGTTGATGCCAGATTTGTCAGAGGAAGGTTACAAAATATTATTTGTCAGAAATTTATCAATGACGCTGGAATACTTTGTACCAAACTAAAGCATATTTTGTGTTAGGGGTTATATAATTTGTAAACTTCCTCGTGACAAACGGCCAGAAGATCGTGTTCACCACGAGACCGTCAGTATAAATACACATTACTCGTTCAGATATCAATGACTGTTTACGTAAAAAAATAGAGATCTAAAATCATTATTCCATATCCCAAAACACACCATAGCATATAAGCCAAAATATTCGATACATAGCCAGGTGATTTGGTCACACATAATCGTATGGTAATCAAACGTGTGTCAATAATTGCATAAGGTGCTGAGACGTGGGATTAGTCTTTATTAACACTTGCCGAGAGGATTTTTGGAGCCGTTCTCGGAGTCGCTATCTTCATCTGTTGAAATGCAATGACGTATATCAAAATTTATATGTCTACATAGAAAGAAGTATGGTTCCACGGGACTAGGTCTGTCGAGTCTCGGCTACCACGGAAACCAGGATTCACATAAATGAACGTTCGGTTCCACGGGACTAGGTCTATCGAGTCTCGGCTACCATGGAAACAAGGATTTACATAAAGAAATGTTCGGTTCTACGGGACTAGGTCCATCGAGTCTCGGCTACCATGGAAACCAGGAAGTTTCGGTTCTAGGAATAGGTCTCGAATGCTGAATCGAAGTAAAATACCATAGTGTTTGTAACCAAAGCTACCAAGGTTCATAGACATCGTCTAAATGTGGAGGTGTATAGCTCGGAAGAAATAATAATCATTGCACATTTAGCACGAATAATTTTAATATTATCCGTAAATACACCCAATGGGGATATTTCAGTTTTCAACAGGTTGAGGGTGGGTTAAAGTTATACATTGCACAAAGCAAGACATATAAAACCACATTAAAACATTGGAAAAAAACAAAACCAAACGCCACCATCGTTAGATCGTTAATCCAGTGTAAAACAAGAATGTCCATTCAAGGTGTAAATATCACCCAATAAGTTCACCTTGCTCGCCAGAGCGAAACACTTACCGTCTTGAAAGAGATCTGTATCTATCAAGTCGGAAAGCAAGTTTAGCGTAATTTATCAAACTTCGCGTCTTGTTGCAATGGTGTACATTGTACAGACATGGCGTATTGCACAGATCGGCGAAAGTCCATTTACATTACAGGTCATGAACTGTACTTTTAAAGGCATATAAGATATAACTAACAATACTTACTAAGACAGGATAAATTAATTATATAACATTGCCTTTCGAAACATATTGGGCCATGTTTATTTAACCAGAAGCAATAAGGATCAATTTAAATAATATTATCGTACCTTCTGCAATAGTTATATGGTAATTAACTATGTTGTAGATCGTATTGTTTCACCTGACAAATATAACATCGTGACTCACCACTTCCCTTTGCATGTTCTACCAACGTCGTTAAAGTCAAGACACCTTCGGCTGAAGGAAATAGAGACAACCACAGAAGTAGGAAGGGCAGCAATAGGTTGAACATATTTTAATGTATTTCTATTAAAATAATACCCATGAGAAATACTACATTTTTTGGATATTATTCCCTTTTGCCTTATACGTACCGCGACCACGTTCCTAGTGTTCGCCTTGTCCACACCAAACTATGATTACCTTTGGCCTTGGCACGCGCCTTGTCCACACCAAACTATTATTACCTTTGGCCTTGGCCCGCGCCTTGTCCACACCAATCTATTTTTACTTTTGGCCTTGGCACGCGCCTTGTCCAACTCCAATAAATCTTTACCCTTGGCCTTGGCCCGCGCCTTGTCCACACCAATCTATTTTTACTTTTGGCCTTGGCACGCGCCTTGTACAACTCCAATCCATTTTTACCTTTGGCCTTGGAACGCGCCTTGTCCACACCAATCTATTATTACCTTTGGCCTAGGCACGCGCCTTGTCCACACCAATCTATTATTACCTTTGGCCTAGGCACGCGCCTTGTCCGCCCCAATCTATTATTACCTTTGGCCTTGGCACGTGCCTTGTCCACAGCAATCTAGTATTACCTTTGGTCTGGGCACGCGCCTTGTCCACAGCAATCTATTATTACCTTTGGCCTTGGCACGCGCCTAGTCCACACCAAACTATTATTACCTTTGGTCTGGGCACGCGCCTTGTCCACAGCAATCTATTATTACCTTTGGCCTTGGCACGCGCCTTGTCCACACCAATCTATTATTACCTTTGGCCTTGGCACGCGCCTTGTCCACACAAATCTATTATTACCTTTGGCCTTGGCACGCGTCTTGTCCGCCCCAATCTTTTATTACCTTTGGCCTTGGCACGTGCCTTGTCCACACCAATCTATTATTACCTTTGGCCTTGGCACGCGCCTTGTCCACACCAATCTATTATTACCTTTGGCCTTGGCACGCGCCTTGTCCACACCAATCTATTATTACCTTTGGCCTTGGCACGCGCCTTGTCCACACCAATCTATTATTACCTTTGGTCTGGGCACACGCCTTGTCCACAGCAATCTATTATTACCTTTGGCCTTGGCACGCGCCTTGTCCACACCAATCTATTATTACTTTTGGCCTAGGCACACGCCTTGTCCACACCAATCTATTATTACCTTTGGCCTAGGCACGCGCCTTGTCCACAGCAATCTATTATTACCTTTGGTCTTGGCACGCGCCTTGTCCACACCAATCTATTATTATCTTGGGCCTAGGCACGCGCTTTGTCCACACCAATCTATTATTACCTTTGGTTTTGGCACGCGCCTTGTCCACACCAAACTATTATTACCTTTGGTCTGGGCACGCGCCTTGTCCACACCAATCCATTTTTACCTTTGGCCTTGGCACGCGCCTTGTCCACACCAATCTATTATTACCTTTGGCCTAGGCACGCGCCTTGTCCACACCAATCTATTATTACCTTTGGCCTAGGCACGCGCCTTGTCCACCCCAATCTATTATTACCTTTGGCCTTGGCACGCGCCTTGTCCGCCCCAATCTATTATTACCTTTGGCCTTGGCACGCGCCTTGTCCACACCAATCTATTATTACCTTTGGCCTTGGCACGCGCCTTGTCCACACCAAACTATTATTACCTTTGGTCTGGGAACACGCCTTGTCCACAGCAATCTATTATTACCTTTGGCCTTGGCACGCGCCTTGTCCACACCAATCTATTATTACCTTTGGCCTAGGCACGCGCCTTGTCCACACCAATCGATTATTACCTTTGGCCTAGGCACGCGCCTTGTCCGCCCCAATCTATTATTACCTTTGGCCTTGGCACGCGCCTTGTCCGCCCCAATCTATTATTACCTTTGGCCTTGGCACGCGCCTTGTCCACACCAATCTATTATTACCTTTGGTCTGGGCACGCGCCTTGTCCACACCAATCTATTATTACCTTTGGCCTTGGAACGCGCCTTGTCCACACCAATCTATTATTACCTTTGGCCTTGGCACGCGCCTTGTCCACACCAATCTATTATTACCTTTGGTCTGGGCACGCGCCTTGTCCACACCAATCTATTATTACCTTTGGCCTTGGAATGCGCCTTGTCCACACCAATCTATTTTTACCATTGGCCTTGGCACGCGCCTTGTCCACACCAATCTATTATTACCTTTGGTCTGGGCACGCGCCTTGTCCACACCAATCTATTATTACCTTTGGCCTTGGAACGCGCCTTGTCCGCCCCAATCTATTATTACCTTTGGTCTTTGCACGCGCCTTGTCCAGACCAATCTAGTATTACCTTTGGCATTGGCTCGTGCTTTGTCCACCATGTTGGTCGGCCCCGTCGCCTCAAACTTGATGTCGATCTTGCCTGGATCGACGAGCGCTTGCGTCAGGCCGTCCATCACCAGGTTATGGATCCAGGACTTGATGATAGGAATCTCCATCATCTGGAGACCCTTGAGCATGCGCACGGAGAACCAGACCTCCGGCCTGCAAGGAAATGAAATGCACCAAATTTGTACTTCAGGCAATTTTTTGTGGCCAGAAGGACTATACTAGACCGAGGAACCTCCCGTGATGGATGATGAAAGACGATTGGATGAAGCATGCCCAAGATTTGAGGCAAGCCCGGTCCCGGATTCGTCCCCAAGACCTGGGACTAGATCTGCGGCCTGATGCGCCAACCACTACTGTAACACCAGAGCCCCCCCCCCACTTAGTTAATCAACTCCACTCTGACCGGCATCGTGTTGTGTCTGGCCATCTTGCCGGCGGTGTCGAGTTTCATACCTGGCGCCTCACAATGCTTGTGTGAGCCGTGACCATGGCAAGCTACACGCAAGGTGGTGGCTCAACTAAACACTCTGACGTCATTCTGGGGAACAATCTCGTATTTAATCCTATTCCAAGCCGTCTTGTATTCCCCCAACGAGCCGCCCATATATATGTAGTCTGTCCCAGCTTAATTGCGCCTTCTTATGTCCGATAAAACCGTTTGGCAGTCAATGCAAAATCACTGCGCCGCATGCAAGAACCAGCCACCAATGAATTAGTTACAACCGAGCAATGCCAACAGGGATTGAATGGTTGGTGTTTTAGACCACCTGTGCGCACACATGGCTACTGAAGCTCTGGAACAATGGAATGACTGCATGACACTGCCCTAAACACAGATAGGGGTTTAGTCCCACACGGGTTGGTCTCTAGTCCAGTACGCCCTCAACCATTGGCCGCAGCCCGCCATGAAGTACAGCACGTCATGCCCACAATCCATATTTTAGTGACTCCCCCCGCGCGTGCGACAGTTTTAATGACATAGCGATATTATACCACTCGATTTACGTTGTAAAAGTGTCGTTTCGTGAGCGGATGTGTCCATCTATGACCGTAACAAGGCTAGCACCTGGCACAACTGAAGTGCATTATTAATAGGGCAGATGGCAGGATAATCGTTTACTTACTTCTCGACGAAAGATAGTGACAACGCCGACACGTGGGGGAAGGGGGCCGCCATGTTTAGGTGGATCAGGACCTGGGTCTTGCCGACAATGTTGAGCTTCTCTATCGCCGCATCCAGCTGTACTCCCATCCTGCAACCCCCACATGGAATGTACCCAGCATGGTGTAACATGGAATGTAGCCGGCATGGTATAACACGGAATATAGGCAGCATGGTATAACACGTACATCGTTATATTAGATAAAGATATAAGTCTCCAGGGAGGGGTGGGGGGGGGGGGGGAAAGACTACGATTTGCAAAAAATCATAGTAAAATCAGAGATGATGTACTATACGATCTGTGGTCAAAAGGCTCTTGTGAAATGGCAAACTTGCCAACAAATGCTATTTTTTTGCAAGCAAATGAGTCAAATCAGAAAAGATGTACTATAAGATCTCTGGTCAAGTGGCTCTTTTGAAATGGGAAGCGAGAATCACACCCCTCGTTGCGCAGCTTGGACAGAGGCAAATAGCCACACAACAACAGACGTACACGCGGCACATGCAGCATCTAAACGCTACCACATTGGCAAGAATAAGAAATACACATTAAATAAGGTACGTATAACTACCGGAAGCCCCGTCATTAAAGAAAGCAGCAGACACGGCTGGTTGTAGTGTTCGCATTGATAATTCAAAAGAGAAAGGTTTTTGATCACGAAGTCTCGTTGTGGTGCTTTCTGTATAAATAATGCACAGCGCCAACAATGACGTGACGTTACACGTTTTCTTAACTACAAAGCACAGAGGATAAACGCACGTCACACGATATAACATAAAATCCCAAGAGAACATGACCCTCCCCCCCCCCCCCGAAAAACAACATATATTCAGTTTCTTACTAGTTTAAAGCAGCCTACTTAAATGCACCATCTTAGATTTTTTACATTTTAGAATCAAGACTAAAGGTGTCTCAAAATTATGATGCATTTGTTTTATATCTCGTTGAGATATAAAACAACAATTTTAACATAAAACTGCGCCGTTTATTTTTATCGCGCGCGGACGTCTTAGCGAGCCGCGGTCGACATCAGACAGAATACCGAACAGCGAACAGGCGTGCAGGGATATAAAGCCGGCCACTAACTTCTGCTCCGGTGAACAAATTTGCTTCTCTCTGGATAGCCCACAGGTTTTTAAGGATTGAAATTCAAAGACAGAATATACTTATTTGACATGGAGAAGGGGTTGGTAATACAAAAAATTACAGAATATATTACTTTAAGCCCGGACGGGAGGCAGCGTTGTGTGGCGTCCATGACCTACCATCGGCCGCCGAGTTTTGTCCTGAACACCATGCGGAAGTCCTCGCTCTGCAGCCCGACGTCGGCCTCCAGGACGATCTGGTACTGCTGCGCCTGCGCGAGGCCACGGGGCGGCTGGACGACGCGGGCCCACCCCACGTTCTGGCGACCCCCGCCCACCCCCTCTGGACACTCGTACACGTGCAGGAACTTGATGAAGGGGGTCTGGTCGCCCAGGGAGAAGCTCCCCAGCTCAACGCTCTCTGGGAATCAGCAAAACAACTATATTAGGCAGGGGTAGACGGTGTTAAAAGGTGCGTGTCCTAGGGGAGATTGGGGGGGGGGGGTCCACTCAGGGTAGGTTCGGAAATCCTATTGCGAGGTGGGGGGTCGAATATAGTGTGATCTGGGAAGGCGGTGGCCCAAAGAGAGTAGGGTTCAATTTTTTTTTCAATAATGAGGCGGGGGGGGGGGTCCATTTGAGAAGGGTTTTAATTTAAAAATCTTATATGGGGAAAGGTCGAAAATATTGTGATCCGAGGAACGGGGTGTACCGGAAAAGATTAGGGGTTCCATTGAAAAAAAAAGTGTGTGTGTGAGGGGGGGGGGGGCGGCCTAACATTGTACGAATGTATTATGTATGTCCAGCATACGGAATACAGATTTTCCGACTGTTTCTATCCTTTTGGTCGTGTACTGTATGTAATCATTATTGTAATGTAACACGTAATGGTTTATAGTTCTTTCCCCACATTATCCATTCACATTGCGACAAGAAACAACATCACTTTGCCTGGCCTAACAAACCCGGCGTCCTCGTAATGAGCACACGACCTTGGACAGCGCAGACTGAGGGATGGACGGCCACTGAGCATATCAGACAATGCTCTTCCCGGTCATGTTGATTCAGGGTACCACTACATACAGAGACAAAGATACAAACTGCAGGCCAAGGCTGGTCCGCACGCACCCCGTTTGGTGTGATGGTCCACCATCTGGAGCGTGTGTGTCTTTGTATGAGGAAATTAAGGGACCACTGGACACAGGGAAAATAAGTGCCCAACGAGAATATGTAGGACAAGAGTGACGGTAAATATGAGTTATTACGGACCAACAGTGGACATCGGGTGTTGCACTGTATTACTCTAGAAACCGCTCCATTGCATGAAGTGAACCTTGAAAGTGGATATCACGCACTATTCCTCTCTGGGGGGCGCTCGTAAATCTCTTGCATCGTGCATGGGCAAGGAAAGATGCAAACGCCCTCTGTCGCCGAGAAATTGGTACTGGTTTCAATCTCCACCACTGTTTGTCCATACGTGCCAATATGAGCAAGGTTGAGATTAATTAACTACGTCTCGATCACACTGGGACCCGGCTGCAGCAAGCATATAAAACGTGTTCTTTCAATTAGCCGTATACCGAATAATCCATACTCTTGTCTGCAGACCAAGGACAAACCGTAACTTGGGATTACTTACGAGAGTGCGAGATTAATTACTGGTACGCCTCTTCGCACTGCGTGACGCATTCACAATGTACAACATATACGGATTCCCCAAAGCGCTTTTTTGTTGTGTTTGCAGCCAGACATTCATCACACATACACACACACATATATATATAGCATACCTGTATAAGGTAGAAATGCCTATTGAATATAAATAAATACCTGTTGAAATGCCTGCCATGCCACGTGGCCACGCGACACCCGGGAAAGGGAAAAAATCAACGTTTAATACCGAGCGCGTAGTGTACAAAGGCGTAGTGCGGAGAAGCACCGCACGATGGCGCAGGTTACAGGCACGGATTGATAGAAAACGTATACATTTCCTTCGAAGATGAGTGCATGTTATAACGAGCTCGAACCATAAAACGAATCTTTTCTTATGATTCATATTCAAGAATAAGAACACCTGGCCATTGAGATGGATATAGCGGAGCGCGTCTCCATGGCAGCATGACTGGATAAATGAACTGCCAGCATGACTCATGGCTTATAACGTCACTGTGATTCCTTATCCGTATACGTTGATGAGATGAAATCGCTGTATTAAGCCGAAAGGGCGAAACTGGAACAAGGGACAAGGGACCTCCCGGGACGATGAAGGGTGAATGGATGACATATGCCCTAGATTAAGTGTCGGGGATTCGAACCCATAACCTATGGATCTGCGGTCTTGTGCCCTAGTAGTGCTTTATTGGTTCAGGCGACTTTTGGCCCATATCCCAATTAACTCTGATTGGTTGTTGGTTGTATATTCAGGACGCTTTAACCACTTTTGGTCATATCGCGTCAATGGGAGAAGGAAGGGAGAGTGGAGCCATGTCCCCGGGGTGACCCCCTACTCTTCGCGAAGGAGGACATGGGATCTTTATCCTGCGAACCACACAGACATGGCCCTAGCGGGGCGCGAATAACCGATCCACGTGCCGTTAGGCTCTCAGGTGACCAGAGCGCTTAATGCCAATTAACTCTGAAGCCTACGCAGTAACGTGCTTAAACTAACACTGTACAAACACGAGTGTTGATTTACAAACCTTCGCTCTCAAGTATTCTATGCCTACACTTACCGCACCTCACATGTTTTAACAGCATAGGCCGCGACAAGCTACTTTTTCACGATTAGTTTTACCCTCGTCCGACATGTCGAGTGTTTTCCGGCAAAAAATAAACTAATACATTCACTCAGTTGTAAACACCCAAATGAGAAATCTGTCAACAATTCATTAAAATTCACAACAGAATTATGACTGTGATCACCAGTACAAGCTTGAAAATGACGAAGTTGCACTGTGCATACGTGAGATATTATGTTTATAACTGCGGGCCCACGGATGTTTGCGTACAGATAGGTAATCTGAGGCACTTAATGAAAGTCCACTTGTTGCGGTCTGGTTCCACACCCCCTCTCGTGACCACCAGGGGGTGAGTTGAGTGAGTCATCAACTGTATCTGCTCTAGAAGATCTTTATCCGCGTTCCGCCATCGCGGACGCACAGGCTTTCCCGCACGTACGTTCACACAGCTCGCATACACCTCTAGAGGCCCGAGCTCTGGCCCAGTTAGCTTACCCATGTTATCTATCATTACAAAGTACAACTGTGTGTCCAAAGGACAATCGGTTTTATCCCACAGCCACTTACCAAATATAGAAGGCTTGATTTCCGATATAAGGGGGTCGAGTGCCTTTTTGATTAGGTCCGATATGCTGATAGAGCTGAATACCCACCTGCCGACAGACGAAGACAAGAGATAAGCGTTATTTGTACACAAGACCTTATCAACAGCAAGACGATTATGTTGATCATTGCCTGGATGTTACCTTATCACACAACAGATTGCTAGTTCAGTAGAGCCAACTGACCGTGGGGATGGCTCGGTTGCCACGATAGGTGGCAGGGCAAACTGCAGCGGTATAAATATATTTTAACAGTTTTCAGCAGCGAGAGATGTGAAATAGTTAACATCACATGACTTTAATATATAGATATTGATGAGTGATTAATTGGCACAAAAACTAAAGATTAATATTAGGTACATCTATTAAGATTAAAGATATTCTAACATTAGATGTGCTAAGAGATCCATTATGCTTATATAATGACAAAAGTAAGCCTCCAGGGACGGATCCATGAAGTCTGCGGGGTGCGGCCATGGGGGTAACTAAGAAACCTGTTCCGCGACTGATATCTAATACGACAACATATATGGCTTGAGGACAGAACATGATATTTACCATCGGTTGATGATAAAGTTGAGCCATTCGGCTGTTTCACTTTGGCGTAGCGCCCTCTTCCGGTGAACGTTCGTCTCCATGACCTTGATGTGTTTCTCGGTCAACGTGATGACCTTGCTCCACCAGATCATGAAGGTCGCGAGGAGCAGGAAGAAAACCCAGAAAAAGGACATTTGCCATGAGCCCAGGAACCAGGCAAATACTATCACCACGCACACAAACAGGTAAATCGTCAGCATCTGGTTCTCCCTCTGACCACGTGACTTCTTGTCCATCTCCTTCTCCTCCTCGTCCAGCTTCTGCCTCGTCTTGGCTGCCATGGCAACACATGAAGCTCCTCAATCGATATAGGCTTTCCTTTTTTACTCGTCCGGACGTCTGTGACGCCAAGATACCATCACTGGTTGTTATGGAGACCCTACAGATTGTTCCTTGTGATGTTATGCATGACTAGGACGCCATAGCTGGTATCTTCATGCGCCTACAAACATATTGGAAAAGAATGACGTGTTAAATTGGGCAAATGGAAGTGGCGCAGGTTTAATGTGTCATAGATCACCTCACTAATGTACACTTACAGTATTGCAGACTTATGCATTATCTATAGATGCAATTGCAAATGTCACGAAGTAAATCAGAATATTTAAAATTACAACAAATTAATCATTCATGGTCTATATACCGCAAACGGGCGGATGCCAACCAGACATACTGAACAAAAATTGCAAATGTCACGAAGTAAATCAGAATATTTAAAATTACAACAAATTAATCATTCATGGCCTATATAGGTCTACCGCAAACGGGCGGATGCCAACCAGACATACTGAACAAAAATTGCCTGCGTATATCACATTGTACAATATCAAAGTGTTGCTATGGTGATAAAACAAAAGAGCTGCGTCATCAAAGCACGAAACGGCCAAACACAGCGTACAGCGTTTTGTTTGGTCGTTGCCGCTGAAAATCCCTCGTCTTTCGCAGACAGACGGATGCCAACAATCTTCCCCTGGAATCTAAATCAAACGATAAATCCGCGTTACAATTCGTGGAAGATTACGTAACTTTTCCGCATTATGTCGCCCTAGAATGCGAGGTATTGAAGTTTTATGAAGACTAATTGGGCCCTCTTACAATGCAAACAAGTAAGAAATGCAAAATGTTCGACAAACTATTTTTATTAATATCCACGAGTTTATTACTCATCAGAGCTCTACACATGTACGTGTGAATCCACATAAGCTCACGCTTAATGTATTATACACACTTAGGCGGATCTAGGAATTTGAAAAAAAAGGGGAGGGGGAGGGGGGTCACTGAAAACTTGCGACCGGGGGGACCCACCAAATTTCCACGACCGGAGGGGGACAGGTCCACATCAGCATTCTTTCTCAAACATTGAAAATTGGGTTAATAATATAATAATTATATAATAATATCACACCTGGGTAACGAACATGCACATACATCTATGCTTGCCGGTATATCAAACGCTAATTCTGATAACAATAACAAGTGGGGGGGGGGGATACCCCTTCTGAATCGCGAATCCCCTAAGATACAACACCGTGCGCGAAAAAAAAACACATCAAAAGGCATATCGCCATTATAGTGGAATGCACGGACTCCTATAACGGGAATTGTAAGGATAGCGATCCCCCCAAATCGCGAACAGCTAATCGCGATTCTCCAAGAATTCCTGGATGCCAATTGCGGAGATCGGAAAAGGTAAGGGAGCCGCCTGGATGTATAAGACTTTGTAACAAGTCACTGTACTTCAATATCAGCACTCTGCCAGCAGATCACTGGAGCGCCCGCGGAACACCCCCTGCGGGCAGATAGTATTGTCAGCCCACCTCCACTTTCATAGTGTAATGTATGTTATATTATCCCCTTGATTTTCGCGCAGATATATGACGCAAAAGCAAGTCGTTCGCACCAGACATGTTCATGTCATTTATGTTTATGCCTACGTTTGCACTAAAACTTTTAGGGTAGTTCAACGATAATGACGCAATAAAAGGCAAAAACGTGTACTATGTTGGCTGCCCCGTATGTTCCATTAGCTGAAAAACACATCTATGATTCTGTGACGTTTAGGTCAGTACAGTTTGGTGCTTTCACACTCGACAAATTCCACGCATGGAATAACATAACGTAGCTTGCGTTCTAACACCAAAGACAAGATGCTGGCACAATCCGAGCACACCCAGCTATTCTTCCGTCGTTGAGATTTTTTACTATTTAAACTAAGCTTCTAATCGCCTTCGGTTGCCCTCCCGAGATTTTAGATAGTTTTAACGCCGAGGTCTCGAATCTAGTGACGTTCGAAGTGAATTGGATGTTTCCGGTGTTGATCACAAATATCTTTGGCCAACGGCAGCAGCGCAACGAAATTTAGATTAATCGATTGAGGTGTGTGTTGGTTTCGAAATTACAAGAAAAAAAGGTGAACTCTCTTTGTAGACCGGCCATAGGTATCTCCCAGCCAGGTCGGGTTAAACACGGGTAATACACGGTCACTACCAGTTTAATCCAAAGGAAAAACCGGGTTAAAGTACATTTGATATCATTTGTAGATTTATTAAACATGTGTGCTACCATATTTAACCCCCCCTCTGGGTGTAAGATAAAATAAATTGGGCTAGCCCCAGCTACGTTTCATCCCCACATTGTGCATAGCTGCAAGCTGGCGGTAACATCGGCCTGGAGGAGTAAGGAGAGACAGAGACACAAACAGAGGGGGCGGGGGGGGGGGGTAGGTGCGGTCATGGGATAAGATTACCGTGCAAAAAGGTAGACAAATATGATACAGGGAGATATTATGGGGAATTGCACCGCGGTAGGATGGCGGAAAGATTCGCGAAAAGAAAGGCAAAATTCATCTAAATCGGGCCTTTTCAGGTCATTATTGTATTATTCATTATAAATTTTTTTTTTTTTTCAGTTTAATCACAATCATTCGCGATTATGTTATGATGTAGATATGCATCCCCTACCAGGTCACGTGTATTTCATCCTCTACCAGGTCACGTGTATGGCATCCTCTACCCGGTCACGTGTATGGCATCCTCTACCCGGTCACGTGTATGGGATCCCCTACCACTGTCTCGTGTATGTCATCCTCTACCAGGTCACGTGTATGGCATCCTGTACCAGGTCACGTGTATGTCATCCCCTACCAGGTCACGTGTATGGCATCCCCTACCACTGTCTCGTGTATGTCATTCTCTACCACTGTCTCGTGTATGGCATCCTCTACCAGGTCACGTGTATGGCATCCTCTACCAGGTCACGTGTATGTCATCCCCTACCAGGTCACGTGTATGGCATCCTCTACCCGGTCACGTGTATGGCATCCTCTACCCGGTCACGTGTATGGCATCCTCTACCAGGTCACGTGTATGGCATCCTCTACCCGGTCACGTGTATGGCATCCTCTACCCGGTCACGTGTATGGCATCTTCTACCAGGTCACGTGTATGGCATCCCATACCACTGTCTCGTGTATGTCATTCTCTACCACTGTCTCGTGTATGGCATCCTCTACCAGGTCACGTGTATGGCATCTTTTACCCGGTCACGTGCATGGCATCCTCTACCCGGTCACGTGTATGGCATCTTCTACCAGGTCACGTGTATGGCATCCCATACCACTGTCTCGTGTATGTCATTCTCTACCACTGTCTCGTGTATGGCATCCTCTACCAGGTCACGTGTATGGCATCTTTTACCCGGTCACGTGTATGGCATCCTCTACCCGGTCACGTGTATGGCATCCTCTACCCGGTCACGTGTATGGCATCCTCTACCTGGTCACGTGTATGGCATCCTCTACCCGGTCACGTGTATAGCATCTTTTACCCCGGTCACGTGTATGGCATCCTCTACCCGGTCACGTGTATGGCATCTTTTACCTGGTCACGTGTATGGCATCCTCTACCCGGTCACGTGTATGGCATCGTCTTCCCGGTCACATGTATGGCATCCTCTACCTGGTCACGTGTATGGCATCCTCTACCCGGTCACGTGTATGGCATCCTCTACCTGGTCACGTGTATGGCATCCTCTACCCGGTCACGTGTATAGCATCTTTTACCCGGTCACGTGTATGGCATCCTCTACCCGGTCACGTGTATGGCATCTTTTACCTGGTCACGTGTATGGCATCCTCCACCCGGTCACGTGTATGGCATCGTCTTCCCGGTCACATGTATGGCATCCTCTACCTGGTCACGTGTATGGCATCCTCTACCCGGTCACGTGTATGGCATCCTCTACCCGGTCACGTGTATGGCACCGTCTTCCCGGTCACGTGTATGGCATCCTCTACCCGGTCACGTGTATGGCACCGTCTTCCCGGTCATGTGTATGGCATCCTCTACCCGGTCACGTCTCTTTTGAATTCCACAGACGTTCAAAGGAAATGGCTAGCTAAGCAGTGTCTCCATCTAGTTGAAGATTAGCTTACGACACGGCAACTGGAACGACAAAATATAGCATGGCATCCTCTACCCGGTCACGTCTATAGGGCCTGTGACTGTCGCATCCCAGCATAAAAGGGCAGTTTACCACCCATTACGACACATTACACGGCCCCCTCAGCACAAAATGGTGCACCAAAGCACAGACTCCTGGCCCAAAATCTGACAAAATAATCGAGCCTGCGGAGTTGGCGGTGTAAGTGCCTCTAAGCGAGCGACAGAGATCGGGTTTTTCCGTGCAAATTCCCTGGGGACAAGCTGGCATCGGATAATGTGACCTACAGCCAGACAGGGGAGGAGGGGGGCAGCGGGGGAGGAGGGAGAGGTGGGGGGGGGGAGGAGCTCCCCATATGCTTAACATTTGATTTGGTTGTTGCTTAAAGGGACTTTCCGCCTGATAGGCTAGAACATGCCATTAAATTGTTATGTTTGGGTTAAACCCCATGACTTATCACCTAAATGAATTACAGCAGGGTATGTCTTTCCTAGAATCTCGGCATTTAACGGTTCTATTTGCAGGCAGCGCATGCCTTTTCTGCCTTGAGACGTCGGAAGCCAGTTTCTGAAGAAAAAACTCTACTCCAATTAAAGGATTTAATAGGTTCGAGCCAACCCTAGCCCAGTACTTGTGGTTGACCCCAATCTCCTACCTCAGCGCTACTCCACAGTCTCGGTCTGCACACAGATAGGTATTTTGTCGTTCCAGTTGGTGTGTCGTAAGCTAATCTCCAACTTGATGGAGACACTGGTTGGCTGGCCATTTCGGCTTAACTTCTGTGGAATTTTAAAAAGCATCCTAAACCCCTCTTCAGCACACTCCAGTCCAGCACACACCTCTTGCTGATGGGTACTAGTTTTGATAACTGTGTTTCAGTAACTTAGTTTACCACCTTAGAACAAGTAGAAATAAGTACGTCAGATTATTAGCATTACATCCAATGTCACGACGAAAGCATTGCTGTGAACCAGCCAGTCAATGATAACGAACTATCATCGCTTCGGGCAATAGGAAAGCTAACACCTGCGAATACCACACGCTGCCACTGTATAACCCCACACCCGATCCGCCACTGTGTCACCCCACACCCGGTCCGCCACTGTGTCACCCCACACCCGATCCGCCACTGCATAACCCCACACCCGACCCGCCACTGTGTCACCCCACACCCGATCCGCCACTGTGTCACCCCACACCCGATCCGCCACTGTATAACCCCACACCCGATCCGCCACTGTATAACCACACACCCGATCCGCCACTGTGTCACCCCACACCCGATCCGCCACTGTGTCACCCCACACCCGATCCGCCACTGTGTCACCCCACACCCGATCCGCCACTGTGTCACTTCACACCCGATCCGCCACTGTATAACCACATACCCGATCCGCCACTGTGTCACCCCACACCCGATCCGCTACTGCATAACCCCACACCCGATCCGCCACTGTGTCACCCCACACCCGACCCGCCACTGTGTCACCCCACACCCGATCCGCCACTGTGTCACCCCACACCCGATCCGCCACTGTATAACCCCACACCCGACCCGCCACTGTGTCACCCCACACCCGATCCGCCACTGTGTCACCCCACACCCGATCCGCCACTGTGTCACCCCACACCCGACCCGCTACTGCATAACCCCACACCCGACCCGCCACTGTGTCACCCCACACCCGATCCGCCACTGTGTCACCCCACACCCGACCCGCCACTGTGTCACCCCACACCCGATCCGCCACTGTGTCACTTCACACCCGATCCGCCACTGTGTCACCCCACACCCGATCCGCCACTGTATAACCCCACACCCGATCCGCCACTGTGTCACCCCACACCCGACCCGCTACTGTGTCACCCCACACCCGATCCGCCACTGTGTCACCCCACACCCGATCCGCCACTGTGTCACCCCACACCCGACCCGCTACTGTGTCACCCCACACCCGATCCGCCACTGTGTCACCCCACACCCGATCCGCCACTGCATAACCCCACACCCGATCCGCCACTGTATAACCCCACACCCGATCCGCCACTGTGTCACCCCACACCCGATCCGCCACTGTGTCACCCCACACCCGATCCGCCACTGTGTCACCCCACACCCGATCCGCCACTGCATAACCCCACACCCGATTCGCCAATGTATAACCCCACACCCGATCCGCCACTGTGTCACCCCACACCCGATCCGCCACTGTGTCACCCCACACCCGATCCGCTACTGCATAACCCCACACCCGATCCGCCACTGTGTCACCCCACACCCGATCCGCCACTGCATAACCCCACACCCGATCCGCCACTGTGTCACCCCACACCCGATCCGCCACTGCATAACCCCACACCCGATCCGCCACTGTGTCACCCCACACCCGATCCGCCACTGTGTCACCCCACACCCGATCCGCCACTGTGTCACCCCACACCCGATCCGCTACTGCATAACCCCACACCCGATCCGCCACTGTGTCACCCCACACCCGATCCGCCACTGCATAACCCCACACCCGATCCGCCACTGTGTCACCCCACACCCGATCCGCCACTGCATAACCCCACACCCGATCCGCCACTGTGTCACCCCACACCCGATCCGCCACTGTGTCACCCCACACCCGATCCGCCACTGTGTCACCCCACACCCGATCCGCCACTGTGTCACCCCACACCCGATCCGCCACTGTGTCACCCCACACCCGATCCGCCACTGTGTCACCCCACACCCGATCCGCCACTGTGTCACCCCACACCCGATCCGCCACTGTGTCACCCCACACCCGATCCGCCACTTTGTCACCCCACACCCGATCCGCTACTGCATAACCCCACACCCGATCCGCCACTGTGTCACCCCACACCCGATCCGCCACTGCATAACCCCACACCCGATCCGCCACTGTGTCACCCCACACCCGATCCGCCACTGTATAACCCCACACACGATCCGCCACTGTATAACCCCACACCCGATCCGCCACTGTGTCACCCCACACCCGATCCGCCACTGTGTCACCCCACACCCGATCCGCCACTGTGTCACCCCACACCCGATCCGCCACTGTGTCACCCCACACCCGATCCGCCACTGTGTCACCCCACACCCGATCCGCCACTGTGTCACCCCACACCCGATCCGCCACTGTGTCACCCCACACCCGATCCGCCACTGTGTCACCCCACACCCGATCCGCCACTGTGTCACCCCACACCCGATCCGCCACTGTGTCACCCCACACCCGATCCGCCACTGTGTCACCCCACACCCGATCCGCCACTGTGTCACTTCACACCCGATCCGCCACTGTATAACCCCACACCCGATTCCCCAATGTATAACCCCACACCCGATCCGCCACTGTATAACCCCACACCCGATCCGCCACTGTGTCACCCCACACCCGATCCGCCACTGTGTCACCCCACACCCGATCCGCCACTGTGTCACCCCACACCCGATCCGCCACTGTGTCACCCCACACCCGATCCGCCACTGTGTCACCCCACACCCGATCCGCCACTGTGTCACTTCACACCCGATCCGCCACTGTATAACCCCACACCCGATCCGCCACTTTGTCACCCCACACCCGATCCGCTACTGCATAACCCCACACCCGATCCGCCACTGTGTCACCCCACACCCGATCCGCCACTGTATAACCCCACACCCGATCCGCCACTGTGTCACCCCACACCCGATCCACCACTGTGTCACCCCACACCCGATCCGCCACTGTGTCACCCCACACCAGATCCGCCACTGTATAACCCCACACCCGATCCGCCACTGTGTCACCCCACACCCGATCCGCTACTGCATAACCCCACACCCGATCCGCCACTGTATAACCCCACACCCGACCCGCCACTGTGTCACCCCACACCCGATCCGCCACTGTGTCACCCCACACCCGATCCGCCACTGTATAACCACACACCCGATCCGCCACTGTGTCACCCCACACCCGATCCGCCACTGTGTCACCCCACACCCGATCCGCCACTGTGTCACCCCACACCCGATCCGCCACTGTGTCACCCCACACCCGATTCCCCAATGTATAACCACACACCCGATCCGCCACTGTGTCACCCCACACCCGATCCGCCACTGTATAACCCCACACCCGATCCGCCACTGCATAACCCCACACCCGACCCGGCACTGTGTCACCCCACACCCGATCCGCCACTGTGTCACCCCACACCCGATTCGCCAATGTATAACCCCACACCCGATCCGCCACTTTGTCACCCCACACCTGATCCGCCACTGTGTCACCCCACACCCGATCCGCCACTGCATAACCCCACACCCGATCCGCCACTGTGTCACCCCACACCCGATCCGCCACTGTGTCACCCCACACCCGATCCGCTACTGCATAACCCCACACCCGATCCGCTACTGTGTCACCCCACACCCGATCCGCTACTGCATAACCCCACACCCGATCCGCCACTGTGTCACCCCACACCCGACCCGCCACTGTGTCACCCCACACCCGATCCGCCACTGTGTCACCCCACACCCGATCCGCCACTGTATAACCCCACACCCGATCCGCTACTGTATAACCCCACACCCGATCCGCCACTGTGTCACCCACACCCGATCCGCCACTGTGTCACCCCACACCCGACCCGCCACTGTGTCACCCCACACCCGATCCGCCACTGTGTCACCCCACACCCGATCCGCCACTGTGTCCTCCCACACCCGATCCGCCACTGTGTCACCTGTGACTCCTGTTCAGAGAGGTGTAACATATATCGCGACCATCTAAGATATTTTAGCTCTGTCAGGAGGGCGCGTGGTGGATATATGTTAGTCCGTTTCGAACAGGAGGAACATATCCCGCAGATCGGCTTAATTAACTCCTATGTATTGGTCATGGCGGGGTTTTGGCACCAAATAATGGGGTCACGCAATACATACAGACGAAAACACCCACTACTAGCTGGTCCATGGAGTAACGTTCCCGAAAGCATTATTCGGGTTGAGTCGAGACAGCGCCAGCCCCCTCCCCCCACCCCCCGCCCCCCTCCCCCAAGACAATGAGTCGGATGGAGTCGAGAAAGCGACAGCCCCCCCACCCCATCCCACCCCCACCCAGCCCACGATATACAGATCGGCATTGGCCTCAGTCAAGGATCTTGTTGACCCGACCTGATCTGACCTGACCTAATTTAACCTGATCTAATCTGACCGGACCTGCTTTAGAATTACGTAATCCCGCGTTATAATTGTGAGATTATCCAGTCACACCATGGGTACGACAACCGGACTGTGAGGAACACAATAATCTGGGCGATTGAGTTCAATCCATTCGTTTATCAGTCAATTACTAATCGCTACATAACTCTACGCAAACCTTATATCGCTAAGTAGAAAATCTAGAAAGTGTTCACCCGGCGTAAAAGACGCATGTACATTTTATAAATTTAAAACGGTTTTTGAAGTAAGCGTCACATTGGGGCTATGAACACTGCCGTCGCGAGTTGATAAGTTATGGCAATCAGATATATCGGGCATGTACCTTGCGATAGCACTATGAATACGGGCGCAGATGGGGTTGTAGATACATAAGTCAGAATGGTTTGGCCTTTGTGTGGTGAGTTCACTCTGCCAATGAGCGATAGACAACAAAATCTCATTCCACCCTAAATCTAAATTGGCGGCTAGTCAATACATCTGTTCACATATTGTGAGGGCACGTCCTTGAAATAATAGTAGCCAAGGCCTTGTCAACAGCGCACACCCGTCCGTTGCGGCGTTAAGAATATTACGGTCGCTAAATTGAAAAAGTCTGGGTAAACAGTGTCTCCACCTGGTGGGCAAATGTGTAGATGTATGCTGCATTGTGCTGCCTTCAAGTGGGCGATGTCGTTGTCACATTGCAACGGTGCGACGATGAAACACCGTCTGGTGCAGATAGACAAATAGCATTCTCCCACTAGGCCTACATTAAAGTAATATATTCTGTAATTTTTTGTATTACCAACCTCTTCCCCCTGTCAAATAAGTATAATCTCTCTTAAATTTAAATCCTGAAAGCCTGTGGGAGAGAAGCAATTTGGTCACCGGAGCAGAAGTTGGTGGCCGGCTTTATATTCCTGCGCGCCTGTTCGCTGTTCGGTATTTTGTGTGTGACGTCGACCGCTGCTCACTATCACGTCCGCGCGCGATGTAAATAAGTCGCGCAGTTTTATGTAAAATTGGCGTTTTACAGCTTCTCAGAGATATAAAACATATATGCATCATAATTTTTAGATACTTTTAGTCTCGATTCTAAAATGTAAAAAATCTAAGACGGCGCATGTAAGTATATTGCTTTCAAGCCCCTTTTTTAGACACTCCGCCGTGGTATCAGATTACGAAGAATATGTCCGTGGCCCTTGTGATAACGCTAATTGGCTGTCAGAGAGCCTCCGTGGCCCTTGTGATAACGCTATTTGGCTGTCAGGGAGCGTCCGTGGCCCTTGTGATGACGCTATCTCTTGTTGATTCACAGGGAACAAAGGAACCATCGTCCTGGGAGACTTCTTCACCCAATTTTGTCAAATATGTGACACAAAATAGCCTGAGAGCTCGAATCTATTCAGTCAGCCATAAGCTTAAAACCTCTATTTTTGTGAAATATGACTGACAGCGGTACCAAATGTGCCGTTTAAACTAAAACTTTCTGTCAGTGACAGTCAGTAACTGCTGTTACGGCGACCTAGACTTACCACAACAGGCACGCGTCAGTCAATCAGAGAATAGCACCACGTGTGACGTCAGACCTGCCTCGTCTTCCTGAGCAATCATACAGCTCCCCAACATCAGTACTCTTAATTGACAATTAGTCATTATGTCATAGCCCTGGCAGCAAGCGCGACAAATCTGTCGAAAATCTCATTCTAGGTGTCTCGTGGTTGAGCCGTCAACAAGCAGCCCAGTGCGCATATTGCCACAGCAACAGGCTTATGGGAGAGGGGATGGGGGGGGGGGGGGGCTCTGGTTCCCCACGTCATTCCTCCTCGGGCAGCGGGCAGACTTGGATTGTAAAAATGGGCTTGTCGCTGTCCCGATAAAACATATCACGCAATTATCTAAGCAACACTTCGGGGTATGCATCACACAATGAATGCCGTACAAGAATGGAATGTTATATGAAAACGCTATTGTATTGGGAGGGTGTTGGAGAGTGTAGGGGGTGGGGAGGGGTGGGGCGTTGCATCGTCAATTAGTGCACCGAACTTTCGGTGTCAGTGCTGAAGTCGGTGTCAGTGCTGAAGCGACAGCTCGGGATTAAATAACGCTCAAGAGGCAAGCTGGTGTAATTGCACAGCGCTTCCCCACCCAAGAATATACATGTACAGATTCAAACTACTGCAGCTCACCCATCACTTTTAAGCACGCTACTCATATAGCTTCTAAGAATTGAAACCAAGCACGGAAATCATTTATAAAACTTGTTGTTACTCATTTATAAAGCTTATTGTTTGTGGGTTATCTGAGGGAGTTTTGTATCCAGTCCAAAGTCCTTCTGTGAGGGTAGTGAAAACACTCTGAATGGAAAACATTCTGCATTCTGAGAGTCACAGTCAGGTTCTATGTAACGGTCGTCGGAAACACCCGACATGGACCAACCCGACGAGGACCAACCCGACGTGGACTAGCCCAACGTGACGTGGACCAACCCGAGGTGGACTAACCCGACGTGGACTAACCCGACGTGGACTAACCCGACGTGGACCAACCCGACGTGGACCAACCCGACATGGACCAACCCGACGTGGACCCACCTGACGTGGGCCAGCCCAACGTGGACCAATCTGACGTGGAACAACCCGACGTGGACCAACCTGACATGGACGAACCCGACGTGGACCCACCCAACGTGGACCAACCCGACGTTGACCAACCCAACGTGGACCAACCTGACGTGGACCAACCCGACATGGACCAACTCGACGTGGACCAACCCGACGTGGACCAACCCGACGTGGACAAACCTGACGTGGACCGACCCGAGGTGAACTAACCCGACGTGGACCAACCCGACGTGGACCAACCCGACGTGGACCAACCCGACATGGACCAGTCTGACGTGGACCAACCCGACGTGACGTGGACCAACCCGACGTGGACTAACCCGACATGGACCAACCTGACGTAAACCAGCCCAACGTGGGCCAACCTGACGTAGACCAATCCAACGTAGACCAACCCGACTTGGACCAACCCGACGTGGACCAACCCGACGTGGACAAACCTGACGTGGACCAACCCGAGGTGAACTAACCCGACGTGGACCAACCCGACGTGGACCAACCCGACGTGGACCAACCCGACATGGACCAACCCGACGTGGACCAGCCCAACGTGAACCAATCTGACGTGGACAAACCCGACGTGGACCAACCCGACGTGGACCAGCCCAACGTGGACCAGTCTGACGTGGACCAACCCGACGTGGACCAACCCGACGTGACGTGGACCAACCCGACGTGACGTGGACCAACCCGACGTGACGTGGACCAACCCGACGTGGACCAACCCGACGTGGCCCAACCCGACGTGGCCCAACCCGACGTGGACCAACCCGACATGGACCAACCCGACGTGGACCCACCTGACGTGGGCCAGCCCAACGTGGACCAATCTGACGTGGAACAACCCGACGTGGACCAACCCGACGTGGACCCACCCAACGTGGACCAACCCGACGTTGACCAACCCAACGTGAACCAACCCAACGTGGACCAACCCGACATGGACCAACTCGACGTGGACCAACCCGACATGAACCAACCCGACGTGGACCAACCCGACGTGGACCAACCCGATGTGGACCAACCCGACGTGAACCAACTCGACGTGGACCAACCCGACATGGACCAACTCGACATGGACCAACCCGACGTGGACCAACCCGACGTGGACCAACCCGACGTGGACCAACCCGACATGGACCAACTCGACGTGGACCAACCCGACGTGGACCAACCCGACATGGACCAACTCGACGTGGACCAACCCGACGTTGACCAACCCGACATGGACCAACCCGACATGGACCAACGCGACGTGGACCAACGACTTGTTGATCCGCCATTGGATGAAACATGGCTATGCCTGCATATAGGGGTCTGGAAAGGGGCTCCAGTGTCCAGTGTCGATTTTTCTAAATTCTCCGTGTTGAATGTCCACGTTTCACGACGTTCCGTGTCGCATTTGGCCTAAGTTCACATCGTTTTTCAAATCCTAAGTGTCGAAATTTGGACGCCAACGTCGAATGTATTTTTTTTAAATATCCATGCGTCGTGTGTCGCAATTTACCCCTTCCAGACCCCTGCATATGGTAGACCTCCTGTGCCTTTGCTTATGACATGTCACCCGCTAAAAGGCCCGATAAACAACGTGTCCGCGGTCCAACATAACGATCCAATGTGGATATTTAGAGACCCAGCCATGACACAAACAGGTATATATATCTATATGTGTCACTAATAACACTCAAGGTAAGTGCACGTTTTGGTCGCACGAGATCAAATTGAGATCGGTATCACATCCGATATCGCCGAGGAGAGTCTGGCACTTCTGGCTCTGCGCGTGTCCACATGTTGGAACAGGTCGCATAGGTCATAGATTTTACCCCCTAGAGTTATCAGGAGATGTTGTCCCCAGAACGTCAGGAAACTCGATCCGAGGTGGGGGCGGGGGGGGGGGCACTATTATACAAACCTGGTGTGGGGGGGGGGGGGCCGCGGGTGTCTTGATGCCTGAGAGTACATATTTGTGAAGAAAAAGATACCGCTATAGAGCGGATAATTTAATACTTGCGACCGAAAAATATCGCTTCCGAGCGGATTTTCTTTTGGCGATAAAACGCGCCGGCCGAGCGGACTTGGGCGATAAAACCCAGACTGAACGGAATTTGGCGGTCAAACGCCATGACAGAGCGATTTGGGCGGTGAAAAAAAATGGCGGGGAGGGGGGCGCTTCACCGCGGAACCCCCAACAAGCCTCAAAAGTCGCATTCTGTGGAAGCTTAGAAGACAGTTATAAGACGGTGTATAATGGCAGCTATAGGCCTACAGGTCTAGTTCGTAGCAACGTCTCGTTACTGCTCTCGCATAATATCCCATTCTGACCACCCACAGGTCACTCAGCACTAATGCGACATCTATTCCCCAAGGATCCTCACAAAACTTACGTCGTCAAATATTATACAAAACATTTATTTTAAGCTTATTCTTTTTATGATCAAACGGCAGGCCATAAATCAATTTCTGGCCGAAATATTTCTTTTATATAGGCAAAATATAACAGTAATACAAACACTTATGTACATATTAATCCAAGACACGTACGGCCTCGTTTGTTTACACGTACGGGTCGTTTGTTTACATCCGAACAGGCACATGGAGTTTGCACACGACTCACCGACCAAAGCTTTCACTGCAAACTACCGGTTGACACGGCGAGTTGACAACCGCTTCAATCGGTCGATATGTAAGCTTAAATATCCTGTTCTTCCTCAGCTAAACTGGGATTTGCACCAATAACTGTCGCAGGTCCAGGTCGCAGACTGGGCTACTGCTGCGTCACGGGTATCGCCGGCTGTCCTTGTGAGAAGTGTCCTATATCCCATGTACGTCTCGCGAAGTCCGGCGACCAGGCCGCATCGACCACAACAACACCCAGCGCCCAGTAGCAGCAATTCTCAACGGGCCGGGGTGCGCGGCCCGAGACTGCGCAGACTCCAATCGACACCTGTTTAATCCGCTACGGAGTCCGTTAAGGGTCCAACCACCATAGTGGCGCCTGTTGATGAACCTTGGTTGGTGTGAGGCCATTCTAACCTCGCGTCAGTGGCGCGGATCGACGGTAATCCCTCCCAACCACCTTCAGAAGAAGGCCCGGGGATCTGCAGCCTTGAAGTGCGATAGCCACTGGCACAGTGAGACACGAATCTCCGGTTGCCCGGTGGTTGACCCGACAGTGCTCACTGAGTCCATAAACCCAGCTAATCACCAGACCGTCCGTTTGATTAGTCCCTGGTTACGAAGCGTGTGCTATAAAGATCGATTTAAACTCCTTTAATAGAACGAACGCCACGCAAGCATGTTGAAATGAGGTCGGCGACTTTTTTTACATAAGCTTGTAGTATTAGACATTAGTATCTCAAGGTACTTATTGAGGTGGCCGTTTATATCATCTGTATTCGTTATCGGTCTCCTCGTTAAATAAATAAAGTGTATACAAAAAAAATATACTTATTGATGGTTTAAGCTATTATCAATCGAGATGTTTTCAATGATCCCCAACACAAAGACTCCAAAGTATCCTTTATTTGTGGTGATCCTGTGCGCCATTTCTCCGTTTCTTGAAGTATCCAGGTATCATTGTCAAAGCCGTACATGCAAATATCACGGTGGGAACTAGCTCTGATATCAAAACCACCACCAAGGTGAAGGTTTTGAATAGCACAATACTTTTCGATGTAGAGTCCCTTTCGAATGCTCCCGGTGCAAATTGTGTGACCTAATGTTTAAAATATTTATCTTTTTGCAATCTACAAACTTTATTCTTACTCCCGGCGCCTTTTCAGAAGTTGAATGTCGGCTAAGTATACACTAACATGTGAAACATAAAGCCATTTACGTGTCGTTTGCGTACGCCGCCATGCTTGTTTCTACATCGAAAAGCGTTGTACTCAAAACCTTCACCTTGGTGATGGTTTTGATGTCAGAGCTAGGTGGGAACCAGATTCTTGAACTTTGCATGTTGCTATCATAACGTACCCTGGAAAAACAAGCTTTGATCTTCAGCGTACCAAAATGTTGCGCTATAACATACGCCTGCGAGGGATTCTCTGGCGGATACCCGTTAGGTGGGTAGAGACGGGAGGGTGTTGGGGCGGGGTGTTCATTTATTCCCCCGACAGGGCCCACACAGCCTCCCGAATCTGGGCTCGCTGGAATCGATTAATTGCCCGCTTGATGGGAGTAAGGCGTGAGCTATTATCAAAGAATATTACAATAATTGCCGGGCTTTAAGCATATATATTTAAACGACCATCATGGTGGTGGGGAAGGTGTGTGTGTTGTGTGTGGGGAGGGGGGGGGGGGGGGTAAATGTGATGGCGTTGAGGCAATCCTGCCACTAACATTTCATATTTTCAATAGAGAAGAGTAATATATGGTATTGACCTGTCAGCGGTGTGCTTGACGTCATCGTTGGTGGAACACGTACGAAGGGTGGCAGGTGACTGTATGATATTCCTTACTGACCAAAGAGGCGTATGTTTGTGTAAATCAACCTCTCCGTTCACTGTGACATACTTTATCGATCTCTATCGCTGCTTTGCAGTTCAGCGCGACTCTTGCAAAGAGGGCGCTATATTCGTGATATGTGGAGGAGTGAAGAGAAACGTAAACAGAATGCTTTCTTTTTGGTGTCATTAAGTAAACTGGCACCCGGCGCACATACATTGTGCATTACCGAAAGTTGGGGCCGCGGCACCAGACTAGCAGTGGCAGATCCAGGAGGGTGTAGAGGCTATAGCTGTCCTGGGGTGTTGGACGCCCCCTCCAAGTTTTTATTATTCTTTTGAAATCCTCTTCGGCGGGACCCGTGTCCTCCTTGGTGTAGTGGTTAGCCGACTAGACCGCAGATCAATAGGTCATGGGTTCGAATCCGGGCCTTGGCACCTATAATCATGGGCATGTTCATCCATTCATCCTTCATCCCCCCCCGGACATTTCTTGGCCCAGTTTAGTCTTGATGCGCACAAACGTGGCCTAAAACCTAACACCAATTCCTTTCCTTGGTGGGACCTCTCCCGACATTAGAAAATGACACTCGGTGGAATGACACGGGGGTTTTATGACCGCTCACGTCAAGGGGTTCTTGTGAAAAAGTTATTTGATCATAACGCAATCATAT
Organism: Arenicola marina; assembly: GCA_964019135.1. Classification (NCBI taxonomy): domain Eukaryota; kingdom Metazoa; phylum Annelida; class Polychaeta; family Arenicolidae; genus Arenicola; species Arenicola marina. The sequence continues at coordinate 4,968,203 of OZ025252.1, read as the reverse complement.
ATGTTGGCCTTTATCGGACGGCGTGTGCGGGGTCGCCGGTCCAACCAGCCCCACCTCAGGTCGAATAAAGGCTACCAACCCCTATCGATGTGTGTTTCCATGACATGTGTCATTGGCAAGGACGCTGCTTGTATCTTATAGCTTGTAACATTGACGGGGGTAAGTGTCCGTCAATTGATTGTAATCTATAGTCAGAAGATGCATTGAGATAAAGATATCATCTAACATGGCGCATGTAAGTACATTGCTTTAATGACGCCTGCCTCATAAAAAAGAGCACAGCTAGTCGCCCATTTTGTTGACGCATGCAATAAACAGGCGTTTTCAATGAGCGCTCTGAAACCGCATCCTGCAATCGAAGCACATGAACAGTTCTTGACTAATTAATGGTTGGATATGGTAGGACGCTTTAATCTCGTATACGGTCATATCGCGACAATGGGAAGGGTCAATGTGAAGAGGCGCCATGTGTCTGGGTGTAACCCTCTACTCTTTGCGAAGGGTCAATGTGAAGAGGCGCCATGTGTCTGGGTATAACCCCCTACTCTTTGCGAAGGGTCAATGTGTAGAGGCGCCATGTGTCTGGGTGTAACCCCCTACTCTTTGCGAAGGGTCAATGTGAAGAGGCGCCATGTGTCTGGGTGTAACCTCCTACTCTTTGCGAATTGTCAATGTGAAGAGGCGCCATGTGTCTGGGTGTAACTCTCTACTCTTTGCGAATGGTCAATGTGAAGATGTGTCTGGGTGTAACCCCTACTCTTTGCGAAACGAGACATGCGATCCTGCACAAACGTAGACATTTGCACCGATGCGGTTCAAACCGCGCACGGGCCGCTCGGACGATCCCTGATAATTACTGGATCTCCGTCCAAGTGGGCGAACCACACTGTCCTTAGTATGTCGATGTTGCTCGGTGTTCTGATGCATTATCACATAGGTACACGAGCGATAAATCAGCCATTATTGCGCCCAGTATGTAAACTAGGGCTGTTCGGGCAAAGGAGGTTCCTTAATGCTCAGTAAATTGCAATATGGTCCAATATGATGGGGCGGGGGGAGGGGGGGGGGTCATTGGCACCCCCACACCCTCGACTTTTAGCAGGGGGAAGGGCGATTTCTTTCAAAACACCAAAAAGTCACCATCGATCAAAACACGGCGTTATTTAAATTAATTAATTTAAATTAATTCCCACCGCATGCACCCAATCCACCACGTCCATCATACGGCCGTTTGTTATTCACATCGGAGAACAACCATGCACGCTGAGACTCAAACAGAGCAGTTGACAACGTTCGCTTTATCCTGATATACAATGCGCCCTTTGCTGAATTATAGAAAAATAAAATTAAAAACAATAATATACTAAGAATGCAAATTGTTCTGCATGCACAACATCATGGGTGACAAAGGACCCTTTGTTTGACAATCACAACTGTTGTGACTGAATTTAACGTCGTATGACCATGTATTATACCTCAGTGGACACCATGTTTGGGGAATTTTCACACGCCACGGGGATAAAAGAACTGTTGTGTTGGATGCCAGGACAAATCATCTTCATGCCAAGCTGGGCCAGTTTGCACGGTGAGAAATTGTGAATCTTGATCTCTTAAAGGTGCTATTACAACACAATACAACACCAGAGAACCGGTGGCCGGGGCCGCATGAACTATTAATCTTTTGATTGGTCGTAGAATTACATGCTAGGATCGAGGATCGTTCGTGGAAAACTGACGACCGTGGGGAGTACCACAAACTTTAAATTTGAAAGAATCTAGCTGTTGCCATCCGTCAACCAAAATACAACTGCTCCCTGGTTGAACGCCCATCCACGGACTGATGCTAACCAGGTTTCATAGTTACCGGTTGCGTTTTAAATGCACATGTCTGCCTCTGCAGTGCCGGGTGGGGGGTTGAACCCGTCTCTCTCAAGCAAGGGGATGTTAAGAACTGTTAAAGTAAAAACCTTTACATTTACCGAAAGGACCGTTTGGGACATGTCATAGATACTATATCCACAATCTGTTATATTTCATTCAGTGTTACATGGCTCCATCTCCGAAGTCAGAACAAGTTTAGTAAGTTAGGGTCTGTCGATCATTATAGTAAACATTAGGCGTGAGCGATACGCACGCGTCCCATACTGATCACCTGATATAGACGTTAGAACTGAGATGATATCGGAACTTATATCAGACGCTATATATTACGCATAGCATACTCAGAGAATATTCATATGTACAATATCCCATGCCGTTAACATCATGTGAAAACTCACTCTCAAGAACTGCGTATGGCCACCCAAGTCCACGATTCATTGCGATATACTATGGTCTCTGCCGAAGCCATGTTTGTACACATATATTGGTATATAGGCATACAGGAGTGTATCATATCCTTGTCACGACAATGCAGCTGTTTTACCAGGCTACGCTTGGTATATCAATCTAGGTGTCCTTCCCCAATCAATTACGATCAGGTGTAGGATGCATGTCGGCATATAAATCTGTGTTATAGCGGCGCTCACGACTTACTATATAAAATATATGAGTATAATGGTACTTTTTTGAGCGCCTACATGTCGGCCAGAATCACCGACGTGATTTCCGAAGAGCAAATATTTATTTTCGGAGCCTTGAATCATGTCGACACTTTAAGTTTGTAAGCTTACGGACAAATTCCAGTGACGGAAAAATATTATTCGTGAAGGCTTAATTTTCTTCTATAAATATATTAAAGTTGCATGTGGAGTTGTTTCGCTGTTTCTGAATGCCAAATTTGCGTATAGGAACACAAACCTAAGGCCTTAAGGTTCATAACAGACAATAAACACCTACCATATCGCTCACCAATTATCTGCCAATGAGCAAAACATGTCAAATTCATGAATTGTCCGCCACAAAAATGAAAACTTGTGCTGATTTGAAACGTCATAAACGTGTGTACACAAGTCGTTTACCGGTGCCACCGACAGGGGGCCCAAGCGCTAAATTGTATGAGACAATAGAAGCATCCGGAGCGCCACTTTTTCTTTGGCGGTGGCCGTTGACACTGCTTGTGGTCAAAGGTAATATTTCCTGTTTATGTTTATTTTGGTACAGCCGTTGCAACGGTCAGCTCCACATATAGCTTTAATAAAAAAACATTATTTAGAACATGTGTTTCCATTGATAATATATAGCCTCCAATGGCTATAAAAATGGGCGGTTGGAGCTCGTAGTCCAGTAGTAAAGACCAGTTACGGACATTGTCAATTTTATAGTGAAAACTCGTTTTACATGAAAATTTATGCCGCTTCAGACATTATGTGTTCATGCATTCATTTGTTCATGTCTGACTGGCGGATTCAGGGCCGGGAGGGGGATCCCAGGGGGTCCGCAGCCCCCCTCCCCCCGCCCCTTCTTTTGTGTCGATTTCTAAAGCAAACCTTGCGCACCGTTTCAGGTGCTTGTGGACCGAGCCTCCCCCGTCCGGCAACCTTTTGTACAGGACTCCCTCCCCCCTATTTCACTATCTATCCCAAGTGGACCCCTCCCACCCCACCTTTTAGAGGTGGTGGGTCTGCGCCTGGCATGGTGATAATCAATGAGGGATATAATACTTCATCCAAATACAAATCATGGCCGCCAGAACACCACTGGTCATTAGAACTATCACTTGGCCCAGTTTAGTCCTTATGCGCACAAACATGGCCTAAAACACCAATTCCTTTCTTTCAGGCATACAGTGAATTAGTCGTTTAGTTAACACTGTCAACACTGAGGTGCCGCACATTTTGTCTTCACTGCCAATTTTCTGTCAATACCAACTTTCCATTTTACGGTGTGACTGCTTACTGAGCGAACCAATGGCGTCAGGGCGTTAACAGGAACGATCCAATGACCTTAGCACGTTTAAAACAAACGATCCAATCACAGTCGATAGGTCAGTTTAAAACTGGATATTATGTTACCAGCGGGACAAGGGCGCAAGGTGAAACATGTGCACTGTTCCACGCCCCTCTGGTTTCTCTACCCTCCCACCAACCATATCCAAAACAACCAACCTTGACGACGCATTTACGACACGCCACTGGTCAAACAGGTTACGGTTTAGCACATGCAGGTCAGTTACCTCGGTGCACTGACTGACTGACCAGTATACACTGATTGCGCAGCGAATGTTATGTTGACTAATGGTTCCGCAAGGATGACACACAAACATGGCCAACTATCAATTTTTTTTTTCCTTTCGACCGACATTAAAACTGCAGAGCGGTCGGTTCGAACAGGACCTGTGAGACAGATCACTAGGGATGACTCCTGGTCCGTGTCATGTGCATCAATATAGCCACGTGCGGAGTCAAACGTAATCAAGGTCAGAGGGAATAAATGATCACAGAGAGTGTGGTATATAGTCATTTCATGAAGTCTGACAGTCAGAGAAAGAACACCGAGAACCCATCTCACACCGAAAACCCACCTCACACAGAGAACCCATCTCACACGGAGAACCCACCTCACACGGAGAACCCACGCCACACCGAGAACCCACCTCACACCGAGAACCCACGACACACCGAGAACCTAACTCGCACTGAGAACCTACCTCACACCGAGAACCCACCTCACACCGAGCACCCATCTCACACCGAAAACTCACCTCACACCGAGAACCCATCACACACCGAGAACCCACCTTACACGGAGAACCCACCTCACACCTCAAACCGAGAACCAACATCGCACCGAGAACCCACCACACAGAGAACCCACCTTACACAGAGAACCCACCTCACACCGAGAACCCACCTCACACAGAGAACCCACGCAACACCGAGAACCCACCTCATACCGAAAACCCACGCAACACCGAGAATCCACCTCATACCAAGAACCCACCTCACACCGAGAACCCACCTCACACTGAAAACCCACCTCATACCGAGAACCCACCTCATACCGAGAACCCACCTCACACTGAGGACACACCTCATAACGAGAACCCACCTCACATCGAGAACCCACCTCACACAGGGAACCCATCTCACATCGAGAGCCCACCTCACACCAAGAACCCACCTCACGCCTCACACAGAGAATCCACCTCACACTGGGAACCCACCTCACACCGAGAACCAACGTCAAACCGAGAACCCATCTCACACCTCACATCGAGAACCCACATCACATCGAGAACCCACATAACACCGAGAACCCACCTCACACCGAGAACCTACCTCATACCGAGAACCCACCTCACACCGAGAACCCATCTTATTCCGAGAGCCCACGTCACACCAAGACACCCACCTCACACCGAGAACCCACCTCACACCGAGAACCCACCTCACACCGAGAACCCATCTCACACCGAAAACCCACCTCACACAGAGAACCCACCTCACACCGAGAACCCACCTCACACGGAGAACCCACGCCACACCGAGAACCCACCTCACCCCCTAGAACCAACCTTACACGGAAAACCCGTCTCACACCTCACACCGAGAACCAACATTGCACCGAGAACCCACCACACAGAGAATCCACCTCACACCGAGAACCCACCACACACAGAGAACCCACCTTATAGAGAGAACCCACCTCACACCGAGAACCCACCTCACACAGAGAACCCACCTCACACCGAGAACCCATGTCACACCGAGAATCCACCTCATACCGAGAACCCACCTCACACCGAGAACCCACCTCACACTGAGAACCCACCTTACACCGAGAACCCACCTCATACCGAGAACCCACCTCACACCGATAACCCACCTCACACTGAGAACCCACCTCACACCGAGAACCCACCTCACACTGAGAACCCACCTCACACCGAGAACCCACCTCATAGCGAGAACCCACCTCATACCAAGAACCCACCCCACACCGGGAACCCACCTAACACACGGAACCCATCTCACATCGAGAGCCCACCTCACACCAAGAACCCACCTCACACCAAGAACCCACCTCACACCTCACACAGAGAATCCACCTCATACTGAGAACCCAACTCGCACCGAAAACCCACCTCACAAGAAGAACCCACCTCACACTGAGCACCCATCTCACACCGAAAACCCACCTCGCACCGAGAACCCACGCCACACCGAGAACCCACCTCACACCGAGAACCCACGACACACCGAGAACCCAACTTGCACCGAGAACCTACCTCACACCGAGAACCCACCTTACACAGAGAACGCACCTCACACCTCACACCGAGAACCAACATCGCACCGAGAACCCACCACACAGAGAACCCACCTCACCCCGATCACCCACGCAACACCGAGAATCCACCTCATACCGAGAACCCACCTCACACCGAGAACCCACCTCACACTGAAAACCTACCTCATACCGAGAACCCAGCTCACATAGAGAACCCACCTCACACCGAGAAACCATCTCACACCGAGAACACACCTCATAACGAGAACCCACCTCATACCAAGAACCCACCCCACACCGGGAACCCACCTCACACAGGGAACCCATCTCACATCGAGAGCCCACCTCACACCAAGAACCCACCTCACACCTCACACAGAGAATCCACCTCACACTGGGAACCCACCTCACACCGAGAACCAACGTCACACCGAGAATCCACCTCATACCTCACATCGAGAACCCACATCACATCGAGAACCCACATAACACCGAGAACCCACCTCACACCGAGAACCCATCTGTTTCCGAGAGCCCACATCACACCAAGACACCCACCTCACACCGAGAACCTGCCTCACACCGAAAACCCACCTCTCACCGAGAACCCGCCTCACATCGAGCACCCACATCACACCGAGAACCCACCTCACACCGAGAACCCACCTCACACCGAGAACCCACCTCACACCGAAAACCCACCTCACACAGAGAACCCACCTCACACAGAGAACCCACCTCACACCGAAAACCCAACTCGCACCGAAAACCCACCTCACACAGAGAACCCACCTCACACGGAGAACCCACGCCACACCGAGAACCCACCTCACACCGAGAACCAACCTTACACGGAAAACCCACCTCACAGCTCACACCAAGAACCAACATCGCACCGAGAACCCACCACACAGAGAACCCACCTCACACCGAGAACCCACCTCACACCGAGAACCCACCTCACACCGAGAACCTATCTCATACCGAGAACCCGCCTCACACCAGGAACCCACTGCGCCACCTCCCACTGAGAACCCACGTCACACACGGCTATATTATGTTGAGGTTCTCCACCGATTGCTCATCGCTGATTGGGAATTTTGATACGTATGGCGAGTTTAAGTATAGAGAGTACCTCACCCCCCAATACATACATTGCGCCGCACTATAGTTCCCTCTTCACCGACCACGACAGCAACACCTTCCCCGCCCCACTCACCCCCCCCCCCCCCCCGCCCCCACCGCCTCTCACCCACCAACCTTGCATCAACTCTCTCACCAGCCCCGGCCCGACACCCCCCCCCCGTCCCCCTGCCACCCCCCGTGTCCAAGCGCCGACCCAGCCGTCCGTGTCCGCTGGTTGCAGGCGGGGAGTCGAAGCGTGGCGAGTTTGTCCCTACGTCATTGACAGGGGCATGGATGGGGAACGGGGGTGGGGAGGGGAGAGGGATCGGGTGGGGTGGCGAGGTAGGGGTAGGGGCATATGCGGTTGGGTCTTTACAAATGTCGGGACGAAACCTCGTATTTCAGGTCATCTTGTTTAAAGAGATGCCTGAGGCGTGACGAAATTGTTATTCGGAGCAGTACGATCGACTTCTGTGTCCGCGTGTTATTTTTGCGGGGCATGTATGGTCGGCCCATAGGAGAATGTGTTAGAAATATCTATAGCCCCCCGACTGTGGGGGAGTTGTGTCTGCGAGAGAGAGAGAGCGAGAGAGGGGGGCGACTGACTATATACAAACCTTACCGGGTGGAACGTTTTCACCCATAGAGATCTCTCGTACCCTTCACGGACTCGTACCAACTGTCTGGCGGCCGCAAACGGGGCCGGAGACCGAGTAGACCAACTGTGACGTCCACACCGCCCCACCCACCCTGCCTGACCCCTTACACAGCCCCCCTCCCCCCTTTTTTTTTGCCCCAGTCATATTTTGTGCCACCCCTGAGCCAGCGTGCGAGGCCAGCAGTTCCTCCACAGTCACCAGGGAGGCCCGTGACACAGAGGCAAAGCAAGGCACGGCACAGAGGCTTTGACAGACTTCATGGTGGATACAACTGACATTTCGGACTAGAGATCCTCGTCTTCCTCCTGTGCAGCCAAAGGTAAGTCCAACGAGAGTTAAAACTGTAAGCTACCCGAGACGAACCCGGCGGATAATTTTCTCTTTTCAACCGCTAATACGCTTAAGAACATACGGCGATGGGAGACTTAAACGCCGCAAGGACAAGCGCAATTAAAGTCTCCCCTTACAGCAATCGATGTAAAGAGCCCCTCATAATGTCAAATGCTTTATTTAATCATCATATGGAAGCCACGCAGTTTGAGGCTTGGCACAAATGCTATCAAACGCTTTATTCACATCTCGACGGTGATACATTGAAGGGTCAATCATAGACCGTGTACATTGGCTATCCCTAGCCATGAATCCATGGCTATGGTTGAAGAATCATAGCCATGTAGTATTCTATAGTGAAAATCAACTTCACATGACAAATTGAATTGTTTAAGTATAGCTTTTATTATTAGTTTCAACAATGTACTTTTCTATATATAAGTACTGATGTATGAACTATTCCAAAGTTGTTAAAGTCTTCAAAAGGAGTTATAATTGCCTACTGGCATAAAAATGGACCACAACATGCCACCATTTTTTTGACAGGAAGCTGTTCACTGCACATGTGCAAGGTCATCACATGATATTATAAGCCATGCTAATTGGTTCATTGTTCAGGGACCCAGTCATTGGGTCAGTGAAAACACATGTTTTCATGTAAATTTCTGGTGACAGACTGGACTATTTTTGCCTTTCAAGAAAAGTTACTTATGTGATTCGTCATTACTTGTCAGGAAGAAATAATAAGGTTTGTTTCTGTTATAAAAATTTTCCCACAGCAAAGGAGAATCAGAGCCACAATGGGTCAAATCAAACAACCCTGAAATGGGGTTGTTCCAGACCAGAATTTTACTATAGAATGCGACTAGGCTGTGTTTCAGCCCACACAGCCTAGGGTGCTGGCCAAGGCTATCCCCAAGGCCATGAACAATATTTAAATAGAAAAATTCCCTGCATTATAGTAGGCAACATTGCATCAAATACATTGGCCAATACATTATATTAATATTAAATTGTAAGTTTATGTCGTCACGCGGAGTCACGCTCCAGCTACCATGACCATCTGACGACCGCGAGAGTCCACGTAACGTGGTCCTCACGACTATCATGTTACCACAGTCCTCGTTTTAGTGAACCCATTGCAAACACACGGGGATGGCGTGCATCGCCTATAAACAAAACTATGGTACAGGTGGCGACTTTCTTCCATGTTAGCCTGAGCCACTGTTTCAGCATTGCTCACGCATTACTCACCCACATCCGTCACTGCAATAATCGATTTCATGCAGGCTAACAGGATGAGGACCACGAGTGTTCTTCGATCAGGACCTTTTGCGAGTCGTTCTAAGATGTTGGAAAGAAACAGTGTTTCAACATAGCTCATGTATGATTCACGCATGAACCTGTTGCGCCAGAGTCAAAGAATTATTCCCCAATTATAATCATTTCATTATCTCAGCAGGTTTTCAACCATTGGCTGGTTGTTTAGTTTGAGGATATTGAGGTCGCCTATGAAGTTCATATCACCTCAATAAAGAGGGTTAGGGGCAGAGTGTAACTATGTCCCCGGGGCTACCCTACTTCTCCATTAAAGTACTGTTATGACGTCATTCTATTGTCTAAATTGTACATTAATTTAAGAGTTAAAAGAACTCTTATTCGCGCTTCATGGACCACGTGAGTCTCACCGACCGTACTTTAAGTCAGAGAATACCCGTGTAACAGTTCATTCTTGAAAAGATATGTACTCGGTTGCGCCTCGTACATTCTTTTTCAAGAATGTACTGTTACATGGGCATTCTCCTTACCCTCACCTGGTCCATGTAGCGTAAATAAGAGTTCTTTTAAGATGTACATTGCATCTCTCGCTTCCGAAACCAATAAAATAGCTCACTGAAGTCCGTTCATATTCTATCTGAGAACCCACGAAATGTATTGGTGTAGCAATGGTAAGCTTGAGTCATACGTGAGCTAAGCTGAGACAGTGGTTCGCCCTGACATGGAAGAACGTCGGACGCTGCAGCCACAAGTCAGCTTAGTTCATCTTCAGATTGTAAGAATGAAGTCGTGTTTCGCATCAAGACGCGTAGGCCCTTCGCATGGATTATGTATCATTATACAGACGATAATGGTCATTTGAATGTGGAATATGATACAATCGTTCAAATTATTGGATACTGAAAGGATATGATACGTAGCGATATTGCCATGGTGTTTAAAACAAGTAACACCCAGTGCGTTCTTGATGGATAGGATACGTTTTGCAAACGAGTTTTGTGAGATTCACGAGAAAGCAAAATGATTTCAATTGTGATTATAGGATATAAGGAAATGTCGGTATGTATTTTGCCTATGAATTACGTATGATCTCAAATTCAGTTTTTAAAGTGGATTTTGTGATATATTCTTGTTTCGATGGATAATTTGTATCTGTTTTTGCTGGGGCTTTCCATCGGGCGGCAAGCTTCCAGTTTATCACCCATTGTGGCTGTGACGTGTTTCAGACAAGCTCACTATTGCTCATGATTGGCATTGACTCCGATTGTCAATTTCGTAACAGAAGGACAATTGTTCAACAGAAACATTGTTTGGTCTCCTTGAGTCAATCGCTAATTAATCAGCTCACTAAAACAGAACATTCGTGAAAAATAATGTACAGTTTAGACAATAGAATGACGTCATAGCAGTACTTTAAGCTCAGCGACCGTACTTTAAGTCAGAGAACACCCGTGTAACAGTTCATTCTTGAAAAGATATGTACTCGGCTTGCGCCTCGTACATTCTTTTTCAAGAATGTACTGTTACATGGGCATTCTCCTTACCATAAGGTTCTTATCCACCACGAATATAGACCTTCAGTGATGCGCGAACTCCGGCCCGACGGCTGGCCTGGCGAACCCGGCGCGCTAACGACCAGACCATTGAGATGGCCCGATACGGCCAATCTCGGACCATCGTCGTAACTCATGCGACCATGTCTCAGTTGGGCGGACAAGGAAGTACACACCCACGCCAACAGGCTTGTAACATTAGAATACCAGAGAAAAAACACCGCGGTTTCTTATCAAAACGTGCCAAACAAGAATTGCAAAATACCGAGTACCGACTTACCAGCGTCAAACGGAATCTGGTCGGCCCAGCTAATGACTTTTTACACCGGGTATAGTACATTGATTACTTAATGACTGTTATTCTGACGAATAACCTTTGTGTATAGTATCATTTAAGAGTAATATTAAATTTTTTAGACAAATAAACTAACGCGCCGTCATGTTGAATTCCACGTGCGGGTTCATCAAAACCCCACAACAGCGGATCCCTAAGGTACCCTACTATTCCCCTCTGAATAAGAGCCACATAGTTCCACTAAGTGACCTCGGGAAAGCAATAATATTTGGTTTTGCCCCGTAATACCCCTAACAGGGTGAATTAATATACTGGCGAATCAGGTCTTTTTAACAGCCGTAATAATTGTTTTGAACCTGTTTACGACGCAGCCACGGGGTTCCTAGCCGATTAGTGGCGACACATAAATGCAATTAAAGGAAGAGTACTTGTTATACTATTTTGACAGTCGGGGTTCACGTAGCTCGATCAGAGGATACCTCCATCCTACGTTCAAACACATATCAGAGGCGTGCGCAGGAATTCTTGAAAGGGGGTGGGCGGGGGGGGGGCACGATAAAGTGATCCGCAAAATACGAAAAAAATCTGTAAAAGACTGAGAGGTAGGTGACCGTGGTGCACGTTAGTACTATCTGCATACTTTATAATCGCAGGTAAGATAAAGAAAAAACACAAACTGCGAAGCTTGATGCATTGCAATATTATAAGGACAGGCCAGGGGGCACATTATTTGAAAAGGTGGGGGGCACAGATATACCTTAGGGTCTGAAAGGAGAGGGGGGGGGGGGGCACGTGCCCCCTGGGCCCCCCTCTGGACACGCCTATGCATATTGTCACTATACGCATCGATGCGGTGCAAAAAATCTACAGGCCATGAGGCTGTTTAGCTGTCACTCCGCAGCGGTACATCTCGCCGTTAGTCACCAAGACGTGACTGCCATGGACCGCTAGTAAACTCACGCTGGTACGCCACGAACCACCGCGTCATTGCCGGGGAACTCCTCGGGAATATTACCAGCCAGACACGACACGACACGAGGAAGCAACCTCATGAAATGTCACGACTGCTTTGATCGTGACTGATTTCCACCGTTTTTCATTCTCCTCCCGATACGAAAACGCGCAACAAACGCCCTCTAGCGAGCGGGCTGACTGAAGCACGTGTCATCTTGTATCGAATCATGACGGGGCGGCCGGACACGATCCCCCCCCCCCATCCTCGCGCGACACGCCCCCCCCCCCTTTATCCCTGCGCGACACGCCCCCCCCCCCCCGACACTCACACCCAGACCCCACCCCCGCCTCCCCTCTCGCCTTTGCCGACGACAGGACAAACAAAGTGTTCCACCCCCGCGCAGATACGTCTCGCTGCTCACAGACGTGCATGTGTGGGCAGCGACGTTTTCACAGAGCATCACATATTTCCTTGTTTTTGCGTTGGGTAAACCAGACGTCTCTTGAAATGCATCTTTACCGTAGCATAAATACCAATTAGAGCTCATAAAATAAGTACGTATTTTCACTCACGAAACATTTTAAAAGTTTTAACATTAAAGTCCCCGTTCGCGGGAATATTTTCACCATTGGCAACGTTGGCGAAAGTTGATGGGATTGCGTTATTTTTCATATCTTTGTATTCAGTATCGTAACACCGTGACGAATAACATGAATTCCTTTTTGTATGTGGATGCCTGTTTTAGAGCAAATGATGCTTCAATTTAGGTCTTGAAATGTTATCACATCCAACCTCACTCTTCTTACAGATCTGACTTTACGCAGTGGAACGTTTTCACGAGAGCATATCTCATCCAAAGAGCATCCCTAGCCTATAATTTAAAAAATAAAAACATTCCATGACCCATTTAAAAACCAGGATGTCTGGTGACGCACGTTCTCCTATAGAATTTCCGGCGTTACCGTTCCTCGCAACTCGATAATATTGTTCTCGATAAAATCGAATGGAATTCTCTGTGCATCACCGGTGTTTGTTGATGTGACGCTTAAAGAATACGACGCAAATCATTCGTATCCCCCTCCTGGCGAATAAAATAAACGTGGTTCCTCCATCAAGGAACAAAATAAACCACAATGCCCCCCCCCCCCCCAAAGGCCAACAGATCCAGTGTGATCCTGGACATATTGTATCCCCCTGGCTAACAGATCCAGTGTGATCCTGGACATATTGTATCCCCCTGGCCAACAGATCCAGTGTGATCCTGGACATATTTTATCCCCCTGGCCAACAGATCCAGTGTGATCCTGGACATATTGTATCCCACTGGCCGACAGATCCAGCTTGATCCTGGACATATTGTATTCCCCTGGCCAACAGATCTAGTGTGATCCTGAACATATTGTATCCCCCTGGCCAACAGATCCAGCGTGATCCTGAACATATTGTATCCCCCTGGCCAACAGATCCAGCGTGATCCTGGACATATTATATCCCCCTGGCCAACAGATCCAGTGTGATCCTGGACATATTGTATCTCCCTGACCAACAGATCCAGTGTGATCCTGGACATATTGTACCCCAATGGCCAACAGATCCAGTGTGATCCTGGACATATTGTATCTCCCTGACCAACAGATCCAGTGTGATCCTGGACATATTATACCCCAATGGCCAACATATCCAGTGTGATCCAGGACATATTGAATCCCCCTGGCCCACAGATCCAGTGTGATCCTGGACATATTGTATCCCCCGGGCCAACAGATCCAGTGTGATCCAGGTCATTTTGTATCCCCCTGGCCAACAGATCCAGTGTGATCCTGGACATATTGTATCCCCCTGGCCCACAGATCCAGTGTGATCCTGGACATATTATATCCCCCTGGCCAACAGATCCAGTGTGATCCTGGACATATTGTATCCCCCTGGCCAACAAATCCAGTGTGATCCAGGACATATTGTATCCCAATGGCCAACAGATCCAGTGTGATCCTGGACATATTGTATCCACCTGGCCAACAAATCCAGTGTGATCCAGGACATATTGTATCCCCCTGGCCAACAGATCCAGTGTGATCCTGGACATATTTTATCCCCCTGGCCAACAGATCCAGTGTGATCCTGGACATATTGTATCCCACTGGCCGACAGATCCAGCTTGATCCTGGACATATTGTATTCCCCTGGCCAACAGATCTAGTGTGATCCTGAACATATTGTATCCCCCTGGCCAACAGATCCAGCGTGATCCTGAACATATTGTATCCCCCTGGCCAACAGATCCAGCGTGATCCTGGACATATTATATCCCCCTGGCCAACAGATCCAGTGTGATCCTGGACATATTGTATCTCCCTGACCAACAGATCCAGTGTGATCCTGGACATATTGTACCCCAATGGCCAACAGATCCAGTGTGATCCTGGACATATTGTATCTCCCTGACCAACAGATCCAGTGTGATCCTGGACATATTATACCCCAATGGCCAACATATCCAGTGTGATCCAGGACATATTGAATCCCCCTGGCCCACAGATCCAGTGTGATCCTGGACATATTGTATCCCCCGGGCCAACAGATCCAGTGTGATCCAGGTCATTTTGTATCCCCCTGGCCAACAGATCCAGTGTGATCCTGGACATATTGTATCCCCCTGGCCCACAGATCCAGTGTGATCCTGGACATATTATATCCCCCTGGCCAACAGATCCAGTGTGATCCTGGACATATTGTATCCCCCTGGCCAACAAATCCAGTGTGATCCAGGACATATTGTATCCCAATGGCCAACAGATCCAGTGTGATCCTGGACATATTGTATCCACCTGGCCAACAAATCCAGTGTGATCCAGGACATATTGTATCCCAATGGCCAACAGATCCAGTGTGATCCTGGACATATTGTATCCCCCTGACCAACAGATCCAGTGTGATCCTGGACATATTGTATCTCCCTGACCAACAGATCCAATGTGATCCAGGACATATTGTATCCCCCTGACCAACAGATCCAATGTGATCCAGGACATATTGTATCCCCCTGACCAACAGATCCAGTGTGATCCTGGACATATTGTATCCACCTGGCCAACAGATCCAGTGTGATCCTGGACATATTGTATCCCAATGGCCAACAGATCCAGTGTGATCCTGGACATATTGTATCCCCCTGACCAACAGATCCAGTGTGATCCTGGACATATTGTATCCCCCTGACCAACAGATCTAATGTGATCCAGGACATATTGTATCCCCCTGACCAACAGATCCAATGTGATCCAGGACATATTGTATCCCCCTGGCCAACAGATCCAGTGTGATTCTGGACATATTGTATCCCTCTAGCTAACAGATCCGGTGTGATCCTGGACATATTGTATCCCCCTGGCTAACAGATCCAGTGTGATCCTGGACATATTGTATCCCCCTGGCTAACAGATCCAGTGTTATCCTGGACATATTGTATCCCCCTGACCAACAGATCCAGTGTGATCCTGGACATATTGTATCCCCCTGGCCAACAGTTCCAGTGTGATCCTGGACATATTGTATCCCCCTGGCTAACAGATTCAGTGTGATCCTGGACATATTGTATCCCCCTGGCTAACAGATCCAGTGTGATTCTGGACATATTGTATCCCCCTGGCCAACAGATCCAGTGTGATCCTGGACATATTGTATCCCCCTGGCTAACAGATCCAGTGTTATCCTGGACATATTGTATCCCCCTGACCAACAGATCCAGTGTGATCCTGGACATATTGTATCCCCCTGACCAACAGTTCCAGTGTGATCCAGGACATATTGTATCCCCCTGGCCAACAGTTCCAGTGTGATCCTGGACATATTGTATCCCCCTGGCTAACAGATTCAGTGTGATCCTGGACATATTGTATGCCCCTGGCTAACAGATCCAGTGTGATCCTGGACATATTGTATCCCCCTGGCCAACAGATCCAGTGTGATCCTGGACATTTTGTATCCCGCTGGCCAACACATCCAGTGTGATCCTGGACATATTGTATCCCCCTGGCCAACAGATCCAATGTCATCCTGGACATATTGTAACTCTGATATTGATCGCTTCACATATCTTCTGATATTGATCGCGTCACATATCTTCTGATATTGATCGCTTCACGTATCTTCTGATATTGATCGCTTCGCATATCTTCTGATATTGATCGCTTCACATATATTTCCCGTCATCAACTTAATTGCTCGCTTCACATATATTTCCCGTCATCAACTTAATTGCTTGCTTCACATATATTTCCCGTCATCAACTTAATCGATCGCTTCACATATATTTCCCGTCATCAACTTAATTGATCGCTTCACATATATTTCCCGTCATCAACTTAATTGCTTGCTTCACATATATTTCCCGTCATCAACTTAATCGATCGCTTCACATATATTTCCCGTCATCAACTTAATTGATCGCTTCACATATATTTCCCGTCATCAACTTAATTGATCGCTTCACATATATTTCCCGCCATCAACTCAATTGCTTCTTTATCCAGGTCTATATTCAAACCTTTCAGATGTTAATAAGACACTCTACCGCCCGCCACCCTCCTCTGTTGTCTCGTCGCCCCAAGAAACCCTTGTTTATTCCGCGTACTTCCGTTAGATAACAGCCAATCAAAACGGCTCAAATACAACTTTGCGCGAATAGGTTTCAAAGACGATTGTAGTATCCATTTCCTAGCCCAATAAAATTATTTACACGCCTGCAGTTACATAGATTGAATAAAGTATGCAATTGTAATAGAAATGCGCTTATTGTAAAGACGTTTCTTTGTTCACAGGCAATCCAGTCTATTTATCCTCACATCCAATATCCGGTGAGGATGGATTGGAAAGTGGTCCTATGTCTGAGTCTGGCGGCCGTCCTGTGCTCCGCTGGTAAGTATATCAGTAAAAACTAGAAGAAACAGAGATTCTGAAGTAGAAATACATACAGTTACGGTGGCAAATATACACAATAGTGCTATATAAATCCATGTTCCATTGGCAAATATACACAATAGAGCTGTATGAATCCAGGTTACGTTGGTAAATATACACAATAGAGCTGTATGAATCCATGTTACGTTGGTAAATATACACAATAGAGCTGTATGAATCCATGTTACGTTGGTAAATATATACAATAGAGCTGTATGAATCCATGTTACGTTGGTAAATATACACAATAGAGCTGTATGAATCCATGTTACGTTGGTAAATATATACAATAGAGCTGTATGAATCCATGTTACGTTGGTAAATATACACAATAGAGCTGTATGAATACAGGTTACGTTGGTAAATATACACAATAGAGCTGTATGAATACAGGTTACGTTGGTAAATATATACAATAGCACTATATGAATACAGGTTACGTTGGTAAATAGTAAATTAATTAAACTCTTTAAACCCCTTGTGATGTTTTGTTTTCAATAGTTTAGTATCGACTCCTCAATCTAAGTTGCGTTGTACTTTCAGAGAAGCCGGGGAATTGTCCAGACCCGGGAATGGGCATTTGTATAGAATCATGCGAGACAGATGAAGACTGTGCAGACACTAGCAAGTGTTGCTCGAACGGCTGTGGTCACACGTGCATGGAGCCTGTTGGTGAGTAGCATTGGTCCAACAATGACAGAGGGTAATGACTATAACAATGGCAGGGTTACTGATGGAGGCAATGGCACGGTTAGTTATGGAGGCAATGGCAGGGGTAATGATGGAGGCAACGGCAGGGTTAATGATGGAGATAATGACAGGGTTCATGATGGAGGCAATGGCAGAGTTAATGATCAAGGTTATAGCAGGTTAATGATGGAGGCAATGGTAAGGCGAATGATGGAGGCAATGGCAGGGTTAATGATGGAGGCAATGGCAAGATTAATGATGGAGGCAATGGCAGGGTTATTGATGGAGGCAATGGCAAGGTTAATGATAGAGGCAATGACAGGGTTAATGATGGAGGCAATGGCAGGATTAATGATTAAGGCAATAGCAGGGTCATGATGGAGGCAATGGCAGGGTTAATGATTGAGGCAATGGCAGGGTTAATGATGGAGGCAATGGCAGGGTTAATGATGGAGGCAATGGCAAGGTTAATGATGGAGGCAATGGCAGGGTTAATGATGGAGGCAATGGCAGGGTTAATGATGGAGGACAATGACAGGGTTAATGATGGAGGCAATGGCAAGCTTAATGATGGGGGCAATGGCAGGGTTAATGGTGGAGGCAATGGCAAGGTTATTGATTGAGGTAATGGCAAGCTTAATGATGAAGTCAGTGGCAGGGTTAATGATGGAAACAATGGCAAGGTTAATGATGGAGGCAATGGCAGGATTAATGATGGAGGTAATGGCAAGGTTAATGACGGAGGCAATGACAAGGTTAATGATGCAGACAATGGCATGGTTAGTGATGGAGGCAATGACAGGGTTAATGATGGAGGCAATGGCAAGGTTAATGATGGAGACAATGGCAAGGTTAATGATGGAGGCAATGGCAGGGTTAATGATGGATGCAATGTCAGGGTTATTGATGGAAGCAATGGCAGGGTTAATGACGGAGGCAATGGCAGGGTTAATGATGGAGGCAATGGCATGGTTAATGATGGAGGCAATGGCATAGTTAATGATGGAGGCAATGGCAGGGTTAATGATGGAGGACAATGACAGGGTTAATGATGAAGGCAATGGCAGCGTTAATGATGGAGGCAATGGCAAGATTAATGACGGAGGCAATGGCAGGGTTAATGGTGGAGGCAATGGCAGGGTTAATGATGGAGGCAATGGCAGGGTTAATGATGTAGGCAATGGCAGGGTTAATGATGGAAGCTATGGCAGGGTTAATGAAGGAGGCAATGGCAGGGTTAATGACGGAGGCAATGGCAGGGTTAATGATGGATGCAATGGCAGGGTTAATGATGGAGGCAATGGCAGGGTTAATGATGGAGGCAATGGCAGGGTTAATGATGGAAGCAATGGCAGGGTTAATGACGGAGGCAATGGCAGGGTTAATGATGGAGGCAATGGCAAGGTTATTGATTGAGGTAATGGCAAGCTTAATGATGGGGGCAATGGCATGGTTAATGATGGAGGCAATGGCAGGGTTAATGATGGAGGCAATGGCAAGTTTAATGATGGAGGCAATGGCAGGGTTAATGATGGAGGCAATGGCAGGGTAATTATGGGGGCAATGGCAGGGTTAATGATGGAGTCAATGGCAGGGTTAATGATGAAGGCAATGGCAGGGTTAATGATGGAGGCAAAGCCAAGCTTAATGATGGAGACAGTGGCAGGGTTAATGATGAAAGCAATGGCATGGTTAATGACGGAGGCAATGACAAGGTTAATGATTGAGGCAATGGCAAGGTTAATTATGGAGGCAATGGCTTGGTTAGTGATGGAGGCAATGGCAATGTTAATGATGGGGGCAATGGCAAGGTTAATGATGGAGGCAAAAGCAGGATTAAGGTTGGAGGTAATGGCATGGTTAATGATGGAGGCAATGGCGGGGTTAATGACGGAGGCAATGGCGGGGTTAATGAGGGAGGCAATGGCAAGGTTAATGATTGAGGCAATGGCAAGGTTAATGATAGAGACAATGGCATGGTTAGTGATGGAGGCAATGGCAGGGTTAATGATGAAGGCAATGGCAAGGTTACTGATGGAGACAATGGCAGGATTAATGATGGAGGCAATGGCAAGGTTAATGATGGAGGCAATGGCAAGGTTAATGATGGAGGCAATGGCAAGGTTCATGACGAAGTCAATAGCAGGGTTAAGGATGGAGGCAATGGCAGCGTTAATGATGGAGGCAATGGCACGGTTAATGACGGAGGCACTGGCAGGGTTAATGATGGAGGCTATGGCAGGGTCAATGATGGAGGCAATGGCAGGGTTAATGATGGAGGCAATGGCAGGGTTAATGATGGAGGCTATGGCAGGGTCAATGATGGAGGCAAGGTTAATGATGGAGACAATGGCAGGATTAATGATGGAGGCAATGGTAGCGTTAATGATGGAGGCAATGGCACGGTTAAAGACGGAGGCACTGGCACTGGTAAGGATGGAGGCAATGGCAAGGTTCATGACGAAGTCAATAGCAGGGTTAAGGATGGCGGCAATGGCATGGTTAATGATGGAGGCAATGGCAGCGTTAATGATGGAGGCCATGGCATGGTTGATGATGGAGGCAATGGCAGGGTTAATGATGGAGGCAATGGCAGCGTTAATGATGGAGGCAATGGCACGGTTAATGACAGAGGCACTGGCAGGGTTAATGATGGAGGCTATGGCAGGGTCAATGATGGAGGCAAGGTTAATGATGGAGACAATGGCAGGATTAATAATGGAGGCAATGGCAGCGTTAATGATGGAGGCAATGGCACGGTTAATGACGGAGGCACTGGCACTGGTAAGGATGGAGGCAATGGCAAGGTTCATGACGAAGTCAATAGCAGGGTTAAGGATGGCGGCAATGGCATGGTTAATGATGGAGGCAATGGCAGCGTTAATGATGGAGGCAATGGCATGGTTGATGATGGTGGCAATGGCAGGGTTAATGATGGAGGCAATGGCAGCGTTAATGATGGAGGCAATGGCACGGTTAATGACAGAGGCACTGGCAGGGTTAATGATGGAGGCTATGGCAGGGTCAATGATGGAGGCAATGGCAGGGTTAATGATGGAGGCAATGGCAGGGTTAATGATGGAGGCAATGGCAGCGTTGATGATGGAGGCAATGGCACGGTTAATGACGGAGGCACTGGCAGGGTTAATGATGGAGACTATGGCAGGGTCAATGATGGAGGCAATGGCAGGGTTAATGACGGAGGCATGGCAGGGTTAATGATGGAGGCAATGGCATGGTTAATGATTGAGGCAATGGCAGGGTTAATGATGGAGGACAATGACAGGGTTAATGATGGAGGCAATGGCAGCGTTAATGGTGAAGGCAATGGCAATGTTAATGATGGAGGCAATGGCAAGGTTAATGATGGAGGCAATGGCAAGGTTAATGATGGAGGCAATGGCAAGGTTATTGATTGAGGTAATGGCAAGCTTAATGGTGGGGGCGATGGCATGGTTAATGATGGAGCCAATGGCAGAGTTAATGATGGAGGCAATGGCAAGGTTAATGATGGAGGCATTGGCAAGGTTAATAATGGAGGTAATGGCATGGTTAATGATGGAGGCAATGGCAAGGTTAATGATAGAGGCAATTGCATAGTTAATGATGGAGGCAATGGCAGGGTTAATGATGGAAGCAATGGCAGGGTTCATGATGGAAGCAATGGCAAGGTTAATGATGGAGGCAATGGCATGGTAAATGATGGAGGCAATGACTGGGTTAATGATGGAGGCAATGTCGGGGCCAGGATGACCCCTGGGACCCCACCTCCTCTATTAACGCCTCTGGCTGTATTATGTAGGCTCCCTGACTTTATTGCACTGGGGCTACCACGACAGAAGATATACGACCCTATATACCTAAAGGCTCTCCCCGCCTCCCACCTCACCTCATACGGCACACAACGCATCCCTAGCCAGCTAACCCACCGCGCTCTCTGGCCACAACACACCACTGCCCTGCCATCCTGTTATAAGGGCCAGTTTTGATCGTGCTTTCCGCAGGCGGTGATTCAAGCGAAACATTCTTAAGCAATGACGGAGGTAAACAGAATGTGAGTAGCGCACAGTCCAGGCGGCCAGGGGCCGGCCTGATGGCTCAGTGGGCTGGAGCAAGAGCGCTCGCATTGAGTGCTCTGGCCACCTGAGAGCCTAACGGCACGTGGATCGGGCGTTCGAGCCCCGCTGTGGCCATGTCTGTGTGGTCGCCGGATAGAGATTCCATATGTCCTTCTTCGCAAAAAGTAGGAGGTTACCCCCGGAGACAGTGTTGATGCCACAATTCTTTTAGCTCAGAGTTAACTTTGTATAGGGAAAATAAACAAATAAGAATTTGCTTTAATGGGAGTTTACAGTTTTTATTCCACGATATCACTATAAACACGTTCATCTAAGTAGAAAAAATGAGGTCTGGCGGGGGTATTTCTGGGAGCATTGCCTCTTAGCCTTATTTAGAAATTCCGTAATGACGTCACAAGATTGACAGGTAGGCTTTGATGCAGTGTGTAGGCATCTGTTGTCAAGGGCGTGTATTGTCCTCGTGGTTGAGTGCTTTTCGTTCAAGTTTCGTTCAAGCCAATGAGCAGAGGGCATCTGAGTCTCAATGTCAAAGCACATGCGTTTGTAATCCCCTGACATTACTTTCCTCGCCGCCAGAATTTAAGTCGGTAGGTGCGAAAATGGTCACAGTGTCACCACAAGCCTTGCTGATTGTTCTGCCATCTATGTGGATGTCCAGGGGGTCCGGACACCCCCACCCCCCTCATTTTTTTGAGGAAGAACCCTATCTGAAGGGCCCCATAGGGGCTTTTTCGACACGGCGACACGGCGATTTTTAAAATCGACAACGCGACATTGGGGTTTTCTTAGAATCGACATGCGACATAAGACTTAGCGACACGCGACATGGAACTTTTCTTCAAATCGACACGCGACATGGCTACCCCCCCCCTCGGGGGCCCTATCTGAGGCGGCGTGGACCCCACCCCCCGGTCGCAAGTTTTTAGTGGACCCCCCCCCCCGGTCGTTAAAAAATTGGTGGATCCCCCGGTCGCAATTTTGTTTAGCCCCCCAGCCCCCCGCTCGTGCTGTGGTATATAACACTGGGGCGACAACACCCGTCATACCGACTATTTGCGACAGGGCGGGGGGAGACCTCTAAGTTCTAAACACAACCGTTTGGCATCGTCGCTTTGAAAATTAAGGCGTGACCAGAAACAATGAAATTAAATAATTGGCCTTCATAATGAGCCCCAGACATATCTGGCAGCTAGCTTTAATCTACATCTTACTCTACTCGAGGCACAACTAAAAATACCATCATACCAGAGCCTCTATTCATGTTAAGGTTAAGAGGAGAGTAAACGTTTCCAAAGGATATGAATTCATGCATACCCACGCCCAATTTTATCAAAAAAGACTCTAATGTTAAAATCTAAAGGATAGATCTTAGTATACACGCAGAAAGTAAAAATATAGTATACACGTTCGGGGAAGCATGAAGTGGATTTCTCTGGGTGGCATCTCTCGGAAGCACCAATGTCCGGGCCCATTTCACACTCCATGAGTTCCCTACACGTGCCATGCCATGCACATAACTGCATAAATACAACCCCGACTGGTCGTTGTCTGCTGGAATATCACACTCAACGCTCCTTGCGTTGAATAGAATCCAAAAGAGCTGGTTTACATAACCTTATTTTTATCTGTCGTCGGTCCAGTAGTTTTACCAACGCAAATACGTGCCCAGACAGTGTCCCTTGCGAGACATGTGATGGTGGCGAAAGTTTATTACTTGATTTACTTGCTTGAGGCTCTTCCTGTTGGGTATTTCATTGAATACTTGGCTGGCGCAGCAGGTGCAACGGGCGCCACAGGGGTAGAATAAGGCGTTGACCGCATATGTAGATATCACGGCTGAGTGACTTGTGGACCTGTATGTCGCGACCTATTTCATGCCTTGCGCCGGTACACCCTGGCACACACTGGCACACACTGGCACTATCTAACAAGGTCAATCCTTGCAATCCCCGCCACGGAACCACTGAATAAACTTGACGCGTTCGGTGTGTTAAGCTTGTAATGATTTTTTTGTTGCTCTTTGTGGTGATCACAATTTATCTTAAGTTTTCTTCTCGAGAAAAAAGATCGGATCCCTTGATAAGGTGAATGCCGGTGTAGTTAATGCAGCCCTCTACTGTCCATACGGAATCCACAAAACAAAAATTACGTTACTTCGGCAAACGCAATTTCGATGCAATTCAAGTGACTATAATAGCAACTGATATAACACACAGCAAAACCCAGATTGCTATCGTAGCTAGCTGTGACGTCACCACATTGACGTAGCCGGCACATACCGCCGGGGAACCAGCCAGTATTGTTTTGTTAGGCCTGTACGAGCCTTCCCTATACACTTAACGCTCGGTGGAGAGTGCCATCTTGTCATAGTTATGTTCGCTTGAACCAACCTAGTCTAAGTCCAGCTGTCCAAGAACCACCCAATATTATTAACATTAGTTTAATTTAATTGAATTTATATTGGGGCCTTGACATAATTAGTTCAATGTACCAATTGAATATTCCGTCCATACACTAAGTCCCAAATCATGCCTTTAAGACGTGTCACTTGCAATAACTGAAAAACAAGTAAGCTGTTTGGGTTTTTTTTTTATTTAGAATCCAATAAACACGTATAATGAAACACATATAAAAACATTATAGTCTCACAAGTAGATGCTCCAAGGCGAGTAGTGAGATGCACGTCTATGAAGGGGGAGGGGATCCCCCCCTCTGATTAGCGCATTCCCAAGAATTAGGGAGGGCAATATCGAATCTCCAAGACGAGGACTGCTCAAGACCGACCGCGATATCGGATATCTGATATCGCGCATATCGAGAAATTCACAGAATGCAATAACGGATCGCGGTAAATAGGGAAAGGGTCTTGGCGTTAAACCAGGAATTGTACAGATAACGATCCCCCAAAATTGCCAAAAGCTAATCGCGAATCTCCAAGAATTTCTGCATGCCAATCGCGGAGATCGGAATAGATATTCCCTCCCCCATATGAAGTTACGTTCGTTAGCCTGACGCTGTGAGCTGTGGATGTCACAATGATACCCTAGTCGGTGCTGGGCGGGGTGGAGCAGGCGGACCGTGACGCATGTATGTCTAATAACCACCATAAAACAGCAAACAACGCGGGGATGATGGAGTTGTTTACCAGCCTTCAGGGTCTGGTATGTCCCTCAACTGGCCAGTCGATTTTAGCGCACATAGGACGTCAGTTTGAGGCAATGCAATAGGAGGACAAAATATGATAGATACACATTTTCAAACACGGCAATGGTTCCATGGAGATGATATTCTATTGCTCAACACGGCCAACATCAGCACACAACTACACTCACTATATAGTCAATGTATTACATGATTCCTTGATCAACTGTTAACGACTTAACTTATACTTCACCACCACAGTTTGATACATGTTTAGGTGGCCGTTAAATGAAGTTGATACAAAAACATTGTTACAACAATAACACAGTTTGAGATGGCGCATACAAATGGCGCTAGTTTAATGGAATGGAGGACGCCGAGGGCTACAGCCTGGAGTGGCCTTGACCTTGCGCCATGGCCTACCAAGCATCAACCCGTGGCGTGTGGGCTGCAGTGCCCTGATGGACCGTATTTGGTTCTGTTGGTCTAAAGGTCTAAACGATGCTATAGGTGGAATACTGGCACATGTAATAGGTGTCTAAACTAATTAGGT
Organism: Arenicola marina; assembly: GCA_964019135.1. Lineage (NCBI taxonomy): Eukaryota > Metazoa > Annelida > Polychaeta > Arenicolidae > Arenicola > Arenicola marina. Next base: position 4,942,415 of record OZ025252.1, on the reverse strand, counting down.
TTGAATGCTACTCACCACATAGGCGTGTCAAGGGGGGGGGGAGGGCACAGGGGGCACGTGTCCCTTTCAGACTCTAAAGTATATCTAGCCCCTCACCCCCCCCTTTGAAATTCCGTGCACCAGGCTTTTACATGCGTTTTTTTTGTTTTTTGTTGCAAACATCTATTGTGCCCCCCCCCCCCACCCTTTAAGTATTCTTGCACACACCTCTGCACCCCATGGTTTCGGCGAACAATGTGCCGTGAGCATTTTGCTGACCCATGGCCTAGATAACAATGGCAAAACTCGCTACTCATCTCACTGTTATTGTACTAACAGAAATGTGACATGAGACCATAGGCCTATGCGATATACCTGATCTGTTGTCTAATTTGATTTTTATTTAACCCAAGACGTATACATTGACACACAAAGGTTCTATAATATATTGGTGGCATTACAGCGCACGGGCGCCGTAATAAACGCACTTTCAGGCAACGAACATTGGTCTGTCTGGCTCATTCATGCTATGTATATCTGTCCAGGGTGTTGTCGCCTTTACCTGTTCACTCCGTTCATCAATATCGCGTTTCCAATATTCCAGACACAGAGACTGCCGCTGGAGGCGCCACTGCAGACTCCTCTGGAAGTTCTGCAGGCTCCGCTGGGGGCGCCACCGCAGGCTCCTCTGGAAGTTCTACAGGCTCGGCCGGCGGCTCCTCGGGTAGCTCCGACGGCGACGACGGTATGGAGGACGGCGACGGGGCGACACCAGAGGACGCGACGCCAGAGGACGCGCCCCCGTTCAGTGAGGGGGAGACCTCGCCCGGCACTGGAACCTCCAGGAGACCCGCCGTGTGCCTCCTGCCGATGGTTCGCGGCACGTGTATGGGCGCCTTCCCGCGCTGGGGCTTCGACCCCGACACCCTGAGCTGCACGAGCTTCAACTACGGCGGTTGCCAGGGCAACGACAACAACTTCCTATCGGAGGAAGAGTGCTTGTCGCAGTGCCGGGAAGTGGTTGCCATAGAACCCACGGAGGATCCGACGGCGCCCGGGGCCGCGGAGGGTCCAGGGGGCACCGCCACGGAAGGGGGGCCCGACACGGGGGTTTCGACCGAGGAGGGGCGCCCTGGGGCCCCGGTGGGGGCACCCCCTCCGGATAACCCAGCCGCTGGCGGCACCGAAGGCCAAGGTCCGTCCAGTGGGGGCCAAGATAACGCAGAAGACGGTTAGTACTTCAGTTTGATGCCCCTCATGACGCCCCACCCCCCTCCCCACCACACACACAAACATCCCACCCCCACCCCCCACGACCCATCCCTTCGACATCTTGAGGCTCGCGGAACGCAAACGATCACCCGTATCGTTACCCGGCCCAATCACTGTATAGCCTTTTCTCTCTAAGCGCCGCACCATTGCGCCGTATACGTACCTTGGCTCCAACCATACCATGAAGTATGGGCAGTTGTTAGTTATTATTTCATCACCTTAGAGCTATTACCTTATTAATAGCGAGATACACACTCTAATGGATATGCACCATGTTGTTTGCCTTTTCACCGCCAGAAGAACACCAATATATCTGCAACCTTTAGGCTGTACACCAATAATTTTTATGACACACGCTCCTATCATCCCCTCCCTCTCTCCCACCGCTTCATCCAGGAGGGACCGATCTATGCTCGCTGCCATCGGAAACCGGTAGGTGTCGTGCCCGGTTCCCGCGCTGGCACTACAACATGAGCTCTAGACAGTGCGAAGAGTTCATCTACGGCGGCTGCGGCGGCAACGACAACAACTTCGAAACGATGGAGGCCTGTGACGCGGCGTGCCCGGCGGGTGGCACCGCCGGGGAGGTGGACGGCCGTGAAACCCCCGTGGAGGGCCCGGACACAGGAGAGCAGACGCCCACGTGTAACTTCCAACTGCTGGAAGCTTGCGAGAGCTGCGAGTTTGGAGTTAACCGGAATGACAACGACTGTCCGGTCTGCGAGTGTTACGACCCCTGCCAGGTGAGTTAACCGGTGTCACATGCGGCAATGCCCCCCCCCCCCCACCCCCCTGGGGAGATGCCCCCTCCCCCCTCATATAAAATGCCGGATTAACGGGGTGGTGGCATGTTACATTATAGGCAAAAATTCGGGACTAGGATAACGGGGTCTTAATGGCGGGGTGGTCACATTACCGGGGTGGTCTTAAAGTGGAGTTTCACTGTACATGGTATTGAGACCCTCTCCGCTCCATGTGTTCGTACGGGGCCGCTATCATAATGATAGATGCGGGGTGGGGAGGGGGGCGTCTCCGCATGGGGGGCATTTCCTCATGGGATACCGGCGTCTCGTCTGCTTCCGCTGGGGGGAAGCCTACAGGATGCTTTCACTTTTCAACCTTGTATAGCTTAAGAGCTTTCTGAGAGTCGTGTGTAATCGACGATAAATTGGTTAGAATGCCGGCAAAGATAATGAAACCGGATAATGGAGATAAGTGATAAAATGGAAATACTGAAGATAATGAAAATGATGAAGATAGTAGAGATACTAGAGAAAATCGTGATAAGGGAGATGATGAAGACGGGGGGGGGGGGGAGGGGGGGGGGGGCAAGGGTTATTTCCTTTCCTCGTGAATTTCACCGTGAACTGGGAATGAGGAAAATAATTCTTCGTGAACTAAGAATGGGATATTAGCGGACGGCCGTGATCGAGGATTTCCATTAATCGTCAACTGGGAATTTTGATATTAAATAACCGTGAAGTGGGAAACGAACAATTTATATCATGTATCCCCCTCTTCCATTGTATACGGGGACCCATTTTAATTCAGCGTGACCTGGCAATAAAGAAATTTATTCTTCGTGACTTGGGAACACGACCCCCCCGCCCAACCCCCCTCCCCCGATGAAGATACTGGACATTATGGTGATATAGATGAAATAAAAATGATGGAAATGAGTGGCTATAAAGAAAATAATGAAGCATATAATGAAGCTAATCAAGCGATACAAATGGAAAGGTGGGAAGTGGGTTGCCTTTTCCGAGGGTGAATGTATTGTTCCAATATACCACAATATTTAATATTTTGTGATGAAAGTTCATGTTTATCTCTTTGAGACAAAATAGCCTAAAAAACCCTGTCCAAACGTGAGGTTTCTGTCACATTTGCAGCATGCTGACTGTGACGATGACGAAACATGTTACGCAGAAGCGACTCCATGCGAGGAAGCCGTGTGTGTCAGAACGGGAAACGCAAGGTGTATGGGTGAGTGTTGGAACATATCAGGGTCAAAACGGGAGACGCCGGGTGTATGGGTGAGTGTTGGGACATATCAGGGTCAGAACGGGACACGCAAGGTGTATGGGTGAGTGTTGGAACATATCAGGGTCAAAACGGGAGACGCCGGGTGTATGGGTGAGTGTTGGGACATATCAGGGTCAGAACGGGACACGCAAGGTGTATGGGTGAGGGTTGGGACCTATCAGGGTCAGAACGAGACCGACTATGTATGTGCAGGATAAACCTGCTGTTTTCGCAAGAATCGGGGTCACTCCTGAACCGATCAATCTCTCTGTCTACTACTGCATACTCTCGTCTGCAGTGCAGCTCAGTTGAAGCCCTACTAGCTATACCCATTTAGTGCCTGTGAGAACTGTATAGACTTCCAAGGTATCATGAGATTATTACATCATATCCTCCACTCCCCCGCCCCCCCCCCCCCCCATCCTCTCCATCCAGGCTCGACGCCTGACCGGGAAACAGACCCCGTCCAGGTGGCGCCCAACCCGATTTGTCAACTTCCGGTGGTCATTGGCCCCTGCCGCGGCAGCATGTCTCGCTTCTACTATGACGCCACCACGCAGTCCTGTCGCGAATTCTTCTACGGCGGTTGCCAGGGCAACGATAATAACTTTGAGAGACAGGAGAACTGTGAGGAATTGTGCATGCAGCAGGCGCCGCCTCGCTGTACGCGAGAGCCTTCCTGTCTCAACGACTGCCAATACTTCGCCAAGGACAGCAACGGCTGCGACACATGTGACTGTTTCGACCCCTGCAAGGTCGGTTTACTTTTTGTACTTTATTTTTTCTCACTTTTTTTTTTTCATTTTTCCATGTTTCGATTCTTCACGACGTTCAGTGTCGCTTTTTTGCTAAGTTCAGTGTCGTTCTTTCAAAAATCAGTGTCGATGTTTGATTTTTGAGATCCGCAGTGTCGGAATTTAGAGGTCAATGTCGAATGTCGATTTTTCAAATATGCCTGTGTCGTGTGTCGCCATTTACCCCTTTCAGACCCCTCAAGATCTTTTATCTAGCCAGAGAATCAATTAGATACAGAAATGTGATGAATCACCGTATAATTGATTCGGACAAATTTTTATCATATATTTTTAGAATCTTCTCTTGTAGACACATTAGATCTAGTAATTAATCGTGTTGCAATATTGTGGCCAAATGTTTTCGAAGGATAGGGCCATCATTGCCGCTTTGCGACATGTATTATTTCCTCCCGTACTCGGACTTGCTTACCAAGAGAACTGTCGTCATTTTTCGTTTTGCAGGAAGTCAACTGTGCGAGCGGCATGAAATGTGTACATGAGACGAGCGAGTGCGAGTCGGAGCCGTGTCTCCCCACTGGTGTCTGTCGAGGTCAGTCGACCGTGCTTTATCTGTCCGAAGTAGAAGCTATGGCAGGAACGGTTTTCAGAACCCAGAATTATAAGTGATTCCACATTAAATTGTGCATTCAATCCGTCATATAGGTAAAATGACATATATATATATTGTTATTTTATATATATCATATATGTCAAGTAACATAATTCCCTTTATTCGATGTATTCATTTCTTGTTCCCGAAAATGTACCATAATCCTACATGATACATCCCTATAACTTGTATAGTATTTGATTTGAGAGGTGAGCGTATGTCAGAAATGATAGGGTGTGAGAGGTGACAGTATATGACAGGTGATAGTGTTTTGAGAATTGGCTGTTTACATTTGAGAGACGACCGTACTTGAGAGCGTCATAATATTGGTGAACCGGACACCCCATGAAATTCAATGTCGCACGCTCTCCTGCTCACTATGTTCCCTTCGACCCCCGCCCCCCACACCCAGTGGACCAGGACGTGGCTCCATTCTCCATCCCCGAGGGTTGTACCTCTCGCATGGACGCCGGCCCCTGCCCCGAGGAGCATGCGCGTTGGTACTACGACGTCGGCGAGGCAGACTGCCTGGAGTTCACCTACGGAGGCTGCGACGGCAACGAAAACAACTTCGAGACCTACGAGGACTGTCAGAGCAGCTGTCAACGCCCGACCTGCTCCAGAATCATGTGCGCCATGGCCTGCCAGTATGGCTTCCAGCACGACGATAATGGATGTCAAATGTGCGCCTGCTACGATCCCTGCCAGGTGCGGTAGTGTTTTTCGTATTTTAGTTTGCCTTTTTGGGTTAACCGTGAACACTATGCAAATATTCACACGATGGATAATAGTCATACGATATATAATAAACATACAATGCATAATACTCATACAATGCCCAATATTCATGCAGTACACAATAATCATACACTACATTTAAATCAAACAATACATATTCATATAAGTCCTTCGTTCATTATAATTGCCATGAAGCACATAATTGTTTCTGTGGTTGTACATGTCCTCCTGTGTGGGGAGCAAGGGGGTGGATGTCATATCACGATGAATTAAATGGAGAACTCCCCGCATAAAAGGGGCGGAAAAAAATCACGGTTAATTAATATTATAATTCTCAGTTCACGAATAGTAACTTTCCTCATTCCCAGTTCACGGTTAAATGAAAAACCTATTCCCAAGGAATAGAAATACCCCTTGCACCCCCCCCCCCCACTCCTGTGTCTGGTCACCATGTTTTATCCCGATCCTCAGGGTGGTGGGGGGGAGCAGAGAGAAGATTAGGGGGGGGTGGCTCTAGGTTAATTGCTTACCATTTCGGCTATTCGCTTACTTGGGTAGCATTTTCATGTGTGCAATTTATGTACGTCTAATACTATATAAAGGCAGCAAACAAAGCAAAGAGTTAACAAAGAGTTATTGTGGGACTCCGATCGAGTGTCTGACCATGTTTAATGCCCTGATTATAGGACATGGTGTGTTCACCGGGAGAGGAGTGTCAGGTAGTTGAAATCACCTGCGAGAGTGCCCCCTGTCTGCCTATTGGGCAGTGTGTCGGTAGGTACACCATACTGCCTGTGTTGGTTAAATGATCTGCTACACCGAACCTCTCTGTTGTAAAGCCACGTGGGTTGTCACTATCGGCCAAAAAGTTGATAACGAATTTCAGCTAATACTCTCACCTGTGCAATACATATGGTCTCATCTTTTGAAGGGAAACATTTAATAATTACTCCTCAATATCAAACAGTTCTATGACTCACCTTGGCGTGCGCTAGACATACTAACTCTCGTGGTATCTCGTTCTAGCCATCGAGCCTCGTGCAGTGACACTTCCCGACGAGTGTTTGCTCATGATGGAGGCCGGTGATTGCGAGGAATTCTCCACTCGTTGGTTCTACAACTCGGAAACCGGCGAATGCGAAGAGTTCCAGTACAGCGGTTGCCAGGGTAACGACAACAAGTTTCCGACACTGGAGGCCTGCCAGAGTCGATGCATGCCTCCTTCCTGCATGGTCCTGGCCTGTATCCAGCCCTGCATGTACGGCAGCGAGCCGGACGCGGCGGGTTGTCCGACCTGCAACTGTCTGGATCCGTGTGCGGTAAGCCTCCCCGCCGGTCTACCGGAATCATAGGACGCGGGTGTATTCCTTCCCAGGTACCCCCGGCATATCCCCATGTCCCCGGTAAGCCTCCCCGCCGGTCTACCGGAATCATAGGACGCGGGTGTATTCCTTCCCAGGTACCCCCGGCATATCCCCATGTCCCCGGTAAGCATCTCCGCCGGTCTACCGGAATCATAGGACGCGGGTGTATTCCTTCCCAGGTACCCCCGGCATATCCCCATGTCGTGCCCTGACGCATCGAGCCATCGCCCGTCACTTGGTCCTGGGAATGAAACAGGGATATGCCGGGTGTCCAATAGCCCGGGACACAACGAGGGAATGTGGTATCATGGGTGAAGCTGGTACCTGGCTGGTTCCAATGAATATACGTCTTGCCCTGTCTCCAAGAGACCCCACAAGGTGGCAGCACTTCACTAATCGACAACCCCACAAGGTGGCAGCACTTCACTAAACGAGTACCCCAGTTGGGGTCTCCTAGAATTGGGCTGGCTGGTTCCACGCCCAAATGTTATAAATGTCACTACGGGATTAATACAATTATTTTTTATTTATAAGCAGGTTTAATATAAGCATTGTCAGATAGTGTGATCGATAGGCACGGTGAAGTTAAACATAAAATTCAAATTAAACTGCCGCCGCCTCATCCGCGCTTTTCCGCACTTACTGTTTGATTAAGGACGTCATAATCACCGAGTAAGATATATCCGCGAGAGGAAATAGTTCTCACATGCGGCACCAAATTATTCTGTTCAAGAACACATCCCATGAAATGAAGGTCAGATTTTATTATTCAAACGCGTATATTTCTGATTTAGACAATCGAGTCGCTTGCTAATATAGCCGGTCGCTTGCTCATGCGTCGGTCTGTTGCTCGTCTCCAATTCTACAAGCCCCAATCTCAGAAACTCTAAGCTGGTACAAGTATACAAGCGAAGTTGGCGCCGCGGAACCAGGCTATAGAAAGCTATGCCGTGTGTGTGACGTATGAGTTATTCGAATGCGTTTGATCAGTTTGGGGCTGAGCAAGCCAGCGTCTTGCCAATGTCCATTTCACTGGGGCCCAGCCGGTGAAGCATGATAACCTGTCCGGCTTGATACAGTGTGCTGTTGACGAGTGCGCATGCGCAGCGAATAGGAAAGTGCATGTAGGTTAGCTTTATGATTGGGTTAGGGCCAGGGTTATGATTAGTGTTCTGGTTAGGGATATTGACATGAAAGAAGCATGGCCGGACAGGTTACCACGGCCGGATATCTCATTATGTTACACCGGTAGCCTGTGACGTCACCGGTGTACCACCAGGGCTATATCTCCCGGCCCAATAAAACGCGCGGAGTGAATCCTGACTCGCCTCTTGAAGTATCTTAGTCTTGAAGTCTAAGGTTGTTTTAAAATGTAGCTGCTATAATTTTCACTGGCCCGAACTAAAGCTATACCGGCGGCTCAATTGTCCTTTTTGTGCGCTTTTTCAAGGAGATGACCTGTGCCGCTGACGAGAAGTGCGAGGTCGGGGACGGCTCTGACGCGATGTGTGTCCCCAAGTGTTCAATGATCATGTGCGCCATGTTCTGCGAGCACGGCTTCCAACGAGATGCCGACGGCTGCAACATGTGTCACTGCTATGAACCGTGCGAGGTACGTACGAACAACGTCAACACATGCTTCGAATCCCACCCGTGCAAATCTCTATCTTTGTGCATGATCAAAGATTTCTTTCTGCGCCGGGAAAAGTAGAGGGTTACTCCCGGAGACGTATTTCCGCTCTTCCTTGACCTTTCCCATTGTGGACATTATGACACTGCACTGTATGACCTACTAGTACACAGATTTAAGCATCATACTTAAATCAAGCAATCAAATCAACCAAAGGTGTTACGGCCCGAAGCGAGCTTGCAAGCGAATGGTCGGCGTCAACTTGTGTGTTACGGTACGATTCTTGGTCTTCAATGTTACATGTGTTTTGACGGGATTTTCAGGAGGTAACGTGTGGTGAGGATGAGAAGTGCGAGGTGCAGCAGGTACAGTGTATCACGGCCCCCTGTCAGCCAGTGGGGCAGTGCGTGGCCAGGTGTGCTACTCCTGTCTGTATGACCGCATGCGACTACGGATACGTCAAGGATGCAGAAGGCTGTGACCTCTGTCGCTGTAACCTGCCCTGCCAGGTACGAGAGCATCACTTTGCGATAGACTTCAATCGTCTTACAAAATAGCTCACGCATCGCTCACGTCTACAATTACGTGCGGGTCGCACATATTCCCTTTTAGGGATATATATCGGAGGCAAAGGAATCTCCGCTTGTGCCCTAGCTTAGCAGATCAACAATACCGCTCTTACCTCTTTGAGAGGCTTCATCCCACCCCATTTCGTTATGTCAGTAGTTGTTACTATGTTTCTTTTGCCTAGTTTGACCTTCATGGGCACAACGTTGCCTCTAAACCTTTAATTTAGTCCCTCCATATGAAGGCTAGCCACCTTGCATCTAAGTGTCGCGCACACTGACACAACCCTAGACTCTGGAAATAGTATTCAACCGGCATGACCACCAAAAGCACATACGGCTAGGTGTTATCAGTAAGGAAAGATGAGAATGTAGATTACATACATGGAACCCTTCTCTACTATCTAAATATCCATAGTATTTTTTGTTGTTGTATAAGCTTTATGTCTTTATAGAGGTTTGCAACAACGTACAACACATGTGAATGCTCACTTCTTTTGTGCGTGTTCACATCTGCAGGATGTAACTTGTGGCTTCAACGAGGCCTTGAAGCCGTCGAAACGGAGTGCGAGGAGGCCTGAAGAAGGCTGTGACCTTGAGACCATTGCAGATGAGAATGTAGATAACATGGAACCTTTCTTTAGTACCTGAATCTACACTATGGATACATACTGTGTGTTTGCATCTGCAGGGTGTAAGTTGTGGCCTCAACGAGGCCTGTGAAGCCGTCCAAACGGAGTGTGAGGAGGACTCGTGTCCCTTCGAGGCGCGGTGCGTGTCCACCTGTGACGCCGGCTCCTGTGAGCTCGACTGTGAATACGGCTACACCAAGGATGAGAGCGACTGTGATATCTGCCAGTGCGTCGATCCCTGCGCGGTGAGTGCCAATGCATTATAGCGGTCTGGAAGGGGTAAATGGCGACACGCGACACAGGCATATTTAAAGAAAAAAAATCGAAATTCGACATTAACCCCCCCAATTCCGACACAAAAGCGACATCGACACAGATTTCTGAAAAAAACCAAAAACATTAAACTTAGCCACAAAGCGACAAGGAACGTCGTGAAAAATCGACATTCTAAACTGAGAATTTTGAAAAATCGACGCTGGATACTGGACCCCACCCCGTTTAAACCCCTTTGTTATGGCGCTCGTCCTCATCAACCATGCTCGTCGGGAATAATTTCTGTTTGACCAATCATTCCTGAGCTGGATTTACTCTTCACGGATCGTTGGTCGTATATTCAGGACGCTTTAAACAATTCTGGTCACATCGCGTCAATGGGACAAGGAAGGGAAGAGCGGAGCCACGTGCCTGGGGTAACATACTCTTCACGGTAATAGATTATGGATTGATGAACTCCTTTAATTCTTAATGACATCGTAACGGGTACTTTTGTATTTAGAATGTAGACGGCGTGGTGAATTTTCCATTGACATTATACCAAATCTAACAGGTGAAGTGATATAATATAATTATGTTGTTGCTTTTTTACATTTCTGTATTGCATTGTGCACATGTCATATTTATGTTTATTTACCAGAATTATCAGTTACAGTGAATGATAAGCCAGAGGAGGGGTGGGGACATGTGTTTGTACTTTTTGTTTATAAATCATTGTCACTATAATAAGTAAAATATATAGACTAATCTAAACGTCTCATTCTCTTCTCTTGCTTGCCTTAGGGCGTCATGTGCGAGGACGAGGAACGTTGCGTGCTGCAGGAGGTTCAGTGCTTCGCCGCGCCTTGTCTGCCAGTCCCCGAGTGTCAGCCCCGCTGCTCGCCAGTCACCTGTGAGACGGCCTGTGAGCACGGATCCGCCATGGATGACGAGGGGTGTCCGACCTGTCAGTGCAAGGATGCTTGCCAGGTAAAGCCCACACTCACTACATCCATCTGTATCCGAAGCCTCCCCGGCTCGGTCCCCTAGCAACTGAGTCACATTTCATGAGATGATTCTTGGACCCATTGGCTCAGTTATTAACTATGAGCTAGGTTTTGGCTCCCTAGCAAGTTAATTTGTGTCATATGTCATCCCCTCTCCACCCATTGCAGCTGGTTCAATTTAGTCTTCACGTGCACAAAAGTGACATAGAACACCAAAATTGTAGTTAATTTAATTTCTGAATAGCTCTCATGATCATAAATGTCTTGGTTGTCTTAGTTGTACATTTATATATTGACAGGAGTAAAAGTTGTAGACATAAAACGCATCTGTTGTTAGATAAATCAATGTTTCGCGGTTGCCATAGCCATTTTCATATTTTTTTTCATTTAACGTGCGCTTGCGGGAGACACATCTGACCGTTCATGTCCGTTCATTCCAGGTGACTACATGTATGGCGGACGAGAAATGCACGCTCGAAGCCTCGGACTGCGGCGAGGATGTGTGTCCCATGGAGGCCGTATGCATCCCTAGGTGTGCCAGTATGGATTGCGAGGATGACTGCGAATATGGCCGACTCCGGGACGCCGAAGGGTGTGACACGTGCGCATGCGCCCAGATGTGTGATGTGAGTCTTAAAGGCACTGTTCCAAGGATGCCATCTTTCAACAAACACGCGACTCGTGTAACGTTTAGTGCTTGAATCTTATTTACCCGTGTATAAAATGTGTACTGATTAGAAAGATATAGAGTAGTGCTTAATCCTCATTTACTCGTCTATAAATGTATACTGATTATAGACATATTCTGAATACGGTGTTACCCTGAAATATATCTGAATCTCAAAATTACAATCTTGTTCCGATATCTGAACTATCCTTGATCATATTATAAACCAGTTACTAACACATTTATACCGAATTATCCTTACTTATAATAAACGGTTCGTGATGTGTTTAATACTTGGAATAAACAGGACGAATCTAACATTAGCGCCACATCCATATATTTATCTATTTGACATATAACTTGTTACAGGACTGTGATGAGAACGAGACATGTGAGATGCAGGACTGCGAAGGTCCCGATGATTGCCCTGCTGTCGGCAGATGCGTGCCCAAGTGCTCGGACAGGATGTGCCGAATGTTCTGCGATTACGGCTTCGCCACCGACGAAAACGGCTGTCAGATTTGTAGCTGTATGGATCCATGCGAAGTAAGCAGGAACAATTAGGACTCTTGTTCCGTACCATGCCTTTAAATATAACTTCTTTGATATTTGACATACGGCGAAAACTAAATTTTAGGCGGGCACTCGAATGGTCTAGGGGTTAGCACGCGCGGCTTTGTCGTGTAAGTTCTACCAGGCCAACCATCGTGCCGAAGTTCGTGGTTTTGCCTCCCATCGTGCGAATGTCAATATTTGTGCAAGATAAAAAATCCCGTGTCATTCTTTTAACGAAGTAGGTGGTTCCCCCGGGGGCATGGTCCCGATCTACCCTGGCTTGATCTTTCCCGCTGACGCAATTTCAGAGTATCCTTCCCAAACAAAACGTCACGTTCGCTTTGTTCTCCTAGAGCTTATAGTGAGCAACAGACTATTCAGGAATTTCGTCTCACGTTGGATATACGCGCAGATGTCCTCCTGTCAAGACTCATGCGAAGTGATTAGTTTCCCTCTTGCCCTTTGCTGACTGGTCTCCCATGTTTACGTTCAACAGCTCACGCCACGTAGTTTTAGATTGGTATGAGTTGCTTTTAAACTGTGGTCCGCGCAAACGTTTCCTATTACTATCTGCTAATTGTGTTCCAGCTGCACTTCAATTTATCAAAATATTTGGAATTCATTATATGCGATTATCATTATTTGCATCGTTAAATGTTCGCTACACGGTCACTTGTATTTCTTCCGAATTGAGCCATTACAAGTACTCACAACCCTGGATACAAATGAATAGTGACTCTGTGGTCAAACTCCACCTTACTTTGCATCCCTTTGACTTGTCCATAAATCTATGAGACTGTTTTCACACTGAATTTAGATGCAGTGGTCGTGCGTCATTGCTAAAGAGGGACCGGTGCTGGTTATTATTATATTTGCGAGCGGATCCATGGTATCGCGTACTACTTGTGGGTACGACTCTCCAAGTGCTTCCTGTATAGCAATTGGCAAGTCTTGTTTCGTGACGCACGGTTCTGTTAGCCACTCCAGCTTTAGGCTAGATACTAGTTCGCCCTTTTTTTGTCACCTGTTAGGGTGTCACTTGCGGAGATGATGAAAAATGTGAAGTGACAGCCACAGACTGTGAAGAGGACTCCTGTCCATACGTTGGACAGTGCGTCCCCAAGTGTTCCATGGTGATGTGCAGGATGTTCTGCGAAAACGGCTTCAAGCTGAATGATGACGGCTGTCCCATCTGTAGCTGTCAAGACCCATGCGAAGTAATTAACGTTTCCCTCTTGCCCTTTGCTGACTGGTCTCCCATGTTTATATCCAACACCTCATGCCACGTAGTTTTAGATTGGTATGAGTGGCTTTGCAATAATGGCCTGCGCAAACGTGGACACTTCCTGTCACTATCTGCTAATGGTGTTCCAGCTGCCTTCAATTTATCAAAATAATTGGAATTAATGATATGCGATTACCATTATTTGCATCGCTAAATGTTCGGTACACGATAACTTGTATTTCTTCCAAATTGAGCCAATACAAGTTACCACAACCCTGGACTCTAATGAATAGTTACTCTTTGGTCAAACTCCACCCTACTTTGTCTCGCTTTGACCTGTCCATCACTCTATGAGATTATTTTCACACTGAATTTAGCTGCAATAGGCTAGCGTCCGTGCTAAAGAGTGACTGATGCTGGTTAACAATATATTTGTGAGCGGATCCAAGATATCGCGTACTTCTGGTGGGTACGACTCTCAAAATGCTTCCTGTAGTAGTTGGCAAATGTTGATTCATGACGCACGGTTCTGTTAGCGACTCTAGCAAAAGCCCGATACTAGTTCACGCTTTTTTCTCACCTGTTAGGGTGTTACTTGCGGAGATGATGAAAAATGTGAAGTGACAGCCACAGACTGTGAAGAGGACTCTTGTCCATACGTTGGACAGTGCGTCCCCAAGTGTGCCATGGTGATGTGCGCTATGTACTGTGACTACGGCTTCAAGCTGAATGATGACGGCTGTCCCAGCTGTAGCTGTCAAGACCCATGCGAAGTAATTACTATTTTTCTCTTGGCCTTTCCTGACTGGTCTCCTATGTTTACTTCCAATACGTCACGCCACATAATTTTAGATTGGTATGAGTTGCTTTGAAATATGGGCCAGCTCAAATGTGGACATTTCCTATGACTATATGCTTATTGTCGCCTAGTTGCATTTAAATTTCTAAAAAAAAATAATAGGAATTAATGATATGACAATAGCGCGAGTTTGCGGGGCGTTAGGCAATTTTATTGGCCCGACATCAAGCTGTAGCAGCCCGCCAATTTTCATTATCGGCCCGAGGCCGCAAGGCCGAGGGCGGATAATGAAAATGAAGGGCTGCTACAGCTTGATGAAGGGCCAATAAAATGCCTAACGCCAAGCAAAACTCGCGCTATTACTATTATTACGAGTTGAATTTAAATTAAAGGCGTTGACTTGTCTCTGCTTCTTTGGTTTAATTTCCGCATGCAACGACCAAAGTAAAGCATTTTGGGACTGACTGGCCGCAAATCGCAAGCCTTTCCACATATAGTTGGCCAGTCGCCTTTTTATACCATATATATGTTGCCAAAAAACATAGCATGTGCAACTAGGCAACTAGTCATGGAAGCGGGCTATTTAAAGCTATAACTACAATTCTTTTGTGCGTGACGTCATATTTCATTGTTCTATGCAGCGTCGCCATGGCAACGATTGTCGATTGCATGGGCAGCAGGGCGGTTTGAGTCAGAATACGGCATTTTAGAGGCCTTCAGATGTAACGCTATTGTACTAGTTAACATGCCCACCAACTCGTAATAATATGCGATTACCATTATTTGTATCGCTAAATATTCGATACACGATAACTTGTACCTCTTCACAAACTGGGCCAGTGCAAGTACTGTCAATCCTGGATACAAATGAATAGATAATCTTTAGTCAAACGAGAGCCGCCCGATAGCTCAGCGGAATAGAGCGCTCTTAATGAGCGTTCTGGCCACCTGAGAGCCTAACAGCACGTGGACGAAAGTTTTAACCCCCGCTGTGAAAGGAGTAAGGGTTTACCCCAGGGACATGGCTCCCCTCTTCTCTTCATTCTCCCATGGACGCGATATTACCAGAAATGGTTGAGGCGTCCTGAATATACAACCATTTTTTGTCAAACCCGACCTTCCTTTGTCTCGCTTTGACCTGTCCATCAATCTATGAGATTATTTTCACACTGAATTTAGATGCAATGAGCTAATGTCTGTGCTAAAGAGGGACTGGTGCTGGTGAACATTATATTTGCGAGCGGATCCACGGTATCGCATACTACTTGTGGGTACGACTATCAAAATGCTTTCTGTAGTAATTGGCAAATCTTGATTCATGACGCACGGTTCTGTTAGTCACTCCAGGTTTTAAGCTCGATACTAGTTCACGCTTTTTGTCTCACCTGTTAGGGTGTCACTTGCGGAGATGATGAAAAATGTGAAGTGACAGCCACAGACTGTGAAGAGGATTCCTGTCCATACGTTGGACAGTGCGTCCCCAAGTGTGCCATGGTGATGTGCGCTATGTACTGTGACTACGGCTTCAAGCTGAATGATGACGGCTGTCCCAGCTGTAGCTGTCAAGACCCATGCGAAGTAATTACTTTTTTTCTCTTGGCCTTTCCTGACTGGTCTCCTATGTTTACTTCCAATACGTCACGCCACATAATTTTAGATTGGTATGAGTTGCTTTGAAATAATGGCCAGCTCAAATGTGGACATTTCCTATGACTATATGCTAATTGTCGCCTAGTTGCATTTAAATTTCTAAAAAAAAATAATAGGAATTAATGATATGCGATTACCATTATTTGTATCGCTAAATATTCGATACACGATAACTTGTACCTCTTCACAAACTGGGCCAGTGCAAGTACTGTCAATCCTGGATACAAATGAATAGATAATCTTTAGTCAAACGAGGGCCGCCCGATAGCTCAGCGGAATAGAGCGCTCTTAATGAGCGTTCTGGCCACCTGAGAGCCTAACAGCACGTGGACGAAAGTTTTAACCCCCGCTGTGAAAGGAGTAAGGGTTTACCCCAGGGACATGGCTCCCCTCTTCTCTTCATTCTCCCATGGACGCGATATTACCAGAAATGGTTGAGGCGTCCTGAATATACAACCATTTTTTGTCAAACCCGACCTTCCTTTGTCTCGCTTTGACCTGTCCATCAATCTATGAGATTATTTTCACACTGAATTTAGATGCAATGAGCTAATGTCTGTGCTAAAGAGGGACTGGTGCTGGTGAACATTATATTTGCGAGCGGATCCACGGTATCGCATACTACTTGTGGGTACGACTATCAAAATGCTTTCTGTAGTAATTGGCAAATCTTGATTCATGACGCACGGTTCTGTTAGTCACTCCAGGTTTTAAGCTCGATACTAGTTCACGCTTTTTGTCTCACCTGTTAGGGTGTCACTTGCGGAGATGATGAAAAATGTGAAGTGACAGCCACAGACTGTGAAGAGGATTCCTGTCCATACGTTGGACAGTGCGTCCCCAAGTGTGCCATGGTGATGTGCGCTATGTACTGTGACTACGGCTTCAAGCTGAATGATGACGGCTGTCCCAGCTGTAGCTGTCAAGACCCATGCGAAGTAATTACTATTTTTCTCTTGGCCTTTCCTGACTGGTCTCCTATGTTTACTTCCAATACGTCACGCCACATAATTTTAGATTGGTATGAGTTGCTTTGAAATAATGGCCAGCTCAAATGTGGACATTTCCTATGACTATATGCTAATTGTCGCCTAGTTGCATTTAAATTTCTAAAAAAAAATAATAGGAATTAATGATATGCGATTACCATTATTTGTATCGCTAAATATTCGATACACGATAACTTGTACCTCTTCACAAACTGGGCCAGTGCAAGTACTGTCAATCCTGGATAAAAATGAATAGATAATCTTTAGTCAAACGAGGGCCCCGATAGCTCAGCGGAATAGAGCGCTCTTAATGAGCGTTCTGGCCACCTGAGAGCCTAACAGCACGTGGACGAAAGTTTTAACCCCCGCTGTGAAAGGAGTAAGGGTTTACCCCAGGGACATGGCTCCCCTCTTCTCTTCATTCTCCCATGGACGCGATATTACCAGAAATGGTTGAGGCGTCCTGAATATACAACCATTTTTTGTCAAACCCGACCTTCCTTTGTCTCGCTTTGACCTGTCCATCAATCTATGAGATTATTTTCACACTGAATTTAGATGCAATGAGCTAATGTCTGTGCTAAAGAGGGACTGGTGCTGGTGAACATTATATTTGCGAGCGGATCCACGGTATCGCATACTACTTGTGGGTACGACTATCAAAATGCTTTCTGTAGTAATTGGCAAATCTTGATTCATGACGCACGGTTCTGTTAGTCACTCCAGGTTTTAAGCTCGATACTAGTTCACGCTTTTTGTCTCACCTGTTAGGGTGTCACTTGCGGAGATGATGAAAAATGTGAAGTGACAGCCACAGACTGTGAAGAGGATTCCTGTCCATACGTTGGACAGTGCGTCCCCAAGTGTGCCATGGTGATGTGCGCTATGTACTGTGACTACGGCTTCAAGCTGAATGATGACGGCTGTCCCAGCTGTAGCTGTCAAGACCCATGCGAAGTAATTACTATTTTTCTCTTGGCCTTTCCTGACTGGTCTCCTATGTTTACTTCCAATACGTCACGCCACATAATTTTAGATTTGTATGAGTGGCTTTGAAATAATGGCCGGCGTAAAATGTGGACATTTCCTATTACTATCTACTAATTGTGTTCCAGCTGCACTTCAATGTATAAACAAATAATTGCAATTAATGATATGCGATTAACATTATTTGTATCGCTAAATGTTCGATGCACGATAACTTGTACCTCTTCACAAACTGGGCCAGTGCAATTACTGACAATCCTGGATTCAAATGAATAGTTACTCTTTAGTCAAACTAGGGCCGCCCCGATAGCTCAGCGGAATAGTGCGCTCTTAATGAGCCTTCTGGCCCCCTGAGAGCCTAACGGCACGTGGACGAGAGTTTTAACCCCTGCTGTGCAAAGAGTAGGGTTTACCCCGGTGACACGGCTCCGCCCTTCCCTTCCTTCTCCCATTGACGCGATATAACCAGAAATGGTTGAGGCGTCCTGAAATACAACCAATGTTCAGACAAACCCGACCTTACTTTGTCTCCCTTTGACCTGTCCATCAATCTATGAGATTATTTTCCCACTGAATTTAGATGCAATGAGCTTGCGTCTGTGCTAAAGAGGGACTGGTGCTGGTTAACATTATATTTGTGACCGGATCCAAGATATCGCGTACTTCTGTTGGGTACGACTCCCAAACTGCTTCCTGTAGCAATTGGCAAATCTTGTTTCATGACGCATGGTTTTGTTAGCCACTCCAGCTTTAAGCTCGATACTAGTTCACGCTTTTTGTCTTATCTGTTAGGGTGTCACTTGCGGAGATGATGAAAAATGTGAAGTGACAGCCACAGACTGTGAAGAGGACTCCTGTCCATACGTTGGACAGTGCGTCCCCAAGTGTTCCTTGATGATGTGCAGGATGTACTGTGAATACGGCTTCAAGCTGAATGATGACGGCTGTCCCATCTGTAGCTGTCAAGACCCATGCGAAGTAATTAACGTTTCCCTCTTGCCCTTTGCTGACTGATCTCCCATGTTTACTTCCAACACCTCACGCAACCTAGTTTTAGATTTGTATGAGTTGCTTTGAAATAATGGCCGGCGTAAAATGTGGACATTTCCTATTACTATCTACTAATTGTGTTCCAGCTGCACTTCAAGGTATAAACGA
Organism: Arenicola marina; assembly: GCA_964019135.1. Taxonomy (NCBI): domain Eukaryota; kingdom Metazoa; phylum Annelida; class Polychaeta; family Arenicolidae; genus Arenicola; species Arenicola marina. Next base: position 4,923,516 of record OZ025252.1, on the reverse strand, counting down.
ATAATTGCAATTAATGATATGCGATTGCCATTATTTGTATCGCTAAATGTTTGATACACGAGAACTTTTACCACTTCACAAACTGGGCCAGTGCAAGTACTGACAATCCTGGATTCAAATGAATAGTTACTCTTTAGTCAAACTAGGGCCGCCCCGATAGCTCAGCGGAATAGTGCGCTCTTAATGAGCCTTCTGGCCCCCTGAGAGCCTAACGGCACGTGGACGAGAGCTTTAACCCCTGCTGTGCAAAGAGTAGGGTTTACCCCGGTGACACGGCTCCGCCCTTCCCTTCCTTCTTCCATTGACGCGATATAACCAGAAATGGTTGAGGCGTCCTGAAATACAACCAATGTTCAGACAAACCCGACCTTACTTTGTCTCCCTTTGACCTGTCCATCAATCTATGAGATTATTTTCCCACTGAATTTAGATGCAATGAGCTTGCGTCTGTGCTAAAGAGGGACTGGTGCTGGTTAACATTATATTTGTGACCGGATCCAAGATATCGCGTACTTCTGTTGGGTACGACTCCCAAACTGCTTCCTGTAGCAATTGGCAAATCTTGTTTCATGACGCATGGTTTTGTTAGCCACTCCAGCTTTAAGCTCGATACTAGTTCACGCTTTTTGTCTTATCTGTTAGGGTGTCACTTGCGGAGATGATGAAAAATGTGAAGTGACAGCCACAGACTGTGAAGAGGACTCCTGTCCATACGTTGGCCAGTGCGTCCCCAAGTGTTCCTTGATGATGTGCAGGATGTACTGTGAATACGGCTTCAAGCTGAACGATGACGGCTGTCCCATCTGTAGCTGTCAAGACCCATGCGAAGTAATTAACGTTTCCCTCTTGCCCTTTGCTGACTGATCTCCCATTATGATATGCGATTACCATTATTTGTATCGCCAAATGTTCGATACACGATAACTTGTATTTCTTCCGAAACTGATTCTTTACAAGTACTTACAATCCTAGATACAAACGAAGAGTTACTCTTTGGTCAAACTCAGTCTTTCCTTGTTTTGCTTTGACCTGTCCATAAAGCTGCGAGATTATTTTTACACCGCATTTAGATGCAATAGGCTTGCGTCTCTGCTAAAGAGGGACTGGTGCTGGTTAATATTATATTGGTGAGCGGATCCACGGTATCGCGTACTACTTGTGGGTACGACTATCAAAATGCTTCCTGTATAGCAATTGGCAAATCTTGATTCATATGACGCACGGTTCTGTTAGTCACTCCAGGTTTAGGCTCGATACTAGTTCACGCTTTTTGTCTCACCTGTTAGGGTGTCACTTGCGGAGATGACGAAAAATGTGAAGTGACAGCCACAGACTGTGAAGAGGACTCCTGTCCATACGTTGGACAGTGCGTCCCCAAGTGTTCCTTGATGATGTGCATGATGTTCTGTGAATACGGCTTCAAGCTGGGTGACGACGGATGTCCCATCTGTAGCTGTCAAGACCCATGCGAAGTAATTAACGTTTCTACTGCGCCAATAGCATGCCTCTGTTCTGAATTGTAGACGTCGCTTAGAAATCGTTGAAGCTCACAATGCTATGCACTCATGGCATAAGTCGGCGATGGATGGAGTCAAAATAATTGCATTGTATATATTATGCGCGCTGCAGTCAGAGAGCCTCTTGAATTATACTCTCTCGGTTGTGCACTTTCTGTTATATCCATCCTTCTTTGACCTCTAATCCCTATGTTATTTTTATTCGGCTATGGTATCTTATAGCACATCACAACTAGATACAAAACTCTCTCTTTATACTTTAATACATCTTAGTATTCTGCTGTATTTTAACACTCTTCCAACCATTCCATGTATACCGCCCGCACGCTAACTGGGGTCCTTTGTTAAACAATGAAATACTTTGTTTCCCACCCTAGGGTGTTAGCTGTAACGACGATGAAAAGTGTGAGGCTCAGAGAACAGATTGTGGAGAGGATTCTTGTCCATTCGTTGGTCAATGTGTTCCCAAATGTTCCTTGGCCATGTGCAGAATGTTTTGTGAATATGGCTTCCAACAAGATGAAGACGGCTGCCCCATGTGCCGCTGTGTCGACCCCTGCGACGTAAATTCACCTTTTTATTTCACTGCTATGATCACAAATACCGACGAAATCCTTTTCTTCTATCATTGTATTTAATAGGATTGGGGTGTGATGTATTGTATCATGATTACCTCTGGGAAAAGGTTGTGGTATAACTGTAATTTGGAAATTGTTGTGGTTATTAGTTCTATGTAGATTGAAAACTCATTCTTAATACCTTCCTAGTTCTTAATATTCTGTTTGGATGCTCACAATCTTTTATTGGACGGTACTTCGAAAACTGTAATTTTGGAATGTGTTTGGTAATTAGCCCCATGTAGATAGTAACTTTCATCCTAATACTTCTAATATATTCGGTTTTGATGTTCATACTCTTCGATACATTCCAGGCTGTACTGAACGCTAACTTGGGTGTCTCTTTTTAAACAATGAACATATTTTGTTCCCACCCCAGGGTGCAAGCTGTAACGACGATGAGAAATGTGAGGTGCAGAGCACAGATTGTGGAGAGGATTCTTGTCCATTCGTTGGTCAATGTGTTCCCAAATGTTCTTTGGCCATGTGCAGAATGTACTGTGAATATGGCTTCCAACAAGATGAAGACGGCTGCCCGATGTGTCGCTGTGTCGACCCCTGCGATGTAAATGCCCTTTTCTATTTCACTGCTTTGACCACCAATGCCGAATAAATTGTTAAATTTTGGCATAAGTGTTTTTACTAGGATTCTGTGCGTGATCTGTTATACCACGATTTCTTCTTGGGAAAGGTCGTGGTATAACTGTATTGGGAAATTGTTTTGGTTATTATTTCTATGTAGATAGAAAACTCATTCTTCATAGCCTAATACGTTTTAGTGTTCTGTTTAGATTTTCACACTCTTCAAATTATTCCATGTATACCACGTGGACGCTAACTGGTGTCCCTTGTTAAACAATGAACACGATTTGTTTCTCACTCCAGGGTGCAAGCTGTAACGACGATGAGAAATGTGAGGTGCAGAGCACAGATTGTGGAGAGGATTCTTGTCCATTCGTTGGTCAATGTGTTCCCAAATGTTCTTTGGCCATGTGCAGAATGTACTGTGAATATGGCTTCCAACAAGATGAAGACGGCTGCCCGATGTGTCGCTGTGTCGACCCCTGCGATGTAAATGCACCTTTCTATTTCACTGCTACCGTAGGATCACAAATGCCGATGAACCCCTATTCTTCTATCATACCTGTATTTAGTAGGATTCTGGTGTGACGGGGTTTACAGCGATTGCCTCTTGGTATGGTTGTGACATAACTGTAATTTTGAAAAATTGTAGTTAGTTCTATGTAGATCGAAAACTCATTCTTAATACTTTGTCGTTCTCAATATTATGTTTGGATGCTCCCAATTTTAGTTGGATGGAACTTTCATAACTCTAATTCTGTAATATATTTGGTAATTGGTTTCTTGTAGATAGTAAATTTCTTCCTAATACTTCTAATATTCGGTTTCAATGTTCACACTTCGACATATTCCAGGTCGTACTAAACGAGAACTGCTGTCTCTTGTTAAACAATCAACACGATTTGTTTCCCACCCTAGGGTGTTAGCTGCAACGACGACGAGAAGTGTGAGGCTCAGAGAACAGATTGTGGAGAGGATTCTTGTCCATTCGTTGGTCAATGTGTTCCCAAATGTTCCTTGGCCATGTGCAGAATGTTTTGTGAATATGGCTTCCAACAAGATGAAGACGGCTGCCCCATGTGCCGCTGTGTCGACCCCTGCGACGTAAATTCACCTTTTTATTTCACTGCTATGATCACAAATACCGACGAAATCCTTTTCTTCTATCATTGTATTTAATAGGATTGGGGTGTGATGTATTGTATCATGATTACCTCTTGGAAAAGGTTGTGGTATAACTGTAATTTGGAAATTGTTGTGGTTATTAGTTCTATGTAGATTGAAAACTCATTCTTAATACCTTCCTAGTTCTTAATATTCTGTTTGGATGCTCACAATCTTTTATTGGACGGTACTTCGAAAACTGTAATTTTGGAATGTGTTTGGTAGTTAGCCCCATGTAGATAGTAACTTTCATCCTAATACTTCTAATATATTCGGTTTTGATGTTCATACTCTTCGATACATTCCAGGCTGTACTGAACGCTAACTTGGGTGTCTCTTTTTAAACAATGAACATATTTTGTTCCCACCCCAGGGTGCAAGCTGTAACGACGATGAGAAGTGTGAGGTGCAGAGCACAGATTGTGGAGAGGATTCTTGTCCGTTCGTTGGTCAATGTGTTCCCAAATGTTCTTTGGCCATGTGCAGAATGTTCTGTGAATATGGCTTCCAACAAGACGACGACGGCTGCCCCATGTGTCGCTGTTTCGACCCCTGCGATGTAAATGCACCTTTCTATTTCACTGCTACCGTAGGATCACAAATGCCGATGAACCCCTATTCTTCTATCATAACTGTATTTAGTAGGATTCTGGTGTGACGTGGTTTAAAGCGATTGCCTCTTGGAATGGTTGTGACATAACTGTAATTTTGAAAAATTGTAGTTATTAGTTCTATGTAGATCGAAAACTCATTCTTAATACTTTGTCGTTCTCAATATTATGTTTGGATGCTCCCAATTTTAGTTGGATGGAACTTTCATAACTCTAATTCTGTAATATATTTGGTAATTGGTTTCTTCTTGATAGTAAATTTCTTCCTAATACTTCTAATATTCGGTTTCAATGTTCACACTTCGACATATTCCAGGTCGTACTAAACGAGAACTGCTGTCCCTTGTTAAACAATCAAGACGATTTGTTTCCCACCCTAGGGTGTTAGCTGCAACGACGATGAGAAGTGTGAGGCTCAGAGAACAGATTGTGGAGAGGATTCTTGTCCATTCGTTGGTCAATGTGTTCCCAAATGTTCGTTGGCCATGTGCAGAATGTACTGTGAATATGGCTTCCAACAAGATGAAGACGGCTGCCCCATGTGTCGCTGTATCGACCCCTGCAACGTAAATTCACCTTTTTATTTCACTGCTATGATCACAAATACCGACGAAACCCTTTTCTTCTATCATAATTGTATTTAATAGGATTGGGGTGTGATGTGTTGTATCACGATTACCTCTTGGAAAAGGTTGTGACATAACTGTACTTTGGAAATAGTTGTAGTTATTAGTTCTGCGTAGATCGAAAACTCATTCTTATCACTTTACTGGTCCTAATATTCTGTTTGGATGCTCACAATCTGTTGTTGGAGGGTACTTCCAAAACCATAATTTCGGGATGTGTTTGGTCATTAGTTCCATGTAGATAGTAACTTTCATCCTAATACTTCTAATGTTTGGTTTTGATCTTCATACACTTCGACATATTCCAGGCTGTACTGAACGCTAACTTGGGTGTCTTGTTAAACAATGACCATATTTTGTTTCCCACCCTAGGGTGTTAGCTGCAACGACGATGAGAAGTGTGAGGCTCAGAGAACAGATTGTGGAGAGGATTCTTGTCCGTTCGTTGGTCAATGTGTTCCCAAATGTTCCTTGGCCATGTGCAGAATGTTTTGTGAATATGGCTTCCAACAAGATGAAGACGGTTGCCCCATGTGTCGCTGTATCGACCCCTGCAACGTAAATTCACCTTTTTATTTCACTGCTATGATCACAAATACCGACGAAACCCTTTTCTTCTATCATAATTGTATTTAATAGGATTGGGGTGTGATTTGTTGTATCACGATTACCTCTTGGAAAAGGTTGTGGTATAATTGTAATTTGGAAATAGTTGTACTTTACTGGTCCTAATATTCTGTTTGGATTCTCACAATCTTTTGTTGAAGGGTATTTCCAAAACCATAATTTCGGAATGTGTTTGGTCATTAGTTCCATGTAGATAGTAACTTTCATCCTAATACTTCTAATATTTGGTTTTGATCTTCATACACTTCGACATATTCCAGGCTGTACTGAACGCTAACTTGCGTGTCTTGTTAAACAATTACCATATTTTGTTTCCCACCCTAGGGTGTTAGCTGCAACGACGATGAGAAGTGTGAGGCTCAGAGAACAGATTGTGGAGAGGATTCTTGTCCATTCGTTGGTCAATGTGTTCCCAAATGTTCTTTGGCCATGTGCAGAATGTACTGTGAATATGGCTTCCAACAAGATGATGACGGCTGCCCCATGTGTCGCTGTGTCGACCCCTGCGACGTAAATTCACCTTTCTATTGCACTGTTATGATCACAAATGCCGATGAACCCCTATTCTTCTGTCATAACTGTATTTAATGGGATTCTGGTGTGACGGGGTTTAAAGCGATTGCCTCTTGGAAAAAGTTGTGACGTAATTGTAATTTGGAAATAGTTGTAGTTATTAGTTCTATGTAGATTGATAACTCATTCTTAATACTTTAATAGTTCTTAATATTATCTTTGGATACTCACAATTTTTAGTTGGATGGTACTTCCATAACTGTAATTCTGCAATATGTTTGATAATTAGTTCCTTGTAGATAGTAATTTTCTTCCTAATACTTCTAATATTCGGTTTCAATGTTCACACACTTCGACATATTCCAGGTCGTGCTATACGAGAACTGCTGTCCCTTGTTAAACAATGAACATGATTTGTTTTCCATCCTAGGGTGTTAGCTGTAATGTCGATGAAAAGTGTGAGGCTCTGGGAACAGATTGCGGAGGAGATTCTTGTCCATTCGTGGGTCAATGTGTTCCTAAATGTCCCTTGGCCATGTGCAGAATGTACTGTGAATATGGCTTCCAACAAGACGACGACGGCTGCCCCATGTGTCGCTGTGTCGACCCCTGCGATGTAAATGCACCTTTCTATTTCACTGCTATGACCACAAATGCCAAGTAAATTGTTATGTTTGGCACAAATGTCTTTACTATGATTCTGTGTGTGATGTATTGCATCACGATTTCCTCTTGGGAAAGGTTGTAGTATAGCTGTATTGCGGAATTGTTTTGGTTATTAGTTCTATGTAGATAGGAACTCATTCTTCATAGATTAATACGTTTTAGTGTTCTGTTTAGATTTTCACACTCTTCAAGTTAATCCATGTATACCACATAGATGCGAACTGGTGTCCCTTGTTAAACAATGAACACGATTTGTTTCCCACCCTAGGGTGTTAGCTGCAACGACGATGAGAAGTGTGAGGCTCAGAGAACAGATTGTGGAGAGGATTCTTGTCCATTCGTTGGTCAATGTGTTCCCAAATGTTCTTTGGCCATGTGCAGAATGTTCTGTGAATATGGCTTCCAACAAGATGAAGACGGCTGCCCCGTGTGTCGCTGTGTCGACCCCTGCGATGTAAATGCACTTTTCTATTTCACTCCTGTGCCGAAAAATGCCGATGAAACCCTATTCTTCTATCATAACTCTATTTAAAAGGATTCTGGTGTGACAAGGTTTTACGCGACTACCTCTTGGGAAAGGTTGTGACATATTTTTAATTTGAAAATTGTTGTAGTTATTAGTTCTATGTAGATCGAAAACTCATTCTTAATACTTTACTAGTTCTTAATCTTATGTTTGGATGCTCACAGTCTTTTGTTGTAGGGTACTTCCAAAACTGTAATTCGGGCATATATTTGGTAATTGGTTCCATGTAATTAGTAACTTTCTTCCTAAAAATTCTTATTATTCGCTGTGGATGTTCACACTCTTCGTTTTTGCTTATTAGTTCTATATCTGTGGATACAAAAATCACTTTTCCCAGTTAATACGTTTCAGTAGAACAGTAGTATCAGTGTTTGGACTTTGACCTTCTTCAAACTATTCCAGGTAAATCACCTGAACGAAAACTCTTGCTAGATAATGAAAACGTTTTGTTTCCCACCCTAGGGTGTTAGCTGCAACGACGATGAAAAGTGTGAGGCTCAGAGAACAAAATGTGAAGAGGATTCTTGTCCATTCGTTGGTCAATGTGTTCCAAAATGTCCCTTGGCCATGTGCAGAATGTACTGTGAATATGGCTTCCAACAAGATGAAGACGGCTGCCCCATGTGTCGCTGTGTCGATCCCTGTGGCGTAAGTAGACAAGTAGCAAAGCTAGGAAAAAAAATCAAACATTAAGTTCACCATTAAACTAAATGTACTATTTCAATTATTCGTGTTGGCTAGTATCATTTGCTGGTGAATATCCTCTTTGATTTCCAACTGTAGGGGTCTGAGTTGTAACGAGGGCGAGAAGTGTAAAGAATTAATTAATAGCGTTCCTATGGTCTTTCAATTGAATGTCTTCAGAAGTTCATGGATCGTCCAATAGTGCATGGGGTTACAGCGCTCACATTGAACGCTCTGGCCACCTGAGAGTACCGGCACGTGGGTCGGTGGTTCGAGCCCTGCTGTGGCCATGTCTGTGTGGTCGCAGGAAACCGATCCCATGTCCTTCTGCACAAAGAGTTGGGAGTTACCCCCGGGCCATGGTTCCGTTTACCCCTTCTTTCTCCCATTAACACGATATGACCAGAATTGGTTAAAGCGTCCTGAAAATACAAACAGCCGATCAGAAATCAATCAGTTAAACCAACACAGTGGTTTCGGTTTGCAAATAATTGAGAGTATTGCTTACTCTGCTTGACCAGGACGTCGAGTGCGGCATGGATGATATCTGTGTGGTGATGAATTGCACAGCAGAACCCTGCACGCCCACTGGCAAATGTGAGCCGCGATGCCCGCATGTTGACTGTGGCCTGGACTGCCCTAATGGTCAGAAGACCAATGCCAAGGGCTGTGAGATCTGCTCGTGTATTGATCCCTGTGAGGTGAGACCATACAGAGGACATATCGGCTGCTTTGCTGTCTTTTTGTGTTTGTTACATCCCATATATACAGTCCCTTCACGTATATTATAAAGGTTATAATGAGGTAACGTAACATGGATTATAGCCCCAGACATCTGAATTTACCATGTCCTCCTTTAATGATTCATCTTGCCCCTCTCCTTAGTCTTCAATATGACCAAAAGTGGTTAAAGCGTCCTGAATAACCAACCAACCAACCACGGTCTTCGCCCCGCTCTAAGACAAATCCCCCTTCCTCCACTTGACGAAATCATGGATTGTCGCATATCTGTATCCTATGACGAAATTTGCCATTGACAGCCATTATAAAATTAGAATTTGACCCCTTATTCAAAGCCACTTTTACAGAAAAGTAGGTTGAAGACGTATCTTTTTTATGTTATTTTCTCATTGTGGATACACATTGCTATAAAATTAAAGAAGTTTGTCTGAAAAAAATATAATCTATGCGGCTACCTTAAGAAGTGCCGTATAGGCTAGAGTTATTGATACAAATGTGTGCGAAATAATTACCGTTCTCGCATGTTTTCGTTATCTCTCGCAGCGCGTGTCCTCTACGTGTGGTCGGTGTGCCTATGGCAGCATCACTGAGACAAACGCGGAGGGGTGCGAACTGTGTCGCTGTGTCGATCCCTGCGAGGTGAGCAACGTGTGCAGCCTCAATAGCAAGATTTCTCACACGTACATGTGAAATGATGGCCCCAATAAATCAAATTTGTTAATAATAAATCCTTATTTTCTTGAATTATGAAATTTAGCTTTATAAGCCATTTTAGATGTATAAAAAAAAGATTATGTGTGCTTTAAATTATGCAAATTGCTAATACAATTGAATAATTCCTATAGGTACATGAGTGTGGTGACAAGGCATATTGTCAACCCAATTTGGAAACTGGCGAATACTCCCAGCGTTGCATTGGTATGTTGGCATGATCACGATGCCCTGGTTGTCATTAATAACACTGATAATGATCCCATCGACTTAACTCATAGACCTGAATTAATTTGATATTATCTTACACAACGAAGCTTTGGAAACTAGTTCGATGAGTTTGATCACAATCATTCTTGTTTGTATTCCTTTAATAAATAAAATGTGTTAAATAGGCAATCAATCAATGTGTAGAAGTTCAAAAAATATGATTATTTCATCGAGCATTCAACTACTTGCCTAGTGATCTAGATCGATGCGCAAATGTCACAATATATATACCATGCAAATATACGTTTCTCATCCGAGAAAGTGACCCAGATAATAATGATAATGATAATTTTAATGATAAAACGTTCCCCATATATAAACTCGATACACACAGCTAGTCATTGTTCATTGTTTGTGTGAAGGACCGCCATAAAACGCGGGTTCATATAGTTCCATCTCCGAAACCTAGAAGGTACGCCATCAATGCGATGGGCAGCAGCGTGCATGGAACTCATTCAGATATGAAACTACGACTATTACAGAATTTGTTCGCAATGAAAGACCCAGGAAGCCTTCCAATATATACATTGATATTGACATTGTCTTCTGCAGCCAATGACGTACGTTGTCGGGCGGAGACGGCCGACCCAGGGCCGTGTCGCAATAGCGTGGAGTCCTGGTACTACGACAGTCCCTCGCGGTCATGCAAGAATTTCATGTACGGTGGCTGTTTGGGCAATGAAAACCGCTTCGCCAGCAAGGCCGAGTGCGAGAGTGCATGCCCCGTGGACGCCGGCGTGGAATGCCCTATGTTTAAATGTTCTCGCTGTACATATGGCTATCAGACTGATGAGAATAACTGCCAAACTTGTGATTGCCAGGAACACCCATGCAGCGTATGTATATATTTATAATATATCATCAACCATCATCATGTGATACATAGCACCACGCAAGTTTAGTCGTTAACATTACGAAGCATCACATCTAGGCCTAACTCCTGTTTTATGAATTGTCTCATTCCAAGGTTTCGGAGACGTATGTGGTTTATTAAATATTAATGATGCTTTTTAAAGGCTCTGTTGAAACAATGTTATGGAAAAAACACCTAGCGGGAGCTAATATGTGTCTACATGTTTTTTAGCGTTTAACGTGGATAAAATTGCACTTTTTTTAATGCGCAATTGTATATTTCTTGTAAGTAAAATATATCAGAAAACATTTGCAAAATAACTTCCATCTGTTGACATTATTTCATATTCGATACCATCATAAAACTATCAGTGCGTGAAACTAATAACACACATACAAATATAATTAGCATACACTTGCACTACGAAATAAACAACCTTAACTGTTGCCACAATGGATAACCCCACATCGTTATAACAGTGTATCTAATTGTATATATGATTGGTCTTCAGCTGCTGGACTGCCCGCTGAATACACCCCGATGCATGGTCACGGGCCGCTCGTGTGAAGGTGTTGTCAATTGTATCCCCACAGCCGTGTGTCGCGGTAAGTCCTCCTCGACACGTCACGAGCATTAAGTTCATCGTCAGTGGACAGAGCGTGTAGATTTTTGTAATTATTGTTTTATTTGTAATATGAGTAAATGGTGTAATAAGTGCAGATTTCGATTCTACTATGTTAGATACACTGTGGTATATGGGCCGTAAACTTTAAAATGGAAATGTTAATCAATTTGTTATCAAAATGTTCAAATGAAAAAATTAAATTCAACATTATGCATCTACACGTTTAACCTGTTCACCGAGGAAACAACGTCACATTTATGTTCACTGTTTCGCTGTTTTTGAATGCCAAATTTGCGTATAAAAACACAAACCTAAGGCCTTAAGGTTCATAAGAGACAATAAACACCTACCATATCGCTCACCAATTATCTGCCAATGAGCAAAACATTTCAAATTCATGAATTGTCCGCCACAAAAATGAAAATTTGTGCTGATTTGAAACGTCATAAACGTGTCTACACAAGTCGTTTACCGGTGCCACCGACAGGGGGCCCAAGCGCTAAATTATATGAGACAATAGTAGCGTCCGGAGCGCCACTTTTTCTTTGGCGGTGGCCGTTGACACTGCTTGTGGTCAAAGGTAACATTTCCTGTTTATGTTTCGTTTGGTACAGCCGTTGCAACGGTCAGCTCCACATGTAACTTTAAGTAACATTAATCCTTTACTTTTAACCGGGCGTTGCATGCAGGCATCGACAAGCCTGGGATACGAGGCCGCCTCACCATTGATGCGGACTATGACAGGCTGCAGCAGGACGCCGAACAGAACGGATACATATTCCTCGAGTGAGTCTCCCGGACTATAAAGTTACTATTTATATAACAGCTAGCATAAGATGTCGCCGCTTTCATGACGCACTTCCAGCGAATTTCTGCTTCTGATGAATGATGACGTTTAACCTTTTTAATATAATCGTGAGCGTTAAATTGAGCTCTAAGTTTAAAGAATGTTAATTTACTAAAAGAATGTCTCCCATTTGATATCTTTTGAAACGCCATAATGAAGTGTGATTAGCCATATGTGTTGGCGATGCTGTAGCTTCGTGGGCCATGCTATCATTGCAGGGAGCTCAAGCCTGTTCTGGTCAACCATATGAAGCTGGAGGACTGGCAACTTGAAATGCTGTCTGTAAGTTTCAAGGAATTATCATTTTGCCGCTCACTAGCTGCGTTATTTCAATACTATATATACACTGCGATCAAGCTGCTATGTTGTGAACCACGATAACAACGTTAAATGAATGCTAGGCGTGGGTAACACATTGTTTTTTCTTCAGACGATTTTTTGTTAATCGTGAGAATGAAATTGACAACCATAACTGATGCCTTGGTACAAGAAAAAATCTCTGAAACTGACACGAAAGTGACATGCTGCTTTGTTTGTCGGACTTGTTTGTCCGACATAACGCATGTGGATGACGTTTTTTCGCCACGTGATTGGATAAAAGTAACGGTGATGTCAATGAATGAATAACAGCCTTGTCTCGTCGGTCTATTGCAGTACCGCCGCGGCAGCGTCGTCGTTGACTTCATGGTGTACACCAGCGACGGGACCAAGAAGGACGATCAGCAAAGAACCGAGGACAAGACCGCCATCAGCGTCGAACGGTTTGAACAGGAGGTCAAGGACGGCACCTACAGGGTCGACCTGCCTCGTTCTGGGGTCAATGGGTCCGCCACCTCGCTCAGGTCGGATGAGGTGACATCCAGGACGCCAAATAGCGACATCAAGTCGGCACACAATCGGATGGAGTCGAGCCTCACACCACAGATGATCGCTCTGATCGCGGTCGTCTGCGCGGCTGTTGTCATCGGAGTCCTGGCTCTCGCCATTTCGGTAATCAGTTTAATAACTATCATCCTCATGATGTGTTGATTTCTTATTATGGGGTGTCTGGAAGGAAAAGGGGGTTCCAGGATCAAGGTGTCTATTTTTGTAGGCACGCAGTGCTCACTATCAATGTGTCGAATAACGGTGTAAAAGTGTGCCGATGTTGACTATAAAAATGTTCATTATCATAATTTCGATGTCAATGTCAGGTGTTGAATTGAAAAAAAACACACATCAAAAACGGTAATGTCGTGTGTCACCATTCAACCCTTCCAGACTCCTGTTCTGCATGGGTCTTGCCCTGTCTCTGTTGATTGGAGATTGCTATCAAATGCAATAGGACATGTGCGCTAAAATTGCGTTGCGTTGCGTCTCTACTATATAGCAGTAAAGCCTTGTTTTTTTTAACGAAGGTATGTTTCATATTAAATATCAAATGCAAGGGATGGGGGGTGGTGGGGCCGGGGGGTCGAGTTTTTTTTTAATGTGGGGCTTCAACTTTGGATGTGATTAGAGCGTTGGGATGTTGCGGGAGGAACCAAAGGAATGGAGAGGGGGGCAGTCGGGGACCCCCCCCCCCCTCCCCATATTCTTATACTTTACATTGTCACCGCTCCCCTTTGACGACATCGTCTCAGTTTGATGAAATCAAATCCTGGATCCGCGCCTGGTGTAGAGTACAATATGCATTAACAACTGTTTTGGGCGCGTGGGGTGGGGGTTTTAATGGGGGGCAGCGAACCTTCTGAATATCTCCCAGATCCGCCAATGTTTTATGTTGATTAATAATTCCTTGTCATTTCTTCACAGTTTGGCCGTAAGAAGCATCAGTCCAGACAACAACCTAGCGTAAGTATATCATGAATAAATAATACGTTATAACATTTCTACACTTGCTATAAATACGTAACAACATTTATTTCAGACTGTATAGGGCACCAGACCCGTGGCGCACAGGGTAATCTTGACCGATTTGCGTTTTAAGAATAACCTGTATTCGGAATGTTATGGTTAATTAGTCCCTGTATTAACTGCCTTTCGACGCCACGCGTTGTGGACACTAGAGAGCCATAATGTATACATGCCCTGACCGATGCTGATACGAGCGTTGTGTCGTCTTGTTGCAGCCCTCAGGCTCCCTCTCCAAGGCCCCACTCCGAGATGACGACATGGTCGTGGTGACAGAACAGGGATTCGTCAACGAGCCCCTGACCAGCTTCCTCGGCGGCCCGGAATCCCGCCTTCCCGAGGGCGAAGTCATTCCCGACATGATGGAGACCCACCCGCCGGCAGTGGCGTAAGCCAACGATCACGGAAACGCCAAACTCTCGCAAACCCGAGAAGCTAATGGATTAGATGCTAACTGTGCTTTGTGTCGGGTATCAATTGTTTATTGATATATGCCAATAATATATGTTTTATATATTTTGTGCATCATATATATGTTTGACCTGTATTTTTTTATAATTAATGCATATACATCGTGCGTGACACCAGTTTGAGTGTTATGCCCAGCTTCAAGTTGCCACCCGGGTGTCTTTCGGTCACATGCGTCCTCAGACCTAAGTACAAAATAATGTAAAAACGTAATGTGCCGTAATTTTACCACATTATGTAATCATATATGCTATAATCATGTATGTCTTAATGCCCTGATACGCCATTACGTTGCAATAGGCCTTAACATGACAATATGGCGTGATGGTTGGGTATGCTCTGATGTCACTGTATAGACCGTAGTTTACGACATTCCGTCATATATTGGCCGCTTGATTAGGGGAGTCATTCTAGGAAGCTTCGCATTATGCCATAAAGACGCGTTTCAATATCAAAGATTCAAATTAATAGCTAAATGTACATATATAATAGGTTCGAAACATAACATTTTAGGCGGCTTCATTTAATAATTAGGTAAAACCATGTACATGCAGTTTTGCACCAAATTATACATATCTTGAACGTTCAGAGTTAAACAGGACACAATTAATTAGCTATGCAAATCGGTACTCAATAAAGACCACGCTACTGTTTGCTGTATAGTTTGGAGTTTGGTAAACGCCTACATAATCAGAAGTACCAAGCAGTGCTTATACATTGTGTATGTTCCTCTCGTTTCGCACTGCCACTGACTTAAAAAATCAAGAACATCAAAATTGTCACGTTTCGCCTTGGTTTCAGAGGATTTCCTTGTTAACTAGCTCCGTGTCTTTCGGTCGTGTTTTCTGTTTCGTCTGGCCTTGCTGAGTTGGCCATGATATTAAACGGAGTGTTGTTTCTTTGCTATGTGGTCAATAAAGTACGTAAAGGGATTAGTTGGCATGGTATGTATATATGTTACGCAAGCACAATAAAAAACTTATTCACATTTGTTGGTACGTAGCCGTCATCACTTGAATATAAAAAAGTTACCACCTATCATACCACATATCGGCAATTTCCTTACATGGTTTCACGAATCGGCATGGTCTCCCTATGCTCTAATAAATCACCAGATTCCCTCCATGGTCTCATAGGTGACCAGATTCCCTTCATGGTCTCATATGTCCCTAGATTCCTTCCATGTTTTAAGTGACCAGATACCCTCCACGATCTCAGAAGTGACCAGATTCGCTTGATGATCTCATGTGACCAGATTTCCTCCGTGATGTCCTAAGTGACCAGATACCCTCCACGATCTCAGAAGTGACCAGATACCCTCCATGATCTCATAAGTGACCAGATACCCTCCATGGTCTCATAAGTGACCAGATACCCTCCATGATCTCATAAGTGACCAGATACCCTCCATGGTTTCATAAGTGACCAGATACCCTCCATGATCTCATAAGTGACCAGATACCCTCCATGATCTCATAACTGACTAGATACCCTCCATGATCTCATAAGTGACCAGATACCCTCCACGATCTCAGAAGTGACCAGATACCCTCCATGATCTCATAAGTAACCAGATACCCTCCATGATCTCATAAGTGACCAGATACCCTCCATGATCTCATAAGTGACCAGATACCCTCCATGATCTCATAAGTGACCAGATACCCTCCATGGTCTCATAAGTGACCAGATACCCTCCATGATCTCATAACTGACCAGATACCCTCCATGATCTCATAACTGACCAGATACCCTCCATGATTTCATAAGTGACCAGATACCCTCCATGATCTCGTAAGTGACCAGATACCCTCCATGATCTCATCAGTGACCAGATACCCTCCATGATCTCATAAGTGACCAGATACCCTCCATGGTCTCATAAGTGACCAGATACCCTCCATGATCTCATAAAGTGACCAGATACCCTCCATGATCTCATAACTGACCAGATACC
Source organism: Arenicola marina (assembly GCA_964019135.1). Taxonomy (NCBI): domain Eukaryota; kingdom Metazoa; phylum Annelida; class Polychaeta; family Arenicolidae; genus Arenicola; species Arenicola marina. The sequence continues at coordinate 4,907,018 of OZ025252.1, read as the reverse complement.
CTCCAGGATCTCATAAAGTGACCAGATACCCTCCATGATCTCATAACTGACCAGATACCCTCCATGGTTTCATAAGTGACCAGATACCCTCCATGATATTATAAAGTGACCAGATACCCTCCATGATCTCATAACTGACCAGATACCCTCCATGATCTCATAAAGTGACCAGATACCCTCCATGATCTCACAAGTGACCAGATACCCTCCATGGTTTCCTAAGTGACCAGATTCCTCTCGTGGTCTCATGAAGGAGTGATGAACCGGCATTATAAGCTTCATGGTCTCATATGTCCCTAGATTCCTTCCATGTTTTAAGTGACCAGATACCCTCCACGATCTCAGAAGTGACCAGATTCGCTTGATGATCTCATGTGACCAGATTTCCTCCGTGATGTCCTAAGTGACCAGATACCCTCCACGATCTCAGAAGTGACCAGATACCCTCCATGATCTCATAAGTGACCAGATACCCTCCATGGTCTCATAAGTGACCAGGTACCCTCCATGATCTCATAAGTGACCAGATACCCTCCATGGTCTCATAAGTGACCAGATACCCTCCATGATCTCATAAGTGACCAGATACCCTCCATGATCTCATAACTGACTAGATACCCTCCATGATCTCATAAGTGACCAGATACCCTCCACGATCTCAGAAGTGACCAGATACCCTCCATGATCTCATAAGTAACCAGATACCCTCCATGATCTCATAAGTGACCAGATACCCTCCATGATCTCATAAGTGACCAGATACCCTCCATGATCTCATAACTGACCAGATACCCTCCATGATCTCATAAGTGACCAGATACCCTCCATGATCTCGTAAGTGACCAGATACCCTCCATGATCTCATCAGTGACCAGATACCCTCCATGATCTCATAAGTGACCAGATACCCTCCATGGTCTCATAAGTGACCAGATACCCTCCATGATCTCATAAAGTGACCAGATACCCTCCATGATCTCATAACTGACCAGATACCCTCCAGGATCTCATAAAGTGACCAGATACCCTCCATGATCTCATAAGTGACCAGATACCCTCCATGATCTCATAAGTGACCAGATACCCTCCATGATCTCATAACTGACCAGATACCCTCCATGATCTCATAAGTGACCAGATACCCTCCATGATCTCGTAAGTGACCAGATACCCTCCATGATCTCATCAGTGACCAGATACCCTCCATGATCTCATAAGTGACCAGATACCCTCCATGGTCTCATAAGTGACCAGATACCCTCCATGATCTCATAAAGTGACCAGATACCCTCCATGATCTCATAACTGACCAGATACCCTCCAGGATCTCATAAAGTGACCAGATACCCTCCATGATCTCATAACTGACCAGATACCCTCCATGATCTCATAAAGTGACCAGATACCCTCCATGATCTCACAAGTGACCAGATACCCTCCATGGTTTCCTAAGTGACCAGATTCCTCTCGTGGTCTCATGAAGGAGTGATGAACCGGCATTATAAGCTTCATCTTATCAAAAAACAAAAACCGATCTTCGCTTCCCAGATTCCGGAGGAAACAGCAGCACGGTATTCCCGCGTGAAAGATTCGCCATCATTCCGCCCTTATAATTCCGTCATTCCAGCTAAAACACAGAGTGGCTTCTGACGAAAATGAGCAACGTCAGGAACAATACCGTACTTGGGCTACCATCAACTTTATTCTTCATCCAATTTAGTCTCAATATATACATCACGTTTCTTTTATTGCCTCCTGCGAGTACTATAAATGCCTTAAAAACACTCCTTGAAAATATCTTCTCTGCTTCTGATGATGTAACAATCATAGTTTGAACCTGTAGTGACGTTGGACGTAACTCGTTTCCCTCCTTAATCAAAATGAATTTTGTGAATGTTTGTGAATATGGCGGTCTTAAGCGGTGAAAAAATATCAAGAGATAAGCAATTGAATTTTCGCAAAAAAAGATTATACACCAAGAAAAAACATTATTTTTTGCAGATCTACCACTGATCGAATAGAATACTCAGATTATCTTACGACCAAGCATCTTTACATATGTAGCATACACCTAGCATATAATATATAGTATATTTAAATAACCACACCACACAAGCTCAAGCTACTGTTACAAATGTAATAAATACACCCTTAGTGTCATATATATATATATATATATATATATATTATATCCAATACCATATCCTGCTATGGTAGACGTCAGTGACAAGGACAGCCATGTGCCAATTAAAGCACACCCCTTAGGAGAGACCATGCCATGATCAGATCGGTTTACCGGCACTAAGCCTCTATTGCAAAATTGTCAGGGGCAGCGGCATTAAAATCCCCACAAAGTAGAACTCCATTGGAGCTACATGAACAGTTCCATAATCCATAAAATTCACCATTTATCGCCCATGCATCCACCAAGTTTGTAAACACCTGAATCGGACGCAGTTCGCGCTGACACACAGAACAACACGGTTAACGATGAAAAAGCCCAAGTATATGTCTATATATATATATATATATATATATGCATATATACACAAAAAACTATTACAGCGTGGTATGTTTTCGGGCAAATACAATCTACAATTAAAACTGACCATGCAACTCAAGGCCGCTGATTGTCATTCCAGACATACCGCATATACAGAAACTAGTCGCACCAGACATTTTGTGTTTACAGCAACCAATCAGATTCTTGTAACCCGGAAAGGAGGTCGATTGCACGCGTTACCATGACAACAGCTAATTGTTGTAACTAGGGATCCTCATCTGAACACCGGGGACACGCATGCGCAGACACTTGGTATGAACGGTATCGTGTATAACACATTAATCTCTGCATCACAGCTTTGTTTAGCATCGGTGACAATACTGTGTACGCGATGGAATCTACGATGATATCTTTTATCGTTGGAACGGATAGCGGACAAGTGCCCAGGGGGAGCCTTGTTTACTAAAACACAGCTACAAACGCAATACACCGTTCACCGTCAAATCATCGTAACACACACACACACACAAACCCATTTATCGCCGAGAAAGTAATTATTCCTATCCACCTGTGCGGTGCCAAAATTAAGACGCTACTTCATATCAGACTAACCTGACACACGCGGGAGGGTGTCAACCGCTCCGGTACCTACCAACCCACCCAGGTACAGATCACAGATGTGGCAAAACAATGACTTTGATATGGAAAAAAACAAGACGAACACATACAACACCTGACCGCCATTTGGACAGACAACACTTGCAATAAACTGGAATGTCACGCGGCATCAAAGCTTGCGCCTAGCAGAGTCCTCAGCAAAGTAACGAAGAGCCGCATATAAAAAAACGGTCTGAAAAAGGCTTGGCGAGACCAAGGAAAACGACTCAGACAAAGGGGCAATCACGTGATCAACACGTGATCCCCCGGACGTGTTATGCGTGAGTGACAATGGACGCGAATAGGAGGAATCCACAGCCCGCAGGGATTGGACCAACAGCCCAACCAATGGCTGCCTAGGATTGGCTGTTGCCACCCAAATTGCACAAGCACATGTCAACACTACGAAAGTGTCAAACATCTTAGACAAGATTCGCCACCTCAAATCTACTGTTACCCCCACCCCCTTTCCAGACGTTCTGGTGGACAACGGGTTAAGTGGCTAATGGTAGTCCCAGTAGACATTACCACAAGAGAAGACCACAGAAGCCAACAGACGGCTGTGTATAACAACACAGACAGGAAGCAGGGAACTGGCCCCCGAGTGAACTCAATCTCCACGAACCACGCGAATATATGGAGCGAATCGACATGACGCAGAAACAGTGGCACTCAAAACGCGAAAGGAGAAGTGCTTTCGATACTACAGATCGGGCGGGCAAGCGTAGGATATGGAGACTTTGTACGGTGCTGGAAATAGCGCGTGCACGGCATTAGATCTCTCCCTCTGTTTAACCATCAATGAAACTAATCTAGATTAACCCAACCCGCATCTCGGCAGTAATGACCGTACTTAATCATCGCGATGTTCCAAGCATATCACGTTATCAAGCCGAAACATCCTGAGTACTTTATACAACACTTTGAGAGCTCTCGCACGGTTCAAGCAGTTCCAAATGCTGGCATGATATAGCCTACAAATTAAAATACACCCCCCGATAAATAGGTTTAAAATAAACATAAAAATGCGATGAATCTTAAAGTGCTTGTCAATTGTAAATACAAAGGAATAACACGTCCACATTTGGTCATAATATTTTTGGGATGTAACCAGAGTTATATGTATTGCTGTTCCCACCTTGGTTGACGGAGACACGCATTGACAGTATCAATATAAATAGCGACATCGTCAATACCATTGTCGACTGTCAATGCAATTGTCGACACTGTCAATGCAAATGTCGACACTGTCAACGAAATTGCTGATACTGTCAATGAAATTGTCGACACTGTCAATTCAATTGTCGACACTGTCAATACACCTATCGACAGTGTCAATACACCTATCGACACTGTCAATACAATCATCGATACTGTCAATACAAATATCAACACTGTCAACACAATATCGATACATATAGCCAATATACGTATCGATGTCGCAAGTACCTATACCGCCCATATAAGCCTCGATAAACCCAATTCAATAACCGATATTGCCAATCCCATCATCCACAAACTGCACGTTCAGATGCTTTTTTTCGACTAGTGCATTCTATTAAACATTAAAGACCTTATGGATTCCAAAAGATCTTACTGTCGATCTTAGTTCCCTGCTACCGGCAATCAAAAGAATACCTTCACAAAGATCATAGTTACGACTAGCTCACAATAGCGTGTCATGCGTTCTGCTCGAGAACAATAGTGCCGTCATCACAGAGATCTAGACCCACTTCAGACCACACATGACGGTCCTCATCCCATCCTCAGCACAGCTATCCGACTTCAAAACCGGTATTCACGCCTATAATAATTTTGTTCTTCAAAGCTGTAGATGTACGCCGTGTAGACATTAATTTACAATATACACAGTAGGTATATAGGCTGTTCACAATGGGAGCCATTATCAGGTCATTTTTCATCTTCTTTATGGGTAACAGATGTCCCTCTACCTTCATACCCCGCCCTCTTCTCCAGTCTCTCGAACTCTGTTACAGTCCGCCGAGTCTTATCTCTGGGCAATGACGCACTATTAGAGCTAGGTCGGGTTCATTAGGAGGGTTGGCGTTAAGAAAATGGAGGGGTGGAGAGCAAGAGACGATACGTGGACACGTTCTTCTTGGCACAAGCGGCGCTTACACAGTATATAAGTGGGCAACCTCCGCATATAATTTCCATAGGACCAATTTGCATAGCACCCCAGAGCAGCTAGACGCCTCGAAATCCATATACGGGTTTTGCTCCATAAGATCTTTCGTTCTTATGTGAAACGGTTTCTACGATGAACTTTAATAGTAATGTAACGTAATAGAACTAATAGTTGGGTCTTCATCTTTCTCCTCGTTGTTACGCGTCATTATCACCATGCAGGTCACAACGAACATCGACACCAAAGAGAGGCGCATTTCTAGAACTCTCTATACCTGTCTCTAAAAGTAAGAAGCTCTCAAAGCTCGAAAGAAAAATGCGAAGAGGGTGTACAGAAAGTCAACGCAAGAAATGTCAATTCCAGTCTCTCTCGAACAATTATTGTCAGACTGGCACGACGCCGCCATTCAACGGACGGCCACAAGGCGTGTCCGGTTCCAGTAAGTGTAGCTGGCGCCATGGTTGAAGAGTGACGCCATCTAGTGTTGGCCTTGACGAGTCCTTGTGTTGCAGCGCTACTGGAGTGAAGAAGTTGTGTTGTAAGTCCCAGTATCGCGCCCGCCGTCACAGCGGGCAGTTGTCGTCACGGTGTGTGTGTCGGTGAGTGAGCAGTCCGGCTGGCTACACGTGGCGCCATCTACGAGTGGGAGTTACTGTGACTATGATTGTGAGCAGAGCAGGAGTGGAGGCCCCGGGCCTGTCCGGCGGCGGCCCCCTGCGAGCCGCCCCCGCCCCCACCCCCGCCACCCCCCGCGTCCTCCTGGTCGTGGTCCTGGATGGCGGTCTGCAGGGCGAGCGGGGTCAGCCACTCCTTGGGAATGGCCTTCTCCAGGAAGGGAATGCACGAACTCATGTAGGCCAGGCGGTTGACCCAGCTGGGGGGCTCTTTGCCACACAGTATCTGGAGTAAAGAATATCACTTAAAAATTAAATTCAGACAAAAAGAACCAGGTTTTAAGTCTATTCTGTGCATTATTATTCGGTTTATGTGACAACATAAAATCAAGTAATTAACAAGAACGCGAACAACTGAAAACTTGTCCTACAAAATGGTCAGTATATATATATATATTCAGGGAATGAAGTAATTTCTGAGCCTTAACTGTGAGAACTGTGGTCTCCAGTCGTTAGTTCGGAGAGATGCGTTTTCCATCCCTTACCTGTGTGGCAGAAGCGGTCTTCAATCTTTACCTGTTTGAGTGACGTGGTTACAGTCCTTACCTGCGTCAGTTACGTGGTTACAGTCCTTACCTGCGTCAGTGACGTGGTTACAGTTAATTTATGTATGAGTGACGTGGTTACAGTTCTTGCCTGTGTCAGTGTCGTGGTTACAGTTCTTGCCTGTGTCAGTGATGTGTTTACAGTTCTAGTCTGTGTCAGTGATGTGGTTACAGTTCTTGCCTGTGGGAGTGACGTGGTTACAGTTCCTACTTGTGTTAGTGACGTGGTTTTCAGTCCTTTGCCTGTGTGAGTGACATGGTTAGTCCTTACCTGTGTCAGTGATGTGGTGAAGTGGTTGCAGTTCTTGTTGAGGAGGTGGTACTGGTCGCCGCGGAACTCCTTGCCCAATCCCTCCACCAGACTTCTCATGTCCTCAGGGGTAAAGTCTGTTGTGCCCAGCACAATCGACTCTCTGCAGGTCAACAGTGAAGCAATACCATCAGCACCTAATCACATATGACTGTATCTACACCCATCGACGAGAACTACAATTACTAGGATTGATTTTCATTATTTTAAATTATTGACAGTAATGTGAACCCGCAAAAGAACTTTGCAGATAACGATGTGAAACCTACTTAAATTTGAACTGTTCTCCAAGATCCTCTGCATCTTTTGGTGCAATTTCAAATACTCCTGAGAAGGGAAATGGGTGGCCACCATAGGCATATTCTGAAAGAGAATAATATAAGTCAACATACAAAGGATGACATACTAGTTTGCTAACCAGGAATATATTTGTTATTTGAATAATGCAGCATAAAACATAACATATACTAGGTTATTGACATGATAAAACAGCAGGAATTCTTAGTTTTATAGATTCCTATCATTATTGAGACTTTTAGTGACAGTTCCATTAAACATACTGTATGCCATAAATATGCCTCACCTGTCCCATAAATTTGTATTCCAGAATGATAGACACCAATACCTAAATTTGATGTGTATTCATTGATCCAGTACTGAAAATAACAAGACAAGGGTATATTAAGCTCTTTCACGGACTGAAAAATGTTCAGGCAAATCTAATATAAATCGGTATTTTTGTTTCTGGTAATGATATAAAAGTTAAATATTCAGTCAGTTTGCATTGTATGTGTATATATAAATATTTTAGAAATAGACCTAAAAAAAAGCAGAAGTAGACAAAGAACAATTGTTAAAATTAATTATTGCCAATAAAAGTCAAATCTACATTGGAGATGAGGCACATTCACCCACAGATTTTAAACTTTCTATCAGAACAAGAGGGTATAACCATCCCTCTGCACATCTTATGATCTATACTTCATTAAATATAAATATATAAACCAGCTCACCATATCATAAACATTAACAATAACAGGTTCCTGAGCCATTGTTCCTCATGCACTTATTCTCATACTCAAAAGTTTCCAAACAGTAACAACAGCCGATCTGTTTGGTAATACTGCTTTAGCCTTTAGTTCACAGCATTCTGCTCTCTATCAGGAAGACCTAATATAAAAGAGAAAATATACATAAAATATCTAATAGTAAATAATTTCACTACCACCCCAGACCAGTATTTCAAGTGATCCACAACATTTATATATTTAATACCTCCCTTCCCTCTTCCTTACTTTCTATATATTTTTATTGGTAAGAGCTCATAGCCTTATCCTTAATTTATGATAAGGCAACTATACCTGTAGTTTACTCCAACTACTTAAGTCAAGCCTTTTAAGCCCAGACAGTTACATAACTATAGTTCCATCTCAGAAATCTAGAAGCTCCGCCATCAAGAATGCAGAGCTTCTAGGTTTTGGAGATAAAAATAATATAATTGGTACCTGCTATAACCCTTTTTAGCCAGCTGTTTGTGCTACAGATGAAGAGATAAATAGCCAGGCGGTGGTGGTCAGTCATATTGGTCGGTGCATAGAACAAGAACAGCAAATCAGAATCATATTGGCCAGAATAACCATAGCCTAGCATGATTTGGTCAAATCCACATATTAATATTATTCTTATCAGTTGTTTCCTCATCTCAGTCATTTGAGATTGATATTACACACAGGCCAGTGATGGAGTGAATTACAGCTACAAACGCCACAATCGTGACAACAATTTTGAACAATGAACAATCGTCAATCAAATGTACATGAATCCGCTGCACCCACGGAGGCCTGAAGCGTATAAGCTTAGGAGGCTCATTTTAGAGTAGCCCTGAAGAACCCAGGCCTCGCTACAGCTCGGCCAGGGTCCTGAAGTGCAGCCTGCAAATCCTCAGCGATTTGAAACCCCTCCACTTTAATTGGACTAGTGTTACTTTGTGGGTGAATACCACGTCCAATCCTTATTATATTTGAATTCTACATACCTTAAACAATCTATTTACGTATAGTTTGTTTCTTTGAAGAACTGTTGATGTCCACAATACCGGCGATATTCTGCATTTCATTCGTAACATGCGCGCAGCCATTCCAAGTGACAAGCGGTAACTTTGTCAACAGATGGCGGAAGCGGCAAATTCCCCGGTTTTACCGGTTTACCTCGTACAATTTTACTGGGCGCTCGCGCTCGATCCCAAGACGTTTTCGCGCATATCTACAAGAAAATAAATGGATGTCTTCTGGATGTGGAAGATTGTACAGTATAATGCAAGGCTTCATTCAATCTTAGTGTCATCATTATATCGTGATTTCCACATCCAGAAGACACTAATTTTTTTATTGTGGAGATGCACTACGTCTTGGATTGAGCGAGAACGCCTGGCAAAATTGTCTGAAGTAAACCGGTAAAACCGGGGAATTTGCCACTTCCACCCTGTAGCGCCATCTGTTGACAAAGTTGCCACTTATCACTTCGAATGGCTGCGCGCATGTTACAAATGAAATGCAGAATATCACCGGTATTGTAGACGTCATCAACAGTTCTTCAAAGAAACAAACTATACGTAAATAGATAGTTTAAGTTATGTAGAATTCAAATATAATAAGGATTGGATGTGGTATTCACCCACAAAGTGACACTAGTCAGATTAAAGTGGAGGGGTTTGAAATCGCTGAGGATTTGCAGGCTGCACTTCAGGACCCTGGCCGAGCGGGAGCGAGGCCTGGGTTCGTCAGCAAGTTCAGGGCTAATTTTAGAGCTGCGATTACATAGGCAAATGTGACACCTCGCCTTTTCACGTCCAAAATATTAACATCATACCCCAAACAAAGTTTTCCTGATGTCATATATGTGTAAAAGCTTCGATCAACAATTTAGATTGTGTACACAGGAAGGAAACTAGTGATGCTTATTCACCCTTGTTTTCTTTCTTCCTTACATATATTCCGTCATCTCCTTAAGGTCGCACTTAACCAAGTTTCTGAGTACTAAAAAGGGAACTTTGTATCGGCCATAAGCAAACAGTGATGAAAGTAACGTAACACTGCGTTACTAAGCAATATATGTTTGGTACGCGTGTGTGAGCACAAATTGCAATTCGTCATAACTAGGCCACGGGGTCATTTGCGAATTTCTTTTTCATACGAGCTTCACGAATGTGGCGATTATCGCTCGTATGGCATACGCCAGTCGCCGCTCCACACTGATCTCACTCTCGGGGGGTGGGGGCGGGGGGGAGGGGGGCGGCACATATATACATATGTGCCGCCCTAATGACCCACTTTTTCGCATTTTTTCTCTTAATCCTCGATGCAGAAATCAAGAGCTTTTAACCTGTCAATTGATCGGGCACTTTTCTCTCGCTCTTCAAATGCTCTCCGGCTATGGCATGGGCGGCACACCCCCACCACTAATGTGATTGCTGTGGCAAATTTACTGAGTCAAGGTTCACATGTGAAAGTTTTATTTTGTACTCTTCTTATGGTATATTATAGATGGATGCTATTCCTGTAGATGTCAAGTGGCACAAGGCTGCTCTGCCTTTTGTGTGCCTCTGCTTAAGTAATGCCCTAATGACCCACTTTTTCGCATTTTTTCTCTTAATTCTCGATGCAGAAATCAAGAGCTTTTAACCTGTCAATTATATACATATATACATATGTGCCGCCCTAATGACCCACTTTTTCGCATTTTTTCTCTTAATCCTCGATGCAGAAATCAAGAGCTTTTAACCTGTCAATTGATCGGGCACTTTTCTCTCGCTCTTCAAATGCGCTCCGGCTATGGCATGGGCAGCACCCCCCCACCACTGTAGCAATGTAGTGCCCCACCCTTCCGGGATTTCACTCATCAGATTGCGTACCCATCATACGTGAACATGACGTAAAAGGTAAAACATCTGGTGTGTTCTGTCTTGCACCATACTGGCCAAACAATTAAGAGTTGCACCATACTGGCTAAACAATTAAGATTTGCATTCATGCAATAAGAGCTAAAACTTATTTTCAATATTAATTACGTTTGTAAAATTACTGTTTAAACGATTGCGATCGAACCCATGCGGAATAGCAAAAAAAGATATTTTTTTCAGTTTCTATCTACCCTGAATCCGTAGTATGAGTCAACATGACGGGTAGATTTAACAAACTAACATATTCAAAGGAATGCAATTCTTGCAAGAGGCGTTTATACCAAAATGATCATGAGCAGATATTTAGAGCAATAAGATAATAAAACAAGGTAGCCACATTGTTTGAAGCCGTGATCTAGCTAGCCATGATCCTGTTTACAGCTGACATGGTTGATATAACTGAGATCATGATTCCACGCACTGGGCACAGGTCCTCGACTCGGGTGGCACTGCCTGGCCTCTCTGACACTTGACTTGTTCTCGGGACTTCCCACCCTGTGACTCTGGCTCTCTAGCTGGTCTCCCAAATGCCATAGACCCTTCTTAATATTATCTCATTAATAATCCAGAACGAGGCTACCATGGCAGCGGTCCTACTGCATGCGGCGCTATAACATGGCGACTGGCACTAACCTCTCGGGTGTTTCGCATAATCCGTCGGTTACACAGAGCGATCGTGACTTTTATCGTTCTTGGCTATATATTTACATTTGTTGAAGAATATGTCACAAAGTGTAGTAAATCGTCAGGACATAACCACACCAGCAAAGGCTAGTTCAACTATTAAAGTTCAAAGTTTATATCCATAACATGAGAGGCAAGTTTGAAACTGTCATGAAAGCGAGTCCTGGCGTATTCCAAAACTTCCCAAGATACCCTTCAGTACACTAGCCTAGCATTTGAAAAAGTACACTGAGGCTGATGACAACAGCATGATCCAGAAGCTTGTAATAGAATATCTAAAATCTGGGGGTCACTCCACGGATCGTCTAGCTATGGCTAATAAATAAATCGAGTTGAGACGATAAAGTGTACTTGATAAATTAATATTCGAAATAGAAATATTACTATTGCAATAATAATAATGCTTTGTGTTACTTTATAATTGCATTAATTATTATCGTTCAAGCAGTGGATGCCGGTTGTAGGCATATATTGCAGGAGTCTTTGCAACCTGAAGATGCTGGGCTGACGGTTTGAGTCACATGGTAATTAGAAAAGCCTGTTACAAACGATTATCATACCATTGTAAAAGTCCAAAACGCCTAATGACGATTTATTTTCTCATCAAGTTTGACTGGGGTTCTTGTATTTTTTTCCAGGGAATTGCTTTTCATTTGCACCTGTGTCAGATTTCTTCTATCACTTGAGGCTTCTCTTGGACAGCTTCAGTGGTATATGTGTCGGATGTGTATGTATGTGGGTCCTACAATGTCATGAGAAATACAGCTAATCATGTTGATATGTTTTGTTTACAGCACGATGTCTTTTTCTTGCTCCCATATTTTATATAGTGGGTAAGAATATATGCTGACGATATAAACCACAGTAATGTTCACTCTATTATGCACCCAAACTTGATTTGAGTCTGGAGGGAACGGCACCAGGTCTTTCTCCAATTAAAATAGTCTTTGGTAAATTGCTCCCAGCATATCAGTGCTAGTTGTAATCTGTCAGAAAGAGGAATAGTACATACATGCAGAATTACATGCATTAACATATCCCCACCACAGTACTCCATGGGGTAACCCCCCAAGAAAGAGATGGCCCCAGAGAGGTGACTGTATGGAGGTGGAGACTGCCCCATTAATTTGCGATAAAGCCAACTGACACATAGGACACGCCATTAAATTATGTGTTTCTCATTTAGTTTGAACCACTTTAAATAATCAAATAATGATTGAACTTCTTCATTTAGCTCTTTTCAAGCTACTGAGTTGTTGTTGTTGAGTCAATCCATGCGTCATACTTCACTGTTTAGTGTCAAGGGTAAAAAAAGAAATCTGTCACATAAAGCCAGGAAACAAAATGGTGACTATCATTGGCCTTGGGCAAGGCAGGATCTCGAAGGGCCATCTGGTGTCAATGTCATCTTCACTAGACCATGCAATATCCAGATAGGATACCGGTAGGCCTTGCCAAGCGACGACATGTTACTGTTAGTGACTATGCAATGTAGGGTCAGTGTTGTACTTAAAGTAAACTAAATTTCAGGCGATACCTAAAATCAGAGGCCAGGTTTCAGGTGGTGTAAATTGATAAATTGGGAGGGGTTAAGCAGGGATACGAGGGGGCGGACTGGGGGTCAAGAGGCCAAAGTCCGGGTGCGGCTTATAATATGTAGTTTTCCGGAAATGGTTCTGGGTGCCTGCCAACCGGGTTTTGAGGCCAAAGTTGGGGTGCGGCTTCTAATATGTATGCGGTTTCAAATAGGCAGTTTACGGTAGTGTCATTAAGTTAATGGTCTGGCCTCAATATAATGTAATACTCGTGGGGAATATGATGACTTGTAGAACGATATTATACCTCGCCTCCCCTCCTCCTCCAAAATTTTAACCACTAAACTTCCTACACTGAGCATCCTTTGGCCTTATAAATATACTAGTTCTTAACTGGATGTATGTCACATCAGGCATTTTCCTCTGCTACCAGCCCCTCTCTACCACATCTTTGCGATATCAGTCCTTGATAGTTTTCTCACTCTCCACAACACACTTACATATATATTCCTGAAGAGTTAATTAGTATTTAATTATATACTGCAAATAAAAACTTTTCATTTAATATTAGACCTTGCTAGATGCATTGTAGGGGAAGGGATTGGTAAATCTGTGTCACACTGGCATGTGGATATCCTAGTATATAGTACGGGGCCGGCGCGACAGCTCTGTGGGATAGAGCGCTCGTGCTCTGGTCACCTGAGAGCCTAACGGCACATGGGTCTGTGATTCGAGCCCTGCTGTGGCCATGTCTGTGTGGTCGCAGGATAAAAATCCCATGTCTTTCTTCGTAAAGAGTAGGGGGTTACTCCCGGGACATGGCTCCACTCTCCCTTCCTTCTCCCATTGACGCGATATGACCAAAAGTGGTTAAAGCGTCCTGAATAACCAACCAACCTAGTATATAGTACTTATAGTAGCTAGTGTGTCTGGCTATTGATGAATGCTCTGCTGGGCCAGCTAAGTGCCCCCAGCTAAGTTAGCTATTCTAGAAGGCTTGCCTGGAGAAGCTTGCTCCAAAGCCAGTCTAAGTGGCTGGTGGATGGTTCAAACCAACTTTTGCATATATGGATGCCAAAAATCTTAAATGGCTCCATTGGGGAAGAATAGTGTTTTAATTAAACATAACTTTTGGCCACTGCTATGTTTGGTACTGCATGAGATTTTCAGTGGGATTGCCTACAAATATGATTGCTGTGGCAAATTTACTGAGTCAAGGTTCACATGTGAAAGTTTTATTTTGTACTCTTCTTATGGTATATTATAGATGGATGCTATTCCTGTAGATGTCAAGTGGCACAAGGCTGCTCTGCCTTTTGTGTGCCTCTGCTTAAGTAATGCTACAGGTAGCACAGGTAACACACTCTTTCTTACAAATACTATTGATTAAATCAGTTTATTTCATAAGCAAATCCACTCTGTATGGATCTAAAGTAAATGCCTGAGAAGTAACTGGTAGTTTTTTGTTCATGAAACAGACATATTGGTGTGAGCTTCAACATATATGTCTGTAAGACAAACCACATCGAGTTTTGTTTCTTACATTTTTTTATATCCCATGATTTCAATGAGTTCAAAGCCTGAAATTTGGCTCTGGCTCTCTGAGGTTTGTCGATGCTAGCCTGACCGGTCAACTTTTGTTTGTCTTTCAGTTTCATCACACCAGCTACTGGCTTTCGCTATTGGAAGTCTTGTAGTTTTCCTGCCGGCAATCTACACACAAGTTAAACTGGGCTCCGCATATCGGGCCAATGTTGTCCAGTTATTTCCCAGACTCCAGCCAATAACTCTATGTAAGTGAAATATCTGCTGTAAAAGACCTGATAGATCTTTTGTTCATACCAGTAGCTCAAGATGCATTCGCCCTTCTTATGTTGCACATTGGTTTTACTTCCATGTCCCTATGGCTCCCTGTCCATGATAATTAACTCGATATTATGATCATGGATGACTCCTACAGAGGTTAAAGCATCCTCCTTAAACCCACCAACTAGTCCAAGATATCTGTTACGTTTGCTAAATTAAACATCTTATGATTTGTTTGGCCTGCCTTTAATCCTTCTTGGGCCTTATGATTGCCAATGAATGGGATATTTGATGTTGGTAGGGGTGGCCATGGCCCTAATGCTGCGTCTTCTCCTGGTCTTGGTCTTCGTGACGCCCAGTCTGACCTTTCGGTTGCGCGAGATGGCATTCGCAACCTCCACGCCATTTGTCTGGGCCTCGTGTGCCAACTCCTGGAACACCGACCGGTGCCGCTCATATGAGACACCAGCGCCACTGCCAACGAACGACAGCGTCTTTCCCGATCCACCCTCGTGAGCTCCCGTTTCCATGCCAAACTGGCCTGAAAGATACTTAAATGGTCATGTATTCTTATTATGATTTATTTACTTATTAGTGATGTAGGCATATTTTATAGTTTCTTTCAAATATATGTATATAAGATAATACGACACCATGGAGAGTGTTCTCTACTGGCTACTGAAGTAGATCGAATATATTCATTTCTCATCCCTGTGATTAGTAATTATTCATTATTTATTTGACCCCCCCCCCCCCCAAAAAAAACAACAAAAAACAACAACAACACCCCTCTCTCTCTAGTGGCTATGAGGAATACGACTACTACTTGTACCCGGATGATGTATACTACGACGAAGCTGACCCACGTGACATGCATAATATCACGTGGGAGGACGAAGGGATCTTCTCTTCTCCGGTCGACGAGTTCTTACGGTAAACCTATCTCTGGGCTCCATCTAATGTTTAAAATCATAGTATACGCCAGGAAGAGCAAATTTTCAGACCATTTTTGTGACATTTCTTTTCCGCCTTACCCCTAGCTACCTTTTGTATTTATTACATATCTTTAAATTTTGTGGTGTGTAATCGCAAAGACATTATTTACTTCTAGAGAATAATCGCTTGCACGTCTTATTCAGGCACTGCGTGGTACAATGCTGCTTAGCTGTATTCGGCAAAGCGTAAGTCTTGGATTTATGTTTGTTTTGTACAGCTTCATTTACGGAGAGACTGGTGACATCGGGTTGGGTCCAGTGAATCCGGTCCTGAAGGGCGCTCTCTGCGCTATCTGGATCCTCATCTTCATCGCAGTCGGCTTTGGGGCTGGCGTCCTGCAGTGGGTAAGAGCGACCTCGTTCACAGAATGGAGATCGGTAGAATCGTTCAGAAATATGCACACGCTCTCCAGACATTATCATACGGGGAGTTGCCATGTGGCCGAGTTGGTATTAGTTTCCGAATGGACAGTCGGAGGTCTCCCCGTGGCCTAGTCGGTAGCGCGTTCGGCTATAATTGTCGAGTGCGCTCTGCCAGGTCAGCCCAAGCGGCCGGTGCGTGGTTTGAATCGAACCTGGGCAAAAGTCTTATGTGTGTGCAGTGTAAAGATATCTAATTTCTCTTGGGCCTAGAATGTTTAGATTCCTGGTTATTTTGTTGGACTACATCCATCTTTCCTTCTCTTCCCCGGGGCACACCGGAACAATGTAATGGGCTTGGATCAAAGCGACTACATGTGTAGTATATCAGCCTCGACTTGATAAAAGTAGACGCGTTAGCGACCGGGCTGAGGGCCAAATACCTTTGCAGCCGGCGTGTCGGCTTGGTGATCGGAGGGTCGCGGGTTCACCTGCGTCTACCGGGCCGCCCCCGATGGCTCAGGGAGTTAGAGCGCGCGCCTTGAGAGCTCTAGCCACCTGAGAGCCTCACGGCGCGTGAATCGGTGGTTCGCGCCCCACTTTGGCCATGTCTGTGTGGTCGCAGGATAAAGATCACATGTCCTTCTTTGTAAAGAGTAGGGGATTAAAGCGTCCTGAATATACAACCAACCCACCTGCGTCTACCCATCGCATTGTCGCCGCTGACCCAATCAAGACTTGTGTGGCTGCACGTGGCCTAAACACCCACCTCTCATGTGTAGCCCCATCCTCCTTGAGGCACAGTGACTTATACTTGTTGTTATAATTATCAACCTTCCGTTGCCTGTCATTGCAGTTTGCTGTGGGGCTTGGAGGATTGACACTCATCTTCTTGCTGTGTCTGGTAATACACAGCTTTACTATACCGAGCGGAGGCGCATACCAACATTTAGGCGTCGAGCGAGTGGTAAGGCGACTTTTTACCTTTTATGAAGGATTGCTCAGTTCCTGGTTTAAGCATAATGTATCGATATATATTATGGGTACCAATATGTCGTGTTAGTCGTATACACCACTCGTAAATTTTTCCTTGTCGCATTAACAAGTAGCGTATATTTCTTGATCTGGCGATGGTACTGGCATCGCCTCGAACAAAGCTGAAACGTCCCGATGTAAACGAGTCGTTTCTCGCACTCACATGGCTTAGTCGGTGGTGCGTCCGACTATGATCAAGTGTGCTCCGCTAGGCCAGTCCTAGCGGCCAGTGCGTGGTCAAGTGTACCCTGCTAGGCCAGTCCTAGCGGCCAGTGCGTGGCGTAAAATGCCAGACATTTCTCTCATAGGCAGGTTTAGTTTATTTATAACCAAATGGCCTCAGGCCCAAGGTACAAAACAAAAAGAACAATTATAACGAGTCAAAAATTTACATCAGTCACGCATAGTTAACATCGTTCGTCGCAGAAGTAGAGCATGGTATATATAACAACTTATATTTATGGAGATTATCTTGCTTTTTTGTTTTAATTAGATTTACGAAATATGACTTCGTCGCGTTAACATTAGGAAGGTATCGGCTTCTAAGCTCCTGGTATTGTGGGCATTCACAGATCAAATTAAATTCGTCTTCTGCAACTTCTACTTCATTAAGTGAACAAAAATGACAAATTGACATGTCTCTCAGTCCCTCGGGATGTTCCTGGGCACAGGACCACGTGTGCTTAACGCCCCAGTCCCTTCGTCTTGCAGAATACGATGTACTCCGCTCTGGGTATGGTCCACAGCTGCGCCGGGCTGTACGGCCTGCTCCCGACGCTGGGCAAGTTCAGTCGGATGGGAACACGTGGCTGTGTGGTGTGAGTACTTACAGACCTCGTACTTCACTGCCTGCTCCGCAGACCTTAATGAATTCCATGGGTTCGTGTCCATATATTCTTTTCGTTAATGTACGCCTAAAGAAATGCGTCCATCTACCCGGTTAGCGCGCACGGAACGGATTATCTTAGTAAATGTTAGCCGTGAATCGTACGTAAGCTATGTGGAAACGATGGTTCGGTCTAACATGAAAGAACGACCGAAAAATGCCTTTCTGATATTAGCCAATCTAGCTTGTAGCAGTAAAATTCAGAATCAATAACTGATATTTACTTAAACGTGGCCCACTTTCCTAATTCTGCTTTTCGCCTGGTAGACAGTTTCCAAAGCTTCCACGTGAAGATAAATTGCCCAGCGCTATGTTTAAGGGTACAGGCCCAAGGATGTGTGAAGCCGCTATAAAACAACGCTTTTTGTTGTAATTCAATGCCACACCATGGTGATGACTACACTGCTCCCTGTGTCGATTATGTCGGTTTCGGGGGTCCAAATTTGCCCTACGTACCGCGAAATCCACAGCGCAGACGCCCTACCTGCCACGTCTCAGGTGTTCTCTGCCTTCAGGACCAGCTTCCTGGGTGTGGGGGCGTGCATTCTGACACCGTGCCTCATGTATCTGATCCAGGCCAACCACTTCGGGTCACTGACGCAGCTCTACCTGCCCAGACCAACCAGTGGTAAGGTGGCCCGCCCCAGCTAGACTTATATAAGACATGTTGGATCCTGAAACATCAGTATCTTGGTATTATTTATAGCCGGGTGATCATGTTATATATAGAGGCAAAAAGATAGTTTGAATCAAACAAAGTATTTTAATTTATTTTAGCATGAATATTACGAAATATACACTATATATGTATTATGTATATCTCGCCTATAGTTTTATATGTAATGCCATATGGCATTAATTGTCGGTATGGCTTCTTGTATGCTCCTGATTAATGCATGTTTGTTTTCTATATTTACCGATAAAGGAACATTGTGTAGTTGCTGAAGTCTCAATGCGTTGATGGTGTTGGGTTGTAGACTCGTACAATATCAGGACTGCCTTCGCGCTGAACCACACGCCGCCCGAAATCGTGCTGCTCTACCACTTGACCCACGTCCTTCTGACCTTCCTCCCACTGGTAAGTCAGCTGTCTTATTGCCTAATACGGCTATTACCGACTGATCTACGGGTTTTAATGGTGCGTAAGAAGTGTAGCCATGCACAAGTTGTAGAGGCCCATGATGAGAAATATATACATACCTGTACACAGATATTTCTAATCCTTTTGTTTCGTGACCTTGTATACTCCAGTTAAATTGACTTGTTTCTCTCCCTGCGTAGAATATATAAACTGAGCTGGTAAATAAATCATCATTTCCTTTTATCGTGCGTGATTAATAAATCATCATTTCTTCATATCGTGCGTGATAAAGAATGTTATCTACATCACTTATCGTCTAAAAGGTTGCATGATAATGATTATACTACTAATAATAATAATATGGAGAACAACAATAATAATAATGCCACTTCTGTAGTTGTTTTGACACATGACACACATTCCTTTTTCAGATGTTCTCGGTGTTCGTCTTGACTGAGTGGGTATCGGAAGCCATCCCTAAACGACTGTGGCGGGACGTACCGTTCGGGGAAAGAGCACAGCACCTGTTGATCACCGCAGCCTTCTGTGTCATCCTCTTCTTGTTGGGCATAGCATTCACCTGCGAGGTAAAGCTGATGTACCATCGAAAAATTCACGCTCTATATGTGTTGAGTTATCGCATTTAGTTTAATTTCTCACTCACAATAAATATCTTGGAGCTCACACATTCACATGGGAAAAAAAGGCTAATTTGATTGAGTATTGCATCGGCTATAAAAAGAACAGATGAGGATGAGTTCAGTTGTTGTTTCTTGTTGGCATGATTCATGATTTAGTTCTACTACTTGCACCGCTCGCTGAATTCTGTGGTGCTTTGACTCTTGATGTTGAGAACAAATTATTATTATTATTACCTTAATTGTTGGTTATTCATTGCATGTTTATTTTTCAGCTGTAAAAGTGATAGGAAAGTCTGCTTTGCAGAAGAATCCACTGACTGGTCTGATTCATGTCTATATGTATAGATGCTCCTATGCGTATTGTTCGAGAAGTTTCCCATGTTTATTATATGATACTTTTACTGTTTCTCTCGCTATCGGTTCCCATTGTCACAGTGTGTATGATATTGCAGGGAGGGTATTCCCTGATCTCTATCTTCGACGCATACACCTGGAGCTTTGACTTCATCCTAGCGTCTATTTCCATGGTGACCTTGGGGTTATTATATGGTAAGTTACTTTGTATGGCGGTAATCTTAACGCCTATATTTTAAACAGACGAATAGTTCGATTTTAGGTCGGCCAATTGCTATTGGAGTAGTTAAATACGTGTCGGGCTGAATCTTGTTCGCATATTTTAAGTAATTTGATTATTTACATGTTATATGTTTATATTAAACACTGCCTGACATTCTTATGAAATGTATGAACTGGCTAATATATCTTTGTTAGATGATAGATGCGTTATGGCGGGTTCACACGGTACGATCGTTCCTTCAACAGTCGTGAAAATTGTCAAAGCATCGGTCGGTCAGAAGTTGACACGGTCAGAAGTTGACACGGTCAGACCACATACCAATCGGCTTACAAAGGAGGGTGGCGGGGGGGGGGCGGGGCATTAGCAAGCCCGCCACCTGGATCCAGATAATACCGCTTGTTCATCTCGACGCTAATTGGCTAAAATAGTCGACGTTGATTGGTGGATAGTTTCGACATCGTAAAGTTGATCGCAAGTTTTTGACATGTGCTAAACTTACCATGCGGCGTAAAACAGTGTTGATTTGATCTTTACCACGTATCTTGTGAACCCACATTAGCCAAATATTGGGTGTAAGTTCTTCGTTCGTAGGGTTGAAATTATCCTGACATAAGCTGGTCAGTCTTGCTGATGTAAGTTTGGTCGTTGATTTCAGTGTTTAACAGTCAGCAGCGAGCGTGGATAACAATTACAGTGTCCATCTGGTGTGTCGCCGCAGCGGTAAGTTAATGTAACAATTACATTGTCCATCTGGTGTGGCCGCAGTGGTAAGTCAGGATAACAATTACAGTGTCCATCTGGTGTGTGGCCGCAGCGGTAAGTCAAGATAATGATTACAGTGTCCATCTGGTGTGTCGCCGCAGCGTTAAGTCAGGATAACAATTACACTGTCCATCTGGTGTGTCGCCGCAGCGGTAAGTTAATATAACAATTACATTGTCCATCTGGTGTGGCCGCAGCGGCAAGTCAGGATAACAATTACAGTGTCCATCTGGCGTGTTGCAGCAGCGGTAAGTCAAGACAACAATTACAGTGTCTATCTGGTGTGTCGCCGCAGCGGTAAGTCAGGATAACAATTACAGTGTCCATCTGGTGTGTCCCCGCAGCGGTAAGTCAGGATAACAATTACAGTGTCCATCTGGTGTGTCGCCACAGCGGTAAGTCATGATAACAATTACAGTGTCCATCTGGTGTGTCGCCGCAGCGGTAAGTCAAGACAACAATTACAGTGTCTATCTGGTGTGTCGCCGCAGCGGTAAGTCAGGATAACAATTACAGTGTCCATCTGGTGTGTCGCCGCAGCGGTAAGTCAGGATAACAATTACAGTGTCCATCTGGTGTGTCGCCACAGCGGTAAGTCATGATAACAATTACAGTGTCCATCTGGTGTGTCGCCGCAGCGGTTAGTCAAGATAACAATTACAGTGTCCATCTGGCGTGTCGCCGCAGCGGTAAGTCATGATAACAATTACAGTGTCCATCTGGTGTGGCCGCAGCGGTAAGTCAGGATAACAATTACAGTGTCCATCTGGCGTGTCGCCGCAGCGGTAAGTCAGGATAACAATTACACTGTCCATCTGGTGTGTCGCCGCAGCGGTAAGTCAGGATAACAATTACACTGTCCATCTGGTGTGTCGCCGCAGCGGTAAGTCAAGATAACAATTACACTGTCCATCTGGTGTGTCGCCGCAGCGGTTAGTCAAGATAACAATTACACTGTCCATCTGGTGTGTCGCCGCAGCGGTTAGTCAAGATAACAATTACAGTGTCCATCTGGTGTGTCGCCACAGCGGTAAGTCAGGATAACAATTACAGTGTCCATCTGGTGTGGCCGCAGCGGTAAGTCAGGATAACAATTACAGTGTCCATCTGGTGTGTCGCCGCAGCGGTAAGTCAGGATAACAATTACAGTGTCCATCTGGTGTGGCCGCAGCGGTAAGTCAGGATAACAATTACAGTGTCCATCTGGCGTGTCGCCGCAGCGGTAAGTCATGATAACAATTACAGTGTCCATCTGGCGTGTCGCCGCAGCGGTAAGTCAGGATAACAATTACAGTGTCCATCTGGCGTGTCGCCGCAGCGGTAAGTCATGATAACAATTACAGTGTCCATCTGGTGTGTCGCCGCAGCGGTAAGTCATGATAACAATTACAGTGTCCATCTGGTGTGTCGCCGCAGCGGTAAGTCAGGATAACAATTACACTGTCCATCTGGTGTGTCGCCGCAGCGGTAAGTCAAGATAACAATTACAGTGTCCATCTGGTGTGTCGCCGCAGCGGTAAGTCATGATAACAATTACAGTGTCCATCTGGTGTGTCGCCGCAGCGGTAAGTCAGGATAACAATTACAGTGTCCATCTGGTGTGTCGCCGCATCGGTAAGTCAGGATAACAATTACAGTGTCCATCTGGCGTGTCGCCGCAGCGGTAAGTCAGGATCACAATTACACTGTCCATCTGGTGTGTCGCCACAGCGGTAAGTCAGGATAACAATTACACTGTCCATCTGGTGTGTCGCCGCAGCGGTAAGTCAAGATAACAATTACAGTGTCCATCTGGTGTGTCGCCGCAGCGGTAAGTCATGATAACAATTACAGTGTCCATCTGGTGTGTCGCCGCAGCGGTAAGTCAGGATAACAATTACAGTGTCCATCTGGTGTGTCGCCGCAGCGGTAAGTCAGGATAACAATTACAGTGTCCATCTGGTGTGTCGCCACAGCGGTAAGTCAGGATAACAATTACACTGTCCATCTGGTGTGTCGCCACAGCGGTAAGTCAAGATAACAATTACAGTGTCCATCTGGTGTGTCGCCGCAGCGGTAAGTCAAGATAACAATTACAGTGTCCATCTGGTGTATCGCCGCAGCGGTAAGTTAATATAACAATTATATTGTCCATCTGGTGTGGCCGCAGTGGTAAGTCAGGATAACAATTACAGTATCCATCTGGCGTGTCGCTACAGCGATAAGTCAAGCTAACAATTACACTTATTATTACTATATTATTATTATTTAATAAAGGCGCTTTACGCTGTCCACGTATTACCCCGTGCCACTGATCGCTCTCGATCCCTTGGTGAACCGCTTCCCTGTCTTGACCACTCCGCCGTGACTCACCCCTGTCGTCTTCCCCCAGATCCTGGTCTGTGCCTTCATCGGGGTCCACACCCTGTCCTTCCCCTACCCACAACACCATTACGACGACATCGACGGTGCCGTCTGGTTTGGCCTCCTGCTCGGCCTCCTGCCCTTGGTCTTGGGCGTCGTTGTCGGGGTCAGCTACACGTTGTGCTGGGCCCACCGACTCCGATCACTGGTGGGTGGACACAGGGCAGACGCGCCAGTGCTCTGTCTACTGGCGTGTCTTCAGTTTTTTAGCCCAAAAAGGGGCCAAGTTTAGCGTTCTAAATAACCATTTATATATAATAGTTTGTATCTGTTCGGACATTTTATTGCGTTCTAAATAACCATTTATATGTAATAGTTTGTATTTGTTCGAACATTTTATTTTTTAGATCGAAGTAATATAAACTTACGAATATCTAAACAATTGTTCGTTGCGTTTCTGGAAGACGGCAAATTTATACGCTTCAATTTAGTCTTCTTTTTGTACATTTTCTTGACATTCATTACTGATGAATTATTGTAATATAAATATGTATTATACACCAAGTGGGCACGCATTTTTCGCGTATTCGTTTCATTTACACGGATCCGTCAACGCGAGCGACTTATTGAAAACGCCAAGAAATCCGATTGAAGGTGATAGAAAAGCAGACTATGTAAATTAATTCATGCGTATTGTCCTGCATAGTATATATATGGAGAGTGATGAAAGTTTTTCTACAATTGTCGTTCCAGAACTGGGGTTACTTGTTATGTGGACCTTGCGGCCGTTCTCGCGGCCTCGGCGGCCGACGAGCAGACATCATCATGCTCCCAAGTGGAAACGGATGCGCAGGGAACCAGCCCCTTCAACCGGCGCCAAGTTTCCATCTCCCAGCGGTCCCCGAGGAAGAAATGTCCTTTAACTCTGCGGTCTATGGTAGAGCTAAAGGCGATTGGGAGGGTGGCCATGGAAGGGGGGAGCGGGATGAAGCCGCATTCGAATCTGCCACTACCAAGATGTAACCATGAGAACCACAAGCGATTACTCCTGAAGGATAATCATAATCTTGCTAGTCAACTGCAGCTCTAGGTGTAATGGCTTGTGTTGTTTGAACAGCGCGTACTTACATAATTTGAGATAGCTTTATATATCTTGAAGGGGGTGGGTAAGGGGGGGGTCCAATGATTCACGAATCAGATCCAGCTCGCTCGGCTGTCAGTAGGCAGCCCAGCCATTGTATTGTATTTCACTTGTGTATCGTGGGGCGGGGGGTCTCTCACGAAGGATAGAGAGGGCGATTTACGAAGGAGAGATGGTGCGCTCGGTTGTCAGCCGTCTCCATGCGTTTCCGTAGGCAGCCCAGGCCTTGTATGACCTTTATGTGGCTTATGTATCTTTGGGGGGAGGAGGGGAATGCACGAAGGAGCGATAGCGCGCTTTGCTGGCCCTTATTTCTCACACACCTCCTCTTGTTGCCCAGGATGTGTCTGCGAAGTGGCCGAAAAGACTAACCGTTCAGTCCTGTTCTTACAGGGGTCACCCCGTCTCCTAGCGTAGGTAGCGTGCTCGGCTATTGTCGACTGTTCTCCTCTAGCTCAGCCCAAGCGGTCGGTACGTGGTTCGAGCCCCACCTACGCAAATATCTTATGTTGGTCTCGGCTAAAGATTCCATGTCTTGGCAATGATTAAGGGGTTACTCTCGGTAGCTGTTTTCTACCTTAACTCTTCCCATTGCCCCGCGATGACCTCCTTTGGAAGGCGTCCTTTTTCAACTGACTATGGCTAACCATCTGGTTTTGTTACGTAAAGCAGCTTATGTCCTACAATGACAAATCTCTTTTGTTTGAACCTACATGCATTTAACGTCCTTCTGCCATTCCTTGCCCGGTGTTGGTATTGCTCTCGTATTACTCATTCGGATCTCGTTTCCCTGTGTTCTGTCGATGAGGCTTTCTCTCCTGGTTTCTCCCCTAAATACTCTCGTACTGAGTCTCAGCATTATGTCCGTCATTGAATCTGCTTGAAGCGGCTATAATGCCTGTCAATCCTCGTTCAAACGCGTAACTGTACCCCGCAAACTCGGTGCTAATACTCCAATATATTCATCTTAATCCATTCTACTGCATTTACGAGTTCTTAGCAACGTGTCGTGCACAAAAAAATCGCTATTCTCGTGATGGCCTTTTGGGGTTGTTGCCATGACAACGATGCCTACGTAGCGTTCAGAATACATTTAGTAATAAGTGACTTTAACGCGGTTTGGCGAACCATCAAGTGCTGTTATTTACACAAGGAGGGAATTATAGGCGGTCATTTTAACCAAACATTTGCCTTACCCTTTTAAAATATCTGTAGGGTATTATGCTATGAGAATCGATATTTTATATACTTAACGAAGACTATTTACTCGTTGGAATATTTTTACTGCGTTATTGGCATTGGTCACATATATATAACCTTTGTGAACTGTATTGCTTACTGTCTTGTTTTTATTATCATAAACCTTGCTGGCGAACTGTTCCTTATGAAGAAGTTGTCCCTATATTTTATGTGTTTTCCAAACAGCCTTTTTTGGGTAGATCAACCATTAGTCGCATGCCCCCCCCCCCCCTCTCTGTATGCAAAGGATATTTTAGAGTATACACAAAGGTGTTTGTAAAGTGGTAATAGAAGTAAAACTGGTCAAAGTGTCTACATTGTAGGTTCTAGACGTCAAGAAACTTGCACGACTCGTTGGATTTTGAGATAATTAGCTTACCCTATACAGTATATTGAGATGAAACAGGTTGTGCATGTAATCCATTTAACTTTGCTTGTACCCTTACAGCTTAATGTGTAGTGTGATATTCCTATTATCGCTCATTATGTTCCTATTGCTCATACCCGTCTTGTGTAGTGTTACTAATGATTGCCCGTTAATGTTTTTTGCTCACCCATTGATATGCCGTTTTATGCATTATATTAAACCGTAATATTAGTAATATATATGTGTATATATAGGCGTCTATTGCTTTTGCTCCAGAAGCTAGTCCACTATTTTAGGACGCATTCCGCATAGCTAAATGCTACCCGTCCCGCCCTGCTTTAGGTATTTAGTCCCTTTCCCTGTTTTTACATACCCCGTTGATGTCTGATCTGATTGTTAAGAATATTTGCTCGCGCCGTTTGTCTTTGGATTTCTTACCCAACCTGTTGATGTCTGCTCATGGGTGACTGCAGTTGTTTGGAGTGATTTCGAAGCGATGGATCCCTTTATTTAGCATATTTACAAATATTATCGGTGTTGTATGATATAATCAAACAGGAAGTCTAATCAAATTGGCTATATCCTTTTTATATAGCGTATTGCAATTGCATACTCTAAATGATGTTATGTTCCGGTATGTTGCATTATGGGTGGTACTATGATGGCAGTAATGGGTTGTACTATGATGGTGGTAATGGGTTGTACTATGATGGTGGTAATGGATTGTACCATGATGGCAGTAATGGGTTGTACTATGATGGTGGTAATATGATCTGCCGCTATAAACAGTGATGTAAGGAGTGTCTTCCAAAATCCTGGTACATTTCAGATTTAACCACTGATCTTAAAACCACTAAACAAACGCAAATGTGAAAACATGAGACACTTCTTCATTTATCAGAAGCAAAATGTCCTGTTGTGAAGAAAAATTGGACATAAGCTATCAATAGGACCCGTATGTACGAATGTATGTTTTTATTGGCTACCGAATATTTCCACTGTGATTAGTGGGCGCCGTTGTGTTCTTGTTATTATTACCAAGGAACAGTTGAATTAACTTAACAATGCACGAGATTCTAACAAACCAAAATCCTTGTTTCACTTGAAGATATTTATAGTGTGAGCGTCTCGCTTCCAACATGGGTGTCAGGAACAGGTCAATATGGACTACCAACGACTGTATTATTTTAGATATTTATTACCTATCCACCAGACTTTTTAGGTAGCAACGATGGTAATAATAGTGGTATAAAGTGTCATGTTCTTGATAACACAGGAGTTACCTTTATTGCCTACAGTAGAAATTATTTTAGTTGTAGTTAGCAGTACCTGTCTTACGTATTTATTGTCCAATGAAATTGGTTAGAGGTGGACATTATTTCGGTAATAATCAGTGGTATAAACATCACGTTATGATTTTTTGTTGGATATTTATTTCCAAAACATTAGGACTCCAGGTAGAAATAGGTTTATAGTATGTAGTGGTATCGATATCAAATCAAATGGTTGTGTTGTTAGTTATCATTATCGTTTATGGATGAGGCAACAGCAAGAAAGCAATATCAGGACTTAAATTAATTTCTAAGCGATTTGTTTCTGGATTTCGGATTTGCGTTTAAGCTCTTGTATCGTTATGGTATTACTCAATCGCATCGTGTTTTGCAGGTCTGTGGCAAAAGTGTTTTGGATCTTTGCTTCGTATTTACAACATTGCTAAGTTACGAACGACTGATTCTCCTTGAGTAACTGTTTCTACATTAGCTTTTTTGTTTGTTTTTGTTTCTTGTGCTTTCAGTTTTTAGGCAAACTTGAGGCAAGACCAGTTTTTAGGCAAACTTGAGGCAAGACCAGTTTTCATGATATTTCTAACCTTTATTGTTTGTTTTTGCAATGCCCGTACCTGGTGTGAAGGTCAACACTCTTAACCTCTGCAATCTGAAGTACTGCTTTC
The DNA here is from genome assembly GCA_964019135.1 of Arenicola marina. Classification (NCBI taxonomy): domain Eukaryota; kingdom Metazoa; phylum Annelida; class Polychaeta; family Arenicolidae; genus Arenicola; species Arenicola marina. The sequence continues at coordinate 4,878,819 of OZ025252.1, read as the reverse complement.
CAGATGAAGCGTAAATTACGTCAAGCATATGATGCAAAATTTAGGTTGCGATTTACAAATCTGGGTTCATTGATGTCGCCAGATGAAGTGTAAATTACGCCGAGCATATGATGCTACATTTAGGTTGCGCTTTACAAATCTGGGTTCATTAATGTCGTCCGATGAAGCGTAAATTACGGTTAGCATATGATGCTACATTGTAGGTTGCGATATACAAATCTGTGTTCATTGATGTCGCTATTCACGTATAAACTTTTCTGTTTTGCGCTTGAAATAAAAATGAGAAGCTTGGCATATCTATCTTGTTGTTTTATTACCATGTTGTAAGTATCAAGAGAGCCGTTTTTGGTTATATAAAAGTAGTTTTCAAGAAATACACTTTCAAACAACCCAGGTAAACGCAAATGGGCTAGCGCAACCCGTAATTTAATAAAAGGTAGAATTGCAAGAAAAAAATTTGGGCAGATAGTTTTGAATTCAAGTTTGAACAAATACAAGAAGTTGCAAGATAAGTAGTCGACAAGAGACTAAAATAAGGTTTGAGTGGCACATTCGAGTGCTGACATTTTTAGTTATATTTAAATCACAAATGAAATGAATCATATATCAGTATGTTACTAGACTAAAACTAAAACCAAATTCGTAAATTACTAAGCATAATAGTTTGATTCCTTCGTCAATTACGAGATGATTTGTCAACAGAAGACTGCTTCACTACTTGGTTTTGCTTTCCGTACCGGCACAAACGGCTTTCTTATTACCGGGCAATTATCGTATTTCGGTATTCAGTTGTTCGGCTTTCCGACAGCACTCCAAGTGAAGTTTCCATTGATCGCTTCAGTAGATATACACACTATCCTTATCGACACGATAATCACTTCAGTCCAATATACAGTTTATTTACATCAGTACAAAATATGCTAAATTTATTTTGATATGTCGCTAGCGAAGACAAATAAGGCCCCTTGAGTTGAAAGCAGGTCGAGAGGGGTGCTACTCCAGGGTAACACGGGGAGACCGGTTAGCACGTGGGTGAAGACAGTAGGCCAGTCTGGACTACCTCAACCAATCAGAACTCGACCGATAAGGCTGTGTACCTTAGGGGAGACCGCGACACGTCATTCACCAATGACAAACACCCATCGAAATGAACCATTTGCTTGCACAATACACGGTAGCAAGTGAGCGATAATTAAGGAAAGTAATTGGAATGGCGTACCAAGGTCACGTGGTTGGAATTGGTCTCCGTGACTATGTTAACCGGGAATAGGAATGAATTCGAAGAACACAACAGAGGAATAGACCGTCAATATGACGCTTAATTATCAATGACGAAATTATTTTAAAAAATCGGTCGATGGTAAAGTAAATGTATACAGTGCAGAGTAAAGTCATAACAGTCATAACATAACACAAAGTCATAACATGAGCCGATGATGGTTACATGTTCTGTCAAATAACTGGAAATCGCGACAAGCGACTAAGATGAAGGTATGAAACTGAGCTACTTCTAAATATGACAAATCAAAGGAAACTACAAGTTGGTCTTGTAACTAAAGCAATGATAAACCATATCTAGCAGAGGCGACACGAAGCAATGTACAAGGCATCTAACGCAATTACCTTCGCAGTTGCAATATGCCAGATTAGACAAAACTGTTAAAATCTAATACACGTGCGAAACGAAGGCGTTATATTGAGCAGGGCAGGTCGTTCATCAGTAGACGATCAGTTAAGAGATATACAGCGGGATCTGTTGACATTATATGTTGCAAAGTCACTGCGCGAAGATGGTTTGGAAGATCTGCATTCTTAAACACGCAAGTTTCGCGGGGACCAGCGACCAGTAATGAACTACACATTCGATCCTAATCCGTGCAAGTTCAAACTCAACAATTTTTCTCTTTCTGTCTCTAAACGTTTTAACGCGGAACGTTTGATTTTGAGCATTCAGATCGGCAATCTGACGAGAGTTCATAATGAGTGGGCGATAATGGAAATAATTGACGCGCTTGCTATGAGTTAGCAAGGATCTGGTCCGCCATGGAGGGGGTGTAGCTATCAGGTGGCCAGTGTGTGAGAACTTGCCCCACGGGAAGGGCATAAGGCGAATTCCAATCGCGTTCAAAGATGGCGGTGAGCTGCTGGCGCACGGAGCTGGTACCATTTCCGCTTCCGGTGTCATTGACAACGAGGCCCACTCCGGCCGTGTTGATGAAGTAGTCACCGGACCAGTTCGACGTCCCTGGAGCAAGCAAAACGATGCCACATCAGTAGTAGAACATCGTGCACCACTATCGTCTTCATCAAATTATGTATCAAATACCTTCGCGCTAACGTTGAAGAATGGCGAATTATACAGAAAATATATCAACAAGTTATACGATGCAGATTCCTAAACAGTGCACGAGAGACAATAGTGGAAGAAAGAACTGTGAAAATTGTCGTCCCACTTTAATTACCAGTGTCTAAATGCCATGGAGTGCCCGGCGATACGTTTATTGCACGATAATCCCAGAAACATAATCACTAAAACGCAAACAAAAACTGGGAAAATTGCTGGGACTTCATTTCCTGCTTTTCACGTACTCTACATTGTGCACGATGTCACTAATAGTCCTCCCACAACGTTTCCTTGTCATTGATTATTCAGGCTTTTAATCGTCCGTGTTGATATTGCATGCTCCGTTAAGGTATTAACTGAAGCATAGCGTTCACTTACCTATATACGCCGTATTATCCGTTACCATGTATTTGTTGTGATTGACACGAGCGAACGGAATCTCGCTTTGTGACGCAGTGGCCGGCACGTGAAACAAACGCTGGAATCAACGACAGAGAGTCAATGGAGTTGCCATCACTTAAAATCGTTGAGGATTATAATCGGAATTACGAAACCTAGTAACATGAATATCGTGATACAGAGTTGGAACTCGATAGAAGAGATAACCTGGTTTATAATGCCAGCTCAGTGGGGACGACACTAAGTAAAAATAGTACCACAGCCATAGTTTTAATATGTGAGACATGAGATCACATTGTTGTCTTTATACACAAACGGTCATTGTTGGAAGATTTAAAGCAGCTTACATGAAAACTTTTAATTTGAGAAATTTGAATTATGAAGAATTTTCAGAAATGGACTGGACATACGGTCGAATCTTGTTTCAACGGTCATGTCTTTGAAAAACGGACAATTTATCTTAATATTAAAACTTAACGGGAGCGATGTCTAAATAATAATTATTTCTATCAAGCGAAATCACAATTTACAGCACGAGATGCTTCAGTCTGGCAAAAATCGATATGTCATTCCCATTCGTTGCCAACCATGTCATTGTGGCTTATGCAATGATGAATAAGACAAATGTTTCAGACGCAGATTGAATTAAACTTCCAATATTCTACTTATTAAAACCTTTCAAATTATGTTTAGGACCGTAATCCATTTCGCCCTTCAATAGAAGATACGACATAAGATACATATAATATTATATATGTATAGATACATAGAGCACGTACCACTTGAATATCGGCACCCATGGCTCCATCTAAATCTTCCAGCGACTTGAGGTAGTTGGGTAAATCTGGGCGGGAGTGATTCCACCAACTGGCCATCACTCGGACGGAGACATTTCTCTCCAGGGCCGCGGTACGCAGGGCGTCATCAATGAGCGGCCAAAACCTACGGTATATGGAACAGCACAGGTCGTTCAAGTAGTTCAACTGTTAGGGGAAACAGTTCGGTTACATCGTGAATAGCATCCCAAATAAGCGTTGATGAAATGATTCTTATCATACTTATTCATCGTAAAGAATATTATAGTTAATTATAGAACAATTGTTTGCGTCGGTCAGGAAAATAAATTACATTGCTTGGAAACATTCGTTCTTTAGTTAGTAAGAAAAGGCACCAGAATCGTTCAAGATATGTTGTAACTGGTATGTTTTACTGTAAGGATAAGTTGAGAAACACATTTGGCAACCCATAAAATGAATAGGTGCTTTAGTCCGCTTTTGTGCACACATGGGCTAAAAGAAACCTCCCAGAACGATGATAAATGAATCGGTGAAATAGACTATTGCCCAGGCCTGGATTCGAACCCACAACCTATGGCGGTCTAGTGCGTTAATCACTACACCATGGTGGCCCCGACAATGTGGCATGTCAATATAAAACCTGGAACTTGAAACGGGTCTCACTGGCCCCTGCTTCTACCGCCAAATGAACTGAGAACCACGAATGGACAGCCTAGAACAATGCGCCAATATCTGTTCTTAACATCAACTATATCCCCAAGTTCATAAGTTTGTTGGCTGGCAGTGGTTTTAACAGGACACTTACTCTATGAAGGTAATATGGAGCCCCTGGGGAGGAACAAGGGTTGAACAAAACCATGTCTCCAGGGGTAAACCTCTCCTCTTTTCTAAGAAAGGCACTTTTATCCTGCACACATGGGCCTGAGCAGCGCAATTGAACAATTGTTTACCTTCTTGGCTTTGTGTACAACGTGGTGGGGAAGTAATCCATGACGGCGATATAAATGTAGCCATTGGCCTTCATCGTCACATTCAAAATGGCGGACAAGTCACGTGTCCTTCGATTGGTACAAAATGGCGTCGGAGCACTCTGCAATGGTGAACGAATCACAAGTCAACGCACCTTTTATTTCTGGGAAGCATAAATCGATAGTTGTTTCAAACGTTCGTGAAGAGCGCAAAGTTTTGACCACAGCACGTAACTCATGTTTTGACCACCGTTATACGAACTATTACGTAATAATACACACACAAAATGTCGAGCTCGCGCCAGTCTCATTGTGGAGCTTCAGCGTTATATCTTTAGCCTGTTCGGGTTGACCCTGGCACTGACCGAGAGATAGACTCCAGAGGGGGTGTCATTCAGCTTGACATGGACGGGGTTTTCGGCGTTGAAGTGGGTGTCCCAGGACGTGGGCCACCGGGAGGGGGGTGTGGCGCCTGGCTCCCCCATGTACCAGTACACGTCGAACAGTCGCTGTACGTCCGCCGCCAGGCAACTGCAGTTGTACACCACGGCACCCAGCTCTTTGACCTGGCGACAGAAGGCACATAACTCTTTGTACACCCCGCCACCCAGCTCTTTGACCTGGGGACAGAAAGCACATGAGCTCCTTGTACACCACGGCACCCAGCTCTTTGACCTAGAGACAGAAAGCACATGAACTCCTTGTACACCACGGCACACAGCTCTTTGACCTGGGGACAGAAAGCACATAACTCCTTGTACACCACGGCACCCAGCTCTTTGACCTGGCGACAGAAGGCACATAACTCTTTGTACACCCCGCCACCCAGCTCTTTGACCTGGGGACAGAAAGCACATAACTCCTTGTACACCCCGGCACAAACCTGGCGACAGAAAGCACATAAACTCCTTGTACACCCCGGCACACAGCTCTTTGACCTGGCGACAGAAAGCACATAACTCCTTGTACACAGCGGCACACAGCTCTTTGACCTGGCGACAGAAAGCACATGAGCTCCTTGTACACCACGGCACCCAGCTCTTTGACCTAGAGACAGAAAGCACATGAACTCCTTGTACACCACGGCACACAGCTCTTTGACCTGGGGACAGAAAGCACATAACTCCTTGTACACCACGGCACCCAGCTCTTTGACCTGGAGACAGAAAGCACATGAACTCCTTGTACACCACGGCACACAGCTCTTTCTTTGACCTGGGGACAGAAGGCACATAACTCCTTGTACACCCCGGCACCCAGCTCTTTGACCTGGGGACAGAAGGCACATAACTCCTTGTACACCACGGCACCCAGCTCTTTGACCTAGAGACAGAAAGCACATAACTCCTTGTACACCCCGGCACCCAGCTCTGTGACCTGGCGACAGAAAGCACATAACTCCTTGTACACCCCGGCACCCAGCTCTTTGACCTAGAGACAGAAGGCACATGAAATCCTTGTACACCACGACACCCAGCTCTTTCTTTGACCTGGGGACAGAAGGCACATAACTCCTTGTACACCACGGCACCCAGCTCTTTGACCTAGAGACAGAAAGCACATAACTCCTTGTACACCCTGGCACCTAGCTCTTTGACCTAGAGACAGAAGGCACATGAAATCCTTGTACACCACGACACCCAGCTCTTTCTTTGACCTGGGGACAGAAGGCACATAACTCCTTGTACACCCCGGCACACAGCTCTTTGACCTGGAGACAGAAAGCACATAACTCCTTGTACACCACGACACCCAGCTCTTTCTTTGACCTGGGGACAGAAGGCACATAACTCCTTGTACACCCCGGCACCTAGCTCTTTGACCTGGGGACAGAAAGCACATAACTCCTTGTACACCCCGGCACACAGCTCTTTGACCTGGGGACAGAAAGCACATAACTCCTTGTACACCCCGGCACCCAGCTCTTTGACCTGGGGACAGAAGGGACATGAACTCCTTGTACACCCTGGCACCTAGCTCTTTGACCTGGAGACAGAAAGCACATAACTCCTTGTACACCACGGCACCCAGCTCTTTCTTTGACCTGGGGACAGAAAGCACATGAACTCCTTGTACACCACGGTACCTAGCTCTTTGACCTGGAGATAGACAGCAGGACAGAAAGCTGTGTGTTTAATAACGTGTTACCCACCTAGGTAAGCGCTGACTTTTAATAGTATATTATATAAATAACGGCTGATTATTTATAATGTATTATGTGAGTAAGGCGTGTTTTTAATAAGCTCATTAAAGTTGTTTCCTAATGACGTATACATTAAAAAAGAGTCGATTAATAACATGTGACACGAGTAAGCGCTAGTTATTAATAATGTATTATCTGAGTAAGCCTCGTTTTAGTAACAAATCACCTAATTAAGTGTTGTTTTCTAATAACATATTACATGACAAAGCCTACGGGTGAGTGAGTGAGCGCGTGTTACCTGGGTGAATGAGTGAGCGCGTGTTACCTGGGTGAGTGAGCGCGTGTTACTTGGGTGAGTGGGCGCGTGTTACATGGAAGAGTGAGCGCGAGTTACCTGGGTGAGTGAGTGAGCGCGTGTTATCTGTGTAAATGTGCGTGTTACCTGGGTGAGTGAGCGCGTGTTACTTGGGTGAGCGGGCGCGTATTACCTGGGTGAGTGAGCGCGTGTTACCTGGGTGAGTGAGTGAGCGCGTGTTACCTGTGTGAATGTGTGCGTGTTACCTGGGTGAGTGAGCGCGTGTTACTTGGGTGAGTGGGCGCGTGTTACCTGGGTGAGTGAGCGCGTGTTACCTGGGTGAGTGAGTGAGGGCGTGTTACCTGTGTGAGTGAGTGAGCGCGTGTTACCTGGGTGAGTGAGTGAGCGCGTGTTACCTGGGTGAGTGAGCGCGTGTTACCTGGGTGAGTGAGCGCCAGTCCATGTTGGCGCTGCCCACGTAGAAGTGTTTGCCGTCGACCACCCACAGCTTGGTGTGCAGGACGCCGCCCCCGAACCACCGGGTGAAGTTCAAACTGCGCACCTCCGCGGCTCCTGGAACACGTGATTGGTTGTATACCAACGAGATATAAAACAATGTAAAATGTAAGTGAATGAACATATCCAATATATTAAGGGAAAGGTTGCTCGGGGAATAGGTATTTTGGTGAAAGCAAGAAAGCTGTTAAACAGCGACACCCTACGCACCTTGTACTCCAGCTTTATTTACCCTTACCTTGACTATGCCAAGGAAGTTTGGGGCGGTACATGTCATAAATATTTAAAACCTCTCATTACGTTGCAGAAAAGAGCCATTAGAATAATATCGGGAGTACCAAGGCTTTCACACACAAAACCACTCTTCTTAAAGTATAATTTGATACCAATTGTTTATCTAAATGAATATAAAATAGTTATAACTATGTATAATTACTACCAAGGTACAATTCCCAGGACTATCGCTGATATATTTACTCCAACGTCGCAAGTACACAGTTACAATACAAGGGCGTCTACTCATCTGCGGATACATCAACCAAAGACTACTTTATCTGAGAAGGAAATACGAACCACGGGTCCCAGGATATTTAATAAATGGCTAAGAAAGGTAAATTTTTGCACGTCAAAATACATGTTTAAGAAAGAAGTTAAACGCATTATATTAAACACGGTCACTGTTGAATAGTCTGTTGCCTTTTTTTTTTTTTTTTTTTTTTTTTTTTACTGTGGCTAGCTGTGCTAGACGTTAATCAACATTCAATGGCTCCTATACTTTTATGTTTATTTATTTAATTATTTACTTTTGACTGTTCTCTTCTCGCTTTCTTTCTTTGTTAGCTTGCTGGCAAATCAATTTCAACTCTAACCACGTTCACCATATACGAGCGAATAAGCCTTTGGCTTCTGCTCTTGCCACTATAAATGTATTGTAAAGATGTACTAAATGAATGTAATTTGTGTGTTCTTTTGGCAATAAACTGATTATTAAGTAGGCTGCTTTAACCACTTTTGGTCATATCGCGTCAATGGGAGAAGGGAGGGAGGGTGGGCCATGTTCCCGGGGGTAACCCCCTACTCTTCGCGAAGAAGGACATGGAATCTTTATCTTGCGACCACACATACATGGCCACAGCAGGGCTCAAATCATTGATCCAAGTGCCGTTAGGCTCTCAGGTGGCCAGAGCACTCAAGGCGAGCGCTCTAACCCACTGGGCTCTCGGGCCGGACCCCCTGGAGCACCTGAAGCCCCAGAGAGGGCGTCGTTTATCCAAGCAATCGGATTGGAGGATGGAAATATTTCTTAATTGTTCTATCCCTCACATTATTACACATGATCCAGCTTTCCGTGCTGTCTGTTATGTATGGAGACGCAATGTAGAGAACAGCACAAGCCCCTCTACCTGGCTGTTGTTGATCTCACAAAGGCTTTTGATACGGTCAGCAGATCTGGGTTGTACACATTTTTGGAGTCTATGGGCTGCCCCCGCAGACTACTTAACCTTATCCTCTCTTTTCATGAACACTCGCCCAGCACAGTACAGTTCGCCGGATCTACACCCGGGAGCTTCCAAATCAGAAATGGCGGGTTGTGTTCTTGCAACAACTTCATTGCAAAAACTTTATTTGGCATAGTTTTCTCTATGGTCCTTTCCCGCGCATTTGATGAGGACGCGGAGGGTGTTTACCTGCACACCAGATCGGATGGGAAATTGTACGGGGGCGCTTCCTAATAGTTGAACTGCTATTTGCTGACGACGCAGCGCTGGTTGCGCATTCAGAAAGTCAGCTACTGAGACTCATGGATCGACATGTGCATCATTCGCTTTGACTATAAGTGTTAAAAAAAACAGTCGTGCTGAGACAAGTGGCTATCACACCGCCAGTGATTAGCCTAAATAATATGCCTAAATAATAAGGTGGTGAATAATTTTTGTTACCTGGGAAGTACCGTCACGGATAAGCTATCCCTGGACGAGGAAATAAATACTCGCATTGGGAAGGCCGCCACCATCTTTGGTAGGTTTAACAAAACAAAAGTGCGTGGCAAAATTCAAAACTAACCATTCGCACCAAAAAGCTAATCTACAGGACGTGTGTTCAAAATAGCTTGTTGCATGGCAGTGACACGTGGACTACGTATTGTGGCCAAGAAATAAAATGTAATTACTTCCATTTCCGTTGCCAATTTAGGCATATCTTGGCATGACAAGGTAACAAATGCTGAAGTGTTAGCCAGAGCCAACCTACCAAGCATTCTTGCTCTTGTGAAACAAAGACGTCTTCGTTGGCTTGGGAACCTTCATCGTATACAAGGTGAACGCATTCCAAAGGATGTGCTCTACGGCGAGCTTGCCGACGGCAAATTGCCAACTGCACGGCCAAAGCTTAGGTTTAAGAATTTTCGCATGCGTGATATGAAGGCTTTCGTCATCGATTCGAATTCTTAGGGGGGATCTAGCATCTCAAAAGAGGAGATGGGCACGACTCGTGCGAGAGGCAATGGCCCACCACGACGGGCTCTGGTCTGAGAAACTGGATTTGAAACGACAATCTAGGCTCCAGTGAGTTAGACCTAAATCTAACGACAGGTCATCGGTACGACGACTGCGGTAGACTCTGACGGTCACAGACAGGCTTATTCAGTCATAAGCACAAATGCCGCGACACAAATTGTATTACTTAAACCTAAACAATGCTGCCAATCCCTCGTCTTTCGTAGACGGACGGACGCCTACCGATATAATATAACGAAACCAAGTATGAAGAAAGGGGCGAAAGCAGGCCAAGCAACTTAGTTTACATAATTAATGACATTAATGACATGCAAAATAATCCGTCGGATGTCCATCCGATGCACATCCCATATCCATCCTCTAGCCACACGACCATTTGAGCTCGCACATCTTAAGCTGCAGATGTGACCAATGCTCTACTTTGTCGGTCAATGGCACTTGTGCTAATGTTTATTGTTGACTTTTATATACCGACGTATATACTAAAACTTTATCTTATCTACTAGCTGAACTTAAGCAGTTTCAAATATTGTGTTTTTTTTGGCAAATCAATACGACCGCACAGTGACATCAATTCGAGATTTTAATCCGCGTCTGCATTAATTAACCATCGCGTATGTTAACCATGAAAAAATATCTAGATATTAAAGGTAATTATATCTCGCCTGGCTATTGAATAAACAGGATGAAAAACATGTTCACCAGTGTTTGGGCGAGTCAAACAAGAGCACTGCCAAGATACATCACCATATCGAACAGAACATCTCTTGGAGTTTGTTTCTTATAGCACAGCTATCAACCAACAGTTAAAGCCTAGTCGGGCTAGACGTGAGCTTTCAAGTGGGGCGATTTGTTAGATAATGGATGATGCCTCGCCATGCTATGTAACAGCCCTACACCTCATATTATCGGCGTTCAATGGCCGCCGTATTCATTGTGGATTCACCCGGGCGAGTCCCATGGCCCCCGGGCGGACTGCACCACGCGGCTCGGGGGCAGCCAGTCCCATCGCGCACGGACCACGGCCAGATGGCTTCCGGTTTTGAACCCTCGGCGCAGTCTCGGCCACCAGGGGGGCCACACACCGGTAACTACCCCGGAGAGACATCCGCGAGACGCCACCTCCTCTTTCGTCAGTTCATTCCATTTATCTTTTATTCATGGCAACGGACCTCCGGGGCATGTAAAGTACGGAATAATGGTAGGGACCACCCCGCCCCCTCCTCCCTCCTCCCGCCTCCTCCCCCGCCCCCGTTATCTCCACAAGCCGCACGCTGCCAACAGAGGGACAATCCGCAGCCCGCAATCTTTGATGGCTCCTGGCTGGAGTACATAAAGCTTTTCGGAATGATCACTATATGAGGTTGTGAAACCACTAAAAACTTCTTTAAGTAGCCCTTAAAAGATCTGGCCCGCCGACAGGGCGCGGGTCTTTTCCAGCCATGCCCTTATTTTACCCGTCGTGTTTTTGGTGTCTTCCAGTCCTCGGGCCAACCGTGTCTTGTTTCCATCCGCGGTCGTAAAGTCGGTTACTGGGTGGGCCATGTGGAGATTTACCGGGCGTGGTATTAGGGGCAGGGTGGGGGTAAGGTGGGTGGGTGGGTGGAGGGGGGGGGGGCAAGCTGAGAGCCTCTAGTGTTGTAACAGTTATACCGTATGCGGCGTGGGGGTGGGGCGGGGCGGGGCAGCGTGGGCGGGGGCGGGTTAAGAGGATAGGGGGGCAGTGATAATGGGGGTGGGGTGCAGCATAGTGACGGATAGACTGAGGAAGAAGTCATTGCGTGCATATGAACGAGGGGTGTCGGGGAGAGGGGGGGGGGAGGAGAGCAGAGGGAAGGCATGAGGGTGAACTATGGATGTTTAGGCCATTGTTGGGCACATTAAGGCTAACTGAGCCAAAGTACACCTAAAACAATGGACGAGATGAGGTGAAAGGAGAAGACGGCCCCAGACAGGTGATGGTTGACCCCCGACCTCATGGTTCCCCTGCAATTCCGACGTGTAGTGGGTCTGGAAGTTATGGGGTCAGGAAGCAACAGATTTGCCATGAGTAAGAGGGTTGGGGAATAAACAACGTGAGACATGAGGGGGTGAGGGACCAAAGGGGTAAGGGCAATGAAGGCGGCGATGAGGGGGTGCGGGACCAAAGGGGTAAGGGCAATGAAGGCGGCGATGAGGGGGTGCGGGACCAAAGGGGTAAGGGCAATGAGGGCGGCGATGAGAGGGTGACGCACCAAAGGGGTAAGGCCAATGAAGGCGGCGATGAGGGGGTGACGAACCAAAGGGGTAAGGGCAATGAGGGGGTGACGAACCAAAGGGGTAAGGGCAATGAGGGGGTGACGAACCAAAGGGGTAAAGGCAATGAAGGCGGCGATGAGGGGATGACGAACCAAAGGGGTAAGGGCAATGAGGGGGTGACGAAACAAAGGGGTAAGGGCAATGAGGGGGTGACGAACCAAAGGGGTAAGGGCAATGAGGGGGTGACGAACCAAAGGGGTAAGGGCAATGAAGGCGGCGATGAGGGGGTGACGAACCAAAGGGGTAAGGGCAATGAAGGCGGCGATGAGGGGGTGCGGGACCAAAGGGGCATGGCCAATGAAGGCGGCGATGAGGGGGTGCGGGACCAAAGGGGTAAAGGCAATGAAGGTGGCGATGAGGGGGTGACGAACCAAAGGGGTAAAGGCAATGAAGGCGGCGATGAGGGGGTGACGAACCCAAGGGGTAAGGGCAATGAAGGCGGCGATGAGGGGGTGCGGGACCAAAGGGGTAAGGCCAATGAAGGCGGCGATGAGGGGGTGACGAACCAAAGGGGTAAGGGCAATGAAGGCGGCGATGAGGGGGTGACGAACCCAAGGGGTAGGGGCAATGAAGGCGGCGATGAGGGGGTGCGGGACCAAAGGGGTAAGGCCAATGAAGGCGGCGATGAGGGGGTGACGAACCAAAGGGGTAAGGGCGATGAGGGGGTGACGAACCAAAGGGGTAAGGGCAATGAAGGCGGCGATGAGGGGGTGACGAACCAAAGGGGTAAGGGCAATGAAGGCGGCGATGAGGGGGTGACGAACCAAAGGGGTAAGGGCAATGAGGGCGGCGATGAGGGGACGACGAACCAAAGGGGTAAGGGCAATGAGGGCGGCGATGAGGGGGTGACGAACCAAAGGGGTAAGGGCAATGAGGGCGGCGATGAGGGGGTGACGAACCAAAGGGGTAAGGGCAATGAAGCCGGCGATGAGGGGGTGACGAACCAAAGGCGTAAGGGCAATGAAGGCGGCGATTAGGGGGTGACGAACCAAAGGGGTAAGGGCAATGAAGGCGGCGAGTAGGGGGTGACGAACCAAAGGGGTAAGGGCAATGAAGGCGGCGATGAGGGGGTGACGAACCAAAGGGGTAAGGGCAATGAAGGCGGCGATGAGGGGGTGACGAACCAAAGGGGTAAGGGCAATGAAGGCGGCGATGAGGGGGTGACGAACCAAAGGGGTAAGGGCGATGAGGGGGTGACGAACCAAAGGGGTAAGGGCAATGAGGGCGGCGATGAGGGGACGACGAACCAAAGGGGTAAGGGCGATGAGGGGGTGACGAACCAAAGGGGTAAGGGCGATGAGGGGGTGACGAACCAAAGGGGTAAGGGCAATGAGGGCGGCGATGAAGGGGTGACGAACCAAAGGGGTAAGGGCAATGAGGGCGGCGATGAGGGGGTGACGAACCAAAGGGGTAAGGGCAATGAAGGCGGCGATGAGGGGGTGACGAACCAAAGGCGTAAGGGCAATGAAGGCGGCGATTAGGGGGTGACGAACCAAAGGGGTAAGGGCAATGAAGGCGGCGATTAGGGGGTGACGAACCAAAGGGGTAAGGGCAATGAAGGCGGCGATTAGGGGGTGACGAACCAAAGGGGTAAGGGCGATGAGGGGGTGACGAACCAAAGGGGTAAGGGCAATGAAGGCGGCGATTAGGGGGTGACGAACCAAAGGGGTAAGGGCAATGAAGGCGGCGATTATGGGGTGACGAACCAAAGGGGTAAGGGCAATGAAGGCGGCGATTAGGGGGTGACGAACCAAAGGGGTAAGGGCGATGAGGGGGTGACGAACCAAAGGGGTAAGGGCAATGAAGGCGGCGATGAGGGGGTGACGAACCAAAGGGGTAAGGGCAATGAAGGCGGCGATGAGGGGGTGACGAACCAAAGGGGTAAGGGCAATGAAGGCGGCGATGAGGGGGTGACGAACCAAAGGGGTAAGGGCAATGAAGGCGGCGATTAGAGGGTGACGAACCAAAGGGGTAAGGGCGATGAGGGGGTGACGAACCAAAGGGGTAAGGGCAATGAAGGCGGCGATGAGGGGGTGACGAACCAAAGGGGTAAGGGCAATGAAGGAGTGGTTGGGGGGGGGGGGGGTGACGAACCAAAGGGGTAAGGACAATGAAGGCGGGGTTGAGGGGGTGACGAACCAAAGGGGTAAGGGCAATGAAGGCGGGGTTGAGGGGGTGACGAACCAAAGGGGTAAGGGCAATGAAAGCGGGGTTGAGGGGGTGACGAACCAAAGGGGTAAGGGCAATGAAGGCGGCGATGAGGGGGTGACGAACCAAAGGGGTAAGGGCAATGAAAGCGGGGTTGAGGGGGTGACGAACCAAAGGGGTAAGGGCAATGAAGGCGGGGTTGAGGGGGGTGACGAACCAAAGCTGGTTAATCGACTAAGAGGATGCGTCGATAAGATCCATCTTACCATTAATCCGTTATCGCCCCATCATGTGAGTGGTTCTGACAAAGGTGACAGAGACATTACCGTAAGAGGGAATCCTGCGTCCGTCCAACCCACAAAATACCCTTAACATGTAGTAACGGAGAATTGGGTTAGGCTATTAATTAATTTAGCATCATGTATGGAAATAAATTAATGATACTAAATGAACACAATGGCCATAGCTACCTTGTTTGGCCAGATCTGCCGTATCCAGGTTTGGGTTCATTTCCGACGGCACGTTCTGCGCGATGCGGATTCTGATGCCCCTCTCCTTGCCGGCTGCCATCAGTTCTCGGTAGATGTCCTCACCCTGAAACAAGACGGCAAACAGCTGTAGCAACCTCGTCTAACGAAAAGAAATGACCTGCTGTTTTAGTCATCATCTGTGCGCCCAAGGGCTAAACTGGGCCGAACGACCTCCCGGGATCGATTCATGATGAATTGACAAAACATGCCCCAGATGAAGTGCCCGGGGCTCAGAGTCGAACCCACGAGTCGGGGGTGGGGCGGGGGCGGGTGTGGGGCGGGGGCGGGGGCGGGGGCGGGGGCGGGGTTATTCTTGTATAAGGTTGGCATGCATATCGATACATGACTATATTTTGTTTAGTATTTCCAATTTGAAACTGCCCCAGAATTTTGCCATCCTATGCTAATGACAAGGAGAAGAGTCAAGGAGTCAAAAGTGAAGCCCGCATTTGCCGCAGCAAAGCCTCCACTTCCCACTTCCAACGGAGACCCATCTACATGCCCGTCACACGAATTGCAGGTACTTTGGCAAGGATAATAAGGACCGGCAAGGCGCTGGGGAGAGGAAGGCAGAAGGTGTGGCCGACGAGACATATCAATATCAATTCCCGCCGGCTGACATCACTGCAGCCTGTGCTCATTCCACAGTCCTTTCAGCCGGCAAAGACGCCGCCCCGCGGCATTCAAGGTCGGGTGCCCAGGCCCAGTCACTACTTGACTCGCCCTGGGAAACCTTGCCCGGCCTGGCAGCCAATAATTGGTTCCTGACTCCTGGATCCGCAGCCAATTTGGAACTGCCTCGAACTCCGGCCAGTGAAAAATGTCGTCTGCTTCTTTCACACGATGGCGCCATTTTTTTTATTGCATGGCGCGCTGCCGCTCGTCACATTGGAGGCAGTCGACGGTACTTTGAAGACATCTCGCGTGAGCAATAAATAGGAAAGGCAACGAATGAAATGAAATATACATTTTTTTGTAATCCGAATAAATCTAACGGAGTAAATTGTCCCTGACTTTTTATGCTCCCCCACTCTCTCTCGTTCGGTCAGGGAACGCCAGCAAAATTATTTCACTGACAAGTGTCATCTCTAAAAACGAATGGTTGCGCAACGCAGATTCTGAAAAGGCACGTACCACTGGGATCTGAATACAGATAACATCATTTCGAAATATTCATACCCCGGCTTGACGCGTGGGGTCCCGGGTCGCCATAGATCTATGGAAGACTGGAAGACGCGATGGGTACCAACACGGGACGTGGGGACGGGCGGGGGGGGGGGCCTTCACAGGGAAGGGGTGCGGAATAGATCGAAACGAGAAGGGAATTACAGGCACTACATTGACCTGGCAAGCACACTATGGAGCAGGGACTACGGTCAGTTCCTTAATTCCGTGGTCTTGGGGGTCTCAGTGTCTTGGCTTTCCCGAGCTTCTGTCTCGCCGGGGGGCTACTGTATCATCATAGTATCCGGTTCGAGTCTCACTCGTGCTAATGGCGAGATGGTGACAAAGCACCCTCCAGACGGCTTACTTGGACGAGCGCCATGGTCACACGCCCGGCCACAGCTCCCCGCTGGCGGGGGGGGGGGGCTACAACTCAGACCCCCGTGTGGTAAACAGATAGCAGAACGAAAGCTGCGCTGGAAAGGTGATGACCGAAGCATTATTCAAAGATACACTACTCCCTCCCTCCCTGTCTCTCTGCGTCGCCCCGGGATGCTAAGGGTGACCCCGTCTTCACCACCACCCTCGCGGCAAACGCAACCCCAGGGGACAGCAACCGCCCGCGCAGTAGTAGCGTCAAAGAGATCGCAGCCCTCCCGGCCAGCCAACCCGGGGCTGTAGTGACGGACCACACCGCCTGGCGGAGCTCACTCACACCCTCTTCACTAGCTACTTTGCCCGGCCGCCTGGGACTCACTGTCACCAGCCAACCAACCAAACCAACCAAGGAAGGAAGCATGGGCGGCGGTGAGGGCATAATCAGGTTTTACTCATTGCCGACCAGTTTTCTCTGACTAAATTAGGGCATGGGAAAAAATCCTGGCGGTTGAGAGACGTCATCCTCGATTAGGCGGTTCCGGCATTTCTACGAACCCCCCCCCCCCCCGTCCATCCACCCCCCACCTCCCGCCCCTTCTCCTCCCATTCCTCTGCCCTGGCCCCCTACCCCCTCCTGCCTTCGTTCATTAACCGTTGATGATCACGCGTGCTTCATCAGCCACTCGGCCAGAAAATTCGCCTTCCTCATCCAGAGTCTAAAGAAATAGGCAATTTGGAGCATTTATTAAGTTTTCTTGTGTAACGTTGCACGGCCGAGAGAAACACTGTCAAGCACTACGCCGTCTTGCGGTCTGTAGCGGGCGCCGTTAACGTCGCCAGGCAAGGCCGCCTTGCATGCCAACGAGCTGGCGGCGAGCTCATCATTATCACCAGATGTTATCTAACAGGCCGATCGGCATGAATTCCGGGAAAGACGGTAATCCAAATAGTCCTCGAATAAGTAGAGGACACCGCCGATCGGACCGACCATTTAGCGCAGAGCCATTACAAGTTGGCCCCGGCCGACGGTAATGCCATCGCTGTATTATCGCTCACGCACGCCTCTGGGCGCCATGTTGATTGCGCTGCTGTCACTGGTGTTGTCAGGTCCGGGGAACTGTATACAAGACAAATACAGCTCTCCCAACACCTGGGGCTTAAGACCACCGCCTTGTCGCGATACCACCAGGCATGCCGGGCACATCGTCAGCTTCTTTACAATACCAACGAGGCTTCTCTCGAGGGTTTTTTGGTGTGCTTTCTGTAACTGCAGGGTAATCAACAGAAATACGCATTAGATCTAATTAATTACTTAATGGAATTCATTTCATTAGCTAAGTTGGCATCACACTGGGCATCATACCCAAAACACCCAAGTTTTATCATAATCCTTCACTGCATTGTGGAGGGAGGTTCCCAGTTGCCCGGTTCAGCATGTGTGTCCACAAATTTGGCACAGAACGCCAATCTGTCCATCCAGCATGGCGTAAATTGTATTTATTTATTCCTTCATTAGAGGTCAATTTACTTGATGTAGGGTCAGACACGAAATCACGTTTGTTTTATGTGAGGTCATAGTACGTGTAAACTTCATTAAAAATCTTCAACGGCATTTTATATTATTTTACATTTCTACATATAGGATGAACGTAGCCGAAGCCAAAGCCAAAGCCACGGAGTTCCCATTAAGACCAGTGGAGCACTCTTCATTTTCTTGAAGTGTGTGTGCCAGATGGACTACAATCTCATATTACATTATAAGGTTAATTTCTACCTTTATGTTTGTTTAAATGCATCTACACTGGTCACCACAGTCCATGGATAGGACTTATGCTGGCCACCATAGTTCATGGATAGGACTTATGCTGGCCACCACAGTCCATGGATAAGACTTATGCTGGCCACCACAGTCCATGGATTAGACTTATGCTGGCCACCACAGTCTATGGATAAGACTTATGCTGGCCACCACAGTCTATGGATAAGACTTATGCTGGCCACCACAGTCTATGGATAAGACTTATGCTGGCCACCACAGTCTATGGATTAGACTTATGCTGGCCACCACAGTCTATGGATAAGACTTATGCTGGCCACCACAGTCCATGGATTAGACTTATGCTGGCTACCACAGTCCATGGATAAGACTTATTCTGGCCACCAGTCCATGGATAAGACTTATGCTGGCTACCACAGTCCATGGATAAGACTTATTCTGGCCACCAGTCCATGGATAAGACTTATGCTGGCCACCACAGTCCATGGATAAGACTTATTCTGGCCACCAGTCCATGGATAAGACTTATGCTGGCCACCACAGTCCATGGATAAGACTGATGCCGGCTACCACAGTCCATGGATTAGACTTATGCTGGCCACCACAGTCCATGGGTAAGACTTATGCTGGCCACCACAGTCCATGGATAAGACTGATGTTGGCCACCACAGTCCATGGGTAAGACTTATGCTGGCCACCACAGTCCATGGGTAAGACTTATGCTGGCCACCACAGTTCATGGAAAGGACTTTTTTTTCATCAATATCCGAAGCAAAACGACAGCTTAACATTGTCGATTATTTCTTTTCGGGATTGTGAGGGTGTCCGAGTGTGTGGGTCTGTGTGTGTGTGTGCGGGGAGGGGGGGTAGGTAGGGGAAGGGGTGGGGTAGAGGGGGGGTGTAGATGGAGGATGAAGGACCGGAAGTGTCGTCGCGAGCCACGTGACACCCTTCACGTCTCGCCCAACTAATCTCCGATTACTGTCCGAACAGGATTTTTCCATTTCCATCGAGTGTGCGGAAAGGCCAAGCCGTCGAGCTTCGGGGCTAAGATGGGAAGGGGGGAGGGGGGTGTTTTCAGGCCCCGGAGGGAGGGTGCGGGGTGCGGGGGTGGGTGGGGTGGGTGGAGACTCTACAGCTACACAAGTCAGCCGTACAGATACACGCATGAACAACATGATTTCAGGTAAGTGTCATTGTATTTCAACACAACGGTCGACACAATTCGGTGAGTATAAATAGGCACCCCTCAAGGCACATACAAAACATCTGCCGCGTAGTAACTTCGCCCTATGTTTGCCCATAAACCTACCTACAACCCGATTCAGTCGCTGTATCCCCGCGACAGAAAACGACCCTTATCCGCGGAGCAATTTACGACAACCCTTTTCCGGCCCGAGGACGGAACGCGCGCCAAAAGAAATTAGAAATCGGGACCGGAAATGACATCACGGAGGAGAAGGCATGCGCATGAATGAAACCTGCCAGACGCTGTTGTATGAAGTCGGCGGCGTCGGGAAAAAAGAGGCAACTTCTCGGAAACCAGCGTTGAATTTTTGATGTCGGTCATCTTTCTTCCTCGCACATGGCTGCCATCTTCCCAGACAGCATGTCACACACCGGCTATGGCGCGAATACTCAAGGACTAGCAACGGACGCGCGGCCGAAATAAGTCTCCTATATGGCTGCCGGTCACCGAGCATGCTACAGGCAGCCCTGGGCATTGGTAATACACTCCAGTAGGAATCCGTGGTGGGTGGATATTGCCTAGCAACACGGTTGGCGACGGTGAATGCTGTTTATTGAATCTGGAAGGATGCATAGCGACCACCCATAATGCTGGCGAGTCAACTGTTCTGCCTTGAGACGTAGCTCAGGTATTGCATTGTAGGTTCATTGTCAACCAATTGTAAGGAAGTACATATAGTGGGTCGGTTGGTTCAAGTAGGGCGTTTGAACATATGTAGATCATATTGCGACAATGGAAAAGGTCAGTGTAGAGACAAGCTATATCTCAAAGCCCACAAACCTTTGTGATAAAAGACATGGGATTTTTATCTTGTATAGTCAATTGCACAGATGGGATTTGACCCACGCACCGGCCGCCTGGGTAGGTTTAGAAGAGCACACTCAGATCGCATTCCCTACTAGGCCATGCGGGTCACCTGAAGGGCCAAACGGCACCTGGATCGGTGGTTCGCCCCCCGCTGTGGCCATGTCTGTGTGGTCGCAGGTTAAAGATCCCATGTCCTTCTTCGCAAAGAGTAGGGGGTACCCCCGGGGACATGGCTCCACGCTCACTTCCTTCTCTCATTGACGCGATATGACAAGAATTGGTTAAAGCGTCCTGAATGTACAATAGGAGCAGCTGTCATTACATTATTCTGGGGTTTAGGGTCAGCAGCTGTCATTACATTATTCTGGGGTATAGGGTCAGCAGCTGTCTTCATATTATTCTGGGTCATAGGGTCAGCAGCTGTCATAATATTCTGGGGTATAGGGTCAGCAGCTGTCTTCATATTATTCTGGGTCATAGGGATAGCAGCTGTCATAATATTATTCTGGGGTATAGGGTCAGCAGCTGTCTTCATATTATTCTGGGTCATAGGGTCAGCAGCTGTCATAATATTATTCTGGGGTATAGGGTCAGCAGCTGTCTTTATATTATTCTGGGTCATAGGGATAGCAGCTGTCATAATATTATTCTGGGGTTTAGGGTCAGCAGCTGTATTATATTATTCTGGGGTTTAGGGTCAGCAGCTGTTATTATATTATTCTGGGTCATAGGGTCAGCAGCTGTCATAATATTATTCTGGGGTATAGGGTCAGCAGCTGTCTTTATATTATTCTGGGTCATAGGGATAGCAGCTGTTATAATATTTTTCTGGGGTTTAGGGTCAGCAGCTGTTATTATATTATTCTGGGTCATAGGGTCACCAGCTGTTATAATATTATTCTGGGGTTTAGGGTCAGCAGCTGTATTATATTATTCTGGGGTTTAGGGTCAGCAGCTGTTAATATATTATTCTGGGGTTTAGGTTCAGCAGCTGTTATTATATTATTCTGGGGTACAGGGTCATTGTATCATGATAGCCACTCATATATTCTGTTTCAGTCCACTAGTTTAATATTTTATATTAGCACAGTCCCAAATATCCTTCTTACCGCGCATCGGAGCCAAATGAAACATATGTACAAGCATCCTTACACTACCCAGCATTAGATTTGATCCGATTTTAGGGAGTTTCAGTTGCATCTATAAATCACCGCCCAACAGCGACTAGAACCCAAGCGTTGACAAGTTCCTTTGCTTTCCGCCAGGCGGCGCTGCAATTTCCTTCGCCGAAGACAACAATATCACGAGGTAAACCGAGCGCACATCAAGCAGGAGGGCGGAAGAGGAAGGGGTAGTGAGGGGTTGGGAGGGGGGGGGGGTGGGAGCTGTAAAAGGGATTCGGGCCACCTTTAGCGAATGACGGATACTTTTTCTTGCGGGATGAGCAAGATGTAGGACTATTTTTTCTGCAGCTGGTAAGCCTTTGTCAAGGCGACAAGAGAAAATGCTCCTACCGGATATTAACGGTCGGACAGTCCTTTTCGTCCTGAAAGCGAGAATCACGAAAGACGCTGATGATGGATATAAAATATGCTCCATCTGTGTGGTGTCGCCTCCATCCCTCGTTAAGCTATCACGGAATGAACGATATCAAACCGTTATCGGATCTTAAAACCATTCGCTACAGCCCTTTCCCATCAACATGATGTCAGTATCAAGCGACATTTGATGGCTTGGTTAGAGCAATAATAACCTTTATTTCTCAATTCAACAATTCACTGCCATGGGACTGCTTAGCCTCAGTCCCTCAAACAGCGCAATAAACCAGTGAAGTGCACACACATCTGTGACGTAGTACACATAACTTACAACTTACGACCAAGTGACGGGATATAAACTAAAGCCATGAGAAAACACATATTAGGCTTATAAAATATGTATCATATATATATCTATATATTGACCATCCAATTCCTAGTGCAAGAGTGGGTTATCTATCGATGCGTCAGTACACCGTAATGGACTCCGCCAAGGCAGCATTAGTGGGAGCTTATTAGTGGCAATAACGACCACAAACCCGATGAAAAAGTAATGACACTTTCCTGAAATGGGATTTTTTATGTCATTATGGTATCATTCATCCATTTCACATCGGTTTTGCACCGCTAAATCCCTTCAGGGCTTGCCGAGGCCAGCCTAATAAAGCAAGCGATAATCCAGGGAAATTAGAACTCGGCGTTAACAGCTTCGTTGTTAATAGTTAATGCAATATTTCTAAAGTTCCATGGACAAGAGAGGGAGACTGATTGAGTGAATGTATCATACGGACACCTACTCTCAAACAATTATTGCCATGCCGTCACCTGGGATGGGGGTTATGGATTTATGCAATTTCACGTGTTCATTGCAAGATTGACTAGATGTATATAGATTTATACAATTCCACGTGTTCATTGCGAGATTGACTAGATTTATATAGATTTATACAATTCCACGTGTTCATTGCGAGATTGACTAGATTTATATAGATTTATACAATTCCACGTGTTCATTGCGAGATTGACTAGATTTATATAGATTTATACAATTCCACGTGCTCATTGCGAGATTGACTAGATTTATATAGATTTATACAATTCCACGTGCTCATTGCGAGATTGACTAGATTTATATAGATTTATACAGTTCCACGTGTCTATTTCATAATGGGCTAGATATTTATATGGGTTTATAAAGTGCCACGTGTCTATTTCATTATTGGCCAGATCTATATGGATTTACACAGTTCCAGGTGTCTATTTCATTATTGAACTAGATCTATATGGATTTCTACCGTTCCATGTGTCTCTTATATTATTGACTATATTGATAGTCATTCGGTGTGCACAGAAGAAGTGACAGGTTGAAGGTCACACAATTAATCGCATTGGAGTGTATAATACGAGGTAAAAGCGAGGTAGATCCGACGTTTAACCCAGTGACATAGTGAACCCTGAGTCACCCCGCATTGGTGGCTTAGACCTCCCTCTAAACCCTCGGCTGCCCAGGTCGTCCCCGCTAGCAGTAAGCGGAGCTAGATGGATGGACCTTCACGACCTTTGGTAGAATGAAATATACAGTTTTAACTTTAACTTCAACCATCCGGGTTATCGCTCACACAGCCCTGCGTGGCGTTTCTAAAGAAGACTGGATGGGAACACTCGGTGGTAAAGGAGTGATTGATTGACAAATAATGACCTCTTGGAGGCCGAAATTCGCGAATTAAGGCGAAGGAAATCTAAGGTTTCTTGGAGTAGAAGGTTCCAAGGGATGGACCAGGGGGGTAAGGGGGGGGGGGCGATAGCCCATATTCCATCGTTTAATATGAAAGCACTTAATATACCTGAAACTAAACAGTTACCAGGTTACTGCCTCATATGTTCTACATTCATAGCCCCCGTCAATGGAAACGGCTCAATCGAGGCACAGTGTGAAACTGTACATTTGCTTCTAGATGGCCGTGTGGTCCGTATATCTGACACGTGCCGTTATACATACGCTGGGCCCTTACATGGAAGCCACCACAATGACTCGGGGACTGATAATGGCCGTAACTGAAACGGTAATAATACATGAAATGATGGATTGATATGAGCAGGACGTTTTCTCGCACGCACTTGGGTGAGGCCCATTGTGACACCAGGTCTGGGATAAACCCATCCCACACTCTGCGACTGGGTACTATCGGAAAGGTTCCATTTGTCATCTCGCGGGGCGAAATTTGACTGCGGTTCGTGCGAGAAAATGCATATGATATTGCTTCTCGTACGAGATGGGTTAATCTCAGGACAAAGATCCTATCATATATCATAGGATATGGACAACTGATGCCGAGATAAACCCATCTCGCGCTCAAACCAAATGCCATATGCATATCTTGTACGTCATATCGCGACAATGGGAAGGGTCAAGGTAGAGAGGAGCCATGTCTCCGGGAGTAACCCACACTCTGTGCGAAGAAAGACATGAGATCTGTATCCTGCACAAACAGACGATGATATGAAGCCATATTGATATCACTCTAGTTGTAATAAGATGGGAGGACACGCATCCTTTCCACGCTCTCCATGCGTCCACTACCCGCATCCCCTTCGCTCTCGCCTTGATCGCCCTCCTCTCATTCTCCTCTGTCCCTTCCATTCTCCTGATCTGTCCAGTCCCCATTTGCCCCTGGTCTCTCATTCTCCATATCCTCATGGTTTCTCATCCCCCATCTCCTCGCGTCTCTCATTCCTTCTCTTTTCCTTGTTTCTCATTTGCCATGTCCTCCTGGTCTCGCATTCCTCCTCTCTTCTTGGTCTCTCACTCGCCATCTCCTCCAGGTATCTCACCCCCCATCCCCTCACGGTCTCTCCTTCTTCGTCTTCCCCTTGTCTCTCATTCCATCTCCTCCTGGTCTCTCATCACTCCTGGTTCTCACACCCCACACTCTTCCCCGCTCTCCGGGCGTCACCTGCCCCCCCCCCCCCCCCTCTCCCTCCCCTCCCTTTCCTCCTTCCCCTCCCCCTTCCTAGTCTGTGATATATCGCACTTCAAAACGCGGCAAATTTGACGACGACACTCAAATGTCGCTCTGCGGGTGCCCCCGTTGTGTCCCATTGTGGGACGGATCCCCCCCCCCCCCATAGTATCCAGGCGTCTGTCGACGTGCCGGTGGCGGCGCCTAGCGGGACACAAAGCGCGGCCACCGACGACACCGGAATGCTCAGCGCGTGACAAATTGCTCAGTAATCAGGTCCCACAATACACGGCGGAAAAAGGGTAGCACTGACGCCACAATGCATCACCATATTTGGGCATAGGGTCTATGAGGGCCGTATATGCACGGTACCGATCCAAATGGTGCTCTATTCGGGTTACAGCGGTTTCTGCTTCTGCAGAAACGAACCTCAATCCAGAACCAGCCAGAATAAAAAGGTAAGTAATTAGTTGCTTAAACCCCCTGTACATTTCATCTTTGTTTCCAAGAGATGTTATTGCGGTTTACATAGAGTTGAAGAGAAATATCATGAACACAAATCGACGTGTCACGCCACGCTAGTGTTGACAACACTACAAGATTTATCACTTTCTCCATATATCTTTTCAAATACCATCCACTGTACGTAGCTTGGAAGTAGGTTCTGCTTCATAGATCATATGTACATCAATTGTGATCCTGCCAATGTATCGTTTAGTAGTTTTACGACCCAAACAAAGCCATTAATGATACGTGTTCTAGTTCCTCGTGGCGAAGGTAGAAAATTTTGACAACATGTTCTATTCAACTTTGGAGTCGCAGTGTCGAGGCGGTCCCGTTGTCATTGCCACTGTCGCACACGACTAGAGCAGCTATAACAGGACACTTGTCAGCATTTATTATACAGCCCATATGACTTTTTTCTTTTAGCTCTACTTAGAATTACTTGTTATTATGTAACCTAGATATAACATTTACTTAAAAGCCCTCACTGCCATCAGATTTAAGAATCACTCTTTAGTTCCAAGGAAATGCAGATAAATAATTTGTAGGATGTGCAACCCAAAGCAATATATAAGTTATGTCAAGTCAATATCAAGAGCATTTTTCACTTGCTCTATCACCTTGTAATTACAAGTTTCTTTGCATGATGTCAACATGACCGGCATTACATGGAGGGGAGGGGCTTGAGGTAAGGGATAGTTTGATGGAGCTCCCATAGACTGTTAGCTTAGCATATTTGTAATATTTTATTTGCATTAAAGTTTCTGATCTAGGACCTGTTATCATCCCTAAATCAATAGATTGATCCTTGGCTCTAAATTGTTAGCGGAATTTCTTAAATAATAATAATAATGACTTTATTGCAGAACCGGCCACTGGCCAAAGTTCATACATAGTACATTTCTATTTTGTGTGCTCATTGCTTGTAGGCTATATGGCAAATATAATATTAACAAAACAATTAAGTTAGCTTCCCTGAATTTAAACATGTGATAAACAAGCGCCGCCAGCTGACTGATTAAAATTTCATCTCTCATCGTCACATAGTTCTAACGAAGGAAAACATTAAATCACATGCTCAAAACATTTCTTAAATTAACAGAAGTCATCAGCATAGTCATGAATAGCACATACTTAAGAAAGCAATATTTATTTTACTTTTACTTTTATATCATATGAAATGAAATCTCATGACAAAAGTTATATAGATGTAACTTTGAGATGCATGCTCAATCCCATTATCAAGTAAGTCCTTCTATCTATTGATGTCTTATGGTAAATGAAAAAAAATATGAAGGTGCAACATTATGCTGCATGCATAACTATCAAGTTAAGTACATGTATATAAAAACCTATCCTGGTGTAACAATTAAACAATGGGATCTAGGTTCACTTTGGCTGTTTGCATTGTAGGACATAATCCCCTGCAGACACAACTCACACCTTACCCACAGCCGCAACGCATCGTCGCCTCCGGCTCCGATAGACTCCGTCGTAAACCGAATAGAGCGCCATTTGGATCGGTACCGTGATATGGTTGGGCAACGCAGAGGACAGACACCCTGTGGCGCCCCCACACGTTGAGAGTGACTCGTACGGCGCCATCTTAAAGGCCACGGGCGGGGCTGCGCGGCCATTGCATCCGCCATCCGCGGCATGGACGCCATCCGGGGTGGGATAGTTGTGCCCTTGACTGACCTCTCCCTCTCCCTGACCTCTCCCTCCGCCCCCCCCCCTCCCCCAGTTGCCAGAATATTAGCAAGAATAACTGTTGATACCCATGTAGTCCCGGCCTCTCCCCCTGACCTCCGAGGGCCCTTTTGGTAAAACCCGTTGAATTTAGCTACCCGCCCGCAAGCTTATTTGACAACACGTAAATGAAAGATTAATATAATTTTGACTGAGATTTTTTTTTAATTTTGGTTCTACACTTCAGTGCAAGCAAATGTACCGTTATCTACACCCGCAGGCATGAAACATCGTTCCAGATGTATCTAGAACCATGTAAATTTAATAACACAATTTCTAATATGCGAAGCGTTTTGCTCCTTTGCGTCATGCCCTAAGGTCGTCTCGCCGAAGCAATAATCTATCCACACAACCACAACCCCGACGGGGGCCGGCGGGAGGGTGCCCATGGGTACATACGGGTACCGCCGGCGGTAAGGACCCAGCTGGCTAATCACAGCCCTAAGCCCACAGCTCTACCACGTGACCCGCCTGGCCTGCGTCGCTTAGTGTGGAATATGTGGGTCAAAGGTCAGGTAGAACATAGCGGATCATTCCGCTTGCCCCCAACCCCCAACCCCCAACCCCCGCCCTGACCCAAGCACACAACCTTTCGCTGTTGTTCACAATGTCAGTTTCAGCCTTCTTCACAGAAGATGTATCACAAGTCGCGGTTTATATATCGTAACCAAGGTAACGCCTTTACTACCCGCGTCACATACCTGGTCTTACAAGCTTGTGACCTTCACCTTGCGGCATTATAAAGCTGACCTTTCGCGAGTGCTGCCAAAGCCCAACTTTTTAATAATTTCTTTGTCGCTCAATCAACACTCGAGAACGTCTCAACGGACATGCCAGATGCAGATCTTCGTGGTAATTATCCAGACCTCACTGATATCACTGTAGCAGAAAGCGATGTTGACGACTTACTAAAATGTATTGATACAAACAAAGCGTGTGGTTTCGATGGCATCAGTCCCAAAATGCTGAAGGAAGCTGGCTCAAGCATAAGCAAGCCACTTGCCAGGCTGTTCAATCTGTCATTAGCATCTTGTTCAGTGCCCAAACAGTGGAAGAGGGGCAACGTGATCCCTATTCATAAAAAAGGTAGCCGTAGTCACGTGGAAAACTACAGGCCTGTCTCCCTTCTTAGTTGTGTTGGGAAATTGTTTGAGAGAGTAATATTCAAGTATATGTTTAATTACCTCCGGGATCACAGTATCTTATCGCAATTCCAGTCTGGTTTCATTCATGGAGACACAACGATAAATCAACTTGTTAACATCTACCACTTACTGTGTGAGGCACTTGATAAGAAAAAAGATGTTCGTATAGTTTTCTGTGACATTTCAAAAGCATTCGACCGTGTATGGCACGCTGGGTTAATTACTAAATTAAATAATATTGGAATATGAGACAAGCACTTATCTTGGTTTAAGGATTACGTGTCTGACAGATATCAGAGAGTAACTATCGACGGGGCCACGTCAGATTGGGGTCACGTCAACGCTGGGGTACCTCAAGGCTCGGTTCTTGGACCCCTCCTGTTTTTAATCTACATCAACGACATAACGGACGGTATCGAGTCCAACATAAGATTGTTCGCGGATGACACAACTTTATTTGTCATCGTAGATAAAATGGAAGATACAACACCCATGTTACAACGCGATCTAGAGAAAATGGAGAATTGGGGTTCCAAATGATTCGTTAAATTTAATGCGTCTAAGACCAAATCTATGGAAATATCAAACAAAGATTGTCCAATGATGCCTGATCTTACTATGGGCAATGGTAAAATTGAATCCGTTAAGGAATGTAAACATCTCGGAGTTACCTTGAACTCAAGATTATCCTGGTCGTCTCACATTAGTGAAATGTATCTCAAGGCAAGCAGACGTGTTGATTTACTAGCTCGTTTGAGTCATCGCCTGTCTCAAAAGACTCTGGACATTTTGTATAAAGCATTTATTAGACCAACCTTAGAATACGGGAGTGTTATATGGGACGGATGTACTCAATATGAAAGCGACAAACTTGAGTCGGTACTGTTAAGGGCTGGTCGTTTGGTAAGCGGCGCTATTAAGTACACGAGCCATATCAAGATCTATAACGAGTTGGGGTGGGAGTCGCTTGCCAAAAGGAGGGAACGAGCCAAACTGATGTTATTTCACAAAATGTTTTACAACAAGGCATAGCCCTATCTGTGTAACCTACTACCACCATCTGTTAACACCAGAACTGTGTACCAACTACGAAATGCCCATGCGCTCAATATGACATCGATTCAAACAAGGTTAAATGTAATGCATAAATCTGTTCTACCCAGCACAGTAAGACTTTGGAATGAGCTACCTGCCGATACCAGACAATTAAGCGACATAATTATATGCCTTTAAACGCGCTATAACGCCCCAAAATCAGACAAGGCTGACCAAACTCTATGCAATGGGTTCGCGCTCTATTAATATAATACATGCTCGCATAAGGATGAATTGCAGCTTGTTAAAATCGCATCTATATGATATGCATATAATTGATAGCCCCTTGTGTTCATGTGGAGAAGCTCTGGAAGATGCAGTTCACTATTTTTTCTCTCGTAAGCATTACAGTAACATTCGGGATACCCTCATGCGACAAATAAGATTATTTGCTCCAGTGTCTATCGGGACTATTTTAAACGGTAATCCTGACTTTCCGTTTGATGTAAACGCTGACATTTTTGTCGCGGTCCACGAGTTTATAGCCAAGAGTAAACGTTTTGATATCTAATCATATTATATAAAATTAATAACATGGCTGTATATCGGACTGACCCTGTGTGTAATCATTTAGTTACTTTACCTTTTGTTCACAACTGCTGATACCCTGGATAAAATTAACCTAGTTTATCGTTCTACAATTTATATCACACGAGTTTTGACATTTCTATATTCTTAACAGTTGTGTGACTACGTACCTCAGCAAGAGGAATTTGTTATAAGCTTTGCCTGATTTCCAATTGCTTAATAACAAATATGTTTAAACCAACACGTAAATGAAAGATCGATATAATTTTGACTGAGATTTTGCATTTATTTTCGTTCTACACTTCAGTGCAAGCAACTGTACCGTTATCTTCACCCGCAGGCATGAAACATCGTTCCAGATGTATCTAAAACCATGTAAATTGAATAACACAATTTCTAATATGCGAAGCGTTTTGCTCCTTTGCGTCATGCCCTAAATTAAGGTCGTTTCGCCGAAGCAATAATCTATCCACACAACCACAACCCCGACGGGGGCCGGCTGGAGGGGTGCCCATGGGTACATACGGGTACCGCCGGCGGTAAGGACCCAGCTGGCTAATCACAGCCCTAAGCCCACAGCTCTACCACGTGACCCGCCTGGCCTGCGTCGCTTAGTGTGGAAGATGTGGGTCAAAGGTCAGGTAGAACATAGCGGATCATTCCGCTTGCCCCCAACCCCCACTCCCCAACCCCCACTCCCCGCCCTGACCCAAGCGCAACCTTCGCTGTTGTTCACAATGTCAGTTTCAGCCTTCTTCACAAAAGATGTATCACAAGTGGCGGTTTATATATCGTAACCAAGGTAACTCCTTTACTACCCGCGTCACATACCCGATCTTACAAGCTTGTGACCTTCACCTTGCGGCATTAGAAAGCGGACCTTCCGCGATTTGGCGACCTTTAAATCATTACCCGACGGAATTCTTTTCCCCGACAACGCATCACAAAATCATCTATATTCCCACTGCCGACAACATCATGAGGCCCCAGTCGACCTAACCCCCCCCCCCCTACCCCCAGCCCTCTCCGCCTCCCACCCCTCCCAAACATCGGCAATACACGCGCAGCCAGCCCTCTCTAGTCTCTCCATCCCCAAACGGCCATGCATCATTGCCGTGACAACGAAAGGTCTAGCCCTTCCCTGGCAGTTTCAATTCGCCCCGCGTAGTTCAACTAATTGCTGAAGCCTGTTGGGAATCGTAAGGAAGGTGAAGGTCGCGCCCTTCTCGTGGAGCTCTCGTCCACACCGACCGGGACCACGTGGCCATCTCAGCGAGGGACAAACAGACAGACAGACAGACAGGGGTTTACACAAGCCCATCGGAAGCCGTCTTTTCGCTCAGGCGTGACTGGCATTGCCAGAGAAGCTCTGTAGATTCATCTCGAGGAACACCCAGCGAGGAGAAGCCATACAGCTTCATACAACATGGCAGTTTACCATATGGGGAAGTGCCCGCCATTATCACAAGTGGGCAATATGCTAAACATGGATACTTGGGTGGATACATCGGTATTTTAAGCCATCTTTAAGAACAAATGGGCTTAGCCGGACCAAAAGTTTAAATATCACAAAGGCCATAATCACCAGCATAACGACGCTCCAGCACAAAGGAGGCGCCTCCTACATGCTATATAACAAAACAAAAACGAAATACCCAAAACAGTAATCGTAAAAAGTTAATCGTTTTCATGCCAAATATACTTGGGATGGGATACTCTGCCTTCATTAAAGCCAGAAAAAACAACACCGCCCACGTGACATGACATCATTACCCACGTGGCCACCTGAGCTTACGCGCCAACGGGTAACGACGCACGTGACCATGCAGCCGGAAACACGAGGCAGCCGCCGTCCCCGTGACTGACGTTAAGCTGACAGGCACCCAACTTCAACATGATCCCGAAAACCACGACATGAAAATCATTACGTTCACCAATTTATGAAAACGTCAATAAAAGAAGGCAACATTTCCCGCAACATTTCCAAGTTGTGGAATTCGCTTCGCGGGTGGATATCAACGCCCCCCCCCCCCCCCCGCCTCCCCTCTCTCTCCTCCCCCACGCCTCCCACTCACGGGGGTTCGACTTGAGCCCGCAGGCCCAGGTATCATCACGAGTCCGGCAGTCGACGCTGGACAAAATCCTGGGATAATGGGGTTCAAAAACCCTTGTGAATGGCCACAAAAAGGAGATCGCGGTAAAACTTGTACCTGGCCGCCCCCGGAAGTGTCTGTGTGCCGTAGTCAAGATAAGGCGATTAAATGAGAGCCCAGCGTCAGGTCGAGTGGATACTGAACATCGTGCACCAACCAAGCAACCAACCAGACTGGGCTGCACGATTTTTGTTCTTTTCTCAAGTCGTAAGCCGCCATTTTGGGCTTGGCAGCAGTCGAGCTCCGAGAAGGCTGATCAGATCCTTTACAACGAGACGCTAATGGTCGCTATGTCCACTGTGCTTGAGCGGACACAAATCCTTCCCATGGAGAGTATTTATGTGACGTCACGTGGAGTGGGGAAAAAAGCCCACCAAAAACACTCAGACTTCTCCCCAGGACAATGTCGTTCAGGCTCAAGACAAGACAAGCTGGTTATAAGAGGGAAAAAAACCCCGAATCCTAAAAAAATAACGACGGCACTAACGAAGAGATGAACAAGGCAGCACCTTTATGACGCATCGACAAAGTTAAAGAGCTTTATTGAAGCGCGTAAAAGCCCGACTTTAAACTTGGGAAAACATTTCCCCGGGGCATGAGAATGGTTGTTACAGTGACGCGCGCTGTTTGTTTCGGGCGTTGATGGAACGCTACGCGCCACCAAGTGGCATGCTCAAGAGTTACGGCGCATTCAGCTTGGTACGCCGACACCCCCCCTAAATGCCGGGTTCCCCATTGAGGGAAATCAGAGGCATAAAATGAAATTGGTGCTGATAAATGAAGTAGCCACATGAAAAAGTACGAGAAAAAGAGGCCATGTTAAGTTGGCACTAACAAAGACTGATTAATGTAGAAGACAGCCGAACAGGCAACACAAGGCACATGACTGATAGATATGGTCGACATTATGGTTGATTTAACACCTTCTCCACGCTGACGGCACGGAGAAGGGAAACACCAGCTCAAATTTAATGTCACCCGTGATAAACAGCGCACCGGACAGCAGCCGTCATCAAATACACTTTCCATGAATGAACGCGGACCATGAAAACCGGTCATAACAAACGAACTCGAATTGGTGCTCCTTTCCACACACGATTGTATGAGGCGTACGGCACTCTCGCCCTGTCATCCGACAAATATAAATATACTATCGCGTTCAGCTCTCTTCCCACCCGCGATGAGCAAGTGCCAGAGGGCAGAGCGGCGGCGAACACGTGCTCCGGGCGCATACTGCACGACCCGAAGCCGTGACTCCTCAAACCAATGCATAGCAATGAGGTGGGGACGCGGGTCTGGAGGACACGTCAAGGACGAAGGCCACGCGGTCACCTACCTGCCAGTCTGACGGGTCCTTGTAGAAGTCGGATCCCCGGAGAGTCCAGTAGAAAGAGGCAATGTCCACGGTCTTGTTGGCTGCCTCCAGCAGGTTGAGCCATCCCTCGTAGGTGGACAGGTGGACGGGCGACCCGGGGGCAAAGGTCAAGTTCTCCGGAATGCTCTCCACCAAGGTGATCCTAAAATACAAAATACCACGGTTGTTTCCAATTGTATATTAATTCAATTACAGAACACTTTTCAATCTTTGTTGTGGGTTTTGATATTTAACGCAATGATTAACGTGCTCTCCACTAAGGCGATCCTAAAATACAAAATACGGATATTTGCATTTGTATTTCAGTTCAAATAAAGAACACTTTCCAATGGGGTTTCGATATTTTACTCAGTGAGTAACCCAATCAGTCTTACAAAACCGATATGATTGACGTCACTCAAAGTTCCCTCTACCCCCACTCCCCCCTCCCCCCAGCAAACAGCCTCGGTCCGTAGATGCCCTGCATAGGTGCGGGGCGACATGTCAGTATACTCGACGTTTTGCGGCAATCTAACCGTTTTGCGGTTTTATCCTCGACACCATTGCCGCCGCGACTAAACACGTGACTTGTCCAGTAATTGTTCCCACGAGATGAAGTGTCACATCTGTAATTTGATCCGTAAATCAGTTTTGTGGGAGAAAGGGAAGAGAAAAAAAAAGCGATGGGGAAAACTGTATTATCTATTTCCCGTTGATCCCTCTACAGAGTAACTTTAGCAATTCGACGTATCGAGACAACTCAGCCGGATTCTACACAGGCGCACGGCGTAAAAGCCCCGACCTCATACATCATGAACAGCCAGCAGCGGTGAACTATGTCCCCACGGTATAGAGATGGAGCGGTCTCACGAGGGCCGAGCCCGACGACACGAATTATAAAGCCGCAATGAAAGGTACGAGCCGCTGGGGACTTAAGCTCATACGTAACGACAACACACTATTAATCCGAGGGATAAAAAGTAATACTCAGACCTCCCAGACACACCACGCCCGCGGAGTAATACTTAAACCTTCCAGCCGCACCCCGCCCGCGGAGTAATACTCAAACCTTCCAGCCACACCACGCCCGCGGGTAATACTCAAACCTTCCAGCGGCACCACGCCCGCGGAATAATACTCAAACCTTCCAGCCGCACCACCCCCGCGGAGATATACTCAAACCTTCCAGCCACACCACGCCCGCGGAGTAATACTCAAACCTTCCAGCCACACCGTGCCCGCGGGTAATACTCAAATCTTTCAGCCGCACCGCGCCAGCGGAGTAATACTTAAACCTTCCAGCGGCACCACGCCCGCGGAGTAATACTTAAACCTTCCAGCCGCACCAGCCTGCGGAGTAATACTTAAACCTTTGACACACCACGCCCGCGAAATAATCCTCAAACCTCCCAGGTATAATACTTAAACCATCCAGCCGCACCACCACCCCAGTAATAACCCCCAGTAAAAACAGACGACCCAGCGTTACTACACATCCGCAGTGACCTCTGGTGAGTGACCTGTGGCGGTTCGTCCGGTTGTGACGAGCGCTCTGTCGACTGTTATATGTTTCCTCGGCGAGTAACAAGCCGTAAAGGAACTCCCATCACTCACCCGAAACCATGCATTAATGCTTACATAGGAGACTGTACCAATCTTTATATGCGGACATAAATGGACAGATCGAGAGAGAAAAGAGAGAGATGGAGGTAAAATAGTATATTACTCAGTCGTCTTGTATGCATGGGTCACCGTAGCTGGGGAGAACAATTAACGAAGCGGACCGGCGCTGGCAAGGGGTGGGGGGGGGGGGCAATGTAAGTGAGTAAGAAGCGTAGATGTGCAGAAATAACAGGGAGAGACAGAGACAAAGGAATGGGTTGGGAGTGATGTATGGTGGGTGGGGGTATGGGGGTGGGGGTGCGGGTGGGGGGGGAGGGGGATGTATGATGGGTGGGGATGGGGGTCGTGGGGGTGAGGGTGATGTATGGCGGGTGGGGGTGGGGGTGGTGGGGGTGGGGGCGGGGGTGATGTATGGTGGCTGGGGATAGGGGGATACGGTGACTTGGTTTGCGAGGGTGGCTGTAGTTGGGCCAGGTGGCTGGGTTCCTCGCTATTTACGGTTCCCCATAGTCGGGACTAAAGCCACCCTAAAGGGCCTCAACTTTATGCAGCCACTGATTAACAAGTGACCTAAAAACGGACTCAAAGGGACTCGAATTTCCAGCCGCCCCCAGCAAAAAAAAAAAAAAAAAATGGCGGCTGCACTGACGAGAAGTCTGACGCCATTGTAATGCGGGGCTTGGAGGCCCGCAGCAACCAGAGAACCTGTTGCGGCTTAGGCTGGCGGGAAAAGGGATTGATAGAAACGGCTCCAGGCTGTCGACATTAACAAGATGTGTGACGCTGGACCTTCATTTTATTGCGCCATGTGCACAAACGCGCCCCAAAACACCAACAAATAAATTAGTTGATCATTTTTTTATATACCCCACAAGTAAAGTGTACGCAACTATTTACGCGTATAAATCTATAAAGACTATCTCGTCGCCAAACGAAAATGAAATGCTATATTTTGCACACAAACAAAATGTATGCACTGTTTGCTTCTACCCACACCCATATTTCTTTTCTCCGAACTGAACAACTGGGATTTATTTTAAAAGATAACCAAAAATTACGCCTCATAATAAAAATAAGTTGACCCCACCTATATCTCAAGATCAGTTGCCCAAAAAAGGAATTTCATTTTTGTCGCATCACGTGACCGTCTCTATGGTGACGGGGTAGCCCCGAAGAGCGGCTCGGGAAGCCGTCTGGTTAGTGGCGGTGACCGGTGAGATTGGCGCGGCAACTGTTCAGTAATGGACCGGCCCCTCTCGTCGAGTACGTTTTCTGTCCACGGACTGCCTTGATTTATTTCTCAAACGCATTGCTGCCATCACGCAGTGCCCCGCTCCAGGTTTTTGTTCAGAGCCACAGGGCTAAGAGGTATCGTAAATGTTATGTCTGACGGAATCCGGCAGCTGAAAAAAAACTGGTCCAAAAAAATGCAGTCCGGTGACTGTCCATCTACCACGTGGTCGACAGATCATCCGTGATTTTGTGAGTTATGAGCATTAGCCAGCCAGCCGCTGGGTGGCGCTGTGAGGGGAATCAATCTCCGAGCTTAACACTAGAGGGCATCGTTAGGGCTCCACTGGATATCACAGAGGAGCTTACGGAGCAGTATAGTCACTGTGAATGGTAGAGCACCGTCACCATTTATGGTACAGGATAGTCGCTAATTATGGTACAGGGCAGTCACTGTGAATGGTACAGGACAGTCAGTGTGTATAGTACAGGGCAGTCACTACGTATGGTACAGGACAGTCAGTGTGTATGGTACAGGACAGTCACTATGTATGGTACAGGACACTCACTGTGTATGGTACAGGACAGTCACTGTGTATGGTACAGGACAGTTACTGTGTATGGTGCAAGGCAGTCACTATGTATGGTACAGGACACTCACTGTGTATGGTACAGGACAGTCACTGTGTATGGTACAGGACAGTTACTGTGTATGGTACAGGACAGTCACTGTGTATGGTACAGGGCAGTCAGTGTGCATGGTACAGGGCAGTCAGTGTGTATGGTACAGGACAGTCACTATGGATGGTAGAGGACAGTCACTGTGTATGGAACAGGACAGTCACTACGTATTGTACAGGGCAGTCACTATGTATGGTACAGGGCAGTCAGTGTGTATGGAACAGGACAGTCACTACGTATTGTACAGGACAGTCACTATGTATGGTACAGGACAGTCAGTGTGTATGGTACAGGACAGTCACTATGGATGGTAGAGGACAGTCACTGTGTATGGAACAGGACAGTCACTGTGTATGGTACAGGACAGTCACTGTGTATGGTACAGGACAGTTACTGTGTATGGTACAGGACAGTTACTGTGTATGGTACAGGACAGTCACTGTGTATGGTACAGGGCAGTCACTGTGTGTGGTACAGGGCAGTCACTATGTATGGTACAGGACAGTCACTATGTATGGTACAGGACAGTCACTGTGTATGGTACAGGACAGTCACTGTGTATGGTACAGGACAGTCACTGTGTATGGTACAGGACAGTCACTGTGTATGGTACAGGACAGTCACTGTGTATGGTACAGGACAGTCACTGTGTATGGTACAGGACAGTCACTGTGTATGGTACAAGACAGTCACCGTGTATGGTACAAGACAGTCACTATGTATGGTACAGGACAGTCACTGTATATGGTACGTGCAGGGAGCGGGGGGGTGGGGCAGCGAGGCGGGTCACACTCTCTCCCACACACTCACCGACAGGGCTCCGTGCAGGGCGCGGTGTGTAGGAAGTGGGGGGGGGGATGGGTCACACACACCGTGCAGGGCGCGGGGGTGGAACAGTAAGGGGAGTGGGGCTCACCCTCCCACACACTCACCGACAGGGGTCCGTGCACGGCGCGGGGGGCGGGGGCGGGGGGTGGTGGTCGGGCAGGGGGCGGGCAGTAAGTGGGGGGGGTCACACACTCACCGACAGGGGTCCGTGCAGGGCGCGGGCGGCGGGCGGCTAGTGGGGGGGGGGGGGGTCACACACACCGTGCAGGGCGCGGGGGTGGAACAGTAAGGGGAGTGGGGGTCACCCTCCCACACACTCACCGACAGGGGTCCGTGCACGGCGCGGGGGGCGGGGGCGGGGGGTGGTGGTCGGGCAGGGGGCGGGCAGTAAGTGGGGGGGGTCACACACTCACCGACAGGGGTCCGTGCAGGGCGCGGGCGGCGGGCGGCTAGTGGGGGGGGGGGTCACACACTCACCGACAGGGGTCCGTGCAGGGTGCGGGCGGCCAGTGGGGGGGGGGTCACACACTCACCGACAGGGGTCTGTGCAGGGCGCGGGCGGCGGGCGGCCAGTGGGGGGGTCACACACTCGCCGACAGGGGTCCTTGCAGGGCGCGGGCGGCGGGCGGCGGGCGGCCAGTGGGGGGGTCACACACTCACCGACAGGGGTCCGTGCAGGGCGCGGGCGGCGGGCGGCGGGCGGCGGGCGTGCCAGTGGGGGGGTCACACACTCACCGACAGGGGTCCGTGCAGGGCGCGGGCGGCGGGCGGCGGGCGGCGGGCGTGCCAGTGGGGGGGTCACACACTCACCGACAGGGGTCCGTGCAGGGCGCGGGGCGGCGGGCGGCGGCCGGCCAGTGGGGGGGGTCACACACTCACCGACAGGGGTCCGTGCAGGGCGCGGGCGGCGGGCGGCCAGTGGGGGGGTCACACACTCACCGACAGGGGTCCGTGCAGGGCGCGGGCGGCGGGCGGCGGGCGGCCAGTAGGGGGGTCACACACTCACCGACAGGGGTCCGTGCAGGGCGCGGGCGGCGGGCGGCGGGCGTGCCAGTGGGGGGGGTCACACACTCGCCGACAGGGGTCCGTGCAGGGCGCGGGCGGCGGGCGGCGGGCGGCGGGCGGCGGGCGGCGGGCGTGCCAGTGGGGGGGTCACACACTCACCGACAGGGGTCCGTGCAGGGCGCGGGCGGCGGGCGGCGGCCGGCCAGTGGGGGGGGTCACACACTCACCGACAGGGGTCCGTGCAGGGCGCGGGCGGCGGGCGGCGGCCGGCCAGTGGGGGGGTCACACACTCACCGACAGGGGTCCGTGCAGGGCGCGGGCGGCGGGCGGCCAGTGGGGGGGTCACACAGTCACCGACAGGGGTCCGTGCAGGGCGCGGGCGGCGGGCGGCCAGTGGGGGGGTCACACACTCACCGACAGGGGTCCGTGCAGGGCGCGGGCGGCGGGCGGCGGGCGTGCCAGTGGGGGGGTCACACACTCACCGACAGGGGTCCGTGCAGGGCGCGGGCGGCGGCCGGCCAGTGGGGGGGTCACACACTCACCGACAGGGGTCCGTGCAGGGCGCGGGCGGCGGGCGGCCAGTGGGGGGGTCACACACTCACCGACAGGGGTCCGTGCAGGGCGCGGGCGGCGGGCGGCCAGTGGGGGGGGTCGCACACTCACCGACAGGGGTCCGTGCAGGGCGCGGGCGGCGGGCGGCCAGTGGGGGGGGGGGTCACACACTCACCGACAGGGGTCCGTGCAGGGCGCGGGCGGCGGGCGGCGGGCGTGCCAGTGGGGGGGTCACACACTCACCGACAGGGGTCCGTGCAGGGCGCGGGCGGCGGGCGGCGGGCGGCCAGTGGGGGGGTCACACACTCACCGACAGGGGTCCGTGCAGGGCGCGGGCGGCGGGCGGCGGGCGGCGGGCGGCCAGTTGGGGGGTCACACACTCACCGACAGGGGTCCGTGCAGGGCGCGGGCGGCGGGCGTGCCAGTGGGGGGGTCACACACTCACCGACAGGGGTCCGTGCAGGGCGCGGGCGGCGGGCGACTGTAGATGTTCTCGGTCAGGCCGCAGGCGGTGAGGACCATGGGAAAGAAGACGGACACGGTTGTCATGGCGAGGATGAGGGCCACGGCCACGTAGGCGGGCCGCTGGTAGGCCGTCTTGTCCACGTCTTCGCTCTCCGTCTCAGTGATGATGACCTGCACGTCGCATTGGCTCGACAGACCCGAGCACTGGCTCATGGCTCGGCCGCGGCCCAGCAACGTCTTCCCCAGCTGGAAGCGACGACAAAGACCAATGTATACATACCACCTGACAGTGTAATGCATTTAATGGTTTATAATTCTATAAAAAAAACTCTCTTAGAAACGAAATTGGGTGGAGCTTTAATTTGTATGATAGTTTGGTGTATCTCTAGTTTGTATGATAGTTAGGTGAAGCTCAGGTTTGTGCGATAGTTTGGTAAAGCTCTTATTGTATGATAGTTTGGTGAAGCTATAGTATGCGTGATAATTAGTTCTAGTTTGTATCATAGCTTGGTAAAGCACTAGTTTTACGATAGCTTGGTAAATCTCTAGTTTGTATGATAGTCCAGTGAAGCTCTAGTTTGTACGGTAGTGCAGTGAAACTCTACTTTGCGTGATATGTAAATATGGTAAAGATGGAATTTGAATGAGATATAAATATGGAAAAGCTCTAATTTGTGTGATATGTAAATTGTCAAACCTATGGCCTAGAGTTGTTATACGCAGGCTTTGAAAGCGAAACATCAATCAGGCGATGCCAGTCACGGGGGGTTCAGGGGGAGATTTAAACCGGCACCCCGGCAGTCACGTGGTGTTACAGGGAGATTTTAACTGACACCCCGGCAGTCACGTGGTGTTACAGGGAAATTTTAACTGACACCCCGACTAGCCGTCCCTGGCAAGTATGTTTTCGCTGTACAAAGTGCCTCCCCGCTCCCCGCGTATCCAGACCCCGTCAGATTATATCCACTCAGACCGGGAACTGCTTCCCTGTCATTTTCGGTGGCATTAGACTTGCTACTGTAGTCTAACTTGCGATGGCTAAGTTGCGGTGTCGTGCAAGGCGAGCATACTTATGATGGCATGATCAATTGTATTGCTCTATAAACCGCCGAATTCGAGGTTTCGCAAATGGATGGCCCCGGGGGAAGAGGTTACCGGGCTGTGGCAAGGAGGTCATAGTCCAGGTATCTGGCTTTTATGGCGCATGGAGGTCTGCAAAATGCCGGCATCCATCAGTTTATGGGCAGTGGATTTACCGGTAGGTAGGGTAGTATTATCAATAACAAGCGTGTCAACATAATGTGGAGTAATTAAGAAGGAAATCCGGCAGTTCCGGAGCGCTGTGGGTAAGTGGGCCAGCACACACCAATCAAATAGTTATCTCAGGATACTTCAGGGCCCAGTTAGTTAACTTTCAGCTGAGAATCCCGTCCTTTGATTTACAATTAGAGGACTGAAAGTATAATATATAGTCTATACAAATAGAACCATTCAGCTTTCATTATTTCCATGGTTGGCACCCGTCCGTCATCGAAAGACGATAGATTTGCAGCTTTTGTTTTGGTTGAAGATTTGTTTCGCGGCATTTGCGCTAATGACTAAATAAGCCTATCTGTGATCGACAGAGCTTACCGCAGTCGTCGCATCGATGACCTGTCGTTAGGTCTAGCTTTATACTCATTGAACGCCTAGATTGGCGTTTCAAGTCCAGTTTCTCAAACCAGGGCCAGTCGTGGTGCGCCATTCCCTCTCGCACGAGATCCTCCCAAGAATTTGAATCGATGCCGAAAGCCTTCATGTCACGCTTGCAAACATCTTTAGTCCTGAGCTTTGGCCGTCCAATTGGTCTTCTGCATTCGGAAAGCTCACCGTAGAGCACATCCTTTGCAATGCGTTCCTTTTGCATACGATGCACGTTCCCAAGCGTACGAAGACGCCTTTGTTTTATAAGAGCAAGAATGCTTGGTAGGCTGGCCATGGCTAACAGTTCAGCATTTGTTACCTTATCTTGCCAAGATATGCCTAAAAAGTTTCGCAAGCAACGAAAATGGAATTTGTTCAATTAAACATTGTTGCTTACATACGTTATAACTGGCATGTCTGTACGACACTCGTTTAGAAATGCGGGTGGGTACGGTTCTGCGCAGTAAATTAACAGCTACTTAGATTCTAAGCCGAACATGTTCTTCACCTTAACGTGCAAAAATGGGCTGCGCTTTACTCCTCTAAGCCCCCAATTATCTCTGATTTCGTCCCTTTTATGGGGGTACGTTTGCACCCGACGCCCACCTCTCCCGCTTCTACAGGTGGGATTGTAAGTTAATACAATGGTCAGTATTCAAATCGATCAGAATTAGTTTAAAGCGTCCTGAATATATATACCAACCAGTATTCAAATCTCAATAGAGGTTGGGGGGAGGTCATTTTTTTGTGGTAGCCACATCTGTTTTCATCGGTCCGTTATGCTTCACCCCCCACCCCCCCCCCCCCCGGGGAGCAATAAAGGCATTTAATTTGCCTAATCTGTGACAACGATCTCATGTGTCAACAAAGCCGAGATGACGAGACGGGCGATAATATGGACGAGAGGATGTATTTCTATCCATATCGCGTGGAATCACCAGCAATTATCGATGGAAAATATCGCCTTCACAGACATTGTAAACAATACGCTTTAATTCAATTCAGGGGTGACCAAAATTGACAACTGGAGGCGGGAGGGGGGGGGGGTAGGAAGGTGGACGTGGTTACAATACTGATGACCGGAGGCGGGTCGGGGTTGGGGTGAGCGGGTGGGAGGCGAGCGTCGTAAAAATAAAACAACGGTCGGTAGTGAGGGACGAGTCTCAATTTCTGGGGCATCAGATCCTAATTTGTCACGTACATGGGATGCATGGCTTAGTTGGGGGGTGGGGGGGGGGGTGAGGGGCGGAACAGCATTTTGCGCGGTGTTATATTGGGGGGGGGGGCAAAGTGGTCTGCGCGTATCTCCCCCTCCCCCTCCCCAGCCACAGCGTTTAGCAAGAAAAACGGAAGCCACGCGGTGGCGTTTCTGGCCATGCAGCCAGCGGCGACATCACGTGACATGATTGCCATGGTGATCGTGGAGCCGGAAATCCATCAGCAGAGACGCCGATAACATAGTTAACAACCGCCGTAGAACAGAAACACAACTGATAACATATCTCGCAACAAAAATAATTAATTTGCGACGAAATCCGGATTAATGAAAGCGACAGATTGTTTTCCGCCTTCTAATCTCTGCCGGCAGTAAATGTCGGTAGAAATGCACCGGCGTGATGAATCGCGTTCACCCAGCGCTAGCCGCAGCCAATCAAATTATCTCATAACCATAAAAGTGTCTCGTGACGCGCCATTGTACAGGCACAGGATTCCCCCGCCGCATTTCACGGTGGTGTCTGATTAATGCCGCGATGGATACGTGGGCTGCCCCCCCCCCCCCCCGGCACAACTCCCTGCCACTCCCCCTCCCACCAACATGTCATTCAAATGTAATTATCAGTCCCACGCTCGCAATTGTAGATCTATGTGAGTGTGAAGCGGCCTCGCGGAGGCGAAATACACGTTGTCATACATTTGTCATTGATTGTCTTTGCGCAGTAAACATATCTGTGGATCATTATTACATTGCTACATAAGCTCCGGCGAGGGATCATTTATCAGGGTCACCCCCACAGAGGCCCGGGCCAGCATGGGAGAGATCAGATACTTCTTGCGATGAACCAGTTTCAACACCAGCCATATGAGAGGATGTCAGTAGCATCCACAATATACGAAAGGTTAACAAAAAGTCGAGTTTCTATACACGTATATATCGATGACCAATGCCGCATCCTATATCCAGGGCAAACGAAGATAATAGGTGTTTCTGTCTATGTTATGGTTGTCCGATGTTTTAATATGCCTATCAGAGCTGTGGACCAAAACGACGAGTTAGTTTTGAGTCGCAGTGGGTTAGTTTGACTGGTGCTTGGTGCTATCACCACAGTTATAACAAAACAAATGCACAGAGCAGTGGAGTGTATTAACAGATAGAGTTTACAAGTCACTTGGTAAGATCATTAATTGAATGAATGAATGATTGATGCATATTTTTAATAATAATAAG
This sequence comes from Arenicola marina, assembly GCA_964019135.1. Classification (NCBI taxonomy): domain Eukaryota; kingdom Metazoa; phylum Annelida; class Polychaeta; family Arenicolidae; genus Arenicola; species Arenicola marina. The sequence continues at coordinate 4,834,951 of OZ025252.1, read as the reverse complement.
TTTACTGTGAAGTGTAGGCTCACAACCTCTAAGTACAAATATATCAAAGTAAACATCAAGTAAATAAGGTAACATGTTAAAACATTTTAATTTGTCCCCTTAATTTGTACGCATCGCGGAGAAATAGCACGATGTTATATAGGGTGGGTATCTATTGAAATCATCAAAAATGTAAATTCTCAACACAAGCTTTATATAACCTCTGTAGGTCATATCGCGACAACGTGAATGGTGAAGGTAGAGAGGAGCCATGACTCAGGGAGTAATCCCCTATACTCTTTGTGATGACAGCCATAAGATCCTTATCATTATCACAGACATTATATAATACAACACAAACACAATACTACACAAACAGTATTTGCAGCGGTGGGATTCGAACCAGTCGGGATTCGAGTTTACATGTCACGTGGTAAGATCAATGACAGACAAGTGCACAATTCAGTGAGACGACATTGCAGGTGTCATTGGTCAGATCTGTGACAGACGACATTTCAGGTGTCATTGGTCAGATCAGTGACTGACGACACTTCACGTGTCATTGGTCAGATCAGTGACAGACGAATCTTCACGTGTCATTGGTCAGATCAGTGACAGACGACACTTCACGTGTTATTGGTCAGATCTGTGACAGACGACACTTCACGTGTCATTGCTCAGATCAGTGACACTCGACACTTCACGTGTCATTGGTCAGATCAGTGACAGACGACACTTCACGTGTCATTGGTCAGATCAGTGACAGACGACACTTCACGTGTCATTGGTCAGATCAGTGACAGACGACACTGCAGGTGTCATTGATCAGATCAGTGACAGACGACACTTCACGTGTCATTGGTCAGATCAGTGACAGACGACACTGCAGGTGTCATTGGTCAGATCAGTGACAGACGACACTTCACGTGTTATTGGTCAGATCAGTGACAGACGACACTTAACGTGTCATTGCTCAGATCAGTGACACTCGACACTTCACGTGTTATTGGTCAGATCTGTGACAGACGACACTTCACGTGTCATTGGTCAGATCAGTGACAGACGACACTTCACGTGTCATTGGTCAGATCAGTGACAGACGACACTTCACGTGTCATTGGTCAGATCAGTGACAGACGACACTTCACGTGTCATTGGTCAGATCAGTGACAGACGACACTTCACGTGTCATTGGTCAGATCAGTGACAGACGACACTTCACGTGTCATTGGTCAGATCAGTGACAGACGACACTTCACGTGTTATTGGTCAGATCTGTGACAGACGACACTTCACGTGTCATTGGTCAGATCAGTGACAGACGACACTGCAGGTGTCATTGGTCAGATCAGTGACAGACGACACTTCACGTGTTATTGGTCAGATCTGTGACAGACGACACTTAACGTGTCATTGCTCAGATCAGTGACACTCGACACTTCACATGTCATTGGTCAGATCAGTGACAGACGACACTTCACGTGTCATTAGTCAGATCAGTGACAGACGACACTTCACGTGTCATTGGTCAGATCAGTGACAGACGACACTTCACGTGTCATTGGTCAGATCAGTGACACTCGACACTTCACGTGTCATTGGTCAGATCAGTGACAGACGACACTTCACGTGTTATTGGTCAGATCTGTGACAGACGACACTTAACGTGTCATTGCTCAGATCAGTGACACTCGACACTTCACGTGTCATTGGTCAGATCAGTGACAGACGACACTTCACGTGTCATTGGTCAGATCAGTGACAGACGACACTTCACGTGTTATTGGTCAGATCTGTGACAGACGACACTTAACGTGTCATTGGTCAGATCAGTGACAGACGACACTTCACGTGTTATTGGTCAGATCTGTGACAGACGACACTTAACGTGTCATTGGTCAGATCAGTGACAGACGACACTGCAGGTGTCATTGATCAGATCAGTGACACTCGACACTTCACGTGTCATTGGTCAGATCAGTGACAGACGACACTTCACGTGTTATTGGTCAGATCTGTGACAGACGACACTTAACGTGTCATTGCTCAGATCAGTGACACTCGACACTTCACGTGTCATTGGTCAGATCAGTGACAGACGACACTTCACGTGTCATTGGTCAGATCAGTGACAGACGACACTTCACGTGTCATTGGTCAGATCTGTGACAGACGACACTTAACGTGTCATTGCTCAGATCAGTGACACTCGACACTTCACGTGTCATTGGTCAGATCAGTGACAGACGACACTTCACGTGTCATTGGTCAGATCAGTGACAGACGACACTTCACGTGTCATTGGTCAAATCAGTGACAGACGACACTTCACGTGTTATTGGTCAGACCAGTGACAGACGACACTTCACGTGTTATTGGTCAGATCTGTGACAGACGACACTTCACGTGTCATTGGTCAGATCAGTGACAGACGACACTGCAGGTGTCATTGGTCAGATCAGTGACAGATGGCACTTCACGTGTCATTGGTCAGATCAGTGACAGGGAGGTTTACACAGGTCAGGTCATTTATTGATATCAACGTTAGTCGCGATTACACTCAATCCAACCAAATCTAAGAGGAATGACTAATTCATACAGAGAGTGGAGTTTAATGTTAGACGCTTATTGTGTTGGTTGTGTATTCAGGACGCTTTAACCAATTCTGGTCATATTGCGTCAATGGGAGAATAAAGGGAAGAGCGGAACTATGTCTACTTAATACAACACAGACATGGCCACAGCGGGGCTCGAACCATCGACCCACGTGCCGTTTGGCTCTCAGGTGTCTGGAGCGAGCGCTCCAACCCACTGAGCTATCGGGGCGGCCCTTACACGCTTAGTTTACGTGCCATGGGAGTTCAATATCATTGGACAAGTTCGATCATAGATGAACGGATCACATGTCAGTCAATAAAATCAGAATACTCCGCCATTTTAAGTCTAAGTCACACCGATGACTGAGTAGAATTCACAGTTCAATGGACTACGGTAGCTCTATTTATTTGTTCATATGTCAGTGGGACAGTTCAACTCTACAGGTGTACAAACAGCACAGAGTGTACAGCCCGGTGACATTCACAGCCAGTGACATACATCCATTCAGTCCCGGCCATAATTGGTTCACACGCTGAGGCCCACCTGTATAATGGTGCACTCATCTGTTATTGTTATTGTATACACATCTGGGACCATTCAACGTAGCATCACATCAGGGCAACGATTCACACGATTTATGTGGAGGACGAAAGAGCTGCAGGCGTTGTATTCATCATTTCTGCCGTAATTTACGCGCGAAAAATGCCTGTTGCCCATAGCGCCTTACGCCCCGACTATCGCTTTACCACGGCTCATGACTATCGCTTACCACGGCTCATGACTATCGCTTACCACGGCGCATGACTATCGCTTACAAGGGCTCATGACTATCGCTTACCACGGCTCATGACTATCGCTTACCACGGCTCATGACTATCGCTTACCACGACTCATGACTATCGCTTACCACGGCTCATGACTATCGCTTACCACGGCGCATGACTATCGCTTACACGGCTCATGACTATCGCTTACCACGGCTCATGACTATCGCTTACCACGGCGCATGACTATCGCTTACAAGGGCTCATGACTATCGCTTACACGGCTCATGACTATCGCTTACAAGGGCTCATGGCTACCGCTTACCACGGCTCATGACTATCGCTTACGACGGCTCATGACTATCGCTTACCACGGCGCATGACTATCGCTTACAAGGGCTCATGACTATCGCTTACCACGGCTCATGGCTATCGCTTACCAGGGCGCATGACTATCGCTTACACGGCTCATGACTATCGCTTACCACGGCTCATGATTATCGCTTATCACGGCTCATGACTATCGCTTACCACGGCTCATGATTATCGCTTATCACGGCTCATGACTATCGCTTACCACGGCGCATGACTTGGCTTACCACGGCTCATGACTATCGCTTACCACGGCTCATGACTATCGCTTACCACGGCTCATGACTATCGCTTACCACGGCTCATGGCTATCGCTTACCACGGCGCATGACTTGGCTTACCACGGCTCATGACTATCGCTTACCACGGCTCATGACTATCGCTTACACGGCTCATGACCCGCTTACCACGACTCATGGCTATCGCTTACCACGGCTCATGATTATTGCTTATCACGGCTCATGACTATCGTTTACCACGGCGCATGACTCGCTTACACGGCTCATGACTATCGCTTACCACGACTCATGACCATCGCTTACCATGGCGCATGACTTGGCTTACCACGGCTCATGACTATCGCTTACCACGGCTCATGACTATCGCTTACCACGGCTCATGACTATCGCTTACCACGGTTCATGGCTATCGCTTACCACGGCGCAAGACTTGGCTTACCACGGCTCATGACTATCGCTTACCACGGCTCATGACTATCGCTTACCACGACTCATGGCTATCGCTTACCACGGCTCATGACTATCGCTTACCACGGCTCATGATTATCGCTTACCACGGCTCATGACTATCGCTTACAAGGGCTCATGACTATCGCTTACACGGCTCATGACTATCGCTTACCAGGGCTGATGGCTATCGCTTACCACGGCTCATGACTATCGCTTACCACGGCTCATGACTATCGCTTACCACGGCTCATGGCTATCGCTTACCAGGGCTCATGACTATCGCTTACACGGCTCATGACTATCGCTTACCACGGCTCATGATTATCGCTTATCACGGCTCATGACTATCGCTTACCACGGCTCATGATTATCGCTTACCACGGCTCATGACTATCGCTTACCACGGCTCATGATTATCGCTTATCACGGCGCATGACTTGGCTTACCACGGCTCATGACTATCGCTTACCACGGCTCATGACTATCGCTTACCACGGCTCATGACTATCGCTTACCACGGCTCATGATTATCGCTTACCACGGCTCATGACTATCGCTTACCACGGCTCATGACTATCGCTTACCACGGCTCATGATTATCGCTTATCACGGCGCATGACTTGGCTTACCACGGCTCATGACTATCGCTTACCACGGCTCATGGCTATCGCTTACCACGGCTCATGACTATCGCTTACCACGGCGCATGACTTGGCTTACCACGGCTCATGACTATCGCTTACCACGGCTCATGACTATCGCTTACCACGGCTCATGACTATCGCTTACCACGGCTCATGACTATCGCTTACCACGGCTCATGACTATCGCTTACCACGGCTCATGACTATCGCTTACCACGGCTCATGATTATCGCTTATCACGGCTCATGACTATCGCTTACCACGGCGCATGACTTGGCTTACCACGGCTCATGACTATCGCTTACCACGGCTCATGACTATCGCTTACCACGGCTCATGACTATCGCTTACCACGGCTCATGACTATCGCTTACCACGGCTCATGATTATCGCTTATCACGGCTCATGACTATCGCTTACCACGGCGCATGACTTGGCTTACCACGGCTCATGACTATCGCTTACCACGGCTCATGACTATCGCTTACCACGGCTCATGACTATCGCTTACCACGGCTCATGACTATCGCTTACCACGGCTCATGGCTATCGCTTACCACGGCGCATGACTTGGCTTACCACGGCTCATGACTATCGCTTACCACGGCTCATGACTATCGCTTACCACGGCTCATGACTCGCTTACCACGACTCATGGCTATCGCTTACCACGGCTCATGACTCGCTTACCACGACTCATGGCTATCGCTTACCACGGCTCATGATTATCGCTTATCACGGCTCATGACTATCGTTTACCACGGCGCATGACTCGCTTACACGGCTCATGACTATCGCTTACCACGGCTCATGATTATCGCTTATCACGGCGCATGACTTGGCTTACCACGGCTCATGACTATCGCTTATCACGGCTCATGACTATCGTTTACCACGGCGCATGACTTGGCTTACCACGGCTCATGACTATCGCTTACCACGGCTCATGACTATCGCTTATCACGGCTCATGACTATCGTTTACCACGGCGCATGACTTGGCTTACCACGGCTCATGACTATCGCTTACCACGGCTCATGATTATCGCTTATCACGGCGCATGACTTGGATTACCACGGCTCATGACTATCGCTTACCACGGCTCATGACTATCGCTTACCACGACTCATGACCATCGCTTACCACGGCGCATGACTTGGCTCACCACGGCTCATGACTATCGCTTACCACGACTCATGACCATCGCTTACCACGGCGCATGACTTGGCTTACCACGGCTCATGACTATCGCTTACCACGGCTCATGACTATCGCTTACCACGGCTCATGACTATCGCTTACCACGGCTCATGACTCGCTTACCACGACTCATGGCTATCGCTTACCACGACTCATGATTATCGCTTATCACGGCTCATGACTATCGTTTACCACGGCGCATGACTCGCTTACACGGCTCATGACTATCGTTTACCACGGCGCATGACTCGCTTACACGGCTCATGATTATCGCTTATCACGGCGCATGACTTGGATTACCACGGCTCATGACTATCGCTTACCACGGCTCATGACTATCGCTTACCACGACTCATGACCATCGCTTACCACGGCGCATGACTTGGCTCACCACGGCTCATGACTATCGCTTACCACGACTCATGACCATCGCTTACCACGGCGCATGACTTGGCTTACCACGGCTCATGACTATCGCTTACCACGGCTCATGATTATCGCTTATCACGGCGCATGACTTGGATTACCACGGCTCATGACTATCGCTTACCACGGCTCATGACTATCGCTTACCACGACTCATGACCATCGCTTACCACGGCGCATGACTTGGCTCACCACGGCTCATGACTATCGCTTACCACGACTCATGACCATCGCTTACCACGGCGCATGACTTGGCTTACCACGGCTCATGACTATCGCTTACCACGGCTCATGACTATCGCTTACCACGGCTCATGACTATCGCTTACCACGGTTCATGGCTATCGCTTACCACGGCGCAAGACTTGGCTTACCACGGCTCATGACTATCGCTTACCACGGCTCATGACTATCGCTTAACACGACTCATGGCTATCGCTTACCACGGCTCATGACTATCGCTTACCACGGCTTATGATTATCGCTTACCACGGCTCATGGCTATCGCTTACCACGGCGCATGACTTGGCTTACCACGGCTCATGACTATCGCTTACCACGGCTCATGACTATCGCTTACCACGGCTCATGGCTATCGCTTACCATGGGGCATGACTTGGCTTACCACGACTCATGACTCGCTTACCACGGCTCATGACTATCGCTTACCACGGCTCATGACTATCGCTTACCACGGCGCATGACTTGGCTTACCACGGCTCATGACTATCGCTTACCACGGCTCATGACTATCGCTTACCACGGCTCATGATTATCGCTTACCACGGCTCATGGCTATCGCTTACCACGGCGCATGACTTGGCTTACCACGGCTCATGACTATCGCTTACCACGGCTCATGACTATCGCTTACCACGGCTCATGACTCGCTTACCACGACTCATGGCTATCGCTTACCACGGCTCATGATTATCGCTTATCACGGCTCATGACTTGGCTTACCACGGCTCATGACTATCGCTTACCACGGCTCATGACTCGCTTACACGGCTCATGACTATCGCTTACCACGGCTCATGATTATCGCTTATCACGGCGCATGACTTGGCTTACCACGGCTCATGACTATCGCTTACCACGGCTCATGACTATCGCTTACCACGACTCATGACCATCGCTTACCACGGCGCATGACTTGGCTTACCACGGCTCATGACTATCGCTTACCACGGCTCATGACTATCGCTTACCACGGCTCATGACTATCGCTTACCACGGTTCATGGCTATCGCTTACCACGGCGCAAGACTTGGCTTACCACGGCTCATGACTATCGCTTACCACGGCTCATGACTATCGCTTAACACGACGCATGGCTATCGCTTACCACGGCTCATGACTATCGCTTACCACGGCTCATGATTATCGCTTACCACGGCTCATGGCTATCGCTTACCACGGCGCATGACTTGGCTTACCACGGCTCATGACTATCGCTTACCACGGCTCATGACTATCGCTTACCACGGCTCATGGCTATCGCTTACCATGGCGCATGACTTGGCTTACCACGACTCATGACTCGCTTACCACGGCTCATGGCTATCGCTTACCACGGCTCATGACTATCGCTTACCACGGCTCATGACTATCGCTTACCACAGGTCATGACTATCGCCTACCGCGGCTCATGAAGATCGCTTACCACGGCTCATGACTAACGCTTACCAGGGTTCATGACTATCGCTTACAAGGGTTCATGACTATCGCTTACCACGGCTCATGACTATCGCTTACCACGGCTCATGGCTATCGCTTACCAGGGCTCAAGACTATCGCTTACAAGGGCTCGAGACGATCGCTTACCACGGCTCATGACTATCGTTTACCACGGCTCATGACTATCGCTTACCAGGGCTCATGACTATCGTTTACCAGGGCTCATGACTATCGCTTACCACGGCTCATGACTATCGCTTACCAGGGCTCATGACTATCGCTTACCAGGGCTCATGACTATCGCTTACAAGGGCTCATGACTATCGCTTACCACGGCTCATGACTTGCTTACCACGGCTCATGACTATCGCTTTCCACGGCTCATGACTATCGCTTACAACGGCTCATGACTATCGCTTTCCACGGCTCATGACTATCGCTTACCACGGCTCATGGCTATCGCTTACCATGGCGCATGACTTGGCTTACCACGACTCATGACTCGCTTACCACGGCTCATGACTATCGCTTACCACGGCTCATGACTATCGCTTACCACGACTCATGAATCGCTTACCACGGCTCATGACTATCGCTTACCACGACTCATGACTCGCTTACCACGGCTCATGACCCTCGCTTACCACAGGTCATGACTATTGCCTACCGCGGCTCATGAAGATCGCTTACCACGGCTCATGACTAACGCTTACCAGGGTTCATGACTATCGCTTACCACGGCTCATGACTAACGCTTACCAGGGTTCATGACTATCGCTTACCACGGCTCATGACTATCGCTTACAAGGGTTCATGACTATCGCTTACCAGGGCTCATGACTATCGCTTACAAGGGTTCATGACTATCGCTTACCACGGCTCATGACTATCGCTTACCACGGCTCGAGACTATCGCTTACCACGGCTCATGACTATCGTTTACCACGCCTCATGACTATCGCTTACCAAGGCTCATGACTATCGTTTACCAGGGCTCATGACTATCGCTTACCACGGCTCATGACTATCGCTTACAACGGCTCATGACTATCGCTTACAACGGCTCATGACTATCGCTTTCCACGGCTCATGACTATCGCTTACCACGGCTCATGACTATCGCTTACCACGGCTCATGACTATCGCTTACCGCGGCTCATGACTATCGCTTACCACGGCTCATCACTATCGCTTACAAGGGCTCATCACTATCGCTTACCACGGCTCAAGACTCTCGCTTACCACGGCTCATGACTCTCGCTTACCACGGCTCATGACTATCGCTTACCACGGCTCATGACTATCGCTTACCACGGCTCATGACTATCGCTTACCACGGCTCATTACTATCGCTTACCACGGCTCATGACTATCGCTTACCACGGCTCATTACTATCGCTTACAAGGGCTCATGACTACCGCTTACCACGGCTCATGACTATCGCTTACAAGGGCTCATGACTATCGCTTACCACGGCTCATGACTATCGCTTACCACGGCTCATGACTATTGCTTACAAGGGCTCATGACTATCGCTTACCACGGCTCATGACTCTCGCTTACCACGGCTCATATTCCCCAACAATGCAGGATTAAATGTCATAGACCTGGATGTGTCGCAAACAACAATAGATTCTCGGTCCACGATCTCGTACTGTGACCGGAGGTGGGCCCAGGATATTGACCGGGTAGGGGGCGAGCGATGCTCAGGTGGTGTCTACATCCAGTGACTATTCGTCCTTTCGTTTTAGAATTTTGATCCAAGTTTTATCCACCTGCGTCTAACATTCCTCCATTCAAACATATAATTAGAAATTATTTCGATGTTCATAGTGACGAGCGATCTATTAACCCAAGCGACCCCTGCTACGTACGAATGGAGCCACATGCCGGGGGTGGGCGACACGGCTATCCAGTAACCGTGAGGGCTACAATCGATCCCATGCTCTCAAATATAAAGTTACCGCTCCGTCCCTACCATAGCGAGGGGCTGGCCCGATAGCTCAGCCTAACGGCACGTGGATCGGTGGTTCGCGCCCCGCTGTGGCCATGCCTGTGGGGTCGCAGGATAAAGATCCCATGTCCGCAATGAGTAGGGGGTTATCCCCGGGCTCCGCTCTCCCTTCCTTCTTTCGTTGACGCGATATGACTAAAAGGGGTTAAAGCGTCCTGAATATAAAACCAACCATCTACCATAGCGACCTGTATGTGACCGGATACCCCACGTGGTCCGACCATCTGTCGTCTCTCGATGATAACACCACCACGGGGTCGTGTGGTACAGCGAACAACACCAGGCCTCTAGGCCTCTCAGACCGCACAAAAAGACGTATTATCTCCAACACAGTTTGCCGGTACTTATCAGCAGAGAAAACTACTCCCTATTGAATTTAGACGTCAATCTGTCATGCCAGACGGGCTGAGTGAGACATATTAAATCTGAACTTAATGGTATTATACATGTTCTGTGCAGAGACGAGAACTTGAGTGGGTTCCATGCTCTATGCAGACACGAGAACCTGAGGGGGTTCCATGCTCTATGCAAAGACGAGAACCTGAGGGGGTTTCATGCTCTATGCAAAGACGAGAACCTGAGGCGGTTCCGTGCTCTATGCAGACACGAGAACCTGAGGGGGTCCCATGCTCTATGAAGACACGAGAACCTGAGGGGGTTTCATGCTCTATGCAGAGACGAGACCCTGTGGGGATCCATGCTCTATGCAGACACGAGAACCTGAGAGGGTCCCATGCTCTATGCAGACACGAGAACCTGAGAGGGTTCCATGCTCTATGAAGACACGAGAACCTGAAGGGGTTCCATGCTCTATGCAGAGACGAGACCCTGTGGGGATCCATGCTCTATGCAGACACGAGAACCTGAGAGGGTCCCATGCTCTATGCAGACACGAGAACCTGAGAGGGTTCCATGCTCTATGAAGACACGAGAATCTGAAGGGGTTCCATGCTCTATGCAGAGACGAGAACCGGAGGGGGTTCCATGCTCTATGCAGAGACGAGAACCTGAGGGGGTTCCATGCTCTATGAAGACACGAGAACCTGAGTGGGTTCCATGCTCTATGCAGAGACGAGAACCTGAGGGGGTTCCATGCTCTATGCAGAGACGAGAACCTGAGGCGGTTCCGTGCTCTATGCAGACACGAGAACCGGAGGGGGTTCCATGCTCTATGCAGAGACGAGAACTTGAGGGGGTTCCATGCTCTATGCAGAGACGAGAACCTGAGGGGGTTCCATGCTTTATGAAGACACGAGAACCGGAGGGGGTTCCATGCTCTATGCAGAGACGAGAACCTGAGGGGGTTCCATGCTCTATGAAGACACGAGAACCGGAGGGGGTTTCATGCTCTATGCAGAGACGAGAGCCTGAGGGGGTTCCATGCTCTATGCAGAGACGAGAACCTGAGGGGGTTCCATGCTCTATGCAGAGACGAGAACCTGAGGGGGTTCCATGCTCTATGCAGAGACGAGAATCTGAGGGGGTTCCATGCTCTATGCAGAGACGAGAACCTGAGGGGGTTCCATGCTCTATACAGAGACGAGAACCTGAGGGGGTTCCATGCTCTATGCAGAGACGAGAACCTGAGGGGGTTCCATGCTCTATGAAGACACGAGAACCGGAGGGGGTTCCATGCTCTATGCAGAGACGAGAACCTGAGGGGTTCCATGCTCTATGCAGAGACGAGAACCTGAGAGGGTTCCATGCTCTATGCAGAGACGAGAACCTGAGGGGGTTCCATGCTCTATGCAGAGACGAGAACCTGAGGGGGTTCCATGCTCTATGCAGAGACGAGAACCTGAGGGGGTTCCATGCTCTATGCAGACACGAGAACCTGAGGGGGTTCCATGCTCTATGCAGACACGAGAACCTGAGGGGGTTCCATGCTCTATGCAGAGACGAGAACCTGAGGGGGTTCCATGCTCTATGCAGAGACGAGAACCTGAGGGGGTTCCATGCTCTATGCAGAGACGAGAACCTGAGGGGGTTCCATGCTCTATGCAGAGACGAGAACCTGAGAGGGTTCCATGCTCTATGAAGACACGAGAACCGGAGGGGGTTCCATGCTCTATGCAGAGACGAGAACCTGAGGGGTTCCATGCTCTATGTAGAGACGAGAACCTGAGGGGGTTCCATGCTCTATGCAGAGACGAGAACCTGAGGGGGTTCCATGCTCTATGCAGAGACGAGAACCTGAGGGGGTTCCATGCTCTATGCAGAGACGAGAACCTGAGGGGGTTCCATGCTCTATGCAGAGACGAGAACCTGAGGGGTTCCATGCTCTATGCAGAGACGAGAGCCTGAGGGGGTTCCATGCTCTATGCAGAGACGAGAACCGGAGGGGGGTTCCATGCTCTATGCAGAGACGAGAACCTGAGGGGGTTCCACGCTCTATGCAGAGACGATAACCTGAGGGGGTTCCGTGCTCTATGCAGACGCGATAACCTGTGGGTTTCCATGCTCTATGCAGACACGAAAACCTGAGAGGGTCCCATGCTCTATGCAGACACGAGAACCTGAGGGGGTCCCATGCTCTATGCAGAGACGAGAACCTGTGGGGGTTCCATGCTCCATGCAGAGACGAGAACCTGAGGGGGTTCCATGCTCTATGCAGAGACGAGAACCTGAGGGGTTTCCATGCTCTATGAAGACAGGAGAACCTGAGTGGGTTCCATGCTCTATGCAGAGACGAGAACCTGAGAATGATGCACAGGAAACATAAACCGTCGTCAGAACGAAATCCAATCTAACGCTCGTTGGTTTAAGGGCTGGATTCGCCCTGGATGGTAAAGTTGATAGCTCACCCAAGGATGAATACCTTGGGCTTTATACAGGAGCGGGCGGCGGGGTAGCAAGCGGGGAGGGGGATAGGAAGCGGGGACGCGGGGGGTACGAAGCGGAGAGGGGGGAGGGTAGGAAGCGTGCAGGGGGCTTAGGACGCGGAAAGGGAAGGGGGGGGGTAGGAAGCGGGGGGGGGTAGGAAGCGGGGGGGGGGGGTAGGAAGTGTGGGGGGGGGGGGGGTCATTCGTATCAAAATGAGGAAGGACCCGGGGGCCGTAATTACTGGTAATCGAAATCGCTCTTCCTGTCATAGACAAGAGCTGGAGACCTCGACAAGGTCTCGTTATTCATATATTAGTTGAAATCAATAAGCGATGGACAAAGAGCTTTTTTTAATATCATCTATATACCGGCCATCTGTCGGTGGCAGGTTTCATATCCACCTCCACCCCTCAATGCCCCTACAACCCCAGCACCACCCCTCAGCCCAACCCAGCATCATCCCTCACCATCTCCCGGGCCCTTCTACCCCTAACCGCCCACCCCCCGTTCCACCACCCCTCAGCCCACCCAGTATCACCCCTCACCACTTTCACCTCAGCCGACCCAGCATCGCCCCTCACCACCTCCCCTCCAACCACCCCCACCACCACCCACCGCTCCTCACCCCTACACGCCCAACCACCCCTCTGTCCCTTACCTCCACCCCCTCATCTTTATGGCCACCAGTAGCCTCACCCCAGAACAACAGGACCATGTATGAAGAGCCTTACCAACACCCGGTCAATATCACACGCCATTAATCATGGCGCAATGCTTAACCACCGTGATAAAACCCTATAATTCTTTACATTATCATGTAATAATTATATATATATTATATATTATATATTATCATATAATACATGTATATGTTTAATTGGGCTTCCCACAACGGCAAATAAAGCCAGACGCCAGCCGTGATCGCAAGAAGCAACGAGTGATAGCCTCTCAGTTTATAGTTAACTAGACGAGTCATTTAATTGTATTGTTATCATCAATGCTATTCATTTAACCGGTTGGTTGGTTATATATTCAGGACCTTTTAACCACTTTTGGTCATATCGCGTCAATGGGAGAAGGACGGGAGAGTGGAGCCATGTCCCCGGGGGGTAACCCCCTACTCTTTGCGAAGAAGGACATGGGATCTTTATCCTGCGACCACACAGACATGACCACAGCGGGGCTCGAACCATTCATTTTATCGGAGCGATATCGCCGGCGTTTACCTGAAGCAGCGGGGTTCAGCGAAAGTATTGTGGCAGGACATCATTCCAGCTGGAAACATACATACTAAACACACGTACACGGCCTCACCTTTATTTCGCGTGTGAACCGAACAAAATGAGATCCCTCTGGGCCCTGTGATATCCAGCGGTCAAATGGTGGTGACAGATAATCCACGTGATGTGTTACATTACAGACAGGCTGACGGCATGTCACCACATCGCCCACATCGCCACCTCCCAGAGTTTCTCCCGCTGGGTGAATGTACTAATGAAGTCCTGTTTCGACCTCCACCGCGATGTCCACAGATAGTGTGTCGCCGTGGGGTCTTGCGGCCACGGTTGGAGGAAAAAAAAGGGGTGGGGTGGTGGGGTCCGGGATCGGAGTTCGGGGTGGGGGACGAGCAAACGTGCGGGTGAGTGAGTGAGTAAGTGAGCTCACACTGGTATGTCATGCGTAACTGTCCTATGAGGAGACATCGGGTTGACAGGTCCGCGCGGGAATGGCCCTCCGCAAGCAGCCAGACGCATGCAGTCTACCAGTCAGAGTGGCCTTGTGGGTCTGGCACTTGTCCCGTGGATGACCACAGTGGGGGGGTGGGGGGCAGGGCTCTCGCTCGGGCCGTGTGGGTGTGTGCCAGCCAGCCAGCCAGCCAGCCTGCAGGTCGTGCCGAGGCCTGGCACACGGAGGACGGCCTAGCCCCTGCCACTGGCCCCTGGCCCTGTGCCCCAGCCTCAACCCCTGCCCCGGGCCCTGCCTCTACCCCATGCCCCGTCCCTGCCCCTGCCCTGAGCGTCTACCCCTGCCCCATGCAAAGCCTCCCACTAATGAAGGGCATATCTGCTCGTCAACTGGTTGCTCGGTTGCTTGCTTGCTTGTTCGGGTCTCGTAGTCAGCTTACCAACAGCAGCCCAGCACCTCTTCCGGGGGCTGCTGACGGGCGGGCGGGCGTGCATGGCGCCAGGCTGTCTGGCTGCCACGGAGTGCAGACGCGCCACCCCCCCCCCCCCCCACACCCTAACTATAGATAACAGGAGCCGCCGCACGCGCCAGCCAGCCAGCCACCCAGCCAGCATGATCGAACCTCCATGATGACAACACCCCGTGACCTCCTCCTCCTCATCGATGGCACACACCGATAACAATAGCCAATACGACGAGACAATCGTCATGCCTCGGTCCTCGTAGCCATGTCGGCGGCCTGAAGCAATCCAACACGTATATATATATAAAACACTTCCTACACACGTATATAGGTCCTACCATTGAAACACACAACCAGCAAAGTATCCGGCAGGTTGGACAACCAAGTCACAACCACACAGCAAGGTATGACAACAGTAAGCAGCTCGATTCCGAGAGGCGAGACAATATAAGAGCACAGTGCAACAGTTCGGGGCCACATGTATACCAGGCAGGCATCCCCATCCCCACACTTATTGCTTCACAACGTTAATCATAGCCTCTCCACCATGCAGGCGACGGGGGGAATCGGGCTCAGACCCCGCAATCACGTCTATTTCCGGTATTTATCTAACTCAAACACTCCCCGTAATCATTTGCTTTGAGGTGATTATCAGCCCTTTCTAATAAATCGGATTTCGAGTATTTTCTTATTGGGTCATGATCGACCTCTCCGTCACGCGTATCGACGATTGCTAGGGTCAGTTGTCTAGGGCACGCGTGAAACCCCTTATATGATTACATCGTGTGCCTGGGAAGAGAGGGTTAGATGCACAAAGAAGCCTGTGTAAACTTGCGTTGACACGTGTAAACTCCCTGCTAACAGGAACGAAGGGGGCACAGACGCTCCAAGGCCACTGGGAATTGAGCCGAATATCAAAGGTGATTCGGTTTCTGTTTCGGTTTGCACTGGAGGCCGTAAGTAACATCGATCTTCTTGTCAGGGTGTAGGTTCCTCTCTCACTTTGATAAGCAACAGAATCAATAGGAAGCAAAGAGGAAAACATTAACATGGTTAATTGTCGCTTTGATGGTCTACCTCATCCTTGATTATTGATTGGTTGTAGGTTGTATCTACATATCGCGTCAATGGGAGAAGGAAGGGAGATTGGAGCCATGCCCCCGGAGTTAACCCCCTACTCTTTGCGAAGGAGGACATTATCTTTATTCTGCGACCACACAGACATGGCCACAGCGGGGCTCGAACCACCGATCCACGTGCCGTTAGGCTCTCAGATGGCCAGAACGCTCAACACTCACGCGAGCGCTCTAACCCACCCATTATTGATTACTCCTGCATATACTAAGCACATAGTACGCCCCGTATTAAGGACAAAATAGGTGGCCAAGTCTCGGTCCCCGCCTGATATTAAATACCAAGTAGATGGCCAAGTCTCGGTCCCCGCCTGATATTAGGCAGAAAGTAGATGGTCAAGTCCCGGCCCACGCCCGAGATAAGTGACAGGCATTGTGTCATGGATAGCATAGAATGCTCAGGCTTCAAGACTAGTTTTTGTTTTCGAGTACTAGGAATCAAGCAAGTTTAAGAGCCTGTTCCTTTACTGCCATTAACCCAAGACATTTGGCGCGCGGCCATCCCAAAGGGATTTGCACACCGACTGTGACTTCATAGATAAGGGAGACTTTTTGGCAATGAGGGCCAGCAAGCGGATGCGAATATCCAGAGCGCGAGGCCATCCTTGCAGCAGGCAGTTGGCAGGAGTGGTTTTCAATGGCTCATAAGCGCAGCGGCCACCTTGGCGCCTAAAGCCATCTAGAATCTAGAATATGCCATCGCCACGTTGTCACGTTCTGTTTATTGCACGAGGCCTTTGTTTACACGGAACAGTTTATTGCTTGTACATGTAATACTAATTCTAAGGCATATTTCATTTCCGATTTTCGATTGAGGACATCGAAATCTGCTTGCTGTCATTTGACATATATGTGTACAACAAACGTAATGTATTTCGTCAGTTTCATAGATCTAGGCATAGGCATAATTTGTGTCGCCATGCCTTAAGGGAGGGTAACAATGAAGTCACAAGCGCGACACGCAGAGAGAGAATAAGATAAAAAGAGCAGATCGACAGAGCAAGGAGACGAGATCGATGGATGGAGAAAGAGCGAGAGAGTGAGAGAGACAAGGGAAAGAGAGCACAGAAACCAAATGGATCCGAGCGACAGAAGTACGGGATAATCAAGAAGGATGAGTGGTGCAGACAAGGGTCAAACAAAAAAAAACATAAATTAGAATTAAGTGGGAAAAAGAAAGGCAGACCCAAAATGACAACAGAATCTAACAGCGAAGAACCAAGCGAATGACACAGCAAGAGGGAGTGGGAAGAGAGCTGGGGACCGAGCTGGGGGAGCGGGGGGCGGTGGACACATTCAGAGGAAAAGTCTCCCGCTTGGTAATCCGGTTCCTAGGCTTCCTGGGTGACAGACTGCTTTTCACCAATTGGTTTTAGGAGACGCTGGACTCACTTCCGGTTGACAGGCGCCGGCATCATTAACCGTGCGGTCGGCATGGAGACGTGATAACGGTGACATACAATTGGAGCTGCCGCCAGACCCTCCAGCCCTTCACGCCGACATGTCACTCCAGTCCGGAAGCACATACTTCCAGCGAACCTCACTATTTCTATACCATGCTATGACACCCATGCGAAGTGATTTTTTTTAACCAAATTACATATGTATTATTTTCGCTTCACGTCATTATGGCGTCTACTTGGAATCCGATTAAATTTAATTTTGCCAATTAAATGCCAGTTATTTTCGCTTCGTGGTCGCCGGCGGATGTCCTCCAATCCGTGTTAATTAAATTTTGACCAATAACACTATTCACTTTTCCATTTCCAATTTTTTTCCCCCAAGCTGACCTTTCGTTTCACACAGCGCAATGCCATAGGTTGGACCACTTTGTCTGAAGCGGTCCGTGTTTTATGTATTCACTAAGTGTATGGCAAGATACCAAGGTAAGTCACACGAGTAGCGGAGAGCCATGCTCCCAGACTGCCACTTCATTCTTTGCCTCCCCTGCTAGACCACGAAGCCACTTGGCCATTTGGCCATTTGGCCGCACCCGCCCTTTCTAGGCCACAAAGCCACTTGGACATTTGACGGCAGCCGCCCCTGCTAGGCCACTAAGCCACTGGGCCATTTGGCCGCATTCCCCCCTACTAGGCCACTGAGCCGCTGGGCCATTTGGCCGCATTCTCCCCTACTAGGCCACTAAGCCGCTGGGCCATTTGGCCGCATCCTCCCCTACTAGGCCACTAAGCCACTTGGCCATTTGGCCGCATCCTCCCCTACTAGGCCACTAAGCCACTTGGCCATTTGGCCGCATCCTCCCCTACTTGGCCACTTAGCCATTTGACCGCATCCTCCCCTACTAGGCTACTAAGCCATTTGGCCATTTGGCCGCATCCTCCCCTACTAGGCCACTAAGCCACTTGGCCATTTGGCCGCATCCTCCCCTACTAGGCCACTAAGCCACTTGGCCATTTGGCCGCATCCTCCCCTACTAGGCTACTAAGCCATTTGGCCATTTGGCCGCATCCTCCCCTACTAGGCCACTAAACCATTTGGCCGCATCCTCTCCTGCTAGGCCATTAAACCACTTGGCCGTATCCTCCTCCGATAGACCACTAAGCCACTTGGCCATTTGGCCGCATCCGCCCCTGCTAGGCCACTAAGCCAGTTGGCCGCATCTTCCCCTGCTAGGCCATTAAGCCATTTGGCCGCATCCTCCCATGCTAGATCACTAAGCCATTTGGCCGCATCTTTTCCTGCTAGGCCATTAAGCCATTTGGCCGCATCCTCCCCTGCTAGGCCACTAAACCATTTGGCCGCATCTGCCCCTGCTAGACCATTAAGCCATTTGGCCGCATCTTTCCCTGCTAGGCCACTAAGCCACTTGACCGCATCCTCCCCTGCTAGGCCACTAAGCCACTTGGCCGCATCCTCCCCTGCTAGGCCACTAAGCCATTTGGCCGCATCCTCCCCTGCTAGGCCATTAAGCCATTTGGCCGCATTGTCCCCTGATAGGCCGTTAAGCCATTTGGCCGCATCGTCCCCTGCTAGGCCATTAAGCCATTTATTCACATCCCCTCCTGTTAAGCCACATAGAGTTCAAAGTTCATTTCATCTTTTTAACCAAAACAAATAAATATGTTGTTACATGAATACATACGCATTACAGAGATATTGCAGGTTGGGAGACACAGGCTAAGATTAATTAATCGCTAACGCCTGTCCACCTTTATATATCAGTTCACACAGAAAATGCTTCGATGGCAGAACACGCAAGTAGAACATAAAAACAAACAAAACGTATCATACAAAGGGTAAACGTTAGGACTAAATTTTAATGACCCCCCTCCCCCCAACCCATCCTTAGACCCCCCTTCCCAAAAACAAATAGCCACTTGGATGCTGTCCGTCCCCAAACTGACAGGTCTAGCATTGATCTTCTGTCAACATCACGGGCCAATAGGCTATTGTAAGGACGGCCGTCACTCGAACTGTCCATTCCAAACCCATACAACTCACTGATTTTTGAGTAAATCAAAAGAAAGTATCAGGTCAGTTTTTAACCAGTTGGTTGGTATGAATTCAACGTTCAAACTACACTACTAGTCACAAGTTCCTTGACTATTTTTCCGTGTGACCTAATCCAACAAACAACGTTGTTACCCGGATTCGATATCTCTCAACGGTACACAAGATACAAAATTGCAAGATTTGCGATCATTTCCTGCGTAGGTTGTCTGCTCCATTTGCTCAGGTGGTGACTGGCCATTCACTCCACCAAGTATGGAAATCGACTGTTTTTTGTCCAGAGTCGCGGATCTATTTACAGATGGACGTGTTACTTTCCTTGGAACGGACAATATCAGCGGCCAAGGGACCTATTGTTATACGCTTCGTCAAAATCACTGGCGACCTGCAACTGACAACGAGGCTTAGGCGCCAGTGAAACAGCTGGCCACTTTCCGTCTTCTAGCTCATGATGTCGGAATATCAGACAGGCGCCACTGCACGGAAGAAGCAGGCTAAACCAACATATTTGGTATTATCAGGCCAATACAACGTGGGTGTGGGATAATAATCAGTTCATCGTCACAAAAACAAAACCATCGTTATCGTTATAGATAAGGTGTTTTGATCTGAAAATGATCTTCAGGGCATAGGATAAGGCATATTCAACGATCCGAACCTTGGATTTAGCCACCATATCAATGGCCCAAGGGCACACGCACCTATATCACTTGGGTATCGCTGTTCCTGCTCTTCGGTAACATAGCGGTGTAACACTAGTGCCTTTGATAATGCCTGACATTGAATTTACATTGAAAAAAATGCTACTTTGCATGTGCATTGTGTCACATGAATCCACGACAGTATTAGATAGAACAGACATGGGGTAATCATAATCAATGATCGTAATCAATTAAGTAATCGTATTGGTTCATCAGTATTCATCTTAGTGAATTCATCATATACATCTATGATGAATACCGATGAATAATGAATCAATAATGAATTATGACAAAGCCGTAGTGTTAAAGAATCGTATCTATAGGAAGCAACACAGGAAAGGAAAGTTAGATTATATACAGCACCGACCAATCCAGTGCGGCGCCGGCTGGCATCTTTCAAGTAGTACGCTGCGTATTGCAATCAAATAATTATATGTCCGACTCAAACGATTACATATGCGAATCAATCAATTAATTTGTTTACTTTCACAAGAAGGCCAAATAGATGCCCGGCCACATACTCACTGCACTGCAGAACAGAGCATTTTCCAACCGGACGCTTACATCATCCCAATAGAGCATTACATCTCGATATCAAATTATTACATCTCCCAATAGAACAGTTTATCTTGCAATCAAATGATTACATTCCCCAATGTTACACTCCATCTTTCAATCGACTGATTACATAGTTCCCATTAAAATGTTACATCTTCCCAGTAATTGGGACTTCCCACCCCAAACCACGCCTCACCAAAGTTACCCTCATCACCTTAACCACCCACCCTTCCCAGCCGCATTAATCTCACCACCCACATTTGGTTTCCGCCTCACCCTGACCACCCGGCCCACACACCCCGGGTTACCTTGCCTTACCCTGCCCACCCTCACCACACACCCGCCGCCCCCCTCACCTGGCCCACCGATCTCTCCTAGTTGAATCACTCTGACCACCCTGACAACCCACCACTGCCACCCCGATCAGCCGCATAATCATCTAGGCTTCACCCTAGGCATGCGTCCTATCCCGAATCATCGCTCCTTGCCACCCCCACCCCATCCTCCATCTCCAAGGTTGCGGGGTCTCAGCTGGCAGGTAGACAAGCAAACTATCGATCAGCATCTTAGCCTTAAAGGGGACCACGTCGACGTGTGATAACCCCAATCCATACACATCTTACCCCAGCGGACTGCTATAAAGGGGACCACGTCAACGTGTGATCACTCCAATCCATACACATCTTACCCCAGCGGACTGCCTTAAAGGGGACCACGTCAACGTGTGATCACTCCAATCCATACACATCTTACCCTAGCGGACTGCCTTAAAGGGGACCACGTCAACGTGTGATCACCCCAATCCATACACATCTTACCCCAGCGGACTGCCTTAAAGGGGACCACGTCAACGTGTGATCACCCCAATCCATACACATCTTACCCCAGCGGACTGCCTTAAAAGGGGACTACGTCAACGTGTGATCACCCCAATCCATACACATCTTACCCCAGCGGACTGCCTTAAAGGGGACCACGTCAACGTGTCAACACCCCAATCCATACACATCTTACCCCAGCGGACTGCCTTAAAGGGGACTACGTCAACGTGTGATCACTCCAATCCATACACATCTTACCCCAGCGGACTGCCTTAAAGAGGACCACGTCAACGTGTGATCACCCCAATCCATACACATCTTACCCCAGCGGAATGCCTTAAAGGGGACTACGTCAACGTGTGATCACTTCAATCCATACACATCTTACCCCAGCGGACTGCCTTAAAGGGGACCACGTCAACGTGTGATCACTCCAATCCATACACATTTTACCCCAGCGGACTGCCTTAAAGGGGACCACGTCAACGTGTGATCACCCCAATCCATACACATCTTACCCCAGCGGACTGCCTTAAAGGGGACCACGTCAACGTGTGATCACCCCAATCCATACACATCTTACCCCAGCGGACTGCCTTAAAGGGGACCACGTCAACGTGTGATCACCCCAATCCATACACATCTTACCCCAGCGGACTGCCCTAAAGGGGAGCACGTCAACGTGTGATCACTCCAATCCATACACATTTTACCCCAGCGGACTGCCTTAAAGGGGACCACGTCAACGTGTGATCACCCCAATCCATACACATCTTACCCCAGCGGACTGCCATAAAGGGGACCACGTCAACGTGTGATCACCCCAATCCATACACATCTTACCCCAGCGGACTGCCCTAAAGGGGACCACGTCAACGTGTGATCACTCCAATCCATACACATTTTACCCCAGCGGACTGCCTTAAAGGGGGCCACGTAAACGTGTGATCACTCCAATCCATACACATCTTACCCCAGCGGACTGCCTTAAAGGGGACTACGTCAACGTGTGATCACCCCAATCCATACACATCTTACCCCAGCGGACTGCCTTAAAGGGGACCACGTCAACGTGTGATCACTCCAATCCATACACATCTTACCCCAGCGGACTGCCTTAAAGGGGACCACGTCAACGTGTGATCACTCCAATCCATACACATCTTACCCCAGCGGACTGCCTTAAAGGGGACCACGTCAACGTGTGATCACCCCAATCCATACACATTTTGCCCCAGCGGACTGCCCTAAAGGGGACCACGTCAACGTGTGATCACTCCAATCCATACACATCTTACCCCAGCGGAATGCCTTAAAGGGGACCACGTCAACGTGTGATCACCCCAATCCATACACATCTTACCCCAGCGGACTGCCTTAAAGGGGACCACGTCAACGTGTGATGACCCCAATCCAAACACATCTTACCCAAGCGGACTGCCTTAAAGGGGGCCACGTCAACGTGTGATCACCCCAATCCATACACATCTTACCCCAGCGGACTGCCTTAAAGGGGACCACGTCAACGTGTGATCACCCCAATCCATACACATCTTACCCCAGCGGACTGCCCTAAAGGGGACCACGTCAACGTGTGATCACCCCAATCCATACACATCTTACCCCAGCGGACTGCCCTAAAGGGGATCACGCGCCTATATCTCAGAACAACCCATTACCGCCATTGCATAAAACTAATACCGGTTCGCAATTGTTATGGTTGGGAGGAGAGACCAAACAACTTGACTGACTGTAGAGAGCTTGTCGCAATGATGAGGCAACGTCATTGCAGTTGAGAACCAATCGTAAATGCAAAAGGGGGGAATTAGGCAATGGCGACGTAGGGGCGGGGGGGGGGCAGGGGGTTAGTGCGGGGGGTGGGGAGGCAATGCGGCATTTGCACCGATGTAAAAGGCTGAATACCTAACAAAGGCGGAAGGAAAAGATGGCATTTTCTGCCATCGGGGACATCGTTACAGCCACGTTGCCGGCATACACTCATTACACGCAGGCCCATCAACCGCGGATACAATGGAAGGGACGTGGCCCCCATATATATACCGCGAAAAGACAGGGGCATGGCAGCAAGAAAAAGAGGAACGACGCGGGGACGTGTCGGCGGGTCATGAGAGTGGGGACGTGGCACGCGGCAATTCGTGTGGGAGGAGCTTGTAACGAGATGGCCGACACTCCTGCTGTTTCCATTACGACGCTATCCCGCAGCCTGCCGCCCGTGAAATTGCGGCCGGAATGCATGCACAAAAGGCGCAACAAATATGGCCTCATATAATGTCTCAATTACAACGCACAATGGTCGCGACGCCCCGGGGAGGGCGAGTGTCGTGGAGGGCAAGGTATCCCGGGTGGGTGGTCGTCTTGCGCAGCGCAATGACAAAGACCGGAGGGTTTTTTGCCCCCCACCCTCCCCTCCCTACGTCACAACGGCAATTCCTGCTAGGCGGGTGGGTGTTGGAAGGAGGGTGTTGGAAGGAGGGAGGGGAGGGGAGGGGAGGGGAGGGGAGGGGAGGGGAGACTGTCTTAATGACAGTCGGGATAGAGAGAGCCTCACACACACCCGAGGTGCCGGTGCCATTGTCTCTCAGACAGAAAACGGTTGTCAGGGAAGCCTTTGCCAGGGCCCGGCCATTTCCCCGACCCGACCACTCCTGGGCGATCACCCGACAGGCGCCGCGATCAACAGGAAGCCAGAAACAACCCCCCAAACGAGACGGCTGCTGCTGGCCCTGTATGGGCAATAGCGCCTTCCCTTCCGTGTAGAGCACCCTGACACTCCCACTGGCGGTGACGGGTACGTGACGCTACCACCCCCCCCCCCCCCACCTCCCCGCCCACCCACCCCAACCTCACACCCCTTGCGGGCTAATAAAGCTATGCTAGGTCTACTTCACAAACAAGTCAAGGGTGTGGAGGGAGACTGCATGATCCCTCAGCAGCCATATACGAGAGCGAGGGAGGGGCCCGCCCGATAGCTCAGTGGGTTAGAACGCTTGCCTTGAGAGCTCTGGTCACCTGAGGGCCAAATGGCACGTGGATCGGTGGTTCGCGCGTCGCTGTGGCCATATCTGTGAGTTTCGCAGGATAAAGATCCCATGTTGTTATTCGCAAAAAGTAGGGGATTACCCCCAGGGACATGGCTCCACTCTCCCTTCATTCTCCCGTTGACGCGATATGATCAAAGGCGGTTAGAGCGTCCTGAATATACTTGTACAACCAACGAACGATGGAGCAGAGTGCGGGATTCTAGCCACTACATATCGGGAGGGGTGATCAGGGCAAAAAACGCCATGCGATACAATTCCCAGGGACACGACAGGAAAAAGGGTGAGGCCTGACCCTCTATACCAGGGCAATCGACCACTCCTTCATTCCTCTCCCCCAAAACCTGTTGCTCTCAATATGTGTCTGTCGGTCTCCATACAACTTTCTAATGTCACAGCCCGGCCCCCGATCGCCCAAGGCCCCCAACCGCCCAAGGTTAGGGGCAGCCAAGCGCCCTTGGCGACTGACCTTCCGACCTCAACTGTCACGTCCGCCGGGCACTGTGTGCACGGTGGTAAATGCCAATCCACGGCCTAATAGCTTTCGCCGCGCTAGGGTTGCCGTGCGATAAACTGTCAGTAAAACGTCTCAATGCTAAATCCCCACACCGATGAACGTGTAAAGATTATTCTCAGTTACATCATTCACAAATCATAATTGACACGATTTAGCTATAGAAGTCTAATATATTTAATATAATTATGTTTAAGACTCCCGCGTTCGTATTACAATAATGGGCATAACGAACAATTCAATAAGAAAGAAAACATGAAAGTGAAAGCTTAGAGCAAGGCCATAAACTCAAGTAACATTTTGCAGATGCACCAGTGATGCAATGGATGTTCGCCAAATTATCAATTGAATATGAAACCAAAGCCAAATTAGAACTTAATCTGATTTGAACGGGCATTACGCCGAAGTTGGTAACGAAAGTCAGCCACTTCTTCAAGCGCGCAGCCTGTAAGTCTTGCTTTAAACCTTCATGCGAGGGCCGTCACCGCACAGTACCTAATTGTATTACTACGCCACACAAACGCAGGGGCGGCGGCTGTACATCCGCGCCAGACTGACAGCTGAGGCTCGCTGCCCGCTCTTGGCATGCAATTTGCCGGCGGGTCCATATAACTAGAGATCGATTCACTGGAATGACCCTCCTAATCAGATTGTCCTGCCCTCCTCCAGTTCGTTATGGCGTGAAATGGCCAGGGCGTCTAAGCAAGAAGTACGGACCGCCCAGGCACCCACGCAGCCAGAATTGGGGTCTGGCCACAGATGATGGTAAAGGAAATGAAATGTCTAAAGAGACATGTTCAATACCTTCAGACATGGGAATAAAATACATTCACAAGCCAGAAAGTGGTTAGACGAGTAAACAAGACGGGGCGATATTGCTCGCACGCCTTGTCACGCACAAGAAATAAAAATGATTTCTTCGAATGTGACTCTAGTGAGGGAGGTTTAAAAGGAAGGCAATCTCAGTAATTGGCCTCTCGGACAGCCCGACAAGCTTCAGAAACAGGTTTCTGAGACAACCTTCCGCTTCTAACTATGCTCTTCCTAGTTTGATGAAAAACGTATAACCGGATAAACCTTCAGTTATAAATGGATATATTGTTGTTTCTTTGGGTACCTTTGGGCACGCGAAGGCCAAATTGGGGCCAAGAAAACTCACGAGACAATGTCAGATAAATAACGCCCCAAAATTTCAAATTGAACGGATTTTGACATGTTTATAATGATCACGGATGTGGCAGTAAATGCCTCTCTTGGTTCGTTCGTATCGGCGCCACGGTAGGTGTGACGTAGGGGAGGAAATACGAACCTCATGGGCTCCATGGTAAGGAGGGTACTTTATTAATTCCGTACGGTGCTACCCCGGCAAATGAGCAGCGGGTGTTTGGCAACAGTTAGGCTATAGTGCTCCCCATGAGAAAGTCCGTCCAAGTTACTGAGAGCAATGGGAAAGGCCTCACAGATTTGCTTAGCTTTATATGCCCCTCGCTGATCACGAGGGCGCACATCTGTTAGAACCCAAAACGTCATAGTGACGAAAACGTCAGACCTTGGTAGAATGAAATATACAGTTTTAAGTTTGAATTCTGATTAACCATCCCGGTTATCGCTCACACAATCCTTCGTGACGTTTCTAAAGGAAACGGGGAGGGGTCACTCGGGGCTAAAGAATTGATTCACAATTAGTGACATCTTGGAGGCCGAAATTCGCGAATATGCGCAGATAAAAAGAAACTAAGGTTTCTAGGGGTATAAGGTCCCAAGGGTTAGACCCTGGTGGGTAGGGGTCAAGCGATACCCCATATTCCATCGTTTATGAAACTACTCATATATGTCTGGAACTGAAGAGTTACTACCTCATATATTATAGTCATAGCCACCGTCAATAGACACGGCAATCGAGGCACAGTGTGAAACTGTACATTTGCTCCTAGATGGTGCAGGCCTTGTGTACGTTTTCGCCACTATGACGTTTTGGCTCCTAACACATGTCTGGAAGTCCAAACTTTATCTTTGATGGATTGGCGTTCACGACGCAGACGTAGAACACGTTATCAATAGATGCCTCTCATATCCAAGGCAAGCAACCCAGGTTTCCACCCACGTTTCAAGCAGATGTCCCAACAGCCCATGTCTAAACTCGTAACCATAAATCCATTACCACCGCTGGGGGGATGCTACACAAAGAAATTGGTCAGACATTGCAAGAAATTGGTGTACATATGCTGTGAATTGATAATGAAACATGAACAGAGCAGTGTGACACTGCCCCATCCACTTATTGGCACATCCTCCCTTTCCCCAGCAAAGGTGATATTGTCATATTGAATTGCTGCATGATTTTTATCAGGATTCCACATCAGATTTGGCAGACTTTCCTGTCAGTGATCTTATTGATAATCAATGATATCTGCTAGCTGACAGATTTAAATACCCAGGTTATATACCAATTAAAAGTTGCACATCTCCTGTCTTTGAAATGGTGGCCCTAGTTGTTCAGCAATGGTTGGTTGCTTAAAATAACATTGCGGGATGGCACATTTACATGGTTAATTTGCATGGTTAAAATCATATTAGACCAAATATATGTAGAGAGAGAAATACATTTTTTTCTTTCATTGATGGTTAATTATATATTAAATTTATATTTTAAGCTAAGAATTATAAACATTTCACTCATCTTTAGGAGATAATATGCATATAGGATATTGCTATTTGCCTCTAATAGCTATTGTCCTACAGCTTACATGCAGTTATTGGAGACTTATACTGGGATAAATACATCAGACTTGAGAAGTAATATGTATGTATCATATATTTATATGCCTACAAGCAAGGATCAAACTATCGAATTCTGCAAAACTTTGATGACTGTGACTTTCAAGCCGTAAATAGATCAGATATGTTTAGCTTGAATGTTCAGACAGTACAGTCTTGTGACTGTAGTAAGCAGTACAGTACAGTATGGTAAGCATCAGACTGTCAAACTGTAAAGTCTGAACATTCAGGCTAAGATATGTTATGCCATATGGCAGTTGTACTGTACATTCTGTCAATTCCGGCCAAAGCCCCTCTACCTAAGGGTGCTGATATACACTGCGTGGTTATATACCCCACTCTGCATGCTCTTTCAAATTTATATTCATACAGCATTTGTCTGATATGCATTTTCAATCTTTATAATGGAAACAATATAAGCTTATTTTGGTTGTTATTGCACAAATACATAAATATGTAATATGCAATAATTAAAAAGGTAGCTTGTAAAGGTTCTTTTTTACCCGAATGATATTGGAAAGTACAGCTTTCTTACATAAAACTTATAATGTATTATACAAAAATTAAATAGGTATTTTAAAAGTCATGATAGTAGTAGATTACTGTATAAGCAGTCATCATTAAGCAATCATCATTATATAAAGTTATATATAAACTCTACATAATGCAATATTTTCCCAGAAAAATATTTTTACATCTAATTTTGAGTTAACAGTCACAGTCAGACAATATATCTAGGACTTTTCACCAAATTATTTTTAAAATCATGCAGGAAGAAATTGGCAGTAACTTACTTAGTGTAACTTGTATGCAGGACTGGTAAAAGCAGCTTTAAATATCCTATGCTAGTAGGCCTATAGTAGCCTGTCCAATAAACGCTAGATGGCGCTGCAAAATGATGTCGCGCGGTTCGCAAATGTGTGATTTAGGGGGTGCCTCTGTTTCCGCGATCGGCACACCTACAGTTCTTATTGTAGTTACTTCCCCTTTATCCTCCCGCCATGGCGGCATTCTCAGGATGATTTGTCTGCTTGGAGAATTCAAATCGACCAAAAATAAAGCTTTTAGAGCCAGATGAATAGAGAGGTATGTAGGAATTTAATAGAAGTTGAAATCGGAGAACTTTCCGGCACGGGAATTTGAATTTAGAAGCCCTTATAACCCCATAGAGACAATTGTTAGTTCTATATCTAAGGTTGCCTGAGTGTGCCAGCTTTCGATTTGAAGCGCCCCCCTCCGAGTGGGCGATATTAGGAGCCGTTACGGACTTTGCATTGCGTAAGAGATTGACGTCAACATTTAAATAACTTCTGTTAAATTGATAGTACGCGTAAATAGGGATGGCAGCATGTATATTTAGCCTAAAATTATGTGTTTGTTTGTGCATTACATGCTTTCAATACCAATTATTCATGTATTTTACTATTTTTAAATTATTTAAAACTTTATTTCGAACTTGCTCTGACTTGTTTGACCATTAAAATTATAATATTTATAGATCTGCCATGCATTTATTCATACTTTGGTATCATTGCAGATCAACCTTGACTTAGTTAGGATAAATATATCTTTGTATATTTCTTTTATGATATTTTTTAGTAGTTTTAATTAAACTTATTTGATATTTGCTTAATTTAAATTATTAACTGTCGCAATATCTTGTCTTTAATACACTAACATTATTTTTCTAAACATATTATCAGTCTGATATGTTAATATTAGAACTGAACTGAGGGATATTTTATGTTTAACTCTATTCTTATAATTTATACATTTTATATGGGGGGGGGGATGGTTACATGTAATACAATTCAGCCATATCTGCTATTTTTACATATCTATGGACTGATTCATAGTTGGGAGGAGATACTTATATATTATATAACTGACAAACTAATCAATATTTAATAAAAGGGTTTAAATTGCTTCTGATAATTTTAATCACTTTAAAATATCAATATATCGTTATACTGTTCTGTGCTATCTAACCTTTAAATAGTATACAAATCTTAAAGAAGTAATTTTATAAACTATGGAAGGCATTTAGTGTAACAAGTACACAGCCATCCCTAAATATTCTACCGCCTTAAAGAATGTTTTCCTCTATAGAAGTTTGTTTCTGAAGAAGCTGAGGTAGGCATATATTGCTCTCTAGCTCGGTTAATGAATATAATATCTTCGTGGAAACGAATAATGACATATTCAAAAACACATCACTCGGCCAAGTTTTATTGATTTATCTTGGACCAGTCTGAAGAAAATGGCAAAATAGTGACAAATTAGTTAAAAATTGGCCTTTTTTTACCCCACGAAATCACAGAAATGGATACGGTGACCGAAATCTATAAAGTGCTATAACTTTTTTATTTATTCATATTTTTTCACCAGATCTTTTTTATTAAGTTTCTGATGCACTCTAGTTTCTAGATAGACATTAATAAATGGCTTTATCCACATTTAATTTTTTTACCTGGACAGGCTACCTATAGACGTATAGCAGTATAAGTTTAGTAGATCTATAGACTAGAGGCATTAGAGCGCCACATGTCATAAGTTATTACGGTTAGCAATGGTCAATGTAAAAAATAGACTTACCTTTAACTTGAAAACCATACTCCTTTTTTAACAGCTTTAGCGATCCACCAGATCATTTGATGACTAACTATTAAACTTTTAACAACTAAGCTTATATAAACAGATAAACGGTGACAAGGACGACTCAAAAAAGTTTGCAAACTGCCGCTTCGTGAATCACATGATCATAATTGTCACATGACTGAAAATAGTACCGGATATTTTGGCTGGGACCCAGGCAGTCAAGGAGTAGGGAGGGGGGGGGGGTTGAGTCGCCGTTGAGTGATGGAGAATGAAGCTTCAGTATCTAAATCTGGGGACACCCCCCCCCCCCAACCCCCCCAGAGGACGATATTGTAAGTCTTGAGGTGTAGGCACAACGCTGTAAGAGGCTATAAGTCCATATCTTTGCATTTCACGGCCGGTGTGCAAGTCAGCGTATATACATTTCACGATGTGCATTTCACTGATATAGGGGCGGATTGGGGGCCGGGGGCCGGTTTCAGGGTCGAATCCAGATATGCTGGATGGGGGGGGGACGGTTTTGGTTTTCATATATGAAATGGTAATCTATGCATTTCGGCCCTGAAAGGGGGGGTCGGGGCCGGGTCGCCCCCCCCCCCCCCTGGATCTGCCCCTGTGAAAAAAAAGGTCACGTCAGATTACGTACCTGACAACGTCACAAAAATCCCGTAGGCCTACCAGTCAATGACGGCGCCCCATGCTGGAGAGAGTTGAGCCACTACACTGCATGCCCCACCCTGTTAATTATTAGTCCAATTGAGCCCCAGAATATAACTTGAAAAAATTGGAGGTAGTATACTGGATCCCCTTGATAGTCAATGTCGATTGAAGAGATATTTAACTTAAAATATTCTCTGTCGATGGCAAAATCGCATATGTTTCTTTCCATCCTGTATGACATGGGCGGCACACCCCCACAAATGCAGTAAGGCCAGGCAGTGCCCCCCCCCCCTCCCACCCCACGCATGGAATATATACCAAAGACTGTACTTATAATTCTCCGCGCGGCATGGATTCAATTCCATTTTCAGAACTATTCATAACGAAATTGAACCTCTTTGTAACGTGTCCGTATCATATCACGGTATGCATCATGTTGTTTTACATATAGCATGAGAAAGCCGCATGAAAAACAAATTGGCATTTTTCTCTTTCAATAATATTTTAATAATTACTTTCCTTTTTTACTAAATACTTTCAATAATAATGAATTTATTGCCTATGCCAGGCCATACAAATATGACAGAACATGTCTCAAAGGCATTTCCTTTTTGACTCTTGTACATTAAAGCATTCGTGTTTTTATGGGCCGTAATAAAGGTGCACGAGCAGCTTTAACGCCAATCTAATATATATTATAAAGTATAAATGTATTCATACGCGTCATTTATTGGTGTGCAACCTTTAGTTAGACTGGT
Organism: Arenicola marina; assembly: GCA_964019135.1. Lineage (NCBI taxonomy): Eukaryota > Metazoa > Annelida > Polychaeta > Arenicolidae > Arenicola > Arenicola marina. The sequence continues at coordinate 4,802,561 of OZ025252.1, read as the reverse complement.
AACCTGACCCAAAAAGGCTGGTCCCGGTCCAAACAAACCGATTTCCCGAGGGAGGGCGCTTTGTTCAAACCCAATCAAATATACACTGTACAACGAGAGAACTCTAATGTCAGGAGAGTGCAATCCAGTAAGGTTATAGCTAAATCGTAACTGACATATACATTTCTTCTATAAATGCTTCGTTTGTCTTTCCTGGATACTCTATTTGCAACGAATATCATTGTACTGTTTAAATATGGGTGATGGATTCAAAAGTGCTGCTAACTGTATGGCACTACTTTCTGCGGTTGCTAAGAAGCGTAATATTACAGAGCTTCTCTCTGGTTGTAACTCAGCTCCGATGTCAACAGGGGAGTTGGTATAATATTGTAAATGCAAATATGGGTAAAGAGACTGATGTCGATATTGCTGGGAGTTCTCCCGGTACACCTGATATGTCGGGAGACAAGGCAGGAGATGGAACCAAAAGTGTTGGAAGTGACATTGCCGAATCGCGCAACATAACTCCGGTTGATGAAGAAGATGAAAACGGGGTTGAAAACGGCAGTGATGGCAGTGATGCCGAGAACAAAAATAATTCTCAAGAGGTCATGGATCTCACCGAGGATGCCCATTCGCTGAAAGAAGAGTTGGATAAAATCACAGTGAATCTACCAACAAATATGGTGTCAGTTTACAGACAAGAATTGCAGATGCTCAGATTTACTAAACTTCCCTAGATAAAGTCAAATTAACAATTGCTGTTGCAACATGTAAACAGTGTGCATGCACACTGCAGTTTTGACTTTTCATCTTTTGGCCAATATTTTTGTTAAAATTTTGAACAGGCTGCATGAGATAATGTATTTTATTTTACTTTCATTTCTTATTGATCATTTCATCTTTCTGTATTATATTATTGACTAAATCTCTAAAAGTAGGCTAAAAGAATGAGTACATAAATGGTTAATTACCTGTTATATATGATGTAGGTCTATCTATATTATAGCCATTAATGATTAACTGGCCATGAACCCATGGCTATGGCTGCCTAGGGTTCTGGGCTAGCCATGCCACAGAGCTGGAGACCTGTATGCAGGGTTATGTATCAGCATCGCAGCATCGTTTAAGTGTGTTTAAATACAAATTCAGAAAATCCTTGAGATACGGATGCTGTCATGAATAAGTGGAAAAAGGGAGCCAGTGATGTTTATGTTTTTTTGGCTAAGCATGTATATTATAGTTAGATTTTTGCATGTTATGATACTTAGGACCTAAATGGCTTATCTGGGGACATCAGTCAATTATGCCTCCATTATATAGCTGGCAGAACAGAACTTGTATAATGCAGGGACCACTGTCTATCAACATTTGACACATTTAATATAAGTGCTGTTCTTTCTTATTACTTTTTTCTAGAGAGCCACCAGAGGTATTTGATGCAGCTGATTTTCCACAGAGCTATAGGGAAAACACTTCTAAGGAAAACGTCGCATTAGCAATTGCAGAAAACTTCAGGCGGCAGTATGTCCATCTTTATAGAGACAGAAAGCCTCTCTTCCTTAATCCTGTAAATGAATGTGATGTCAAGGTAACTAATATTTGTTTTCTTCAGTTAAATAAATTAACTTTGGACTTATTAAAAACAGCATATGTACTTTAGTATTGATTCATCGATAACTGGACTTAAACTTTCAACTAATTTTGTTTGAGTTTACAATAGTCTATTTTAAAAAGATATTCTACTGCATTTCTCTTTAAACTAAGTTGTCTCTTTGTGCTTAACCCATGTCCTAATACATCCTAAGATGCTTTTCAATAAAGATATGATTAAATTGTTTCAGAAATTTGTATGTACTACAATCAGACCAACACAAGTTTGCTACAAAGAACTTTATAACTGGGATGGAGCAGCAGAATTTGTTGCTGATTACCTAAACTATGTTCCTCTTGAGCCAGCTCATGAACTTGTAAGTTTCAAACTTTAACCCTATGCCCTGATGTGCTTGCATATTATGAAATCTAACTTTACCTGTATAAAATGTAAATGGTCATATGGTATATGGCTGTCATTGCACTAGCAAAACATTTGGGTTCAAAGTAATAACAAATGAAATTGCATGCATGTCCATACCATAGTTACTTAACAAATATCCTATTATAATTCTTGATTTATTTCTGTCAAAATGGTTGGTGTATATCATATAAAGTGGTCATCATCTGTGTCAAACAGATATAACTCTACTGACAAGCAGTTAGTTTGAATGCTTCCTGTTTGTAGCCTGAAAGACTGCTGTCCCCAACTACCACCCTGAAGCGACAGAAAGGCAACTGCTTTGAATACAGCACACTGCTTGCCTCCTTACTTATAGGAGTAGGCTATGATGCATATGTTGTTAGTGGCTATGCCAGCAGAGAGACTTGCTATATGGATGAAACACGTGAAATTTGTCCTATGATGAAGAAGAAAGTGAAGGTATCCTAATTCATACTCATCACAATTTTTGTACCTCACATACTTGATAACTTCTAACAAGTTAGGCAAATGTAATTTGATATGACTCTCCAAAGAGTGTTTAGTAAGTAGGACTTACAACTATCCTGGTATATACTGTAGTTTTTGTATTCTCTTAATATTACATGTCTGTAGCCAATTCAAAAGTAACCAGTAACAGTGAAGTTATATATTCTTGGTGTGCATTTGTCGATCAATAAAATAGCCACAATCTCTGTTTAAAGGCTAAAGAAGAAGCAGAGAAAAAGAAAATGGAAAAGTACACTGTCAAACCGCCCAAGGACTTGAGGAGCAAATTTGAGCTAAAAATGGTGAAGAGAAAAGAGAAAGAAGCAGAAGACGCTGCTGAGAAATTGAGACTAGAAGAGGAACAGAAACAAGAGGTTAACCTTTGAGCTTTTACCGCTTTGATGAATATTCACATTTCTCCCTGCTGATATATCAATTATACAACGTTTTTATAAACAAAGTTGAACAGGGAGTGATTACCATAGGAAAAGGACATGGGTCGAGAAAGTCACTTTCTACTGTGCACATATCGTTCACCATGATCTGTAATTGTATTACCTTGTTGTGTCACCATTTTGTCAACAATTTCCATACATCTGATGCATAAGTTTAGTTATTAAATAGGTAATGCTATAAAGCTATGTGTTCTGCAAAACCTTTCAAGGGACAACCTTGAGAAATAAGCCTGGCCATTCACCGTTTCATCATGGGGTTCCACTGCAGGAGCTGGAGCAACCTCCTCCAGATCCTTTGCACGGTCTCCGCGTCCACTCCTGGGTTCTGGTCCTCGAAGGCAAGAGGGAAGTGCCGGAGAGTTTCTTCATAGAACCCCTGACTGGGCTGGCCCAGTCCATCACCAGCGATCAGTACCTGGGCATCGAGAGCGTCTGGAGCCACTCCAACTACTGGGTTAACATGCAGGATTGCTCCGAAGGAGTCAAGGTGGGTAATTAACCCACAGGTGTATCAGATGTCTATACTTATCGACGCAGATTAAAATCCTGCCGCAACAGCATAGCTTTTATATATGTCTGTTATCGAATATCGGAAGTTCAGTTGGTTCAGGCTACAATTCAACAAGTCATGCTTTGGTTATCTAGTACCTGCGTTTGTAGCATGTTTTACCGACTCTGTATCATTGTCCTGGGATGTTTCTTGGTCGGATTTAGCCTTCGAACTCACAACAATTGTCTTATTAACCCCAACCCGTGATCTCTCTTATATTAAATCAGATGCACAAAAGTTGCCTTATTAATCCCGACAATTCAGTTCCCTCTTAAACTAATGAAAATCATAATTTAGTTGTGTGTGTGTAATGGGTGAACATGCTACCCGCGCAGGGGTAGAAGATTAATTTTAACTTTCTTTGTTTAGAAATTGCGCTATGACCTTGGTGACTGCACAATTTGGGAGTACATGTTCGCTTCGGATGAGAAACCTAAACTTCAACTTCCTGGAGATGAACTTGGAGAAGACTTCGACGAGGAGGTAAGCTCCAATTAAATTAATAAATTAGTTAAGTTTTTCCAAATTTGCGCCCCGCCCCACCACCGCTGCAAGACACGATCATGGACTATTTATATTCACTACAATATTATTTGTTCTCGAAGTATGCGATTAGCGTGGAATTAAGCTGATCTTGGCATTTGACTAGATGTGAATGAATCATCATTTAAATAAAATAGTTTTGTAGCATTTGCTTTAAGACATCTACAAGACTAAATGAGCACTGTTGCCTAAAGGAACCATGGTAATGATTTATGTATATTATCGATACAACTCTTAACAATGGGTTTGATCTCCAGGATGAGGAGGAAGAGGATGACGCCAATAAAAAGACATTTGACATGCCTCCATCTTGGGTAGAACGCATCGAACTGTCGCAGACAGGTAAATAGCTGGCTGTTACAACTCTATGCTGTCGAGTGAGCTCTGCCAGGCCAGCCATCGTGCTTGAATTCGGGGGTCCACTCCATCTGTTCATGCAGGATTATCAAGATCCCAAGTGCTTCTGTGACAAGGGTAGTGTACTATGCCCACTGGCCATCATTGTGTAAAGTTTCAGTCTCAAACGAATAATTAACTGTGGGCCGTTATAATACTGATGGGTGAAGCCAAAAATGACTTTATTCATTTGAAAAACAATGTATCTTTCCGAGTTCTATGCGTGACTGTATTGACTTTATATTGGCTTTGTCTTTGAGGATCCTCGCTTTGTGTGTAGATTTTCAGATGCGTTGCCCCCAGGGAAAGAAGACAAAGCTATACAGGAGAGCCAAGCTGGAGAAGTTTGCCCATTACCTGATGAAGGATGGACTTGTTTCTCGCCTGTCGATGTATGAAGACAAGGATTGTAAGTGTCAATGTTATAATGTAGTTGAGTCCACATACAATCTGGGCCGGGGTGGTGTTCAATCGGTAGCAACTATGAATTTTCATTTTCAGAAATGTGCCAGCGTTTTCGTTTGCAAGACAAGAATCATATCAGTTTGGTTGTACAAAATTCAGGTAACAATTTTAAGTAGGTGTTTGTATAACTTACATATAATATATATATATTGTAAGGTCCAATCGCTTCTGTGAAATTGTAATAATTTGCCCCATGGTGTGGTATTTATCGTGGAATGGCGGACTTTTCAGTGACTGACCTTGTGACGGTGAAGGAGTTTTATGCCAATCGAGCAGATAAACTTCTGGAACGTGTGTACAACAAGAGGACTGGTTGGATCACTGAGTATTATGCTCCAGGGAGACAGAAAAGTTTGAAAGGTAAAGATTAGTATGTACTGAAGTTGCATGTTTGTTTACCTTAAATATACCCCAGCGAATCAAATTTTTACCCTTCACTTTAGTCTATTGTTTAATTTCTTTGATGTATATTGGGTCGACACTTTGGTAGAATGTTTTCTGCCACATGGTCGATCTTGAAACAAAAGTAAACAACTGGTGCTTGCATCCTTTTTTAGGGACGCATTGATACATGATAGGAATGACTGAGCTCTTTATATTTATCCAATATTGCCGCATATGAAGGACTGCCGGGTGACTATGCGGGGTGTGTGGTAGAGCACCACTACAGTGACTGAGCTTCTTATATTTATCCAATATTGCCGCATATGAAGGACTGCCGGGTGACTATATGCGGGGTGTATGGTAGAGCACCACTACAGTGACTGAGCTTCTTATATTTATCCAATATTGCCACGTATGAGGGACTGCCGGGTGACTATATGCGGGGTGTATGGTAGAGCACCACTACAGTGACTGAGCTTCTTATATTTATCCAATATTGCCACGTATGAGGGACTGCCGGGTGACTATGCGGAGTGTGTTTTAGAGCATCACTACAGAGCCGGCGACGTGGGGCCGGAGAACGAGCGGACGATGGTATATTACGACCAGGCACGCGTGGACGGGCTGCAGAAGCGGGTCGAGTCGCCCACCGACATGGCTGAGCACTTCACTGGCCGCGACGACCACTTGTTCTTCCGGTCTGTGGAATTCGGCAAGCGAGCCAAGAAGTTCGGTCCCGCGGAGGGCGTCACCCAGAGGCCCATCGTGGTGGGTCCTTGTAGTACATTGTGTATCTCTTATCTATCGGAGGCCGTCAGCCAGAAGCCCATCATGATGGTTTTTCTCAGATTTGGTGACAGGATTATGTATGTGTCTTGAGATGTAAAGGATAGACCGATCCCTAACCCGACGCTAAGTCCCGCCCACGTTTGAGTCCTCTTTGTTTATCGTGAGTATGAAATTGACAATCATAGCACACGTGAGAAGTACTCATCTCTGAAACTGACAAGAAAGTGACATGCTGCTTTGTTTGTGGGACTTGTTTGTCCGACATAGCACACATGGAAGACCCTTTACACCACATGATTGGATAAAAGCAACAGTGACGTCAGTGAATGATTGACAGCCTGTACCGGTCTATTGTAGCAACTAACTTGAATAGAACTACAACCGCAGATATAAACCCAAAGCACCAGTTTATTCCTGACCATTGCAATTCTGTGACTTCTGACTCCTGTTTCTTATAGAAAATGGTGGAGCGTTACCACCGCAATGTAGAGAAACGCGCGAACGACGACATTGCAGAACTCGTGTTTCTGGTGGCGGAGGAAAAAATCCAACTCACCTACCACACCGATGTCACCAAAATATCCTCCTCCAATCGGGAGTTCCTGAAACCGGCCAACGCCGATGAGAAAGGAGCCACTGTTGTCTGGCACCCGGAAAACCACGTCGCGTTCCAGGCAAGGGGTCAATTCGCGATTATTGTAGTAATTGTACTGTGCGAGTAATACGCGAGCTATACAGAAATGATTTTCGCGCACATGGCAGATCGACGCGATTCTTTCGCCGCAATATTTCTATGGATATCAACATTTTAAAACACTTTTTCATACGTTGGAAATTGCCTGCATCTACTAACTGCTCAAAATTTTCGGTTGAACATATCTAACGAGTTGGTACGTACTTACGTTTCTCGATAACATGCTGGTCATACTTCAGGTTGGTCTCAGTAAAGAGGACAGAAAGAAAGTGGAGTTGTACCAGATGATGTGTGAACTGCTCAAAGCTGAAGATCAGTGTCGCGAGAAGGTCCGGCAATCCGAAGAGGAGGTGAGACTATCGACCGCTAGTGCCTCATAGGGGCTACTGTAGATTGGCATCATATGACAAACAGTGGCCATAGTTTTATAGCTTATTGCATCGATCGCACTAATTTTATTACTGTAACCACTTCACAGCGTAATGGCATATGGCTAATTCGATGTTGTCGAATTTGACACATTACCGAAAGCAGTACTATTCTTCTCTGGTATAGCTCTTGTGCTATGGTAATGAGCTTTGGCTGTTTCTGGTGTTCACAATTACTTTATTTGCGCGGCTGGGTTCACCGAGGACCAAAACGCCGTGAAATGATCTAAACTCTAACCTTTAATGGACCATGGAAGGTACTTTTAGTGGCAAGCCAGATCGTGTTGTAAATTCTATCCATAAGGGGTAAGCTATTTGTTGCTTCAATATAGATATACGTGTCTCAGAGTTGTGAGATCCTGGTCCTGGTTGTTACAGGTCCTGAAGATCCTCAATGAGCGAACACGAGAGGAGGTTGCATGTGACCTGGAGATCTCCGTCTACGATACAGGACGGAATGAGAAGGCCAAGAAACATCGCGCAGAATTGGTAAGTAACGGTCGTATATCTATTGAAGAACCTGAAGAGGTTTTTTACACATCAAGCAAATTGTTCTTGTCACTGACTTATCCCGGGCGTTAACCGGCTTGTGTTTACGTGGACAAAGCTTCTTGGCAGCCATTGTCCCATTGGGGAGTTCGACCCCGCGAACTTGCAGGACATCTTGCGCTTGAGGCTCCTTGGCCGACTTTAGCCCTTGTGTGCACAAAAGCGGCATGAAACACCGATTTCTTTTATTTGCAGGAGCAGCAGGAGGCTGAGGAGAAGCGTCGCCGGCAGGAGATGGAGCTCGATTACCTGGCGCCCTTCCTGGCCCAGGTGGGAGATCCGGAGAGACTGGATCGCCAGCTGGCCCTCAAGCTGATGGACGACTGCCGCGCCGACCTCAAACAGCGGCTCATAGACAAGGCCAACCTGATCCAGGCCAGGTTTGAGAAGGTACGTACATCACATACAGCGCCTCATAGACAAGGCCAACCTGATCCAGGCCAGGTTTGAGAAGGTACGTACATCACGGACAGCGCCTCATAGACAAGGCCAACCTGATCCAGGCCAGGTTTGAGAAGGTACGTACATCACATACAGCGCCTCATAGACAAGGCCAACCTGATCCAGGCCAGGTTTGAGAAGGTACGTACATCACATACAGCGCCTCATAGACAAGGCCAACCTGATCCAGGCCAGGTTTGAGAAGGTACGTACATCACATACAGCGCCTCATAGACAAGGCCAACCTGATCCAGGCCAGGTTTGAGAAGGTACGTACATCACATACAGCGCCTCATAGACAAGGCCAACCTGATCCAGGCCAGGTTTGAGAAGGTACGTACATCACATACAGCGCCTCATAGACAAGGCCAACCTGATCCAGGCCAGGTTTGAGAAGGTACGTACATCACATACAGCGCCTCATAGACAAGGCCAACCTGATCCAGGCCAGGTTTGAGAAGGTACGTACATCACGGACAGCGCCTCATAGACAAGGCCAACCTGATCCAGGCCAGGTTTGAGAAGGTACGTACATCACATACAGCGCCTCATAGACAAGGCCAACCTGATCCAGGCCAGGTTTGAGGAGGTACGTACATCACATACAGCGCCTCATAGACAAGGCCAACCTGATCCAGGCCAGGTTTGAGAAGGTACGTACATCACATACAGCGCCTCATAGACAAGGCCAACCTGATCCAGGCCAGGTTTGAGAAGGTACGTACATCACATACAGCGCCTCATAGACAAGGCCAACCTGATCCAGGCCAGGTTTGAGAAGGTACGTACATCACATACAGCGCCTCATAGACAAGGCCAACCTGATCCAGGCCAGGTTTGAGAAGGTACGTACATCACGGACAGCGCCTCATAGACAAGGCCAACCTGATCCAGGCCAGGTTTGAGAAGGTACGTACATCACGGACAGCGCCTCATAGACAAGGCCAACCTGATCCAGGCCAGGTTTGAGAAGGTACGTACATCACATACAGCGCCTCATAGACAAGGCCAACCTGATCCAGGCCAGGTTTGAGGAGGTACGTACATCACATACAGCGCCTCATAGACAAGGCCAACCTGATCCAGGCCAGGTTTGAGAAGGTACGTACATCACATACAGCGCCTCATAGACAAGGCCAACCTGATCCAGGCCAGGTTTGAGAAGGTACGTACATCACATACAGCGCCTCATAGACAAGGCCAACCTGATCCAGGCCAGGTTTGAGAAGGTACGTACATCACATACAGCGCCTCATAGACAAGGCCAACCTGATCCAGGCCAGGTTTGAGAAGGTAGGTACATCACGGACAGCGCCTCATAGACAAGGCCAACCTGATCCAGGCCAGGTTTGAGAAGGTACGTACATCACGGACAGCGCCTCATAGACAAGGCCAACCTGATCCAGGCCAGGTTTGAGAAGGTACGTACATCACATACAGCGCCTCATAGACAAGGCCAACCTGATCCAGGCCAGGTTTGAGGAGGTACGTACATCACATACAGCGCCTCATATACAAGGCCAACCTGATCCAGGCCAGGTTTGAGGAGGTACGTACATCACATACAGCGCCTCATAGACAAGGCCAACCTGATCCAGGCCAGGTTTGAGAAGGTACGTACATCACATACAGCGCCTCATAGACAAGGCCAACCTGATCCAGGCCAGGTTTGAGAAGGTACGTACATCACATACAGCGCCTCATAGACCAGGCCAACCTGATCCAGGCCAGGTTTGAGAAGGTACGTACATCACATACAGCGCCTCATAGACAAGGCCAACCTGATCCAGGCCAGGTTTGAGGAGGTACGTACATCACGGACAGCGCCTCATAGACAAGGCCAACCTGATCCAGGCCAGGTTTGAGAAGGTACGTACATCACATACAGCGCCTCATAGACAAGGCCAACCTGATCCAGGCCAGGTTTGAGAAGGTACGTACATCACATACAGCGCCTCATAGACAAGGCCAACCTGATCCAGGCCAGGTTTGAGAAGGTACGTACATCACATACAGCGCCTCATAGACAAGGCCAACCTGATCCAGGCCAGGTTTGAGAAGGTACGTACATCACGGACAGCGCCTCATAGACAAGGCCAACCTGATCCAGGCCAGGTTTGAGAAGGTACGTACATCACATACAGCGCCTCATATACAAGGCCAACCTGATCCAGGCCAGGTTTGAGAAGGTACGTACATCACGGACAACGCCTCATAGACAAGGCCAAGCTGATCCAGGCCACGTTTGAGAAGGTACGTACATCACATACAGCGCCTCATAGACAAGGCCAACCTGATCCAGGCCAGGTTTGAGGAGGTACGTACATCACGGACAGCGCCTCATAGACAAGGCCAACCTGATCCAGGCCAGGTTTGAGAAGGTACGTACATCACATACAGCGCCTCATAGACAAGGCCAACCTGATCCAGGCCAGGTTTGAGAAGGTACGTACATCACATACAGCGCCTCATAGACAAGGCCAACCTGATCCAGGCCAGGTTTGAGAAGGTACGTACATCACATACAGCGCCTCATAGACAAGGCCAACCTGATCCAGGCCAGGTTTGAGAAGGTACGTACATCACATACAGCGCCTCATAGACAAGGCCAACCTGATCCAGGCCAGGTTTGAGAAGGTACGTACATCACGGACAGCGCCTCATAGACAAGGCCAACCTGATCCAGGCCAGGTTTGAGAAGGTACGTACATCACGGACAGCGCCTAATAGACAAGGCCAACCTGATCCAGGCCAGGTTTGAGAAGGTACGTACATCACATACAGCGCCTCATAGACAAGGCCAACCTGATCCAGGCCAGGTTTGAGAAGGTACGTACATCACATACAGCGCCTCATAGACAAGGCCAACCTGATCCAGGCCAGGTTTGAGAAGGTACGTACATCACATACAGCGCCTCATAGACAAGGCCAACCTGATCCAGGCCAGGTTTGAGAAGGTACGTACATCACGGACAGCGCCTCATAGACAAGGCCAACCTGATCCAGGCCAGGTTTGAGAAGGTACGTACATCACGGACAGCGCCTAATAGACAAGGCCAACCTGATCCAGGCCAGGTTTGAGAAGGTACGTACATCACATACAGCGCCTCATAGACAAGGCCAACCTGATCCAGGCCAGGTTTGAGAAGGTACGTACATCACATACAGCGCCTCATAGACAAGGCCAACCTGATCCAGGCCAGGTTTGAGAAGGTACGTACATCACATACAGCGCCTCATAGACAAGGCCAACCTGATCCAGGCCAGGTTTGAGAAGGTACGTACATCACGGACAGCGCCTCATAGACAAGGCCAACCTGATCCAGGCCAGGTTTGAGAAGGTACGTACATCACATACAGCGCCTCATATACAAGGCCAACCTGAGCCAGGCCAGGTTTGAGAAGGTACGTACATCACGGACAGCGCCTCATAGACAAGGCCAACCTGATCCAGGCCAGGTTTGAGAAGGTACGTACATCACATACAGCGCCTCATAGACAAGGCCAACCTGATCCAGGCCAGGTTTGAGAAGGTACGTACATCACGGACAGCGCCTCATAGACAAGGCCAATCTGATCCAGGCCAGGTTTGAGAAGGTACGTACATCACATACAGCGCCTCATATACAAGGCCAACCTGAGCCAGGCCAGGTTTGAGAAGGTACGTACATCACGGACAGCGCCTCATAGACAAGGCCAACCTGATCCAGGCCAGGTTTGAGAAGGTACGTACATCACATACAGCGCCTCATAGACAAGGCCAACCTGATCCAGGCCAGGTTTGAGAAGGTACGTACATCACATACAGCGCCTCATAGACAAGGCCAACCTGATCCAGGCCAGGTTTGAGAAGGTACGTACATCACGGACAGCGCCTCATAGACAAGGCCAACCTGATCCAGGCCAGGTTTGAGAAGGTACGTACATCACATACAGCGCCTCATAGACAAGGCCAACCTGATCCAGGCCAGGTTTGAGGAGGTACGTACATCACATACAGCGCCTCATAGACAAGGCCAACCTGATCCAGGCCAGGTTTGAGAAGGTACGTACATCACATACAGCGCCTCATAGACAAGGCCAACCTGATCCAGGCCAGGTTTGAGAAGGTACGTACATCACGGACAGCGCCTCATAGACAAGGCCAACCTGATCCAGGCCAGGTTTGAGAAGGTACGTACATCACATACAGCGCCTCATATACAAGGCCAACCTGAGCCAGGCCAGGTTTGAGAAGGTACGTACATCACGGACAGCGCCTCATAGACAAGGCCAACCTGATCCAGGCCAGGTTTGAGAAGGTACGTACATCACATACAGCGCCTCATAGACAAGGCCAACCTGATCCAGGCCAGGTTTGAGAAGGTACGTACATCACGGACAGCGCCTCATAGACAAGGCCAACCTGATCCAGGCCAGGTTTGAGAAGGTACGTACATCACATACAGCGCCTCATAGACAAGGCCAACCTGATCCAGGCCAGGTTTGAGAAGGTACGTACATCACATACAGCGCCTCATAGACAAGGCCAACCTGATCCAGGCCAGGTTTGAGAAGGTACGTACATCACATACAGCGCCTCATAGACAAGGCCAACCTGATCCAGGCCAGGTTTGAGAAGGTACGTACATCACATACAGCGCCTCATAGACAAGGCCAACCTGATCCAGGCCAGGTTTGAGAAGGTACGTACATCACGGACAGCGCCTCATAGACAAGGCCAACCTGATCCAGGCCAGGTTTGAGAAGGTACGTACATCACATACAGCGCCTCATAGACAAGGCCAACCTGATCCAGGCCAGGTTTGAGGAGGTACGTACATCACGGACAGCGCCTCATAGACAAGGCCAAGCTGATCCAGGCCACGTTTGAGAAGGTACGTACATCACATACAGCGCCTCATAGACAAGGCCAACCTGATCCAGGCCAGGTTTGAGAAGGTACGTACATCACATACAGCGCCTCATAGACAAGGCCAACCTGATCCAGGCCAAGTTTGAGAAGGTACGTACATCACGGACAGCGCCTCATAGACAAGGCCAACCTGATCCAGGCCAGGTTTGAGAAGGTACGTACATCACATACAGCGCCTCATAGACAAGGCCAACCTGATCCAGGCCACGTTTGAGAAGGTACGCACATCACGGACAACGCCTCATAGACAACGCCAACCTGATCCAGGCCAGGTTTGAGAAGGTACGTACATCACATACAGCGCCTCATAGACAAGGCCAACCTGATCCAGGCCAAGTTTGAGAAGGTACGTACATCACGGACAGCGCCTCATAGACAAGGCCAACCTGATCCAGGCCAGGTTTGAGAAGGTACGTACATCACATACAGCGCCTCATAGACCAGGCCAACTTGATCCAGGCCATGGTTTGAGAAGGTACGTACATCACATACAGCGCCTCATAGACAAGGCCAACCTGATCCAGGCCAGGTTTGAGAAGGTACGTACATCACGGACAGCGCCTCATAGACAAGGCCAACCTGATCCAGGCCAGGTTTGAGAAGGTACGTACATCACATACAGCGCCTCATAGACAAGGCCAACCTGATCCAGGCCAGGTTTGAGAAGGTACGTACATCACATACAGCGCCTCATAGACAAGGCCAACCTGATCCAGGCCAGGTTTGAGAAGGTACGTACATCACATACAGCGCCTCATAGACAAGGCCAACCTGATCCAGGCCAGGTTTGAGAAGGTACGTACATCACGGACAGCGCCTCATAGACAAGGCCAACCTGATCCAGGCCAGGTTTGAGAAGGTACGTACATCACATACAGCGCCTCATAGACAAGGCCAACCTGATCCAGGCCAGGTTTGAGAAGGTACGTACATCACGGACAGCGCCTCATAGACAAGGCCAACCTGATCCAGGCCAGGTTTGAGAAGGTACGTACATCACATACAGCGCCTCATAGACAAGGCCAACCTGATCCAGGCCAGGTTTGAGAAGGTACGTACATCACATACAGCGCCTCATAGACAAGGCCAACCTGATCCAGGCCAGGTTTGAGAAGGTACGTACATCACATACAGCGCCTCATAGACAAGGCCAACCTGATCCAGGCCAGGTTTGAGAAGGTACGTACATCACATACAGCGCCTCATAGACAAGGCCAACCTGATCCAGGCCAGGTTTGAGAAGGTACGTACATCACATACAGCGCCTCATAGACAAGGCCAACCTGATCCAGGCCAGGTTTGAGAAGGTACGTACATCACGGACAGCGCCTCATATACAAGGCCAACCTGATCCAGGCCAGGTTTGAGAAGGTACGTACATCACATACAGCGCCTCATAGACAAGGCCAACCTGATCCAGGCCAGGTTTGAGAAGGTACGTACATCACGGACAGCGCCTCATAGACAAGGCCAAGCTGATCCAGGCCAGGTTTGAGAAGGTACGTACATCACATACAGCGCCTCATAGACAAGGCCAACCTGATCCAGGCCAGGTTTGAGAAGGTACGTACATCACATGCAGCGCCTCATAGACAAGGCCAACCTGATCCAGGCCAGGTTTGAGAAGGTACGTACATCACATACAGCGCCTCATAGACAAGGCCAACCTGATCCAGGCCAGGTTTGAGAAGGTACGTACATCACGGACAGCGCCTCATAGACAAGGCCAAGCTGATCCAGGCCACGTTTGAGAAGGTACGCACATCACGGACAACGCCTCATAGACAACGCCATGCTGATCCAGGCCAGGTTTGAGAAGGTACGTACAACCCCTAAAAGTCAACCTCATCCAGGTTTTCAAACCATCATTCAAAATTCATCTTGGTTTGTCGAATATTTTATCCGTCGCCTTCAAGTTTTGAATCGTACGCAAGATGAATGCCTTCCAAAACATGTGCTCTAAGGGGAACTTTGCCGCCGGCAAAAGGGTAATGGGACAGCCAAAACACAGTTTTAAGGTTGTTTGCAAGCGTGACGTGAAGGCTTTCGGCATCGATTCGAACTCTTGAGCGGTACTAGCATCCGAAAGGAGGAGAAGGAATTTCCCACCATGACGGGCTCTGGTGAGAAACTGGACTTGAAACGCCAATCTAGGCGTCCAGTAAATACAAACCAAAAACTATCGACAGGTCATCGATGCGACGACTGCGGTATGCTCTGTCGGTCACAGATAGGCTTATTCAGTAATGAGCGCAAATGCCGCGGATCAAATCTTATTACTTAAAGCAAAGCTTCAAATCCTCCGTCTTTCGCAGACGGACGAATGCCCATCACTCCTTCAAGTTCTTCATTTATGGATCGTGTACAATGGCCTCACCTGGCACTGCCTGCTTTCACATCGACGTAATCTCCCCCGTCTTGCACTTTGCCCTCCTAGGAAACCCAGGAACTGCAGAAGAAGCAGTCTTGGTACCAACAGAACCAGGTTTCCATGCAGAAAGACGACGAAGCGGAATACTTGAACTACTGCAGCGAAGCCATGTTTAGAATACACATACTGGAGCTCAGACTCAACAGGTACGAAAATATTACATGAATATCCACATATATATATAGATATGAATATTCAATAACTTTGTGCGATTTCATTATGTAACTTCTATTTCAATGACACAAATCGGAAACATTTAGTGATGCGAAATTTGCTGGAAGACAGAAATGCAGTACTGTCGTTTTTGCAAGTCATAAGAAAATGCTTTAATCATCGATTACTTCTTTAAACGATATCAAAGCAGTTATACGTGAATTTCGTAACCCATGTCACATGTTCCATGCACAACGCTAAGTATATTTCATTGATATATTTCAACCTACATATTTCGCTTGCAGACACAAATCTATGGCACCGCAGAAGTACATGACTCTGGACCGAAGGATTAGGGAAGACCCGAGACTCATCGACTTCCTTGTGTAAGAGGGAGGATTCGAGAAGACAGACCCTACGCGAAGCGAGCGTCTTTGGTGTGCCGTAAGATTGGAGAAGACCCAATTAGGGCCGACGGAATTGACGAACAGCCTATCCGAGCAGATCCCAAGGCTGATCGAAATTCCTGATTCATTACATTATACTGGCATATCCCAGTGTGAATTTCAACATTCGTTTGCATCTATTTAATTTGTTGCTAGTAAGGATTCTTCGAAACGATACATCAGCCAAGTGATAGTGAGAACTTTAGCCATTTGCAATATCAACCCAGGAGCGCCTACGGTAATTAAGACTCTTGCAACTGTGCTAAACCGACAGCGTGAGTGGCGGGATTTTAAACGAGGCCACAATTACGTGGACTTTCTCATGTCTGTTGAAACGTATCGGACGAGATGAGATCCTTTGGTTCGATTGAAGATGAACGGTCTGCGCATGCGCCAATTAAGCGTCGCTGTCAGGCTAAATATCTATAATATTTGATTGAAGGCTAAAGGATATTGTTTTCATTGAACGCTCTGTCGTTATTTTGCTGTTTCGCCGTCAGCAGTTGGATCGATTTATCTGTGATAATTACAGTTGTATATGTAGTCGAGTTTTGCTATTCATATTTGCACATCAAAGCCATGTCCATATATGCGTAACAGCGGAAAAAATAACTATGTTGCGTATGGTATTTAATATATTAAAAGCTCTCCTTTTGGATGCTATGATACTTCAGTCTTTTGCTTTGTCGGTTATGTATGCTAACAGCAGACGATCCATCCGTCCATTCGTATTCATTGTCCGTATTATAGCATAACGCAGTGTTGATCATTGTTCGGTGTGCGAACGAAACAAACTATGATTTGACATAAATTATGATCGTGAATGGTACGGTACAATAAACATGTGTTATGAAAATATGCGGATGTTAATTGTCTTCCATGTATTCCTGTCGTCTACCTACCCACGTTGTTCTCCATGTGCGTGGTATCCACAACGTACCCATGTCCGTCTGTCCTCCTGGGAGGCCGGCTCGATAGCTCAGTGGGTTAGAGCGCTCACCTTGAGAGCTCTGGTCACCTGAGAGACACACGGCACGTGGATCGGTGGTTTGCGACCTTCTCTGTCCATGTCTGTGTGGTCGCAGGATAGAGATATCGTTTGCTTCTTCGCAAAGAATAATTATCCTTTATTTATCAATATTTTAGACCATTTAGAGTGTTCTGCTATTTCCAAATTAACGTTAATTATTTAGTAAACTAGCCACGCCGCTCGCTCCGCTCGCGGGACGTCTAGCGCTGTTGCCGCATGTAGTCAGCTTAACTGTAAAGTTCAATATAGTGCTCAAATATGTTGATATAGAAGCGTGGGGGAGGGGTTTCGCATATTTCTTCTCTAAACGTCCGTGAGGCCCTCGCCTCCCCCCCCCCCCCCCCCCCTTCCTGGTCAAAGCGTCCTTGACAGCTTGAGCGGGAGTAGGTCGTAAAATTGTCAATAATACCGACGCCTCTGCCAAACGCTATTTTTTCTTTATATTCGCGTGATGAAGGCAAAAGTGACGATGCACTTCCTGACTAATTAAGGAAGTCTTGATCTTGATTAGCCATGGCGCTGGAGGCCTTGAGCTCAATTATAAAGCTGGTTTGAATACGACGAATCCTATCGGCGAAAGCGCTTGCTCTGTTGGAATCTGACGCCATTTTGTAAATACCGCCGAAATGTCGCGATCCTAGGAAGGTCTTAATTGGTCAACAGGTTACGCGCGTAAGCCTGGGTTACGCGTAAGCCGGTCACCTAATTACGCGCGTAACCCAGTCACTTACGCGCGTAAGCTGGCTATCACGCGTTCAAAATTCCAATGTGACCCATGGGGGCTGTGGAGGAGACTATATTCGTACGTTGCCATTATGATAGATATAGAGGGCATCTCCACATGGGGGACATTTGCGCATGGGACACCGGTCACCTAACCGCTGGGCATGCATGTGGCATGAGGGTGGCACCCCGGGGCACGTGGCACATGCGGGTGGCACCCACCCCATTATAAGGGCCAGCTTTAAAAAATGCGAAAAACTACTGACAGTCTCAAAAATCCTAGGTGAAATAAATATATCATTTGGTTAAAACGGTTTACAGTTGCACAGTCACTTGTTACCCTGTCCACACAGCCAGCGACATCTAGCGAGCGGTGTGACTCCATGGAGATTGCGTTGCTGACGTCAGAGTTCGGTTGAAAGGGTGAAGGTCATACGGCCTGGTTCATCCGGTACATCATTATACCGAAACCGACCAAAACCGACCGAAACCGACCAAAACCGGCGTAATAATACCAACACCAAGCCGATAGCATGTTGAAGACACATATTCTCTGGATGTAGTATTAGTACAGATAGAAATACGTCGCATATTAATTGTATTTATTGCCAGTAATAGCAGATATGCCTGTCTTCTGTCTGCGGAAGTGGCTCAAACTGCGAATGCATGCGCCATCTTGTTTGTTGACAAATGGCCACCAGGCGCCCCCAGCTGCCAGCACCTGTTATGTATGCACAACTGCATAAACTGTAGCGCTGTCTCCTGGTGTTATCAAGTCACCAAAGTATTCCCCTTGTATAGAATACATGATATTGAGCGATGATGATATATCGCTTTTGTGAGCGATGCCAACAGCTCGAGGAGAAAGCCATTCGAGCGGCCGTCGTCAAAGCTTTCCCCGGATCAACAAGACTTGCATGCAGCCGTCTTGAAATAGGCTGTGGACTGAAAGACACAGGAGCTCCCAGATGCACTGCATTTTTCAGGGTCAATACCGGGAGCTGCGGCGGAGTCTGCTAGGTTTGGGAGAGTTCGAAAAGGTCCACCAGTTAAAAGAAATTCTGCCTGACTTCAGACACTTGGTCATCCCTGGAAGAAAACAAACGCAAACGGCACTATATAGTGCTTTGACCGATGCCTCAACCATAGTGTATGTATTTAGTGTAAATTTACTTGCCGGTCTGGTTTGATTTTATCAATAGTAAATTGATTCACGTCAACATACACTCCACTTGGATGGTTTGCCTTCTGTGTTGACCCGTATTCTACAAGTGGCTCCGCCTCGCGGCGAATGACACAGCGAACGTGATAAACAAGATGGCTCATGTATTCGACCGTTATGGCTTATTCCGCCCTTTTATGCTTCTACCTCATAGCAGTCTTCTATATAGGTATAAGTGTGATCAGATCCCAACCGAAATCGATCTTGTGTGAAGTTAAACTGTTCCACGCAACTCGGTTTTGGTATATTCAGGCCGGTTTCGGTCAGTTTCGGTCGGTTTTGGTCGGTTTCGGTATAACGTTGTACCCTGGTTCATCGGATCTTGACAGCTGTGTTTGTTGTGATCGTAGACTTAGCTGTAGAACTGTCATCAATGTATATTTGTGTAGAAAGAACTTGGTGCAAGCGGCTGCTGTGATGATGATGTTACCGTTGTGTCTTTCTTGACGGAAAGGGTTGAGATCTGCACCATGGACGAAGAGGAAATCTACTCGGACTCCGATTTTGAGACGGAATTTGCAGATGCCGATTTTAATCTCGGCCTACCAAAAATCGGGTTAGAACTCGGTTTCGATTCTGTTGGTGTGACTTCGATTATAGCAGCTTCAACTTTGGAAAAGGTTTTTCCAAATTCAAGAGCTGGCTTGTCGTCAATGAACTCCTTTGATTCGGACAATTCCTCAACAGCTTCAACATCTTCAACGTCCAAAAATAAATATTTGTATCCGCAGACTGATACAGTGGAACAGCTCAGACCTGAAGAGATCAGATGGTTTTATAAGGAAATAACAGATAAGAAGTGGACACCTTTCATTGGTTATGACTCCTTAAGAATTGAATGCAAATATCGAGAAATACTGCAATGGGAAGGAAGCGAAGCAAAGTCAGCTGCAAGTGATGATGAACGTATAATTGTTAGAGGTGGCCTATTTGAAGTTGATGTAGCCCAAAGACTTTGCTATCCTATATATTGGAGCTACAAAGGTAGGTCTATGTTTTTAAAATAATAGATTTAAATCTGATTGTATTTATCTAATTATTAAATTGTCATATTATAATAATTAAAGATATGCATGGTCTTAACAAGTTAATCTAGACAGTGGTATTACACTTTTTCTTCAAATATTTTTGCTTAGATTACCTCAATTACCTATAATAATTTAAACAGGTTTTGCAAGTAGATCTATTATTGATATAGTTGTATGATATAAAAGAATGTTAAATAAATATTGGAATGAAACTAATATATAATATTATATGATTACTTCTACATTTAAAAATAGACCAGCATTTATCTATTTTATAATTTCTCCCTTTTTATATTTAAATTAGCTGTATGGACATGCACATATAAATAACAGATCCAGGACTATAAAAGATTTATTCACTATAATTATTTTTAGGAGAAGAGACAAAGGTTCAGAGAGGGGTATGGTTCTTAGATCACTCTTGGCAGCCGCTGGATGAAAGCTATTCAATTCAGATAGAGGTTGAACATTTGGCGAAATTTGAAAATAGGAAACTTGCAGAGGAACCGAATGAAAGTGGAAAGGGACCAACCCCTAGTAAGTATATATATATAGTTATGTTTATGTGGTGAAATAAATCCTAATGATTCAGCATCAAGACATTTTTTAAGCTGGACTTATTTTGTTGTTATAATGTCAGATTGTGTGATTATTTTGCAGTTGTACCAATATTCACTCAAATGATGGTAGATATATGTAATCAGTATATTGCTCTAGTGTGACATAAGTTATCAGAATGCTGATAATTTTTATATCTATATATTCTGTATTATGATCTAACATAGACTTCTATATTTACTAAATATTGACAATATGTTTTGTTTTGTTTTTTCGCAGTATTGCACAACATTAAATTCAGAGAATTTCATGTAGATTGGAATGCTGTCAACAAAGTATTTCTGCACCATGAATCTGCATCTTCTAAGTTTTACCGTGCTGTTGGACACAAGCTTGGGCTCAGCAAAGGTTGCTCTTTAATTATATATCACAATATATATAATTTCTTCCTGCTAACGTTATGTACATGTAAAACAAATTTCCATCTGGATTACTTAACTGGAAATGCGTACATGAATTCCACAATGCACTTATGCTTGTACATTATAATTCTGTTGTATTTTATCTCTACACATACCACTAGACCAGGCTGCCTACACAACTTTGTATTGGATTTCAGCTGGAACTCGGATCCATCGAGCATACAAACATGAGGCGACCATGGAAGATAAGCCGGCCGATATCTGCCATCTGGTCTTCGTCGTTCACGGCATTGGGCAGAAAATGGAGACTGGCAGCATTGTAAAATGCTGTAAAGAGTAAGTTGCTTCAGAAATTGCATATTTCATGATTTGTATATACAGTTAATATACACATGGGTTGATCACTCTCTGGTATATGGATCCTAACCTAACCTGATGCCAACTTGTTTTTTACTGCTCCCCAGTTGGCCGTACAGTACGTGTTTAACTTAACCATGGACTTTGTGTAAAAAAATGAAGGGGAAAGAGAAGAACTTCTTAGTAGCGATCAAGTACCAGTACAAGCTTTAAACACGACTTTCTTTTGTAGCCTCCGACAGACCTGCAGTCGGATCAAGGACAAACACTTCCCACAGCTGGATTTAAACAACAAGCGGGTGGAATTCTTTCCTGTGGAGTGGCGATCAGACCTGAAGTTGGATGGAGGTATATTGGTCGAACTACGAGTATGAAATGATCTATCATCTAAGTGAGCTATCAGCAAGCTGATTAGATATTAGGGATTGGTCATGCAGACAGAAACGTGAACTATGATATCTTTACGCCATAAATATATTTTCCAAAGACAACTGCATGTTGTATAATTTCTGCTATATTTCAGGAAATCAATTATATGCAATGAAAAGATGATTTCTCTTTTCATGTCTTGACGAATGTAGGCTTTTATGTGTTCTTCGTTTTATTAATAATTGCTTTCGACATATTTCCCCAGGTATTGTTGACACCATTACGCCTAACAAGGTTTTGGGACTGCGGACCATGCTAAACAGCAGCGCTATGGACATTCTCTACTACACCAGCCCCCTCTACCGGTCCGAGGTATGGTTTGGTCTCTCTATATATGTTGGACATATTTTCACCACTGGCATGCATATGATAATCTTTGCTCTCTATCCGGGAAATTAAATTAGAATTCTTGTAAATCCAACTATGTAAATGTGTATATGGAATCGTTTTAAGCCATTAATTGCCATGATGCTATATTATATATATGGTGTCACGTCCTGCCTGTGCCTTTATAGCATGTATTTCTATGTAATTATGTGGCGTGGTTGCTAACATTTAATATGTACCGTTATAATTATATATACTCTATTTACAGATTACGCAAGGCCTGCAGATCCAGCTCAATCGGCTGTACTCCATGTTCTGTGATCGCCACCCTTACTTCGAGTCAAGTGGGGGAAAGGTGTCCATTGTGGCTCACTCGCTAGGTAACGCTGTACACTGACTTCATTGCTGGCCGAAGATTAAAACTGCAGATGCATAAATTGTCCAACACAACGATCCATTACAATAATCAACTCAACCACTTGATTCATACCCTGTTGTTCTCCTGCTAAATGGGGCAATTATAAGCTTACAGATTCCGTATAGAGTTTTTTCGTCAGTCGCGCACATAAGTCGGATAAGATTTAGTTTTGATGGGTATTTGTAAAAGCTATTATTGATATATCTCTTCCTGATATCTGTGTAAAGCTGAAAGTTAAACAAGAAGTGGAATTGGGTTTCAATTTCGTCAATACAAAATCTCTGACAATATGGGCACAATCTTTCTTCTCTGGGTATCTGCCTCTCTCAATCATAAGTTTACCGCTACTACATATAAACCAGCTATACGCCTTTCTTAACCTTGTACTGGTTACCACCGACAGATATCTCTCTGGGTTTAGAAGGGTCTTATACAGACAGTATTCACCAGCTAATTTAATATTTTCAAAATTATTCGAAAATATTTCTGTATGAGTAACTTGAAGGTTTCTTCTAGGTTACAACTGAAAATTACGTTTTGTATGCGAGACGCATTTAGACTGACTTTAAGCCTTCTCTTTGATGAGTAGACATATTATGTATGCCGTTGCATTTGACATTCTCATGGTTGTGTTTCCTTACTTTGATGAAGTAAATATGACGTGCGGTCTGTTTATTCTTTCACTGCCCGTTTCCCCTAGGCTGCGTGATCACCTATGACATCATAACCGGTTGGAACCCCATACAATTGTATGACCAATATGTCTCCAGCGTTATCGTAAGTACATTATAGTCCTACACGACGCCCTAGTGTCTCTCTGTCTGCCTTTGGTTTATCCCTATCACATTTCATGTGTTCACCGTACGTGATGACTTCTGTGTTGTCCAATGCACAATTGTTGTAGTAGTAGTATTAGTTGTTGAGCCTCTTTGTTGCCACATTTTACTCTCCCAAATAATGGCCTCAGTGATTACCGGTATGCTGAGAATGGAAAAAAAATGCTAATAGAAAATGTAGAGGTTTTGGCCCTAAAACAGGTTGGTTAAAGAAAACATTTTCAAGACTTTTTGTTGTCAGTGTTCTGTATTCCGGAGGATTTATTCATTTCTTGATACTACACTACAGGATAACAGCGGTTGCATGTCATGTAATAAAGTTGTGAGTACAATAAAATTGATCTACATGTACATGGAGACATCTTATATTATTTTGACATTAAACTGCTGTACAAAACGCAAACAAAATTGTAGTTGATTTAGTGTTAAGTGCACGGTTTTGCGACTATAGATGTGAATTAAAATATAACCAGATGGTATCCTCCAGGTTGTAGCTGTTGGCTTTTCTTGCGAGTTATTTTACTCAGCTTGCTTTTAGAGCTGATGCAAATCAAGTAGTTATTTTTCACATCGACTGTATTACTCAGCGTGCTTTTAGAGCTGATGCAAATCAAGTATTTGATTTTCACATCGACTGTATTGGTAGTTGAATTGCATGCACAGAAATCTTTTCAATTTATAACAGCCGACTGAAGCCTTTCTTCGCACTATGCTTATTGAGGTGTTCTGTCCAAGAAGTTTGATTATGAAATAAATATAAATGCATAATTTGGCTATTAGAGAATCAGCAGCGAATTGGTTCGTTTTACTTCCCGGCAGGGTATTGGCCAGAGACCCGCCTGTCAGCCGGATGTTCGGGCAGTTTCAATTTTTGCGGGTAGTTTTTCTGGCTGGCGGGCACTCAGTTGCTGTTTACCCGCCCAAAAAGAGGTTTTTTGCCGTTTTGGTCACAACGTCTAGAAGAAAATCATTGCACTCACAATTTTATGATAACGATAATTACTGCTGTTAATTGAATTGTAAATTGCAAGCTCAAAATGCGACAACCTGATCGGCTGGCGCCATTTTGTTTGTGTAGACTGAAGACTTTTTATTGCCAGCCAAAATGTTACCGGGTAAAAAAAATGATGGCAGAACGCTAAAATTTACATTGAAATATGCCACGACACTAAAATCATTGATTAAATGCACTGATATGAACGCCTAACAACATGCCTGTATTCTAGGCAGAATGTCCTGCTGTTTGTGACGTAGTTCCGTCAATTATTGCTAAACGTGTCCCCTGTTCAATCTGCTTGTGCTTGGCACTTTGTTTGAGTGCCAGTACTGAACACCTTATCATATTATTGTGTATGATTGTAATATTTTACTTAGTGCATATGTACTTACTATTATTTACATATTGTGTTTTATGATAATTTTTCTCGGCGTGCACATGTGTTAAATTAGTTGATCGATGTGCTTGTTGTTTCAGAAATCTTCAGCAATCATTGGAAGTCAAATGTACTTCTCCTTCCAGCACAGTTTATCTGTTGTAACTATATTTTTGATTAATCTTGTTTAACACAAAACAACACTTACTCTTTAAGCGAAAGTGATTTTGGTTACATTAACAATAACATTTTGTATATATCGTGGAATGTTTTGTTAAGGTCGAGGGTTGTATGGTTTTATGTGAGGTTTTATTTATCAGTTATCTTTAAGCCAGTGTTAAGAAGTTTATTATTTACATTTATTTGTGGTTTTCTTATATTTTCTTTCTAATGTCTGTAATGGGTGTTGGGCCTGATGGACTACTTTGGACAGGGTATAATTCTACGAGAAACTAGATAATATCAGTTACTGAGAAATGTGACCGTTAACAATGTTTTGGTTGTGGTATATATATGTGTGAACCGTACGTAAGAATTTTATACGTGGTATTAACTTCGCGAGGTACATGGTGACGTCATGTGAGGCTTCCCGTCCTGCCGTTACGCTCCTCCAAGGTTTTTCCTATATATCATATTGCATAAAGCACATGCTACTACATGCAATATGTGTATATATGGCTTTGTCAGTGTGCTAATTAATTATAGGTCATGACGCATCAACGATCTCAATTATATGAACAAGAGGCATGAATGCCAAGTCTTTTTCAAATGCCGTAGACACCCAACGTCTTGATTTTAGCCTACTGTCAGGTCATCCATCGTGCTGGGAGGGCTAAAGGTCCCATTTTTTCTTTTGCAAAGAGTTTGCTTTATTCTGGGGTTATAATTCCTCTTTTCCGTTGAACTTTCCAACTGACACAACATCAATTTGTCAATTTATGATGTTAACCCACGTACGCACCATGCGGACCCATTCTTTTCTGTGACTGTTATGTGCAGACACACGATTGTGACACGACGAAATGTCGATGTGTATTTAATTGCAGTGTTGCCACCTTGTGGACATCATGTTGGGATGGGAAGGTTAAGTTCATGCAGTTGATCGCATCGCACAAGGCAATTAAATGTTTATACCATTATCCCTATTACTAGATTAGGCTTCTCACTAACCAACACGTACGATCCTTTCTACTGACACTGTGTACCTGTCATCTCTTGGGTGCGATGAAGCTAGCGTGATGATTCAGCGGTTAGGGTATAGCTTTGATATTATTGTCCCCATAGTTGTTGAAGATATATAGGCACCAACAACTCTCAAACTACGCTTAGTACTTTTCCCTTGTGGTGCGAAATTTCAATATTATTATACAATGGTATAATGCTCCCTTTTTTATTCATGATTGCGGCCTGAATTAAATTTAGAAATGTGATTTTTCTATGTTACTCTCCTCTGAAATGTAAAATTGCCTTCTGTAGCGAACTTTGCTCTCTTAATAGATCTATTAGTGGTAAACTTTACTGCATGACTTATAAATTATTCCATAGCAAAAGTGGTCTTAGAAGCAACCTTTCTTTTGTTAATATCTAGAGTAACTATAATGGAATTAAACGTAAAGCTCTGATACGAGATTAAAATTATATGCTGATGTCTGCTGTCTGCTGTTTAATTAATCAACGTGCGGTATTGTGCCAGCCAAGTGTAATTCCTGTATCAATCTGTTGCTGCCTTGTAGCGTACTGTCTTATAACATCTGGTATATTCGTCTTTAGGAAGAGAAGATACATCAGCTGGACGATGCCTCGGAACTGGTCTCTGATTTGGAGGCGGCGAGAAAGCGGTGAGAGGCCTGGCAACATACGGCTGTTAGAACCCAAAAACGTCATAGTGACCAAAACGTCATGCCTTGGTAGAATGAAATATAGAGTTTTAAGCGATAACCATCCCGGTTATCGCTTACACAACCCTGCGTTGGGCGGGGCTGCTCGGGGCTAAAGGAGTGATTGATTGACAATAAGAGACCTCTTTCCAGCCGAAATTCGCGAATTAAAGCGCAGGAAAATAAGGAAATCTAATGTTTCTTATAGTAGAAGGTTCAAAGGGATGGACCCGGGGGTAGGGCGATACCCCATATTCCATCGTTTATGAAAGCACTTAAATATATCTAAAAATGAAGAGTTACTGCCTCATATAATCATAGCCCCCGTCAATAGGCGCGGCGATCGAGGCACTGTGCATTCGCTCTTAGAGGGCTCAGACCGTGTGGCCTGACGTTTTCGTGACTATGACGTTTTGGACCCTAACATACGGCCGCGAGACTGCTACGGCCGTATTGTCTCTCGCGAGACTGCTAGAGCCGTATTGTCTCTCGCGAGAATACTACGTCCGTATTATTCTCGCGAGACTTCTCTACGTCCGTATTCGCTCTCGCGAGACTGCTAGAGCCGTATTGTCTCGCGAGACTGCTAGGGCCGTATTGGGTCTCGCGAGACTGCTACGGCCGTATTGGCTCTCGCGAGACTGCTGCGGCTACTTTAAAAAATAATTACTCTTATATCACTTAGTCCAGAGTGCCGATATAAATATTATTATAAATATTATATTTATTAACAGCCCAAGCCCTATTCATTATTAACTGTTATGTTATCATCCATAGCTTCAAAACCTTCATATATACTCTGTAGAACCAAGGTATACTACACAAGCAAGGCGATCTCTAGGATTTGTTAAATCAAAACAAATAAAGGTTCATGTTATTTTATGTTCGTCACGTATGGGGGAACTACACATATTGGCTTTAAAGTCACATGCCTTTGTTCACCAGGAACGGATTCTGTTCCTTTCATTGATATTCGCTGACATGTCAGGGAGTTTTCTGCTTTATTGAAACAGAGTGAGTGAACTGGAGTCTGAAATATTGAAGCGGGCCGCGAAACAGCACATGAAGTCACCGACGCTGAAGTTCAAGGTCAATATCATATTAATACATGTATATCCAGCGCTGTCTGATAATATCGTGACATCTACAAATTAATCTTTCCTCCATTCAGATTGGATTCGGATTGGATTCGGATTTATTTCTTGAAAGAAAAAACACGTCCTTAATATAGGTTGTGTTATATATGTGTGCGCATATACCGTCCTCTACAACCGTCATTTTGTGCACTCGAGGGCTAAATTAGGCCAAGGCACTTCCGGGGACAATTAATTTGGATTTGGATGAAATTTGCCCCAGACCGGGGTTCGAACCAGAGACCTATTGATCTGCAGTCGAGTGCTTCACAGCGTGACCACGGAGGTTTTCTATGACGAGTCCAGCCAACATGGCTGTCCTTATTATATAACAAGTTTAATAATTTAATTCGGTATCGTTAAATACCGCCATCGTTTCTCCACAGTTGGAGAACTTTTTCTGCCTCGGGTCCCCGCTGTCGGTGTTCCTGGCCCTGCGGGGTGTGCGACCCAACGCCAGCATGACCCTCGACAACGTCCTGCCCGTCAGGATCTGCAGGCGGCTCTACAATATGTACCACCCCTCGGACCCCGTGGTAGGTCATGCAGAACACATTTTGTCTTTTACACTTGGGGTATCTTTCATGACAGTGTCGCCATGGATTAAGCATTTAAATTTGGTGAATTTGTTATTTAAAGAGTATCTTTCGTTGAGGATGGTTATTAACAGAATTGCCTGTTAACACATTCATTGAGCCAGAGTACGTGATTGTACTTTCATTTTCTGAAACTCCTTCAAAACTGGGGTGGCGGGATTGTGTATCATAATGGCATTTTACCCTTTTCATAGCCGTGTTCATAGTGTGTTTATAGTGTTATCTTCCCATGCATAAATAATTAGTTACAATAGTGTTAACTCGACTCGTTTTCATATGTTAAACGGTATAAATGTCGGCCCTAAAAGGGGGGCCGGAGCCGGGTCGGCCCCCCTGGATTCTCCCCTGTGCTATGTGTTACTATATTGTGATATCTCAATGAGATGTGACGTCGTTTGTAGGCGTATCGTCTGGAGCCGCTCATCCAGAAGCACTACTCACTCGTCAAGCCGGTCAGGATCCACCGGAGCGATCTGGCCCAGAAACACCCCTACCACAACGACCCCAGTGACGTCCTCGCGGAGGTCCGGGAAAGTCTCAAATCTCATGAGACGACAACTGATGATGTCAAGAAAGAAAAGACAGAAAAGAAAGAAAAGGCGAAAGAAGAAGAGTCTTCTGGAAAGAATGAGGAGAACGCAAAAGCAAACAAAGACAATTCTAAAAAGCAGACGGGTAACTATGGCTTTAGAGATACGTGTATTGTGATCAGTGACTTTACACGGCTCGTGTGTGTGTTATTCGATTTTATTGTAAAGACATTCTGACTAGCAACATTACTTACAGCCTGTTTAAATGGTAAACGCGGAACACTGCACCATTTGGCTTATTTTGATCGTGTTTTCTTTGCAGTATCTTGGAATTTCGTGTTCAAGAGGAACCAAAAGAATACGAAAAAGGAAGAAGCGAACAGCTGTGTGGATGGAATAGAAGAGAAACAGACAGAGAACATTGAAGCCCGAGGGTCGGACACAGAGGACGAGGCCGACACTGCCACACTGCAGAGTTCCACGGAAGAGAAGGACGTCACTATGGAAGCGCGAACCCCGTCGCCAGGGAGCATAGCGGACATCATAGATGAAGAGGACAAACCGAGTCCGGACAGCCAGACGCCGGCGAGTGGGGCAGACGACGCCGTTTGGCCCAGCGGGCCAGACGAGGGCGGCCCGTCCAATGGGGCAGACGAGGGCGGCCCGTCCAATGGGGGAGACGAGGGTGCCCAGCCTGACGAGGGCGCCCCGCCCAGTGACCACGTGTCCAACCCCGGGGACCTCCATGGTCAGTGAAAGCGAGACGCCATTTTGGAATTCTTACCCTTATGATCTGTGAGGCGTTAGTCGAAAAGAACACTCCGTCACACCTTGGTTGGGGCTTTCCGTAGTTCATTATTTACCATTGATGAGATTACATCCCTGTTCTTACCCCGTCTTCTATATCGCCGCACTATGGCTTTGTTTGAACGCTCTATTTCGTCTTATATCACCTGGATGTTTCATACACGATAATGAAGCTAAGGTCCCTGCAGACTTCTTGAGCCCAAATCTTAATTCGGCTTTCAATCAATGAAGGTGTGTCATTCAAAGAAAGATATAACGGGGATACTAAAAAATTCTTGCGATGTATCACCCTATGGTCACCCCAAGTGGCTGGTGCCAGGTTCAAATCCGACCAGTCCAAATATTTTTATTTATTTATGTTTATGCAGGATTAAGATCCCCCATATCTTTCTTCGCCAAGATTATGGCACTAATCCGAGCCGGGAGACATGGCTCCTCAATCTCCCTTGACCCTTCCCATTGCCGCGATATGACCTACAAAGGTTAAAGCGTCCTGCTTAAACCTTCTAACCAACCAACTGTCGATAAATATATGTACATTGCATATATATTTACATGGTCAATCTTGGTGCTTTTGTCCTGTAGTTCTCGAGCACCGTCTAGACTACCAGCTGCGGGCCGGCAAGATGGAAAACGCCTACATCGCCGCTCTGACGTCACACACCTCGTACTGGACCCAGCCTGACGTGGCACTCTTCATCATGACCCACGTGTTTCCCGACCAGTAACCGGAAACCAGGCACATGCCTGGTGCCTGGTTGCTGCTTTTATCCGGCTGGTCTAAACCAGTTCAGTTTAACTCTATTAATCAAAAGGATTAATTAAGAGATATTATGACCTTTAAGAAAGCAGTTAATGAATCAAAATATTTTTGTACACTTTTGTGTGATGTGCTTTGTTTTTATATGGCTTTGGTCACGATACAAAATTAGTATTATAGTGTTGTTTCGCCCGGATTTTCGTCCACCAACATCTTTCTTAACTTGTTATTATTAAAGATTTGTTATTAAGTAGACACATTGAGTTACAGGGATTTTGCATCCCTATACAAATTGCATATTTCGGAGAATGATGTTAAACTTTTTGTGAATGATTTTTTCTTTTTCATGAAGGTTCCCGTTTGGTCCCATTTCGCCTTCCTGGCGATCAAAAATGTACGCTAAATTCGAAAGTGTTCTTCCGGAGTATCAATATCATAACTAACCTCTCTGATCTCAACATTGAAAGCGGGTGTTGTTTTATCGTTATTAGTCTGTCCACACATTTCAAGAAATGGAACAAATACCTAACCCTATTCGTTAATATGAAAGTTAAAAGATGACATATTGCCAGCTGAAACACGGGAATGAAAAGTACCTTGTAATTGGGCTGCGGCAAGTGTCTCCAAAGCATCCATTCCCAAGTCTGAGCAATACGATGTTTTAATGATTTTATACCCATGGGTTACCACTTGACGTGTAACTGGTACAGCTGTCTCAGATTCGTTTACACCAGCTTTCGTGGGGTATAATCTTGTTAAGATACAGAAGCATAGTTTGAACTAAATGTACCCACCTTTGCTAACCCATATATTATTTCTTCGTTACAATTATTTTGTATAGTACATGTACCTTGCATTATAACTGAGCATTTGTCATTCTCCAACAACTTTCTGTTTATATTTACTTAATTACTCTTATTTAATTTTGCATTTCATGATACTTTCTGCATTTACCAGAATTTTTGGTTCCAGTTGTATAATTGAATGTTCGTAATTTATTTTAAATGTTCATAAAGTATATTTCCGATGAGAAACATTTTAATGGAAATATGGATCCGTATTTGACAAAATGAAATATATATTTCAAATACTGTGCAAAATGTGGGAAACGTGACATTCGTGTGTGGTAGTTATGACAACTCATTACTTTCTTCAACTGCTAACGGTTATGGTCAGACAATGTCTCCAGTAAAATGTGTTTGAAAGTCATTATATAGGTGGACAGTTGCTGTACAAGCCGCTTTAATCAATTGTATTTTCTTGTTATCGATCACCTTCCACTGATTTGTATAAGAGTCACTAATACGCGAGTGTCAGATTGTCAACTGATGGACCTCAACACACGAGGTGTTGGTAGCACTTTACTTGACGCAGAACATTCCAATTCTAATTCTAATTCCAAATTAATGTTTACATTTTTCGTGAAGCGTGTCGTACAAATGTTTCGTTATTGCTTCAGCGAACATATGGATTTACTCTGGGCATACATTACGTTGCGATATCATGGATCACCTCAAGATAATCGTTCTAAATTAAGGTACCCTTGGTGAGTCTTGTTATACGTAATTTTGAGTGATCTTATTGGCACCTTGATGGAGTCATTATGTACCTTCTGTAAATCGTGGTAATGGTACCTAATGTGCACACAACAGTGGCCAAGCAATTTGATTTCTTAATGGTACCTTCCGTAAATAATCTTAATATAAACCTTCTAATGGTATGTTAGATGAGATATCTGTTACACATCCTAAAGATATCTTAAGTAAGACATCTTAGATATATATCTCAAGGAAGTCCTCTTAAATATATCTTAATTAGATGAGCCATATGTAAGGTATGTTAAGTGAGCCATATTAAAGGTATCTTTGGCTCATATTAAAGGTATGTTAAGTGAGCCATATTAAAGGTATCTTTGGCTCATATTAAAGGTTTGTTAAATGAGCCATATTAAAGAGATCTTTGGCTCATATTAAAGGTATGTTAAGTGAGCCATATTAAAGGTATCTCAAATTAGGCTCATATTAAAGGTATGTTAAGTGAGCCGTATTAATAGTATTTTAGGTGAGTCCTTCCGGGCTCATAAATGTGAGCCATATTAAAGATACTTCGTGTGAGCCATCTTTGAAGATTTTCAGGTGAGCCATCCTATGTTACTTTGGTCAGCTGACCATATGAGTGAGCCATGTTAAAGGTACGTTGGGGTAAACCACGTGAACAGTGCACAGGCTGAACGTATACGTTGTTCATTCAGATGTAGTATATGATGTATTTGTGTGAGCATGTGTTAAGTTAACTCACATGCAAGTGCCTCTATGCCTTTATCGACAGCGAAATGTCGGTTCCTGCAAAATGGAGGATGGGGACCAGTATAGGGTGTATCCTGTGTGGTGCTGTAGTGGAACTGGACTAGCTGCCCTGAACTCGTCGAGCTTACTACCTGTTAATGTAATGGGAGGGTTAACTCATTTAATGAAACCAATTTCTATTACCATACATCAACGAAACCCGCCATATATAGCTTGCAGTGACTTCTAAAGCGAACCAAATTTAACTGAACTGTGTTTTAACATGAACGCCTGAAGTGCACGGGTTTTAATTGTACCCTCAATGTGTGGTTGCCATAGTCGCTTCTTCAAAAAGAGTGGCGATATCTGTATGAAATACGACGCTCCTCCCAGACTCTTCTCCATATTAGTTGCTACAACGCCCTTCTATAGGCAGCAGTACGTGTCATGCTCCTGAGTCGTTAGTTGAGGTCTAGTCGAATGCATCCGGTCTCAAAACCAACTATATAAGATGTCGGAAATATGTTGGTTTATAAAGGAGCGTGTGTGCGCATGCGCAGTGCGTCAGAAGCCGACATGGAATTAAAATGAAGTCAAGTTTTCTTAGAGCCGCCGGGTTGTAAAGATGATACTATACAAACACGTTATTCACAGGCTGTGGTTGCTTTCTTGGTCAAAGATACATACATATATACCTATGCTGGTGCATAGTGGTTGTATTATACCTACTGATTCAACTGAACATAATAATATTTATAGTATATTTAACAAAACGTATTAAGTAGTCAATAATATCTTATTTAAGACTACTTAAAGAGTTAGTCTAGGATTTCCTATTCAGGATTATTTCCTGTTACTACTTTGGATTGGCTGAAACTTGGAGGAGTAGAGATAATGTGTATTTCATGATAGTTGTGTTAAGAGTTTTGTTGGGACTCAAAATACATGTACTTCAATATTCAATTTTGGATTACACTCTTTAGAGGAAGTGTGGGAATTTAGATATATTGCTGGGTTATTTTTAAGAATAGACACGCTCACATCATACAGGCCTAGCTAACTAGTTTCATTGTAGTTATTGTATATGGGGAGCTTGGCCAGTCAGTGGCGCTGTATGCGTGGGGTTGGAGGGGTGGAGGTGGGGTTAGGGGGTCACAAACCTCCTTAAGAAAGGTCGCAAGTGTTGGGGAAGCTTACTGCAAACTGTATCGTTGCCGGTCTTTGCTCACTGCACAGTTGTGATTATTTTAGCTGTGGTAATTTATATAGCTTTCCATTATATGTGTGCATATTACAATGTATGTCACACGACTGCAGGTATGAAAGCAAAGTGATTCCGATGCAGTACAATCCACTTTGTTGTGCTTGGTCTCTAGTCAATGAAACTTGTCCAGCGGTTAGCTAGGTCACTTAGCTGTTAACTTATCTTAACTTATCAATAGGTGGAATGAAGTAGCTGTTAAGTAGAGTTTTTGTTATTTGATATAAGAGTAGCTGCGGAGGTTATTGTAAGTAGCTTTTAAGTCGACTTTGTTATTAGATGTTTAAGTAAAATTTGTTATGAAAAGTAAATCGCTTATTACATGTAGAATCTGTATGTGTAAGTTAACAAGTTGACTTTATATTAAGATTTTTTTTCGTATTATGAAACGCGCTGAAGTTGTGTTTGTCTAACGTGAGTTATGGATGCTTTGATAAAAGTCTTTGCTATATTTCAACTTTCACAGTCTACGAGTATTTGTTCACTTTCTCCATTCATCTTCTGGTAATATTCCCCCCCGGATCTCGTTACGTCAGTGAAGCCATGGCTTTCACACCGAGTGGAGAGCCGCTTGGAACGGTTGGTTGTATATTCAGGACACTTTAACCACTTTTGGTCATATCGAGTCAGTGGGAGAAGGAAGAGATAGTGAAGCCATGAACCAACCCCCTACTCTTTGGGAAGAAGGATATGGGATCTTTATACTGCGACCACATAGACCTGGCCGCAGCGGAGCGCGAACCACCGAACCACGTACCGTTAGGCTCTCAAGTGGCCAGAGCACTCAATGAGAGCGCTCTAACCCACTGAGCTACCGGGCCGGCCCCCCACTTTGAGCGGTAGTTATAGATTTATATTCAGTGGCTCACGGTTACCGCCAAAAACAAAGTCTACTGTATGTCAGATCTTGTTAAACCTATATGAAATGTCTGGTCGCCTTCAACCCATATGAAATGTCTGGTCGCCTTAAACCTATATGAAATGTCTGGTGCATTTAAACCTATATGAAATTTCTGGTCGCCTTAAACCTATATGAAACGTCTGGTCGCCTTAAACCTATATGAAATGTCTGGTCGCCTTAAACCTATATTAAACCTATATGAAATGTCTGGTCGCCTTAAACCTATATGAAATATCTGGTCGCCTTAAACCTATATTAAACCTATATGAAATGTCTGGTCGCCCAAAACCCATATGAAATATCTGGTCTCTTTAAACCTATATGAAACGTCTGGTCGCCTTAAACCTACATCAAATGGCTGGTCGATTAAAACCTATATGAAATGTCTGGTCTCCTTAAACCTATATTAAACCTGTATGAAATGTCTGGTCGCCTTAAACCCATATGAAATATCTGGTCGCCTTAAACCTACATCCAATGGCTGGTCGATTTAAACCTATATAAAATGTCTGGTCTCCTCAAACCTATATGAAGTGTCTGGTCGCCTTAAACCAATATCAAATGCCTGGTCTCCTTAAACCTATATGAAATGTCTGGTCGCCTTAAATCTACATCAAATGTCTGGTCGCCTTAAACCTATATGAAATGTCTGGTCGCCTTAAACCCATATGAAATGTCTGGTCGCCTTAAACCTATATGAAATGTCTGGTCGCCCCAAACCCATATGAAATGTCTGGTCTCCTTAAACCTATATGAAATGTCTGGTCGCCTTAAATCTACATCAAAGGTCTGGTCGCCTTAAACCTATATGAAGTGTCTGGTCGCCTTAAACCCATATGAAATGTCTGGTCGCCTTAAACCTATATTAAACCTATATGAAATGTCTGGCCGCCTTAAACCCATATGAAATGTCTGTGGTCACCTCAAACCTATATCAAATGTCTGGTCGCCTTAAACCCATATGAAATGTCTGGTCGCCTTAAAGCTATATGAAATGTCTAGTCGCCTTAAATCCATATGAAATGTCTAGTCGCCTTAAACCTATATCAAATGTCTGGTCGCCTTAAGCCTATATGAAATGTCTAGTCGCTTTAACCCCATATCAAATGTCTGGTCGCGTTAAACCTATATGAAATGTCTGGTCGCCTTTGACCTATATGAAATGTCTGGTCGCCTTAAACCTACATCAAATGTCTGGTCGCCTTAAACCTATATAAAATATATGATCTTCTTAAGCCTTTGTCGAAGGTATGGTTTCTTTTATATATTTCAACTATCTAGTAGTCCTTAGCGGCAAACCAACGGAAGTTGTACCCCTGTAACTCGAAGGAAAACGACGACAGGCGCAAACCGAAGTGGCTTTTGTTTTTGGTTTTATAAACTTAAAACGCCACATACAATACGAGTGAACAGATGGAGTGAAGGGTCCACCAGTATGGGAGGACCATCAAGGCCGATGGACAGCTTCACCGGGCGAGACTACAAAACACTGGCTTTCTTTCTCTGCCTGCTGCGGATCATTACAATAAGCTACATCACGGTCACGACCATTATTAAATGCATAACTGGTGAATCAACCAAAACGAAGATTTTCTCAGAAAACAGCAAGGTATCTACTGAATCCCTAAACTGACCCCTTAACATCTATAAATCGCAGAGATCGTCAGCAGATAAACATTACAGTGAAATAGCATCCCAAAAAGCTCCAAAACCATTTGGGACAAGTTCCGCTACAGTGCATATCGTAAGCAGTAAATACTTCAGGTTTTGTTTGTCGTTGAACACACTTATGAATATGATATTCGATTAACCGGCGAACAATGATTTCACAAACGATGCTTAAATTACACAAACGGAAATAAATATCAATAGATCGCCAATCATGTAATATGTAATAATATGTGTTGGTTATGGTTAGCCACTTGCCGCCAACAAAAGTTACATCAACCAAATCATACATTGAAGATTTTAAGCGTCACCAAAACTTCAAACACTTAATAATATCACTCAATAATATCAAGTTGGTTTTTACGTGAAACACTTCTTAAAGACACTATATTCTGCGTGTACTGCCCGTAAAGTTTCAGTACATTGCACCAGGCATGGGACACCGTCCTCAGTATATATAGTATCTAGTACAATATCAAGGTCATATTGCAGATTAAATGCGTCAGCAGCCATTGTTGTTTCCTCTACTTTGCGATTGAATCGCCACACAGGATTTAGATATTCAGATTATCCTTGATATATATGAACGATATTGGGTTTTATTCGTCATAAGTCCTCGGCATCGTCAAACTGGCCCTCCTCTACATCAGCCAGGGGTTCCACAGGCGCGCGCATTGTTACCGTGGCAACCACGTGGTTGTCGCTAGGTATGTGGAAGTGTTCGGCGCCGACATAAACGACTTCTTTTTGAAGCACGCGAGAGGGGATCTGAGTCAATGGGGTTGGTCCGCCCACTGGAAGCAAAACAACAGAGCTCGAAATGGCTTCAACAAACAGAAATCCACAACCCTAAACAGTGCATTTATATTATTTGTATATGCAAATACTATGTACACACCTAACACCGACATTGTAGATTATCATAATAATTGAAATAATAATTAAAAAAATCAATAAACAAATATATATTAATAACTATATTTATAATTATAATAAAAAGACATGAAATAATAATAATAATAATAAGTTTATGGCAGTGAAAGGCTTCAGACCCATGGTACTAAAACATATATACAATCGCGATTTTCTGTTTTTTTCTTCCAGGACCTTACATAGACCAGTTTAATTTAAGTAGTTTTTTCATAAGCTGCCCAGAATATAAACTTTGCTGGTAATATATATCACAATTATAGTATATAACGAACCACGACTAAAGCGCAGATTTCTAAGCAATGTTACAGGATACAGAGAGCTTCATCCAAAATATGATACCTCTAGTTCTTTGTCCTCCAATTCATTTAGCAGAAACAGAGTGGTGGAGAACGAAATATGTTTGACAGAACCGTAAAATTAAAGCCAGGGAGACGAAATTTGCCTACCAAAGAAATCGACATCGTCCACATCTTCATCCCAGTTCTCGGAGGGTTCGCACGAGAAACTGGAAGTCCCGTTGATGTAAGAGGTGGGACTGCTCTCGCTAGGGGGCGCTGACTCCGTGTCTGACTCTTCAGAATTCTGTTGCTCCTCGCCTTCAGATTCATCTTCTGATGAAATAAAAACGATTAACGCCTATAACACGTAATAAGTTCAGATTTCATCGGCAGAATCAGGCATTGGTTGTGCAAAGACAACACAACATGTGTTACAAATGGGTTTGTCTCTACATAAGGGGTATCGATATGTGTATACGATTTTTGCAGCTTAGTAAGCAGGTGAATCCGAAGAGAGAATCTATCGCTCCTCCAGTTCTTTACATCTGACCATGATGATCACACGACGAACACACATTCACCAAAACTCGCCTTATTGTAATCATACTAAAACATTCCCAGAGAACATGGCTAGTTTCTCTGGTTTGGGGTCCCGACGCGCCATCTTGGATTTAGCGATATTCGTTTGGGTGTCAACCAGAAACAGCAACGCAAACTAAAATATCTGACAATTAATAAAAAATATAATATATAATTTTTTAAATATTTTTGTTATTTTTATAACATAATGCAGATATAGAACAAGTTCGTCAATTCATATCACAGTTTTGTTAAACATTAAAAAGTTTGAGAGAGGGTCCCATTTCCTTGCAATTTCTTTATAATAGAAAATATACACAATTATACTCAACTCTTAAAGTCAAGGGTCCCTACCACTCTACACTATGGCCCCAGTCACGGTACTGCAGTACGAACCGTCTTGCGCCTCCTCGTCCCGTTGCACCTCACACTCCCAGTCGTCATCCGAGTCCCCGTAGGCGGCGCTGCCGGTCCATAGCGACGGGTTCCGGGGCGGCGCGTGGCTGGGGCCGGTGTACTTTTCCCGCTTCTCCGGCCCCCCGTGTGACCGCCACAGCGCCATGTTGCGGGCCGCGGCGTAGCGGTAGGCTGAGTCACTGTACCGCGGCGCGCTCTCCTCCTCCTCCTCCCCCTCCCCGTCCTCCGCATCAGGCGTCAGCTGCACGACAGAGGTACACACCATAGTGAATGAATTGCGACGGTTTCACCCTTTAGATTAAGGCTTTTGTTTCGCCTTCTGTTTGATATTAATAACAAAATGAAATATTCTTCTTAACTAGGTAGCTCACCCGGTTGACAGCGACCCTATGGTCAACCATCGTAAGTAAATGTCGTAATTATGTAAATGTTGTACCCACCATTTACTGCAGTACTTGTACATTTAGGAAACGTAGTGGCTATTCGTCATGGGTCCGTATGAACAACCATGTGACTATTCTTAAGGCTCATGGTCACATGACATGACTAATTATTCGTATATGAGAAATTATTTTAGCTTAAGAAAATAACTAAATCATTGACTTGGACTTAGGATACCGTAAAACCACTAAATTCCACTTAACACAGTACAAAATGATTGGCAACTACAGCAAATATTCATCTACGGGTGCTCGTCTTCTGAAGGTCAGAGTAAGCACGTGCTATACGATATTCTTACCCAATTTACGCGGGCGTTTACGGAAAGAATAGACACATATGCCATGTTGCAAATATCTTTGCAAACAGGAAAGGGCGAGCTGACTAGACCAAGCAAATCATGGTATATACCGTATTGTGTAACGCCGACGGGTGGTAGGGGTATATGGACCCGTATCTTTATAAACGTCTTACATTGCTGCAGGCAACATCTCTATATGAGAGAAACCGAAGTTGTCTCTTTGGCGCCGACGTGGTGCCCCTCCTCCTTCAGTCCCTTTCGGTAAGGGTTTAGCCCTATCTAACCCCCACCCCTCACCTCCACACTGGAGAAGGCCTGGTTGTTCAGTCTCCCTTTCCCCCGCCAGTCGGTAAGGGCTTACCCCTGTCTACCCCCACCCCTCACCTCCACACTGGAGAAGGTCTGGTTGTCCAGTCTCCCTTTCCCCCGCCAGTCGTTAAGAGCTTACCTCTGTCTACCCCCACCCCTCACCTCCACACTGGAGAAAGCCTGGTTGTCCAGTCTCCCTTTCCCCCCCTAGCCGGTAAGGACTTACCCCTGTCTACCCCCACCCCTCACCTCCACACTGGAGAAGGCCTGGTTGTCTAGTCTCCCTTTCCCCCGCCAGTTATCTGCCTTCGAGGGGTCACGTGGGGCATAGCGAATGTGACGCTGTAGCATGGGAATCGACTTCTTATCAATTTTGAAGACGTTCTGAAACAAAACAAAATACATTATTTACAAGCATGTTTGTATGTGTTGGTATTCTTCTATTTTTATTTGTAAAATGTTCAAGTATCAATCACCAAAAATATATATTAATTTAAAAAAGAGAACACTGCCGAAACGGAAAAGTTACCGATTTTTTTTTCAAAGAAAATTTTCCTTTTAAATTTAAATGTAAAATAAACACTAACTACCCATACATAAATATATATTGAGGTGAAATAAACTAATAAACGTCCTTCATTCTTTTTAATTGGGATGAGAATTGTTATTTATACACTGTATGAGTAAAGTCAAATAGAAAATAAACACTTCATTACTCGTAAACACATATACTGACGTGAGATAAACTGAAATAATGTCCCTTCATTTTTGGACGATTTCCTACACAAAAAAAGACGTGACGGGAGAAAAGAGGGTATTGTCTAGGGCGGGCGTTGTGCTGGGGGTTAGGTTACCTCTTCCAGGTCGAGGTGTACGAGGTGAGGCATGGTGCTCAAGTCAGGCACCTCCACCAGACGGTTGTTGAAGAGGTCCAGGGCCTTGAGACCGACCAGGCGGCTAAACGAGGCCGGTAGCTCCACCAGCTGTAACACATCCACAACATCACAGTTATTTTAATATCACAAACAAGACAAACGGTTGTTTGGTTTCTATATTCAGGACGCTTTAACCACTTCTGGTCATATCGCGTCAATGGGAGAAGGAAGGGTTGCTTGAAGAAGTTGTATATTCAGGACGCTTTAACCAATTCTGGTCATATCGCGTCAATGGGAGAAGGGAGGGAGAGTGGAGCCATGTCCCCGGGGGTAACCCCTTACTCTTTGCGAAGAAGGACATGGGATCTTTATCCTGCCACCACACAGACATGGCCACAGCGGGGCTCGAACCACCGATCCCACGAACAAGTCAGATGGTGCCCTAACTCTGGCCGCAGATCAACAGCTCGTGGGTACGAATTAACCCTGGCATTTGCATCTGGGGCGAGTTGCCACAACCTCCATTTTATTGTCCCATGGATATTCTTGGCCCAAATGCAGTGTTTACGTGCACACAAATTGGTCAACGAAACACAAACATTTTACTGTAAACAATTCAACTACCGTCAAATGTATTGGTTAGTTGGTTTGAGAAGGAAACTTTAACTGTCATATCGGATCAAACTGTCCCCGGGGAAACGACCCTTACTCTTTTCGACCTATTCGCCCCCGCAAGTTGGCTCGCATATATATCAGCTTCAAGATTCCAGGTTCCTTAGAGGCTCAATTGTGGTGTCTTTTGGCGGTCTACTTACTCATTACAATATGTGCTCATCAGCGGTGACTGCTTGAATTGCAACAAACGGGAAGCTCGATCCCTCCGTACACAATAACAGCTCCTATTCAGCAACCATCACTCTGAGAAGAAGAGTACAGACCTGGTTGTTGTCCAGCTTGAGTTCCTCTAGGGCCTGAAGGTTGCCGATTGCCGATGGCAAGATCTCAACGTGGTTCTTAGACAGCAAACACACTCGCAGGGAAGACAAATTCCCAAAGGAATCCGGCAGGTCATGCAACTGGTTTTGGCCTGCCAATGAAACACCAATCAGTCAAGGCTTTATATATATCAATACAACACACACGACCACAATTGATTATATCTTATTTAAGAAATTAAATATTATTGTTTCACGACAGATTTGCTCAAATCGAAGGCTAAATATGGGCAAGAAACCTCAGGAGACAATAAAATGAGTTTGTCCGAAGCTTGCCCGATAATACATAACAAGGATGCGTCCTGGCAACGAACAATAATTAGCAGCATTTTTTGGTGATAACCATAATGACGTTTCCATGGGCGATCATTGTGAAAAGCTTAAAAAGTCAAAGCAAAACTTCCGGTAATTTAATCTATAAATCGCAATAGTCATCACCTAAATGGAAGCGCCAGCCTGGCCTCTAACGTTGCTTTACCGATTCATATAATACCCAATTGTCTATCCTCCAAATTACAGAATTTTTCGTTTTCTCTCTCACAATAAAATTTAGAAGTGACCGCCAGGCACGATTTCGCCGCCTACCCAGGCGGCAGGCTTTTTTGGAGGCGTGTCCGCGATTGACCAATCAGGAGGCGATACTCTAATTTATTCAAACCGGAAATTGCGTCTATTGTGTGAGCAAAACAAGAGCGCGTGATAATCGCTAATATAAATAGCTGCGATTCTAACTCCAATCATGGCATTGTTGCGGAGTCAATCGTCGCAAGACGTATATCAATTAGTTTGGAGGGTACTTTTCAATGAAACACCCAGAGCTTGCGCTACTGCGCGGCTTAGAACTGCCGCTGTTCATCTGTAAATCGCGGCCCTGATCTCTCTCTCCGCGAGTTATAACGTAAGGCGGCGCCATATGAATAGTCACAATATGCGTCACTGCTACCGGCAAAATGGCGCTCTGCTTGACATTGCTGGGGGTGGGTTGCCTTAATTTTTTGCTCCTTACCACTCGGCTGAAACGAAGCGTTAGCACTCGCCAAATTAATTTTCAGATGTAAACTTTCGGTGCATATCGCGTTTAAATTAGGTTGGACACCCGCTTTAAATAATGACCTTTCTAAATTTAAAAACAACTTACCAAGATCCAAAAACTCGAGCTGTCTCAGATCACCAAAGTCATCAGGTAAATAATGTATCTGGTTCTCGTCCAGATGGGCCTCTCGCAAGTTGCGCAAGCAACCAAAGGAATCGGGCAGTTTGTACAGCCAATTTCCGTTCTGAAAATTTCTCCGTTCCAGCTCATGAATCACACTTCCCATGTCGAAACTTTCCAGCAGCTCTAACTGTCCGAGGTTGTCCGGCAGACTGACCATAAAGTTTCCAGCAATGTCAAGTTTCTTGAGTTTCCTGCTGGTTTGGGGGAATTGTTCAGTGATGGGACTTTCCATAAGTTTGTTGTCTCTGACCGAGAATTCTATGAGAGATGGCAATTCTCCTATCCAACTGGGCAATTCCTTGAGGACGTTAGCTTCCACGTACAGCTTCTTCAGGGAATGACTACACATGAGTATGGCCGGCAGGGACTTTAATTCGTTCTTTGAGAGGTCCAGTTGCTCCAACGAGGGCAACTGGCCAAAGGCGTCAGGTAGTATATGCAAGTCATTGCCACTGAGATTAAGGACAAGTAAATTCTTCAATCGGCCAAAACTTCTGGGCAATTCCTTCAAGCGGTTATTGCTTAATTCAGCCACTTCGAGAGCTGATAATAAACCAAAAGCATCTGGCAACTTGTCGAAGCAATTTTCGTCCGCATAAAGTTCCTTCAGCTTGGTCAGCTGGTCGAAGTTTTCCGGTAAACTTCCGATTGAATTTCCAACAATATTAAAAATTCTCAATTCCTTAAGGGTGCACATGGAATCCGGTAGTCCTGTTAGGCAGTTTTCATTCACAAATAGCTCAC
This sequence comes from Arenicola marina, assembly GCA_964019135.1. Classification (NCBI taxonomy): domain Eukaryota; kingdom Metazoa; phylum Annelida; class Polychaeta; family Arenicolidae; genus Arenicola; species Arenicola marina. The sequence goes on along the minus strand of OZ025252.1, from coordinate 4,758,793 downwards.
GCAATGAAGACATCATTTGAATGCAGTCAGGTATCTCTTTGATATTGTTTCCAACCAAAGATAAAGTTTGAATATGTGACAGTTGTGTACACAGTTCATCTGGGCAGGATTCCAAGTCATTGTAATCCAGATAGAGATGTTGTAAGTGAGTCAACGTCATGATAGCCGCTGGTATGACATCCAAGTCCAGGGAAGCCAAGGACAGGCACAAACACTGCTTACAAGACTGGATGCCAGCGGCAGAACAGGTCTTGTAATGTTCCTGGTACTCTTCTAACAGGTCCTCCATCTTGGATGATTCGGTTGATTCGTCAAACCTGGGAACAGATGAGCATAAAATAAACTCTAAATGAATTATTACAAACAATTACAAGGGTGAATTATCAATGGAATGAAGGTATTGTTTATATTCATACATATGTATAATGTATGAAACTGATGAATGTCAAATCAAATTACTTCCTGTGCATACAGTAGTTCCATTAAGATTTCTTTACTAACCAGTTTTTATATTTCAAGTTTTACTAAAACTACTTACACTAAAACGTCTTACATTTTGTAACTGTCTTAGAGTATACAAAGGAGCCTTGATAAGGTAATTTATTAAATGATATTATACTTACCTTAAGTCTGCTCCTAATATTAATAATATTATTGAATTGGAAAGAACTACAATGCATCTCCCATGCTCAAATGTAAGGTGAGGGGCATGTTCAACAGTATGTATTTCCAACTGGATCTCTACTGGAGGAGTATGAATACTATTTTAAATGAAAGAGATCGCACAAAAACAAATGTTCAGAAATAGACTTATCCACAGGGTAGGGGTCTGCTGAATGAAATTGAGACCTATCCGCACATGAAAGTCAAAATCCGGAACATGCAATTAATTTAATATGGTTTAAACTAGTAATACCAATTGTAAAAACATTTCAGCATCTTCATATAACTTTTTATACCCTTACAAGACCAATTTTCCAGCAAATGTGTTGGCCCGCCAAGTTAAGTTTGTACTTTGTAGATATACATATATGGAAATGTGCTGACCTAAAAAAAATACAGATAATCAGAACACTATATGGATATTTACATAATGAAATCACCCTATATATGAGGTCTGTCCTCCTATCTAAACATTATAGTTACTTTAATTTAGGTAACACTTGAGAAAGTTACCTGGATTGAGGTAAAAATGTCAAGATTATTGAGAATATGGTAACAATATAAGTTTTACTTTAATTGAAGTATATTACTTCAATTTGCATATACACTTCGCCCTGTTGTAGGCCCACAAGCACCACTGACAGAAGCTGCAGGCACTGTATATAAGCTGGCAGACAGAGCTGAACCCAGAAACCATAACATTAAAACTAGTTTCTCACTGGCCTGGCTTGCAAAAGTGAGTTTTTAACTAGTTTTTCACAAACCCAAAGTCATAAAAGTTAGTTTTCAACTAGTTTTTCACTGACCCAAAGTTATAAAATTAGTTTTTAACTTGCTTGGAACAGGAAGAGTTGAGTACTAGTTGAAAACTAACTATGGAGTTATAGTTTTCAGTTATAAATTAAGTAGAAACTAATTGAAAACTAGCTTTCTTTTTTGTAGGGGAAGTGCTGATGATAAAAATTGACTGGTCTTACTTATCAGCTTATACTCGCATCAGTGACTTTTAGAGAAATTGCAGCAAATATCAGAATATGGGCTCAAACATCACTCCACAGTATTTATAAATACATAAATAACTTTATATAAGGTGTTTGGAATGACATATATGGTGTTTAGGTTATATTAACCTGAATGTTCAGATGTTACAGTTTGACAGTCTGATGCTTACTGTAACAAGAACAAGTGTCAAGACTGTACCGTTTGAACATTCAGGCTAAGGTTATAGTTGTAGTGTGCATAGGATGCAATGCAGAGGGGAATTGGGGGTTGGGAGTGTGCCAGTGGGGGATTATTAGCTGGTCAATAGTAGTTGCATAGTTTTGACTAGTCCCGCAAGCAAGCCGCTGTGGCTACCACCAGTTCAGCGACTGGACCCATATCGGAGCAGACTACGTTACATCTATGAAACTAAGTTTCGACTAGCCTGAAAACATGACGTTACTGTCATCAGACAGTTGGTAATGGATGACAAGTTACTTGTCGTCCATGACCAACTGTCTAACGACAATATCGTCTAGCCCTCTTTATGGCCACCACACACCAGGCTTGTCCACTCCAGAGGAGGCGAGCCGCTTTTTGATTTTTGCAGCAGCCATCTATCCCTAATTTTTTCTGCCATCAAAGACAAATTTTATTCCTATCATGTATGCTTGACCGTTGAACAAAAATAGGGGTGAGGTCGAAAACTGCACAAGTACAACCCAAGCACGTACCATTTCGAGCAAGCCCAAAAGAAAAACAAAAGCACTCACAAATGAGCTGAAGAGTGGCGGTTTTGCAACCTCGGGCTTTTCTTGTCCAGTCTGGGTAGATCTAAGTTTATCTTAGCATACGGCAATTTTCACACACAAATTCATACAAAGATCGTCTTAGTTTTCACTGTTGTTCACTTTCTCCCATATACAATACCCATATGATGAGACAATGCGTCTCATACGCACTTAAAACGGCCGCCGAGGATGCAGACGCTGAGTGGGCGATAATAAGACGATAAACATACCGAATTACCACTTTACTTCGAAACTTCACCGGCGCGCCCATAAGCGCGGCTTATTTCGCCCCCATTTACCGGCCGATTTTTTTGTTCTTTTCAGGGCATGGGATTTGCGATCTATTTAAGTTTTCTGGTAATAGGTAACTAATTGTATTTCGCTGAGAGGCAAACCATGGTTATGCGTGTAACAGTAAGTAATCGGTAATTGGTGTGAAATAATAGGATGGCCGGGGATCAAGGGTCTCGACTATTGCTACCTGGCCCGGCTGGGTCGGAGTCGAACCACCGAATTGTCTTGTAGTTTATTGTATTGGTATCCTCACGTCAAAGCGCCAAAGATTTAATCTAGTTTGATGCCGCACCAGACTAATACAATGGTCGGTGTCCAGAAGAATGAATATATATGTTAGCCACATATGTTTCCTAATAAAATGTGATCGTTCCGCACATGTAGGCCTAACTAGGCCTTATAGGAATGATATAACATATAGATCTATGTTAGCTACATTTCTACATTTATCGGTTTTATCATTACACCTAAAGTTACAGCAATATTTTTCCTGCACGAGAAACTTTTAAAATGTTGTGAATGGACATGATGCATTTAGGTTCTTAATATAGTAGGATATTTATTGTAGGCCTACACAATGAGAGGAGCCTCGTGTCGGGGGTAGGGGGGTGGGGTATATGTGTTCAATGTCGTTTCCGATGACGAAGACCATGTCGCGAGTCGCTAGGTGCAAAGCCGTGTCGGTACTGTTGCAAAATCGCTTCCTCGTCTCATTCATATTTGCACGCGCGTTTTGAAGCTAACAGCGCCGCGCTGCTTCAACTTGGAAAGCCACGCGCTATATTATTGGCTGATGATCACAGTGTTTTACGACGATAGAGAGTGTTTGGGTGGATCGCTAGTTTCCCGGGCCGACACGCCTGGAGTACATGCACAGACCGGCATCGAGAATGGGGTTGGGGGGAGGGCGGGGAGGGGGGCTTAATAAGTAACAGGGCATGTTGTTAAGCCACTATTTTTGGCCAAACTGGTAAATCCTATTAGTGCAAATGTGGCCTTGATATATATCATGTGGGCACTCCAAAGGCAGCTGGAAATGATACAAATGTATGCCCTTGCTGTCGGATTAAAATGGAGTGCGGTGTAAAAACTGAAGATAAGTATTTTTTTTAAAAGATTGTCACACGGGTGTGCATGTATGGATGGTGGAGGGACTAAAAAGTCACTAACATTTTGTATATTATTGCTCTGTTTTGATATTGGAAATTTAAAAAAGTGCAATGATTGGATTTGATAGTTAAAAAAACACACCTGACGATATGCCAAGTAAAAAAAAGGTAAGAAATAAACCACCGGGTGTCGGGGTTTATAAAAGTCTCCATATCCGATCTAGTTGAATAAATGAAATTGGCCGCGTATTTCTCATGCTACTTGTTGAGGTAATATATGTACTACTTATTAGCTCGACTAAACAGTAAATCAAGTTCAGATCGAGTGTCAATATGTTTTTTTGTATGCAACCGTTTATTTGTTGTTGCGCCAGCGTTTAATCGGACATTTATCATTATTCTTAATTGTGGATTTTGTATGATAAGTGACGGAATCCGGCCCCATTAGAAACAACAGAACATCAAAACATAAAATGTAACATTTGATATTTTATTATTAATTAATGTAATATCTTATATTCCCTAGTAAATGCAAATATTTTAAACTGATGATGTCGACTATGGCTACAATGCTACTAGAGCGTTCATTTCACAGGGACCTTGGTTGAATATGCTACAGAGACACCCTAAGGCCGTGTCCATATAGTACAGCGGGAACCTTCCAATCGACTGGCACTCGTATCTACATATAGCATTTATATTTATATATATACACACACTCAGTTGACGCTCTTGTCCTCTGTAAGAGGTCGTTACTGTACAAAATGGATACATCATTAGCGCGTCGCCAGTGAATAACGTCTTTTATGAGCTGACAACTGTTCAGAGCGGACAAGCCTCACAAAATGTATCTCCAAGCACGCGTCATTAGACAGCTATCTTAAAGTAGCCGTAAAATACCCGAAGACGCGCTTTCTTTCCTACGTCACCCCTAGAACAAAACGCACCTTCACTTGTTGATGTCCAGCGACATACCAACCCGTGCCAAATAAACAGTCACCATTGGCCTGTCTAACTGACAAGGTAGCCATGCAAAACTAAATATGACCACTAGATATACTGTCTGGTTCGTTTGTGACGGTAATGCCGACAAACAATAGATATATCGTTATTACCACCAAATGGCTGTTCGATGCCAAGTTTATGTCGGTATAGCCACAATGGTACTCAAACAGTCGACTGGAAAACCCATACCCCAACAATGACTAGTCAGGCCAGGGGCAATATAATGTACCGTCAACCAAATATGGTTTAACTCGATATAGGCGGTTTCATCTGTCAATATCGGTCCCTATGTTAGATGGCTAGAAGCCATACTTTTGATCGCCGACCCTTCCATATGGCTATAACCATACGTAGATCACCGATCACTCCATATGGCTATAACCATACGTAGATCACCGACGCCTCCATATGGCTATAACCACCAACAGGTCACCGACCGCTCCATATGGCTATATCCACACACGAGTCATTGATCCCTCCATATGGTTATAACCACACACGGGTCAATGATCCATCTATATGGGTATAGCCACACATAAGTCACCGACACCTCCACATGGCTGTAACCACCCACAGGTCACCGACCCCTCCATGTCGCTATAACCACAGATAGGTCATCGATGCCTCCATACGGCTATAACCATACACGGGACAAAGATCCCTCTACATGGTTATAACCACACACGGGTCACCGATCCCTCTAGATGGTTATAACCACACACGGTTTAATGATCCCTCCAGACGGGTAAAACCACACATAGGTCACAGATCTCTCCAAAAAGATAGAACCACAATTAGGCCACTGACCTCCCTAGATGGCTACATAGGTCACCGCACCTTCCAAAATATTTATTTTGGCGCAGTCCACAAAACGTTGGTCAGGACTGATCACGAGGAAACCGAATACCATGGAAGTGTTCAACTCTCACACACACACAGGTATACGCTCTTGCTCTCTAAATACAATACTTACAGCGTGGGGTGCAAAATATTGCAGGTCAACGGACTAAATCTACGCCTCGATAGCACTTACATGTATACATTACTCCATAAATGGTTTTATTCAGTTGCTTACTCATATCACACTCTTTTACTTAGCATTGCCTTCCAAATGACCGGTCCGTTGCGGTGTCAGTATGCTGGAGTGACGTACATCAACACCGCGGCCGGACAAGCCCAATGCCCGAAAACCCTACAACACCCCCATCGACCCGTAAACAGCGACAAACCTAACGTTAGTTGACATTTGGTCCAACGACAGAAGAAATATATTAACGGCGGATCCATCACTCCTATCTAGGTTCCTTTGTTAAGAACCAGCCACGTTGTATTTCACGTACAGTTTGGTTTGATGTGAACAGTTTCTTTCAGTACACACCACTACTAGGCCTACTACTACCACAGGGTTCAAGCGGTTCGCGGTCATAACCACGTGTGCAAGAGGGGGGGGGGGGGCGCTATCACCATAACGGCAATGCAACCGAAGGAAAAAGTAACATGGAAGCCACCCAACCACATAGGAACAGCAGTATAACTTCTATAGCATCTCCCCAAATTCTGCTGCAATCTAAAAAAAAAAAACTACTGAGAGACACAGAAGAATTCATAACGAAACCACCCAAAGAGCCCACCACGGAGTAAATCAAACCGCGTCGGTACCATTAGTAAAGTCAATTTAACACTTGGATATAACTCTATTTAATGAATATTCCTAACACCACCGCACGGCCAGGCGCGTCATTGGATGTGTACGGTATTTTTGGCTGTTTCACGTATGAATCAAAATGCTCACCGTTTCGAATCGACATTGCAATATATCACTGGACATCAAATTTGGTTTTGTCACCACGAATGTTGCTAAAGATTTTACGTTCATGTACCTGTAACTCAGTGCATACCGCCCATGCGGTATCCAGTGCGCTTACCTTGAACCTTACCTTACCGGGAAACATATCCCGAATAACTGATAAAACTCTGTGTAACAAACAGAATGGATTAAGTAAAATGAAGAAATAATCGTTTAATGTGATAATAAATAGAATAAAGCGAAACATAAACTTCTTGTAATGTTATCTATCGAAATGTGGCATTTACAAAGCACACTGGAATAATATTGTCAAAGTCAGAAGCTGTCTGAGTGGACACGGAAGGCGATGGGAGTGCAACCACTGACGTCAGAAAGAGGCTCGGCCGCCCATACCGCCCGGCCACGAGGAAACCAATCAACTACGGAACTCAAGAGGAGCGACTGTGCGGAGTGAGGAATAGACCAGAGGCGAGAGCAGGGGGTGGGGGGAGGTGGGTCAGGGGGTCAAAAAAACAGAAGCCTACTCCCTAATTAACGAGGGGGAGAAGAATACATACATATCTATGGAAAGATATAAAGCCTTACCGCTACCAATCATTGCCAGCCGAGTATGAAATGGTTGGTGATAATGAAGTAATAATGAGGTGATGAAGAACTTGAGGTATGATAATATATGTGCCCGGCTTGTGAGATTGACATATCATAATTGTGTAATGGGTTGTCATCAGTCACCAAACTCAAACAGTAACGCAAATGCAATAAGAGGAAACAAATATATATCGGGTTTCAAAACGAAAGCAAAATAATATTAAGATCATGCAATCAACAGAAAATATGAGAACTGCAGGCACATGTCCATCTATTAACAGGTTACATCTGAGCTTGAGGTGATCTTATCACTGTGGTAAAATCAGAAGTTATTAGGTCCGTGGCTCTGCCATCTTTTGGCTTTCGGAGAATCAATGGTAAATATAACGTAATATTAGTACAAAAAGTCAAAACGCTTCCTCATATAATGTGGCAAATGCAAAAATAAATAAAGAAAAGATAAAACACAATACATGTAAGACAAAATATGACAAAAATTCTGCAGTGGATACAAAAAAAAAAAAAAATTAAGTGAGATAAAATATATACATTGAACGTCGTGAAATAGTACGTGACTAGGTAATATACTGTAACGGATATAAACCGGCGACCGACAAGTAAATGCACACCACAAAGAGAGGCACATAAGCAAGTTGTTTGCCAGTAAACCGAAGTAAACAGCCGCACTTCAGGCGCCACAAAATACCAGCTAAAGAATACAAATGGAAGGATAACTGAAAAATGCCAATAAATAGCGTGGTGGGGATTGTGACAAAAAGGAACAACTGGGTTAGAAAGGGAGTTATACCATAGAATACACTATCTGTGGATTTATAGCGAAGGATGGTCGCACAAAGTCACATAATAAGGTCACACAAGGTCATACAAAGGCAGGTAGGAAGGGCACAATTTGCGGCAGAAGGAATAGGGCGATACGCTCAGGTTAGTGGTAGAAGATCTGCGAGGTCGCTGGATTTCATCGTTTCCGTTGAAGGCTTCGATCCCGGGTTCAGACGTTTCCGACACGATTAATATATGGATGAGTCGTCGGCGACGTCATAACATGGGCCGAAAAGCCTTCCTAGTCATTGCCCGAGAGAAGGCTAGTGTCTCGCCGCCATCTTCCCGGCGGAAATGACGTGCTATCTTCCCGACGGATATGACGTCATATCTTTCCCGACGGAAATGACGTAAACGGTCCCTCCGACAAGCAGGTATGGTAGACTTCACAGAAGTGCGCTCATTGTCGGTACAGTGATGTCGGTAACAGTGATGTATCTCCCGAAGTCCCGAGTCCACCTGGCCACGTCACCAGTTCAGAAGGGAATACTGTCCACGTGGTTTAAGAGAGACACATGGCGGGGCGGGGGGGGGGGGGGGGGGCAGGCAGGAGGCAACACGCGGACCGGAAGGGGGGAAACACACACCAAACACTCGACAGGCAGGCAGAGGGTCAAGGTCACAGCCAGTTCCACCCCGGGCCACAGTCCCTTCGTTACTGGTCGGGGAGGTAGTTTCAGGAATCCTGCGCATGCGTGTTGATGGTGGTGGCGGTGGCAGTGTTGGTAGTGGCGGTGGTGGCGGCGGCGGTGGCTGAGGCTGCGGCCACCACCGCCGACATGGCCCCCGCCTTGCTGAGCTCTCGCAGACGTCTCACCTCACTCGCAAAACGCTTTTTACTCTGCAAGGAATTGGAAAGTAGAGCAGAGCGGGCATAAGGGATAAAGGATCAGGGGTAAGGGAATACGGGATCAAGGATCCAATGGTACCGGGGTGGCATGCTTTAAAAACCGTGTACGGACAGCCGTTTGATGGATACACCGAGGTGTTCTTAGGGCAGGGAACACCGCATACAGCCGGGTATGATAGACACGTTGCAATGAAGTTTGTAATGAATACAAATAAACAATACGCACTGGACTCGGCAGAATAGGAGCGGAAATATCGCAGCTAGGTTGGCATATACATGCGGTTCAACATCGACAAAGAGATTCAATGATACAGTCAGAGGATATAGGCGCAGGCGCGTGGAACATTAGGCGTGTACAATCACCCCCTATAACAAAATTAAAGCATATTTCTCAGTAGTCCTAGATTCTGTAAATAATTCAACCGAACTCACCAAGCGGACTTTTTGTGCGGAGACTACTACAAACCATAAATAGTAAATTTCTGGTATGAAGTACATACCTAACGACATCTATGGGGGATCTGATTTTGAGTATATTTGAATCGTATCACAATTGGCCACACGTGGCGCCTTTTTGTCTGTTATCGTCACATAATCTTGTATAATCCTACAGTTTATGAAACAGTTTACTTAATAATGTACACGGACCCGCACCAAGGGCGGCCGAATGCATGGCTATAGATACAAACCGCTTCAACAGTGAAAGGCAAATTAACACGATTAGCGATTTTTGGATGTGGCTTCCGAACTGAACGCTTACAGACCGTTATGATCGGTGGTGGTTTTCGGGCATTAATTCACCCGCCAGTCAACGTATTCACAAGTTGACTGAATCGAATCTTCATTGAATTCCCATTTTGTTTTTATAATTCTGGCACTTTCTGGAGGACAGGTTATATATATAAATATAAATCTTTGGATCTATATTAAATGCCCCTAAAATACGACACCGTGACGGTATTAAGGAGCGGCGTAGATTTGTCCATTCAAATTATATCCGAGGAGCAGTTCACCAGAACGAGTATTATTCAGCGATCACGCTAAGTTCACACAACGCAAAGGAGAGTGTTCCGTCCATGCCAAATTCACACGAACAATGTTCACAACCAATGCCAAGGTGGAAAGTTTGATATCTTCATGAAATGGATCGAGCTGGGAGCATAACTGGCGTCAAATGTCGTCCGAAGAATAAATTTGGAAGATGCTTTTCTGAAGGAGGTTTCACGCTTGCTAAAGGGTTGCCAAGTTTAGCTCGTTACAGGCAGCGCTAATTAATGCTTAAGCGTAAGCAGGGACCACGCATCACACACTGTTTTTGTTATCGTGTTCATTACGCATGCGCAGTGCTGGCCTGTCGTCTGTCCGGGCACGTGGTTGGCTGAGGGTACGTCCCGCCCGCTCAGCCCGCCCGCCCGCCAGCCACACACACACACACAAACAGGCCAACCAAAAAAATAAACCCACGGGAAATGCTCTTAGCGCCAAACGCCGACCGCGACAACAGTCAGTGAGAGTAAACACAGTACAACAGCAGAAGGTAGTAGTGTCGTGAGAAACGTACACAGCGTCTAAACACCGAGCACAGTGCAGTCACAGTGAGAAGTCAAGTGCAGAGACGAGAGTGCCTCCGCTGCAGCGTCCGCCCCAGCGCCGGACAACACAAAAACGCCGCACATCATGTGGGGTGTGGGGGACAAGTATGTAGTAATTTACACACGCGTCGGCCGCCGTCACTTTCGACTTCCCGCTACTGATAGTAGTTAGTAGTTGTCAGCGTCGCGGACACGAGTGCACGTGGAAAAGAAAGTGGCGGGAGAGTAACGTCGCCAACAGTGGCGGCGGCGGCGGCAGCGGCAGCGGCATTGAGGAGCGGTGCCAGCGGCGACAGCGGCAGCGACGGAAATGACGTAAGAGCAGCTACAGCAGCGCGGTGAGGTGAGAGGGGGAGCGGCGCAGACGGCGGGCAGGGCGCTCGGGGCGCGGCGGAGAATCCTCCGTGGGGCCTCGGGCCACGAGCCGCGCGCCACGTGCTGTCAAGGGCCGCCAATACTCAAGCTTGGCAGCTTGGGTAAAATTAAAGACTTGGCCTGCTGAAAGTAGATGAAAAATGGAGGCCCACATAAAAAATCAACGTTCACGACACGCAAGAGAAAAAAGAGAGTAGTTCTAACTAGTACACAGTCAAGCAGTCTTCAGAATTTTCTACGGAAGAAAGCAGGAAACTAAGAGACACTGATGCAGCCGCATGTAAATGTTACATCAACACACGAGACTTAAAGACACAACAAACGATTGTGACGTAGATTTTGAATGTTCATTACGCAAAGATTCCATTCGAAAAGTCTGAAGACAACAGAGAAGTAGTTGGAATAGATTTCACAGAAATCCAAAGCAGACATATCGCTACATTCTACTAGCGACAGACGTGTGCAGGTTGTATAATTAACTGTAGCAGCGCGGTTTTGGGGGGAAGAAAGACGTTTATGCTCATCAATGGTATGCATTATTAGTACAGCAAACTGCAAATACCGTTGACCTTACATTTTATTTTAATATAAGTAAACAGCCGATTACGTTAGTATCAATGATATTTTAATTTTAATTTCTTACATTTAGTGATCGATTTCGTTACAAAGTTACAATGCATGAACGCAATGCATATATGTACCAATATTTGAAGAACAGCAAATTGAAAGAAAAAGGAGACTACAGATTTTAACATGCCATAGGAATTAAATTCACGCATGAAGCTCATTGTGGGAACGATGTCAAAAAAACGTTGGTAAGGGTTAAACATCGAGGCGGAGCGGCGATTAGTTCAGGGCACTAAAGGGTTAAAGCACGAGGAAGTGTCTAGACGCAGAGCACGTGGGGCGTCATACGTTGCCATGGCGACGTGGTGATAGATCGGTGATGAGCAGTGACAGCTACGTCACAACGTTTTATTTCTTAAGGAAGGACAAGCTATAGTTGCACAACTAGAATACCACAACCGGTAGAAGCAAAACAGGCATTGGAGTCACCACTTTACACCACGGTACACTAATCTAGAGGCATGCTGGTAGAGGGCTATGGATGGCAATGTGTAATGTTGTGAGGCCAGACACCGGGAAATGAATGAAACTACGGTGATCCAAACCTCCTTACGACATGGCAATGAAAGGAATCCCGCCACAATGAAGATATAGTAAAATGTTATCAAATATAGTATTACCACGCAATGGTAATGCATTAAAGGATATGTCAAGGAAGAAGGGGTCACCAGACCCAAACCAGAGACCCAAAAGAACGCGGTCAGGGTGTAATATAGAGGTCACAAGACGGGGTCAGGATATGATATAGAGTTCACAAGACGGGGTCAGGATATAATATAGAGGTCACAAGACGGGGTCAGGATATATTATAGAGGTCACAAGACGGGGTCAGGATATGATATAGAGGTCACAAGACGGGGTCAGGATATAATATAGAGGTCACAAGACGGGGTCAGGATATAATATAGAGGTCACAAGACGGGGTCAGGGTGTTACATAAAGGTCACAAGACAGGGTCAGGATATAATATAGAGGTCAGAAGACAGGGTCAGGGTGTTATACAGAGGTCTCAGGACGGGGTCAGGGTATATTGTAAAGGTCACAAGACGGGGCCACAGTGTCATACGGAGGTCACAACTACAGACATGACAAGAAGGGAAAAGGGTGTGATAGAGAATAACTTGTAAAACGATGGCATGATTTAATGAACGGAATAAAATGAGATCGAGGTATTACATAGGTTCTCAAAGGCAACCGGGGTGTGACAAGATGGAATCAGACAGTAATATGGAAGTCACAAGATGGGGACAGTTCGTATTATAGCAGTCTCAGGTCCAGTATTATGACTGGGGCCATATGGCGGGGTGATGTAGTGATGAGTGATGTAGCGGGGTGTAATACATGATGAGTGATGTAGCGGGGTGTAATACATGATGAGTGATGTAGCGGCGTGTAATACATGATGAGTGATGTAGCGGCGTGTAATACATGATGAGTGATGTAGCGGGGTGTAATACATGATGAGTGATGTAGCGGCGTGTAATACATGATGAGTGATGTAGCGGCGTGTAATACATGATGAGTGATGTAGCGGGGTGTAATACATGATGAGTCATGTAGCGGCGTGTAATACATGATGAGTGATGTAGCGGCGTGTAAGACATGATGAGTCATGTAGCGGCGTGTAATACATGATGAGTGATGTAGCGGCGTGTAAGACATGATGAGTGATGTAGCGGCGTGTAATACATGATGAGTGATGTAGCGGCGTGTAATACATGATGAGTGATGTAGCGGCGTGTAATACATGATGAGTGATGTAGCGGGGTGTAATACATGATGAGTGATGTAGCGGCGTGTAATACATGATGAGTGATGTAGCGGCGTGTAATACATGATGAGTGATGTAGCGGCGTGTAAGACATGATGAGTGATGTAGCGGCGTGTAAGACATAATGAGTCATGTAGCGGCGTGTAATACATGATGAGTCATGTAGCGGCGTGTAATACATGATGAGTGATGTAGCGGCGTGTAATACATGATGAGTGATGTAGCGGCGTGTAAGACATGATGAGTGATGTAGCGGGGTGTAATACATGATGAGTCATGTAGCGGCGTGTAATACATGATGAGTGATGTAGCGGCGTGTAAGACATGATGAGTGATGTAGCGGCGTGTAATACATGATGAGTGATGTAGCGGCGTGTAAGACATAATGAGTCATGTAGCGGCGTGTAATACATGATGAGTCATGTAGCGGCGTGTAATACATGATGAGTCATGTAGCGGCGTGTAATACATGATGAGTGATGTAGCGGCGTGTAATACATGATGAGTGATGTAGCGGCGTGTAATACATGATGAGTGATGTAGCGGGGTGTAATACATGATGAGTCATGTAGCGGCGTGTAATACATGATGAGTGATGTAGCGGCGTGTAAGACATGATGAGTGATGTAGCGGCGTGTAATACATGATGAGTGATGTAGCGGGGTGTAATACATGATGAGTGATGTAGCGGCGTGTAATACATGATGAGTGATGTAGCGGCGTGTAATACATGATGAGTGATGTAGCGGGGTGTAATACATGATGAGTGATGTAGCGGGGTGTAATACATGATGAGTGATGTAGCGGGGTGTAATACATGATGAGTGATGTAGCGGCGTGTAATACATGATGAGTGATGTAGCGGCGTGTAATACATGATGAGTGATGTAGCGGCGTGTAATACATGATGAGTGATGTAGCGGGGTGTAATACATGATGAGTGATGTAGCGGGGTGTAATACATGGTGAGTGATGTAGCGGCGTGTAATACATGATGAGTGATGTAGCGGCGTGTAATACATGATGAGTGATGTAGCGGCGTGTAATACATGATGAGTGATGTAGCGGGGTGTAATACATGATGAGTGATGTAGCGGGGTGTAATACATGATGAGTGATGTAGCGGGGTGTAATACATGGTGAGTGATGTAGCGGCGTGTAATACATGATGAGTGATGTAGCGGCGTGTAAGACATGATGAGTGATGTAGCGGCGTGTAATACATGATGAGTGATGTAGCGGCGTGTAATACATGATGAGTGATGTAGCGGCGTGTAATACATGATGAGTGATGTAGCGGCGTGTAATACATGATGAGTGATGTAGCGGCGTGTAATGCATGATGAGTGATGTAGCGGGGTGTAATACATGATGAGGAATTCTGTTGAAATACTTCACGGGGTCAGGATACAGACAGAGACAAGGGGGGTTCTTCCCATAAGTATCACCCTACCACATATACCATGGCATTCCACGCGGGACTAGATTATATCATAATATTTATGCATCAACGGGGACGCGCCCAGTGAGACCAGAGGACCAGAGCTAAAGCGAAGGCTTTAACAACGAGCAAGAAGACAAAGTAGAGGAAGACACATGGAGCAAAGGTACGACAAAAGCACAGCTTGGCTAACATGCACGGACAGTGATGAGGAATGGACTTCTGGGCTCCGGCCTTGTGGCCCGAGGGTCTGTCGAGCGGACACATCCGCCCACACAACAACACTCACGTGGTGGGGAGCGCGATCGGAGCGCCCCCAAGCGGGTTAACCGTGGACCGCGCGACCACGTGGTCCAATACACACCAAGCTAGTGGCGAGGGAGAAAACACAGAACACTGAGCGAGAAGTGCTCGAGGGGTATAAGGAGCCATGCAGTGAATGCATATCGAAGGGCGAGTGAATCCAACCAGCATATATATACATATATATATATGACTTTCAGTTCGTGTAGAGATGTTTGCAGATCCATATAGTTGACTGAGGCCTATATTATAGGTGCGCCGCTGGCCAGTTGTAAGGACACAACACCGACCGATTGGGTGAGCGCTACGCCCGCTAACAAACTCGTGGAAAGTAATAAAGCCCGTGGAAGTAGCGAGGAGAATACGCCTAAAAAGGACACCTAGGCCGTGCTTCTCCCTCCCTCCCTCCCTCCCCACCCCCACCCAACCCCGTGCGTGCCAGCTCTCAGTGCCACCTGCCCCTCCTCCTCCTCCTCATCACCCGAGTACTAGCGTGCGGCGGTGTCTCTACAAGCTGAAGACAGACACACGACTTAGGACCCACGACTTACAACCATACTGCTGTAGGCCTGCTTCCATTTTGTCTCCGATGGCTGAGGAATGCGAGACACAAGACGAAAGCCCGTCACGCGTGAGAAGCAATACATAGCAACGCGAACCGCCAAGACATTCAAGCTTCGATCGCGGCGGTGTTAAAACCCGCAACGAGCGACGACGACTGGAACAACTCTGCCTACTAAATGCGTCGCTGGATTCCATAAAGTTTACATGTTATGCAAAGAAATGGAAGACATTTTAATGTTGGTGAAATCTGTGAAATGAGTCTTTGGTTATTGTGAAGTGTTATACAAACAAATGAACCTCCCTTTTGTTTTGGAAAGAACAGAAAATCGTTCATTAGTACATGTTAAATGCTAAATACAAGGAGCATTGAAACGAATGATTGACATGATAGATGTTTCGGTGAGACAAAAATGTTCAAATATATACCAGATATGGACTTGACTAAGCAGGCCACAAGAGTGGTAGAAACAAGCCAGTGTGATGATAATAGGTATGAAGATGAGACTCTGAAACGATCTTCTAAATGTCAAGGTCACAAAGTACAGATGCCATAGGATGACCTTTCCCAAAGCATTGGAAAATGTCATTAATTTCATTAACCATTAGTGACGATTAGCATTTACCATGAAGTGAAATGATGTGTATGTTAGGCCCACGAAGGCTAATACACCCCATGGGACAATGGAATGGAGTGGATGAAACAAGCCTCAGATGCAAATATTAGGCCCGAATTTATGACTACTTTGTCTGTGGCTCATGCCCCTACCATCTGCGCTGGGAAGACTCCCCCGCAGACCCTGAATCACCCGTAAGAGGTCAAAGTACGAGGTCAAGATATGACCTTCACTTCACCTTGAGACCATCTGAGATAGCGATCTACTACGAGGACGGAAGGCGAAGCAGAAGTCACCGATGGGTTCGCTCGAAGCACTGTTCTGGCATAGCTCTCGTCGTACTCACGTTTAAATATGTTTAATCTAGTCGACTACGTGGATCCTAATATAAAAGGTACGTGACCAATGAATGAGTGATGGGGATGAAACAGACCGTATGGATCGGAAACACAGGAGTTTTGTTGTACATCAGGGATGGGACTCTGCAAGAGTTGTGAGCGTCGACAAACCTCGGGCTGACACAGGGTGACATAGGGTGACATAGGATGACATGGGTAAAAAGAAAGGGAAGTCGCCAGCATGGTTCACCACACACATAGACACGTGACTCAGAATGATACCTTCATCGGATACAACGAAATAATCCCAAATAAATAACTTAAATGAAAGGCGGGGGATTAGGATGAAGAACAAAAAAAGGGGGGGGGGGGTAATTCACTTGAGTCTATAACCGGAAGTAGTTACTACAACGACGATATGGTTGCTGGCTGCTGCTGCCACCTGGAGTGGAGGATGGGGGTGGGGTGATCACGTGATCTCGGGGTGAGGAGCAGCGTAGCTTACCCTAATGCGACGTCAACAGGCCAACGAAAACAAAGGATCAACTTAACCATGGGCCACAGTGACCATGAAGCGACTGCCTAGCCAACAGAAGCCTGCTGACTCAATCCTAACATCCCATGCATACGTATGAATGTATATATATATATATATATATATATACAAATATATACACGACGGTGGGGGGGGGGGGGCAAACACTAGAATATGACATAAGCGTAAAGGTTGAGACTGGTGGCGACCTGGGTGGCGACCCCGGGTGGTGCTACGGATCACGCCAGCCTCAGGTATCCGTCTTCAACTTAGGCGCGTGGAAATGAAATGGGAACAGCTGCAGCACCTTTTTCTTGGAGCCCCCGACGAACTCCTTGTACATCTCTGAGCGCAGGTAGCGGCTGTAGCTGTCACTCTTCATCAGGTTAAAGATGTGCTCCTGCGGGATAACAAGCCAGTACAACGCGGGTGTCAAATCAAGCATAAACCACCACACACATACACAACAGAATCCATTGGTGTAATACTGCAATTGGCAATACAGATGATGTGCTCCTGTGGGAACACAACCCAACAAACTGGTGTCACATTAAGTATAAACCACCGTACACATACAAAACAGATACTGCAATTAGCAATACAGATCACATACAATTGCATTGATGTAATACTACAATTAACAATACAGATGATATACAATAACAATTTATATGCGTTTGTAAAAGGAACATGTAAGTTGTTTCATCAAGAGAAGCCAAATTAGCCAACTGTTTTTGATAGTTCAATAATTTTAACCTGTTGCCATGCTCACATGTTGCGCAAGGCATTGGAAAAAAAACACGCAATAAAGGTAGGATGACAACCCGTGCGACGTTATAACGTAGGTTGGTTGGTTTCAATAGGAAACACTGAAATCCTTTTTTTTGCCAAGAAATACATATGAGCTTTATTCTGCACAAACGTACACATTTGCACTGATGGGGTTCGAACCACGCGGGATATCTCATCACGATACATAAAGTCACGTGATATGACGTCACGGGACATAATATGACTTAATATGACGTCACGTGATATAACGTCACGTGGCCCACTGTCAAGTCATACACAACGTCACGTGATACAGCGGTCGGCCAGGCGGCGGGAACTTACCTCAGCCTCGTCAAAACAATACCTATCCGCACAGTCTTCTATATTCTTGCGGACCGTCTCCGCCACCCGGCAGTCGACGTTCACCGGGTCCTTAGCGCCCGGCGCTAAGTATTCACTGAAAACACGTAAACACATGGTCCTTAGCACCCGACGCTAAGTTTTCACTGAAAACACGTAAACATATGGTCCTTAACACCTGGCGCTAAGTATTCACTGAAAACACGTAAACATACTGTCCTTAGCACCCGGCGCTAAGTACTCACTGAAACACGTAAACACATGGTCCTTAGCACCCGGCGCTAAGTATTTAATGAAAACACGTAAACACATGGTCCTTAGCACCCGGCGCTAAGTATTCAATGAAAACACGTAAACATATGGTCCTTAACACCTGGCGCTAAGTATTCACTGAAAACACGTAAACACTTTATATTTAAAACCCGGCGCTAATTATTCACCGAAACTCGTAAACACACTGTTCTTAGCACCCGGCGCTAAGTATTCACTGAAACACGTAAACACACTGTCCTTAGCACCCGGCGCTAAGTATTCACTGAAGACATCAACAAAAAACGTACACACTATTCGTAGCTAGTTATATTGTTAAGTGACAAATTACCGTCCCTCACGGCTTTCACATGAGATATTCATAGAACCTTTGTCCTAGAATTTATGAACGAACGAGGACAGAGTAAACAACATTATTAATTAGGGGAACCGTGAGCGATATTTGGGTAAATAGAGAGGCCACTCACCTATAGATGTCTTGCACTCGGGCCTCCATGTCCTTCTTTGCCACCGTCCGTAGCTCTTGGCAAATCTCCCAAAATCTGTACACAAGCATTACAATCAATTACAAGATAGCTGCATGCCATACGGTCAAATAGGGGCCACATCAGAGGCATTTAGTGCACGATTCCTTAAGCTGAAGATACCGATAAAGAACTCTGCATTAAGCAATACATAATTTATCACTTTTTCAGCGATAAATAAGTGCTAAATATTACATGTTATATATACCCAACCCAATGATGCATTGTGTCATTTTCGTTCCAGATAATAAATTATACACGAGTGAAGTACCGAGTCAGCATAACATACTCCATTTTCTGCTTTACCTCGCTCTAATTAATCTGGCCCTTTGATAGATTAATTAGTGCTTTAACCTACTTTAAATTTTCAGCGCTAAATTCCTTCTCGAGGAATCTGCGGAAGTGTTCCCTGCCGGCAGGGTCTCTCAGCAGTTCGTAGATGGAGAACGCCCATCGCTTTACCCGTCGTTGTGGGATCTCCTTCCTGGAAACACCAGTCAATCAATCAATGAATACATTGTTCCAGCTTGTCAGGCTGTGAAAAACTGTATGAAGCACTAGTATAGGCTACAAAAGTGTGCGGCGGAAAGGAAACTGAATTTTAGTACAGATATGTTTTATAAGAAATGGAGACCACTATCAGACTGTTTCTCTATGCAATACTAAGCGAATAATGCCATGTTTTTTGGGGGTTTAGTGTGTTTTCTTCGATAATAAGAAACAAAGGAGTACATTGTTGTTTTAGGCCATCCTTGTGCACACAAGGGCTATACTGGGCCATCCTTGGAAATCAAGAGGGTCGCACAGGGCGTCAGCAATGTTACACAGGGCGTCAGCAATGTTACACTGGGCATCAGCAATGTCACACAGGGTGTCAGCAATGTTACACAGGGCGTCAGCAATGTTACACAGGGCGTCAGCAATGTCACACAGGGTGTCAGCAATGTTACACAGGGCGTCAGCAATATTACACAGGGCGTCAACAATGTTACACGGGGCGTCAGTAATGTTACACGGGGCGTCAGCAATGTTACACAGGGCGTCAGCAATGTTACACGGGCGTCAGCAATGTTACACGGGCGTCAGCAATGTTACACGGGCGTCAGCAATGTTACACAGGGCGTCAGTAATGTTACACAGGGCGTCAGCAATGTTACACAGGGTGTCAGCAATGTTACACTGGGCGTCAGCAATGTTACAAAGGGCGTCGGTAATGTTACACAGGGCGTCAGCAATGTTACACAGGGTGTCAGCAATGTTACACTGGGCGTCAGCAATGTTACAAAGGGCGTCAGTAATGTTACACAGGGTGTCAGCAATGTTACACTGGGCATCAGCAATGTCACACAGGGTGTCAGCAATGTTACACAGGGCGTCAGCAATGTTACAAAGGGCGTCAGTAATGTTACACGGGGCGTCAGCAATGTTACACATGGCGTCAACAATGTTACACAGAGCGTCAGCAAAGTTACACAGGGCGTCAGCAATATTACACAGGGCGTCAGCAATGTTACACAAGGCGTCGGCAATGTTACACAGGGCGTCAACAATGTTACACAAGGCGTCAGCAATGTTACACAGGGCGTCAGCAATGTTACACGGGGCGTCAGTAATGTTACACGGGGCGTCAGTAATGTTACACGGGGCGTCAGCAATGTTACACAGGGCGTCAGCAATGTTACACGGGCGTCAGCAATGTTACACGGGCGTCAGCAATGTTACACTGGGCATCAACAATGTTACACAGGGCGTCAGCAATGTTACACAGGACGTCAGCAATGCTACACAGGGCGTCAGCAATGTTACACAGGGCGTCAGCAATGTTACACAGGGCGTCAGCAATGTTACACAGGGAGTCAGCAATGTTACACAGGGCGTCAGCAATGTTACACGGGCGTCAGCAATGTTACACGGGCGTCAGCAATGTTACACTGGGCATCAGCAATGTTACACAGGGCGTCAGCAATGTTACACAGGGCGTCAGTAATGTTACACGGGGCGTCAGTAATGTTACACGGGGCGTCAGTAATGTTACACGGGGCGTCAGCAATGTTACACAGGGCGTCAGCAATGTTACACAGAGCGTCAGTAGTAATGTAACGCAGGGCGTGAACAAGGACGTCAGCAAGGGCGTCAGCAAGGTCACATCGGGACATTTTGAACCTCGATACATGCATAGCGGCTATACGATGTCAGGACTGGCATGGCAAAGGGGCGGTAGAGGAGGAAGGGGAGCGGGAGGGCAGAGAGGGGAGAGGGTGGTGTATGAGTAGGTGGGTTGCGCGAGGTGTGTGGGGGGGGGGTCCTCTGTTCATTGCACAAAGGTCACACAAGGCGAAATGACCAGGAAAAAAACAACATAATATGATTGATGTTGTATCATGCCACGAGGGACGCAGCCCAAACAAAGGTCAATGATGACGGTCAAGGTCGAATCATACAAGGGTCAGTCGTTATAAGCGTCGTTAGCTTGGTCATTTGAGGTCATTAGTGCTTTAGTCGCCATGGTGATGGATGGTCACCATGGTGCACGTTCCTCTCGTATTCAATAAACCTTCTCTGTATAACAAAGCCGGACAAAAGCTAACGACGCGTACTGGACGACAGATCATCAGCTCCCCATACCTTGTCAAACCCTCACTACGCCGCAATATCGCTCACTTTAAACCAGGGATATCACACATATATCAGCAGCACTGAAATTACAGTTGACGATTTTGTTTTGTACATCAGGGCTATATTATTAGGCCAACGAACAAGGGACAATGAGCGATTTGCTTCAATGAATTTAGGCGCCAGGTCAGATCGCCCAGACCGGGCTTCGAACCTGGCACCTTTAGATTTACAGTCGCGTGTCCTACGACTCGGCCACGCAGGCGCCCCAGACGTCCTCGACCTTGTGCGGTGACCTTGGTATCATTCTCGAGATCACGTGCGTCGCTCACGTAATACTCACATGGTGGACTCCTGTTCCCAAAATTCCAAGTTATCAGTCATCCATGGATTGGAAGGTTCTGGACTTGTTATGAAAGGATCGAACTCAGCATATTGCTCATAATAT
Organism: Arenicola marina; assembly: GCA_964019135.1. Classification (NCBI taxonomy): domain Eukaryota; kingdom Metazoa; phylum Annelida; class Polychaeta; family Arenicolidae; genus Arenicola; species Arenicola marina. The sequence continues at coordinate 4,736,719 of OZ025252.1, read as the reverse complement.
GACATATAGCTGCAACGAGAAAAAACAGTGAACATTTAAATGAACATCAATGGTACAGATAGCTGTACATTGCTCTCTCACCGCTTACCACGTCAACGAAAGGAATTTTACACGTTGCTATCCACAACCGTTAATCGGCCCTAAGATGCCAAGTGACGTCAGGTAATCAGGGTCAATACTCAATAAAAAATACCCCAAACAAGAGAAATCATTACAGACATACATGCGGAAAAAGTAGTAAATACCAAAATCAAAGACTGACGATGCTCTATGAAGAAATAATAATCATAGATATACGTGCGGTAAAATGGTAAATGCAAAAAGATAAATGTTTACGAAGTCTTAAATTGCTTCATTCCCATTTCTCTGATTACGGAGTCATAAACAAATAGACAGTGGGAGCAAATAAATACCTTTCAGCAACTTTTGAAACTTTGACTCTCCGTCGTTCACACTGTTTTCTCATTTTCTTAATCTGTAAAGAAAAGCACAATAAATTTGTAAGTAGCGAAGAAAAAACCCTTTTACCTCCGGCATTCGGAACCCAGCGTTCCGAATGCATATCAGTTAAAAAAAGAATGCATATTAACAAAAGTATTTTGAACTTGTTTCCTTCCTTACGTCAAATCCTTATCTAATTACTGGTTCTGTATTTGTTGACATCGCTGTTAGACAATCTTCTGTTGTTGTTCGGCTTGCATGGTAATGCTAAGCGCTCCTAATGGCAGCATAAGGCAGGAGGTAACATTACCATTTACACAACATGTAAATTTGTATTACTTGCAGCTATGTCATTTTTACATAACATAATTCAGAACCAAACAGCTTACTTCTACTGTCAGATTTTCTACAGGGTTTCTGAGATCCGCTTCGGAGACGCTGGGACTGATCCTTCCCCCAGGTACATTGTAGTTGTGCTGTGGAGACAGAAACAGACATATGGGTGAACCGAACGGCGTAAACCCCGACCCCCAGGTACATTGTAGTTGTGCTGTGGAGACAGAAACAGACATATAGGTGAACAGAACGGCGTAAACCCCGACCCCCAGGTACATTGTAGTTGTGCTGTGGAGACAGAAACAGACATATGGGTGAACAGAACGCCGTAAACCCCGACCCCCAGGTACATTGTAGTTGTGCTGTGGAGACAGAAACAGACATATGGGTGAACAGAACGCCGTAAACCCCGACCCCCAGGTACATTGTAGTTGTGCTGTGGAGACAGAAACAGACATATGGGTGAACAGAACGCCGTAAACCCCGAACCCCAGGTACACTGTAGTTGTGCTGTGGAGACAGAAACAGACATATAGGTGAACAGAACGCCGTAAACCCCGAACCCCAGGTACACTGTAGTTGTGCTGTGGAGACAGAAACAGACATATAGGTGAACAGAACGCCGTAACCCCCGACCCCCAGGTACATTGTAGTTGTGCTGTGGAGACAGAAACAGACATATAGGTGAACAGAACGCCGTAAACCCCGACCCCCAGGTACATTGTAGTTGTGCTGTGGAGACAGAAACAGACATATAGGTGAACAGAACGGCGTAAACCCCGACCCCCAGGTACATTGTAGTTGTGCTGTGGAGACAGAAACAGACATATAGGTGAACCGAACGGCGTAAACCCCGACCCCCAGGTACATTGTAGTTGTGCTGTGGAGACAGAAACAGACATATAGGTGAACAGAACGCCGTAAACCCCGACCCCCAGGTACATTGTAGTTGTGCTGTGGAGACAGAAACAGACATATAGGTGAACCGAACGGCGTAAACCCCGACCCCCAGGTACATTGTAGTTGTGCTGTGGAGACAGAAACAGACATATAGGTGAACAGAACGGCGTAAACCCCGACCCCCAGGTACATTGTAGTTGTGCTGTGGAGACAGAAACAGACATATGGGTGAACAGAACGCCGTAAACCCCGACCCCCAGGTACATTGTAGTTGTGCTGTGGAGACAGAAACAGACATATGGGTGAACAGAACGCCGTAAACCCCGAACCCCAGGTACATGGTAGTTGTGCTGTGGAGACAGAAACAGACATATAGGTGAACCGAACGGCGTAAACCCCGACCCCCAGGTACATTGTAGTTGTGCTGTGGAGACAGAAACAGACATATGGGTGAACAGAACGGCGTAAACCCGGTCCCCCCAGGTACATTGTAGTTGTGCTGTGGAGACAGAAACAGACATATAGGTGAACAGAACGGCGTAAACCCCGACCCCCAGGTACATTGTAGTTGTGCTGTGGAGACAGAAACAGACATATAGGTGAACTGAACGGCGTAAACCCTGACCCCCAGGTACATTGTAGTTGTGCTGTGGAGACAGAAACAGACATATGGGTGAACAGAACGCCGTAAACCCCGACCCCCAGGTACATTGTAGTTGTGCTGTGGAGACAGAAACAGACATATAGGTGAACAGAACGGCGTAAACCCCGAACCCCAGGTACATTGTAGTTGTGCTGTGGAGACAGAAACAGACATATGGGTGAACCGAACGGCGTAAACCCCGACCCCCAGGTACATTGTAGTTGTGCTGTGGAGACAGAAACAGACAGATAGGTGAACCGAACGGCGTAAACCCCGAACCCCAGGTACATTGTAGTTGTGCTGTGGAGACAGAAACAGACATGTAGGTGAACAGAACGCCGTAAACCCCGAACCCCAGGTACACTGTAGTTGTGCTGTGGAGACAGAAACAGACATATAGGTGAACAGAACGGCGTAAACCCCGACCCCCAGGTACATTGTAGTTGTGCTGTGGAGACAGAAACAGACATATGGGTGAACAGAACGCCGTAAACCCCGACCCCCAGGTACATTGTAGTTGTGCTGTGGAAACAGAAACAGACATATAGGTGAACCGAACGGCGTAAACCCCGACCCCCAGGTACATTGTAGTTGTGCTGTGGAGACAGAAACAGACATATAGGTGAACCGAACGGCGTAAACCCCGACCCCCAGGTACATTGTAGTTGTGCTGTGGAGACAGAAACAGACATATAGGTGAACAGAACGCCGTAAACCCCGACCCCCAGGTACATTGTAGTTGTGCTGTGGAGACAGAAACAGACATATAGGTGAACAGAACGGCGTAAACCCCGACCCCCAGGTACATTGTAGTTGTGCTGTGGAGACAGAAACAGACATATAGGTGAACTGAACGGCGTAAACCCCGACCCCCAGGTACATTGTAGTTGTGCTGTGGAGACAGAAACAGACATATAGGTGAACAGAACGGCGTGTACCCAGTCCCCCAGTAGCACAACTGTATTGTAGTTGTGCTACACGTCATAAATACTCCGCTGGTAGGCGCCACTGTGCACGTAAGAAACAAGGTCAGGTTTGATGGCTTAACGGGTGTACGCGTGGGTGACACATATCGACGCCCTCCTACCGATACATTTGATGATTGGTATATTAAATAAGATATCAGCCGACATAATTTAGCCATGGTTGTTTATCACAAGAAACGAGGAGCGACCTTCAACGGGGACAGTTAGTACATTCTCCACGTGCTTTGTATACCCCACGGGAGCGGAGGGGGGTAAAACTTGACGAGGGGAGAGGGGGGGGGAGGGTGAGGCGGGGCGGGGTGGGGGAGATGGACTTCGCAGATAAAGGATGACCTGGTTGATGATCCCCCCACCTCCGCCCCCCCCCCCCCCGGGGCCCAGCTCCTCACCCAGTAGGGCCGGTGCGGGATGAGCTTTGTGGGGCCACCTAGAGAGGTCTTCACCAACACAAAGCGATACGTCAATAATTCAATATGTTTGGAAGGCACGCTGACACAGGCATCAGAGGGTGTTTAAGTCCGATGTAACGCGGGGAGAGAGAGGGAGGGGGGGGGGGAGAGGCAGGCCAGTCGCGCAGATGGACGCGGGAACTAGGATGAGGAGGCCAGAGCGAGAGAGAGACAGAGGGGTGGGGGGGGGGGCGATAGAGAGAGGGAGTAGGGAGGGGGGGGGCACTGGGCGGCCTGGGGTTTATTGGCTTCAAGACGGCTGGGACACTGCCGAGTCTGCATACAGCTCATGGCCAATGCTGAGGGAATGCACCGCGCTGCTTTCACCAACCCAATGATAGTACTCAAGGCGGCGGGGCGGATAGCCTGGCAGTGTGCGACTGGAGACTCTCACCTTAAACGTTTTCAACGGTTTATTTACGCGGCAAGCCTTCTTGATGTCCACTTCCGTTGTATTGACGCAGCCCGGCTGAAAGTCAGAGAGAGAGTGGATCAGCCTTAGAGTCAATAGCGGGGTAGGAATGACTGGTAGTCACCAGCCTCACACGTAAACAGCGGGGAAAAAAACCCTCCCGAGTAAATTGACAAATGATAAACTGCCTTTCGTTACCACAAGAATTTGTTTCACCATAGTTGATGTATAATATTAGTTCGAATGTTTATTTCACAGGTATATTTCAGGGTTGTTTACATGAACCAAGTCTATGGTCAATAAATACCAAGCTGTGTTCCAATACGTATTGACGTCTAATATGTTATTGGCATGGCGTGGCACAGGTCGAAGAAATGGAAAACACTACAGAGACACCAGCTGGAGACACATGAAGTTTGTGCACACATGTCTATTTACACAATTGTAATAATATGAAAAATATTATATTAGTAACAAATATACAAGAACTATTTCCATTGTGTGCAAATAAATTAGTTCAGAAGTAACTAGGCCATTATCCTTTAGGTATCATTGTAACTTCCGGTTTGCTGTAACGTGGTATGCTCTTAATCGGGGTCACAGAAGCCATGTGGGCACAGAAGCCATCTGGGCACCATAGATACACACAATGATGGCTAGACATATATGACAGCCTACAACTGACCGCTGGTCTGTGCACGTCCCAAAACGCCCGCTCTTGACTGTCCAAGACCTTCCGCTCCAACTTGTCTCTCTTTTTGTCAACCCTGTAAGGAATAACACAGAACGATTTAGTCATTAGGGTGATACGTTATACCGATTATGACAGAAGTAGATTCACTTGCAACAGTCTAAGCATGGATTTCAACAGTTGGTGACACGTGCTTAGTATGGATTTCAACAGTTGGTGGCACGTGCTTAGCATGGATTTCAACTGTTGGTGATACGTGCTTAGCATGAATTTCAACTGTAGGTGACACGTGCTTAGCATGGATTTCAACTGTTGGTGACACGTGCTAAGCATGGATTTCAACAGTTGGTGACACGGGCTTAGCACGGATTTTAACTATTGGTGACACAGTTAGTATGGATTTGGCAGCACGTGCTTTTCAGGAGGTTAGCACGGTGACAATAAAAGAGCAATACACCTTACCAGAAAGACACGCATCATGCAATAACGCATTGTGGCAAATCCACTTATATACAAGTTATATCGGGTCAACAGGGGTGAATCAAAGGCAACTCATGGTTTCTTTCTAAGATTGGTTGTATATTCAGGACACTTTAACCACTTGTGGTCATATTGCGTCAATGGGAGAAGGAAGGGAGAGTGGAGCCATGTCCCCGGGGGTAACCCCCTACTCATTGCGAAGAAGGACAAGTGATCTTTATCCTGCGACCACACAGACATGGCCACAGCGGGACGCAAACCACCGATCCACGTGCCGTTAGGCTCTCAGGTGGCGAGCGCTCTAGCCCACTGATCTACCGGGCCCGCCTATCCTTTCTAAGAAGGACATGGGGTCTTTATTCTGCACGAACAGTCGGGTGCGAACCCATTAACTCTGGCTGACCTGGCAGAGTTCTTTCGACAAAAGCCGAGCGCGCTAACAACCAGACCACTCGGGTGGCCCCTTGGATGAGTTTTGACATGTGCTAGGACCATAATGAAGAAATGCACACGAGTTTGTAGAGCAGTCGATATGCTTACTTCGCTTGCGCCTCTGCTTGCATAAAGATGAACTCCCACTTTCTTGAGAACATTTTCTGTAGTCGAGCCAGGTTTTCGGCTTCGTAGTCCGCCAGCTCCAAGCGTTGTTTGTTTTGCATTGTTCTCTTGCATAAGTATACAGCTGCAATTCAACGTAGATACATTAGTATTTAGATGTAAAGTCAATCTGCAGGTACATTAGTATTTAGACGTAAAGTCAATCTGCAGGCACATTAGTATTTAGACGTAGAATCAGCCGAGATGTATGTTAGTACTTATAGACGTTACGTCATCCCTCATGTGCATTATAGGTATTTAGACTTAAAGTCAACCTAGACGAACATTAGTACTTAGAAGTCAACCTGGAGGAACATTAGTCATTAGACGTTAAATCAACTTTGAAAAACATTGGACATCAAACACAAAGTCGTCAACGCTTTTACATCTACACCACGTTTTGTGGTCATGACGGAGGACAATTTTGATAGAAACAAAAGACAATTCTGACGGAAAGAATATTATCGCCACTCAGACGAAGTATTTCACATCATCTCTTCAATTTTTAGACCTGTTTTGCCGAAAAAGTAGGCCTATCAGATGGCTGCAGTATCACTGAAGAACGAGATATATTGACTTGATTACACAGTACTGACGCCGAGTTACATAATGTAAAGCGACTTAGCAGAACCAGAGGATCGGGACGTGTTAGATTCCATTACACACGACGAACACAGCCTCTCGAACCGAGAATATTATCTTTCAACCATTTACAAACATAGGACCTCGTACACAACATAATGCGCGAGCAAAATCGACGTCAAATTTCGTATCGCAAACATCTGATATATATTGACCTATTTTTGGCCATAACGCACTGCGCACTGCGTTAATCCATACATCCAAACCCGCTATTGGGAATATATCGTAAACTCATCCTGCAAAAAATGCGAGACATTTATTCACTTATGACTGGGTACTCATCAATCTTGCATACGGGCGGTTGACATGCTCGTAGACGTGCTATAACAGGCAAGTTAACTAGGGGGGAGGGTGGGAGTTATGACGCTATCGGGCACGAGAACACTGGTCCCCTGCCTAGTCTCCACCACAGATAATACATCAAAGGCAAACACGCGCGTCTGATGACACACGGCGTGTGATAACACACGCCAGTCCGTCCAATGATAGCTGTTGTCATGATCCATTTTTTTGTTTGCCACCATGAGTCAGCGTCAGTGCGTGTGTCTGTACTTGCTTGCTTGCATGTGTGTGTGTGTGGGGGGGGGGGGGGGGTTATGTGTTGCTCCTAACAGCCGCGGGATGGCTTCAGGGGAAAATGCCATAGCAATAGCTGGCGACTGACATTTCGGCGCCGGGGCGGACGGGCTGGTGGGTGACGTAACGAGCTTACACGGCGGCGGTGCCAGTCATGGCGATACGCGACAAAACAACACGGCTTCTGTGAAAGGTCAACCGACAACTGCCACAACATATCAGCCAGCGAACCCCGCACCAAGTGACCCCGACACACGCCGCAGGTGACGGCGGTAAAAATCAGGGCTGGAATTAATGAATGACATGTCGTTCTAGGCCATTTTCGTGCACGCATGGGTTAACCGCAGAAATAAATTGAACATGACAGAGCGTGAAAGTCCCCTAAGATGACGTGCACCAATGTCCAAGGATGACGTGCGTGGGAATGCAAGAATGACGTACTTGGATATAGAGGAATGACGTATATAAATGCCAATCATATTAACATTCTCACACTAATTCCTTGAGGTAAATTGTCTACTACAGTGGCCCTTTTCACGATACTTTTTTTCTTTCTTTTATCTCTATAGGTCTAGTTATGAAGTTCTATTTACGTTAGCATATAAGCTTCGGCTTTTGCTATTGTCTATGTAATATATATCTGTTTACTTGCCATGTATACCTTTGGACCATAAACATTATTATTATCTTATTATTAAGAGTACAAAAAGCGTGTGATCAATCACACACGTGAAATTGGCGCCTGCCTGGCGATTGCAACTTCGAGATGAGTTAAAGTGACAGCGTGGTTAGTACGTAAAACGCCGGCGGATTAACACAATTTCAATTTGTTACATTGACGCCGATGCGTGACGTGCCGCGACAAATAGTACTTCAGTTGTAACGTAGCGTACAACCAAAGATGGGACGCCAAAAGTAATACCGCAAAAAAGTCAACATGAAATATTTACAAGGAGTACAATGGGACCTTGTTGTAAATTGGGGCCTCGAAGAAATCATTAACATCCGTCAGCTAAAGCAGCCAGCAACACGGCCGGCGACTTCGTAACACATCAAATCTATAAAATATTTATCTATAATAGATTTTTCCTGGAATTTGGTTGAGCCGGCCAGGGCTCTTCGTAGTAACAACAGTTATGGATGGTTGGGGCAGCGATCAGACCAATAAAGCGCATACTGCAAGGATAAGATCTTTACTTTACTTCATTTCTCACGAAATGGACGCACACAGGACAACGGCCAAACCACTACCATACGCTACATCGATATTTGTGCAAACCAAAGGCAGAAACCTCCCAAAAACACACATAGAGTTCGATATGACAAGGGTAAAATAAATTCACACAACAGTTTCGTTAAACATGGTATCACAAAATGAAGCACAGGGAACAAGATAACACTTGATTTCTGTCGTAAACTCATTACATTTAAGGTTGCCAAAAGGCTTACGAAGAAATAATATGTATAAGGGGCTTAAATATCACGCAGTCACCATAACTACATAACAATCAAGCCATTATCATCGCCATACGGGCAACGAATACTATGATGAGAAGTTCATTGAAGAATGGGGTATAGCAACTGAAAGTGCGAGGCTTGGAAATATCGGAGTTTAGAGGTCAAAGATTGGAAGCACGAGTTTATAGGTCAAACATTGGAAGCACGCGTTTATATATCAAAGATTGGAAGCACTAGTTTATAGGTCAAAGATTCGAATCACGAGTTTATAGGTCAAAAATTGGAAGCACGAGTTTATAGGTCAAAGATTTGAAGCACTAGTTTATAGGTCAAAGATTCGAATCACGAGTTTATATATCAAAGATTGGAAGCACTAGCTTATAGGTCAAAGATTGGAATCATGAGTTTATAGATCAAAGATTGGAAGCACGCGTTTATATATCAAAGATTGGAAGCACTAGTTTATAGGTCAAAGATTGGAAGCACGAGTTTATAGGTCAAAGATTGGAAGCACGAGTATATAGGTCAAATATTGGAAGCACGAGTTTATAGGTCAAATATTGGAAACACGAGTTTATAGGTCAAAGATTGCAAACACGAGTTTATAGGTAAAAGATTGGAAGCACGAGTTTATAGGTAAAAGATTGGAAGCACGCGTTTATATATCAAAGATTGGAAGCACTAGTTTATAGGTCAAAGATTGGAATCACGAGTTTATAGGTCAAAAATTGGAAGCACGAGTTTATAGGTCAAAGATTTGAAGCACTAGTTTATAGGTCAAAGATTGGAATCACGAGTTTATATATCAAATATTGGAAGCACTAGTTTATAGGTCAAAGATTGGAATCACGAGTTTATAGATCAAAGATTGGAAGCACGCGTTTATATATCAAAGATTGGAAGCACTAGTTTATAGGTCAAAGATTGGAAGCACAAGTTTATAGGTCAAAGATTGGAAGCACGAGTATATAGGTAAAGATTGGAAGCACGAGTTTATAGGTCAAATATTGGAACCACGAGTTTATAGGTCAAAGATTACAAACACGAGTTTATAGGTAAAAGATTGGAAGCACGAGTTTATAGGTCAAATATTGGAACCACGAGTTTATAGGTCAAAGATTACAAACACGAGTTTATAGGTAAAAGATTGGAAGCACGAGTTTATAGGTCAAAGATTGGAAGCACGAGTTTATAGGTCAAAGATTGGAAGCACGAGTTTATAGGTCAAAGATTGGAAACACGAGTTTATAGGTCAAAGATTGGAAACACGAGTTTATAGGTCAAAGATTGGAAACACGAGTATATAGATCAAACATTGGAAGCACGCCTTTTATATATCAAAGATTGGAAGCACTAGTTTATGGGTCAAAGATTGGAATCACGAGTTCATAGGTCAAAGATTGGAAACACGAGTTTATAGGTCAAAGATTGGAAACACGAGTTTAAAGTTAAGAACTGAGTAAGTCACTATTTGACTGCGAGAGAATCGTATGACTTGGGTTGAGCTAGGTACCATAGTAAGAAGGCAACTGGGATGACCTAGGTGTCCATGATTGAGGTTTGAGGCTGAGAAACGTCCTAGTATAATGGATAGGATGCCAGGGCGAGGGCGAAGGCTAAAGCTGTTACTATTATACTGGAATATTACACAGAGGGCACAGGGCGCAAGAACGTTAAAGCAGTCCATCGCACAGAGAGGGTTTGCAATTGAGCAATGGATCTAGCGTTAGTTGGCACGACGGCTTATATAAGAATCGCCGATAGACAGGAGGGGGAGTTGGTAGGGTGCTACCTTATAAGAGCCGAAGAAGCGAACAGGGGTAGAGGCAGAGGAGGAGGCGGGGGGGGGGGGTGGGTGCCTCTATCGCTTGCTGACACTCACCATATTCCGTGGTGTCCGGTTCGCCACTTTTGGAAGGCCAGAGACAAGGGGTCTATAAAACAGGGTAAAATAATAAAACAAGACGGTCAAGACAACAACTTATATATATGACAACATAGATTGATGACGACACGGCCCACATCGTACACTAACACGTGACTTAAGTACGTACAAACCGAGGACACCCCCCCCCCCTCCCCCCACCGCCCAGCATACCTGCACGCCGCGGGGGGGGACGCACAGACATACCCCTTCCGTCCGCCAAGACCGTCACTCTGGATCACTGCAGCGGCCCAAGCAGGGAGGGAAGGGGGGCGGGCGGAGAATCTCGACCCATACCCTCCCCCCTCCCCCCCCCCACGCCACAACATGTAATGAGGGTTTGTGCAGCACCGAGAGGCGATGGTACAAAAAAAAACCCCCAAAAACACCCCGTCGCCAGAGAGCTGGAGTTTAGACAACACAGAGCAGTACTCCTTATCGCCGCCTGGGGGCGCGGCGACAGACGCCGCCCCCTCTAGCGGGACTTACCATAATCATAGTTTTCTGGATCCCTATGGTTGGAAGGCCATAAGAATGGCGTCTGACCAGCAAAGGAAAGAGTTACTTTATGTGGGGTGTATACGCAGTATATAGGAAGCTGTGAGTCACTCATATCGTCGTTAACATATCCATACCGTGCCTTGACATCCTTAGCCTCACCTTACATCTTACAGTCCTGGGGCCGTATTCATAATCCCCTCGTAAGTTACGCACGAAAAGTGCGTTTTCATCTTAGCCTCACCAGCTCGTTGTGGTGGTGGTCATGATCAAGAAATCGTCTTCAATATAATTTTCGCACTTTCTTAATTCAGAAAATCCACGTTTTGAGTGACTACTGATATATTATGAACCCAAAAACCGCACGACAAATCTTCCACTTGACGCTAAGTCTAGTGGCGTAGCCTAAGTGGTGATTATGAATACGGCCCCTGGGGCCGTATGCATAATCCCGTCGTAAGTGACGCACAAAAAGTGCGTTTTGATCTTAGCCTCACCAGCTCGTTGTGGCGGTGTTCATGATTAAGAAATCCTCTTTAATATAATTTTAGCACTTTCATTATATAGAAAATGCCCTTCTTGGGTGACTACTTATGTATTTTGAACCCATTAATCCTTTGACCAATCTTCCACTTAGCGCTAAGTCTATAGACGTAGCGATTATGGCGATTATGGCGATTATTATTATGGCGATTATGGCGATTATTAGTATGGCGATTATGGCGATTATTATTATGGCGATTATGGCGATTATTATTATGGCGATTATGGCGATTATTATTATGGCGATTATTATTATGGCGAATATGAATACGGCCCCTGGACCAGTTAAACTCATAGCGAGCCTTAATTGCCAATCCCATACTGTCCTGGTGTTGGCGTCTTTAACATGTTCACTTCACAGTCCGCGTAATCCTTAAAGTTCTGCCTATTTTATAACTTGACTTGATGGTCCTTACTCACAACTGTTATCTTTTACCATCACGACAAGCCAACGATCGTTTACTTTAACTATGTGAGGACATAATTAACGTCTTTCCTTAAAACGGTTCAGTGGTCCTTACAACTGTGATACATTAAACACCCTTCGGCTGTGAGCCTTAGTTTGCGTAGTCGTGTTTACAGCTGCGACACTTGGACGGTTAACAGTTGTACTCTCCATAACAATGTACAGCAGCTGTAAACATCAGGTCTGAGCATATAGGTAGGATTTGGTATAGACTCAAGACAGCTGCGGAGTTGTGTGGATGATACATAAATCTATTTATAATATAATAGCTCTCACAGTTCTAACAGCTGTGAGGATCAAATGTACAATCAAACCTGCCTGACATCTCTTAGTACAATATAGAAACCCATCCGCCCTTACAGATGTCATCACAGCCTGTAACCTTTGCAGTCTTAACTGCCGTATGCATAATACGCGACCTCACTCATCCTGACAGATGTAAGCATAATACCTAAACTCAGCCTCACTGACAGTTTACAGTACATGTTAACTCATTCATAGAATAGACGCTAAGCAGTTTATATTGTTGGCGTAATCCTAACAGCTGACCATAATATATACGGTAAGAAGTTCTTACAGCTGGCGTAATCCTAACAGTTGACCATAATATATACGCTGAGAAGTTCTTACAGCTGGCGTAATCCTAACAGCTGACCATAATATATACGGTAAGAAGTTCTTACAGCTGGCGTAATCCTAACAGCTGACCATAATATATACGCTCAGAAGTTCTTACAGCGGCAGTAATCCTAACAGCTGACCATAATATATACGATAAGAAGGTCTTACAGCTGGCGTAATCCTAACAGTTGACCATAATATATACGCCAAGAAGTTCTTACAGCTGGCGTAATCCTAACAGCTGACCATAATATATACGGTAAGAAGTTCTTACAGCGGCAGTAATCCTAACAGCTGACCATAATATATACGCTAAGAAGGTCTTACAGCTGGCGTAATCCTAACAGTTGACCATAATATATACGCTAAGAAGTTCTTACAGCGGCAGTAATCCTAACAGCTGACCATAATATATACGCCAAGAAGTTCTTACAGCGGCAGTAATCCTAACAGTTTACCATAATATATACGCTAAGAAGTTCTTACAGCTGGCGTAATCCTAACAGCTGACCATAATATATACGCTAAGAAGTTCTTACAGCGGCAGTAATCCTAACAGCTGACCATAATATATACGACAAGAAGTTCTTACAGCGGCAGTAATCCTAACAGCTGACCATAATATATACACTAAGAAGTTCTTACAGCTGGGGTAATCCTACGTATACAAGTAGTTCTCACAGCTGTGAGGACCTACCTCCCAGTAGCGAGCACGTGTCAGTGACGCGGGCAAAAGCTGCCCGTATTTTATCACTTTACCTTAAGAATCTGAACCTGCCGAGCGCCACTCACCTGAAACCTGTAGTATGTGTTGTCGTTCTTCACGGTCAGAATGTGGTCGTCTATAGGGAACAGGTATCCGTGAGCAGCCATCAGATGAGCAAGGTGCAGCGCTTCAACTGATCATCGAGGAAAATTACACTCGTTAGCGAAGTAACGCCCATTAAGGTAGGTATAATTGTAGGCGTCTCAGACTGCAAACACCATCCACGCATGTTGGATGTATAAAGCTATTACAAAAAAAGTAAGTATTTTTTTCTATATATTACAGATTTTCAGCTTTGAAATAATGATAAAATGGGGTCTGTCGATATTTGCATTTCTTTGTCGAATTCCGTAGAATCCAGCGGAAACAGCGGTGCTTTACGATGAATGGTATACCAATATATAATGTGAGCAACAGTCGTCTGCTACGTATATGTGACAGCGGCTCTCTCAATATATGGTAGCATTGTATTGGGAGGGTTTAGGGAATTTGTCAACGAAATGAGAAGTGCTGATTGGCACCCATTATGTCTTGACTACCCCCGGCAGTTGCTACAACGACTCATTGATTAATTCATCCAGTTATTACATCTAGGTGTAAATATTTATTTTCCATTTTTAAGTCGGTGTGCATACTTCACATCTCGCCATTGCACAGGTCAGGTAGGTGATTGCCAACTTTTATGGAACAAGATATCGACCCAAATTGTTGAATTAAATTGCGGGTCCTAACAGCTGAGAAACCACCTCACGTTAAAGTGTCTATTACAACACAAAAAAGAGGGTCAGGTGGCCTCCACATCCCGTAGTTGTGATATTGACGTAATGCCACAGAATGAAATTGCTAGCTCGGGGCAGGGAACCAGTCAGGCCACAGAATGAACCTGCTGGCTTGTGGCAGGGAACCAGTCAGGCCACAGAATGGACTTGCTAGCTTGTGGCCGAGACCCAGCCTGTCCACAGAATGGACTTGCTAGCTTGTGGCCGGGACCCAGCCTGTCCACAGAATGAACTTGCTAGCATGGGGCCGGGAACCAGTCAGTCCACAAAATGAACTTGCTACCTTGTGGCCGGGAAGCAACCAGTCGGACCAAGTGAACAATTATTGTCACCATTTACCACTTGCGCACTGCATTGCCCATGATGACGCGTCGCTACTTACTTTGGTCTTCTACGTCCAGATTTCGCATGATCCAGCTGATAAGGTCAGTACCTGGAAGAAAAATGGCAGTGGGGTTAGTCATAGACGTAAGGTTTAATACGACGGTTCTCATCAGAACATTAAGTTGTGTCATCACGCGGTGATTTAGAAAGACGATAGCATGACACAGTTCGCATGAGGTATATTGACAATAGGGGAAAACAGAAGATTCAGTATGGGTCAGCGGTATGGGTCAGCGGTATGGGTCAGCGGTATGGACCAGCGGTATGGGTCAGCGGTATGGACCAGCGGCATGGGTCAGCGGTATGGGTCAACGGTATGGGTCATTAGTATGGGTCAGCGGTATGGGTCAGCGGCATGGGTCAGCGGTATGGACCAGCGGCATAGGTCAGCGGTATGGGTCATTAGTATGGGTCAGCGGTATGGGTCAGCGGTATGGACCAGCGGTATGGACCAGCGGTATGGGTGAAGGGCATGGGTCAGCGGTATGGGTCATTAGTAATAGCGGTATGGACCAGCGGCATGGACCAGCGGTATGGGTGAAGGGCATGGGTCAGCGGTATGGGTCATTATTAAGAGCGGTATGGACCAGCGGCATGGACCAGCGGTATGGGTCAGCGATATGGGTGAAGGGCATGGGTCAGCGATATGGGTCATTAGTATGGGTCAGCGAGACTGCCGCTTGATTCTTTGATAGACTGATCATCATTGAACCTCTTAACTCCTAAGGGGCCTGAGCTTATAACGTTCAATGCCTGCGACGGGACCACCTGCACACACAGACGTGGTGGCACAGGTGGACCTCCTTGACCAACAACGTCCTACCCAGCACAACACGTGGCGACCCAACAGGCAAAAAGACTCTCCAGCTGTAAACGCTATATAACAAGCCATTGATTTAATGAATAGGATAATAGGAAATGCGGTCAATGAATGATACGATGAACGATATGACGGACAATTTTGTAAAGGAAATATAACATTTATCATGGTTAAACATTGAAAAAATAGAAGCGAAAAAACCAAGGCACAGATGGCGTGGACATCGAGTAAAGCCACGCTGGGCACTGAGCCCATGGCAAATCCCCTGATACAACTGGGGCTAATATAAGATGATCAATATTTACTTTGTTCAGCTCCCGTGTCTTGCACCTCTGGCTTACCGAAAGCATATAGATGTGAGTTTACAGTGGGGCTGCCCGGACAACCTTCAGAGCAATCAGCCGACTCATACCTCGGGGGCATGGGCGTGGAAGGGGGCGGGTGGTCGTAGGAGTGGAGGGGAAAGGTGGGGGCCGCCTCTACCCCGACCTCCACCCCTCCGCTTCTCCATTACCGACACCCGATTACCGTGTTAAACAGCTTCATGACATTGCCAGCCATGAAACAGACCACAGCTACCCTCCGATAAAAACAGAACTCGGGGCGGGGATTGAATTTGACAAACTGAATCTCAGGGTGCGTTATCACATACTCCTCTGGTTATTATTCGCAAACTATCGTGACTCCGGCACCCGCGGCACCCGTGCCACGCCACACCCCCTCATCCACCCCCCCCCCCCTCCCCCCCGCCTCATCCTTACTGCTAGACCCCAGTTTCTGCCGCTGCCATCCTGACACCCCTGCCCCTCTCTCCCAGCGGTAGCCAGCACCCTCGCCCCCCATACCACCCGACCCACCCCCACCCCACCCTCCTCCTCAAAGTCTCCCCAGTGCCCCACGGAAGGGTCCCAGTGCAGCAGCTTATCGCCGAGGTCGTGGATTGCCTGGATGACCTTTCGGAGCGGCAGGAAGCGGGGCCTCTGGATCCACCCCATCCCCAGCCACCCCCTACCCATCCCATCCCTAGCCACCCCCTACCACCCTATCCCTAGCACCCCCTCCCCCCCCCCCACCCCATCCCCCACCCCCGTCAAACAGCAAGGCCACCAGCTAGTTGGCCTCTCAACTACTGCGGGTTTCCTGACCCCCCCCCCCTCTCACCCCCTCACCATCAGGACCGACGCCAGGGGGCGTTATTCTCCGCGGCGCGCGCAGCTCGGCCGCTAGGTGGGGTCAGCATCGGCTGTCCGTCCTTCCGCCGAGCCCATCGCCGCCGCGCGGTCGTCCAGCCCACCATCCGCCGCATCCATCCATCCATCTACCCAGCACTGAGAGTCCTGTGAGCCAGGGAGCCAGCCAGGGAGCCCGCCAGTCCAGCTTCACGGGTTCGGAGTCTGGCGGCAGTGGCAGTTGAGGACAGAGCGGTCGGTCTCTAGCCCTCCACCGGTCGGTGGGTCAGTGGGTGGGTTGGGGGGGCGAGCCAACAAGGGGCTTCGCGGCGCTTCTCTCACGAACAAAGGTACCTCACCAAGATCTGCATACCCCTCCCTCCCCCCCCCACGGCTCTATTACCACCCGCCTCCTGGCATCCCACCCCCGCCCCCCGGACCTCGCCCTAGGCTCATGCCACACGGTCCATCTTGCCCCACTCAATGTAAGCGTCCTTCACCCTGCTTCTTCACCCCCTCCCCACAGCTCCCTCCCTCCCTCGCCGACATGATCCCCAAGGTACCTCGTGGGTCAGGCGGCGCAGCGGGCAGCCGTCTCTGCGAGAGACAATCAGTGCACATCAGCGACCCACATCAGACCCCCACCCCCCTCCATCTCCCAGGGCCCCGCCCCAACTACCACATCAGCCTATTCCCCACACCATCACATCATTCTCAGGCCACCGCATCAGCCTCCCCAGGCCACCACATCAGCATTCTCAGGCCACCACATCAGCCTCTCCAGGCCACCACATCAGCCTCCCCAGGCCACCACATCAGCCTTCTCAGGCCACCGCATCAGCCTCCCCAGGCCACCACATCAGTCTCCCCAGGCCACCCCATCAGCCTCTCCAGGCCACCACAACATCCTAACCAGGCCACCACACCATCAGGCCTCTAACAACAGACCCCCCCCCCAGCCCCCGGCCTCTCCAAGCCGCGCCCCCCACCCCCTGCCTGCCCCTTCAGCCCCTGGGCTCTAATTGCCCCATAAGGTCTTCATTACGCCACGCCGATATACCTGCACACATCACTCAATCCGGCCAGTAGAGAGTGATCAAAGGTCGTAACGTCAAATCTGGGTGGTCCGCCCGAAACACAGCCAAGTAGATCACGTAATTAAGTCCTTAAGAGCTCTGTACAGTGCAGGGAGAGCCAGCATGATGGCCCAGTCGGTAGCTCTGTACAATGTAGGGGGAGCCAACATGATGGCCCAGTCGGTAGCTCTGTACAGTGCAGGGAGAGCTAACATGATGGGCCAGTCGGTAGTTAGTGTAGGGAGAGCCAACCTGATGGCCCAGTCGGTAGCTCTGTACAGTGCAAGGGAGAGCCAACCTGATGACCCAGTCGGTAGCTCTGTACAGTGCAAGGAGAGTACTATGTGAGACGTGCATGTCCCAGGTATGTTTCAGACGTGTATGTGTGAGACGTGCATGTCCCAGGTATGTTTCAGACGAGATGTGTGAGACGTGCATGTCCCATGTATGTTTCAGACGTGTATGTGTGAGACGTGCATGTCCCAGGTATGTTTCAGACGAGTATGTGTGAGACGTGCATGTCCCAGGTATGTTTCAGACGAGTATGTGTGAGACGTGCATGTCCCAGGTATGTTTCAGACGAGTATGTGTGAGACGTGCATGTCCCAGGTATGTTTCAGACGAGTATGTGTGAGACGTGCATGTCCCAGGTATGTTTCAGACGTGTATGTGTGAGACGTGCATGTCCCAGGTATGTTTCAGACGTGTATGTGTGAGACGTGCATGTCCCAGGTATGTTTCAGACGTGTATGTGTGAGACGTGCATGTCCCAGGTATGTTTCAGACGTGTATGTGTGAGACGTGCATGTCCCAGGTATGTTTCAGACGTGTATGTGTGAGACGTGCATGTCCCAGGTATGTTTCAGACGAGTATGTGTGAGACGTGCATGTCCCAGGTATGTTTCAGACGAGTATGTGTGAGACGTGCATGTCCCAGGTATGTTTCAGACGAGTATGTGTGAGACGTGCATGTCCCAGGTATGTGTCAGACGAGTATGTGTGAGACGTGCATGTCCCAGGTATGTTTCAGACGAGTATGTGTGAGACGTGCATGTCCCAGGTATGTTTCAGACGTGTATGTGTGAGACGTGCATGTCCCAGGTATGTTTCAGACGTGTATGTGTGAGACGTGCATGTCCCAGGTATGTTTCAGACGTGTATGTGTGAGACGTGCATGTCCCAGGTATGTTTCAGACGTGTATGTGTGAGACGTGCATGTCCCAGGTATGTTTCAGACGTGTATGTGTGAGACGTGTATGTCCCAGGTATGTTTCAGACGTGTATGTGTGAGACGTGCATGTCCCAGGTATGTTTCAGACGAGTATGTGTGAGACGTGCATGTCCCAGGTATGTTTCAGACGAGTATGTGTGAGACGTGCATGTCCCAGGTATGTTTCAGACGAGTATGTGTGAGACGTGCATGTCCCAGGTATGTTTCAGACGAGTATGTGTGAGACGTGCATGTCCCAGGTATGTTTCAGACGTGTATGTGCGAGACGTGCATGTCCCAGGTATGTTTCAGACGTGTATGTGTGAGACGTGCATGTCCCAGGTATGTTTCAGACGTGTATGTGTGAGACGTGCATGTCCCAGGTATGTTTCAGACGAGTATGTGTGAGACGTGCATGTCCCAGGTATGTTTCAGACGTGTATGTGTGAGACGTGCATGTCACAGGCGTTAGTCGCCCCTAGAGGGCCTTTCCAGGGACGTAGACGGCGCGTGGCACGGTGAGAAAGGAGGAGGAAGAGAGGTGGAGGAGAAGGAGGAGGAGGAGGAAGAGGAAAAGAAGAGGAGGAGGAGGAGGAGGAGGAGGAAGAAGAGGAAGGGGAGAAGGAGGAGGAGTAGGAGGAGGAGGAGGAGGAGGAGGAGGAGGAGGAGGAGGAGGAGGAGGAGGAGGAAGAAGAGGAAGAGGAGGCGGCGATCCAAGCCCCCCCTTCATATAAATGCTAATAAGTGCCAATCTGCAGCCCATCAATGGCTGGGAGCTAACTGAGGTCTATCAATCCTGCCCAGGATGCAGGTGGCATGGACCAGCACAGAGCGCACACTCACTCAGCCTGGCCGGGCTCCTGGCTCCCAATCCTCAGAGGCTGCCTTTAACTGGAAGCTACTACAGGCGGCACGGACATCACAGACATAGTCAGTTTTCAACAGAGAGATGGAGAGCGAGAGACGGAGAGCGAGAGATGGAGAGCGAGAGATGGAGAGCGAGAGATGGAGAACGAGAGGTGGAGAGCACGAGATGGAGAGCGAGCGATGGAGAGCGATAGATGGAGAGCGAGAGACGGAGAGCGAGAGGGAGAGCGAGCGATGGAAAGCGAGAGACGGATAGCGAAATGGAGAGCGAGAGATGGAGAGCGAGCGCTGGAGAGCGAGAGATGGAGAGCGAGAGATGGAGAGCGAGAGATGGAGAACGAGAGATGAAGAGCGAGAGACGGAGAACGAGATGGAGAGCGAGAGATGGAGAGCGAGATAGAGAGAGACGAGCAGGGGCCTGAACGTGAAGAGAAGAGAACATAGGGCCGAATTTAAAAAGAAGACACGCAGAAAAATGATAAATTTAAGACAAAACGAGAGACCGACTGGTGAAAGAGAGTGAAGAGGTCAAAGTCAAGGTCAGAGTCGAGGTCAAGGTCAGGGTCAGGTCAGGATTTGGGTCACGGTCAGGGTCATGGTCTTGTTCGGCGTCTAGGTCTGGGTCTGGCTCATGATCTGGCTCTGATGTAGGGTTAGGGTTTGGATCTGGGTCTGATGCAGGGTCTGGGTATGAGGCTGGGTTTGATGCTGGGTCTGAGGCTGGGTTTGAGGCTGGGGCTGAAACTGGGTCTGAGGCTGTGTTTAAGGCTGGGTCGGAGGCCGGGTCGGAGGCTGGGTCTGAGACTGGGTCTGAGACTGGGTCTGGGCCTGGGTCTGGGTCAGCGTCTAAATCTGGGTCAGCGGTTGGGGTTGAGGCTGGAGCTAAGGCTGGGGCTGGCGCTGAAGCTGTGATTGAGGCTGAGGATGGAATTGAGATGGAGGGTGGAGCTGAGATTGAGGCTGAGGGTGGAGCTGAGATTGAGGCTGAGGCTGGAGCTGAGATTGAGGCTGGAGCTGAGATTGAGGCGGAGGCTGGGATTGAAGCTGGGGCTGGCGGTGCGGCTGGAGCTGAGATTGAGGCTGGGGCTTGGGCTGATGCTGTAGCTGAGACTGAGACAAGAGCTGGGGCTATGGCTGGGGCTGGAGCTGAGGTCATGGCTATGGCTATGGCTATGGCTGGGTCTGCCGCTGGGGCTGAGACGGAGACTAGGGATGGGGCTATGGCCGGGGCTGCGGGTGGGCCTGGGGTTGGGGCTGGGGATGGGTTGGAAAGCATATGAGGAAGGCGGGCACGGGAGCGGTAGATGAGCACGCGATGCTGGCTGGCTGGCTAGCGGTGAGTGATGGCAGCGCGGGAGAGGCGAGAGGCATCCCTTGGGATGTGCAGGGAAGCGGATCGGGGGCCCTCCATTTCAGGGTCACAGAACATGAGTCCAGCGCCCGGCTGGCCTATGTCTGCAGGGCGAGGCTGACCAAGGGGAGGGGGGAGGGGGAGGGGGAGGGAGGCAAAATCACAGTACGGTGTGCAGCATTGATGACGAGCAGCGGGGCTGGGGGTGGGTGGGGGTGGGGGGTATGGCAATCACAGCAATGGCTGCACGAAGAAAGGTGACCAGGGGGGGGGGGCGGGGTTCATCCATGTCTGCAGGGCGGGTAGGACAACAGCAAGGGGGTGGGGTAGGGTAATCAGAGCCACTGCAGGCAGTGAGGACCAATGGCTGTAGGAACGATGACGACCAAGGGGGTAGGACAACCACAGCAGGCAGTGAGGACCAATGTCTTTAGGAAGGATGACGACCAAGGGGGTAGGACAACCACAGCAAGCAGTGGGGACCAATGTCTGTAGGAAGGATGACGACCAAGGGGGTAGGACAACCACAGCAGGCAGTGAGGACCAATGTCTGTAGGAAGGATGACGACCAAGGGGGTAGGACAACCACAGCAGGCAGTGAGGACCAATGTCTGTAGGAAGGATGACGACCAAGGGGGGTAGGACAACCACAGCAGGCAGTGAGGACCAATGTCTGTAGGAAGGATGACGACCAAGGGGGTAGGACAACCACAGCAGGCAGTGAGGACCAATGTCTGTAGGAAGGATGACGACCAAGGGGGTAGGACAACCACAGCAGGCAGTGAGGACCAATGTCTGTAGGAAGGATGACGACCAAGGGGGTAGGACAACCACAGCCACTGCAGGCAGTGAGCACCAATGCATGTAGGAAGGATGACGACCAAGGGGGTAGGACAACCACAGCCACTGCAGGCAGTGAGGACCAATGCCTGTAGGAAGGGTGACGACCAAGGGGGGTAGGACAACCACAGCCACTGCAGGCAGTGAGGACCAATGTCTGTAGGAAGGATGACGACCAAGGGGGATAGGACAACCACAGCCACTGCAGGCAGTGAGGACCAATGCCTGTAGGAAGGATGACGACCAAGAGGGGTAGGACAACCACAGCCACAGCAGGCAGTGAGCACCAATGCCTGTAAGAAGGGTGACGACCAAGGGGGGTAGGACAACCACAGCCACTGCAGGCAGTGAGGACCAATGCCTGTAAAAAGGGTGACGACCAAGAGGGGTAGGAAAACCACAACCACTGCAGACAGTGAGGACCAATGTCTGTAGGAAGGATGACGACCAAGCGGGGTGGGACAACCCCAGCCACTGCAGGCAGTGAGGACCAATGGCTGTAGGAAGGGTGACCACCAAGCGGAGTAGGACAACCAGAGCCACAGCAGGCAGTGAGGACCAATGTCTGTAGGTAGGATGACGACCAAGCGGGGTAGGACAACCACAGCCACTGCAGGCAGTGAGGACCAATGCCTGTAGGAAGGGTGACGACCAAGGGGGTAGGACAACCACAGCCACTGCAGTGAGTGAGGACCAATGTCTGTAGGAAGGATGACGACCAAGTGGGGGGGGGTAGGACAACCACAGCCACAGCAGGCAGTGAGGACCAATGCCTGTAGGAAGGGTGACGACCAAGGGGGGTAGGACAACCACAGCCACTGCAGGCAGTGAGGACCAATGCAAGTAGGAAGGATGACGACCAAGGGGGGTAGGACAACCAGAGCCACAGCAGGCAGTGAGGACCAATGTCTGTAGCAAGGATGACGACCAAGGGGGGTAGGACAACCAGAGTCACAGCAGGCAGTGATGACCAATGGCTGTAGCAAGGATGACGACCAAGCGGGGTAGGACAACCACAGCCACTGCAGGCAGTGAGGACCAATGCCTGTAGGAAGGGTGACGACCAAGGGGGGTAGGACAACCAGAGCCACAGCAGGCAGTGAGGACCAATGTCTGTAGGAAGGATGACGACCAAGAGGGGTAGGACAACCACAGCCACAGCAGGCAGTGAGGACCAATGTCTGTATGGTGACCAGTGAGGTTACGGGGTGGGGGAGGGGGGGGGTGTATTGGTATGAACCAATAGATGTTGAACAGCGAAAAAAATTGCGAATTGTAGGAGGCCACAACGTGTAGAGATTGAAGCAATCACAGTCGCTGCCGCACGAGGTAAACTCGTTGACGACACCCAGGGTCATTCCGGCCTGGCAGAACAGCTTAATATGCAAATAAACCAGCTTTGCCAGCCGCTTCAAACAAGTTAATTTCAGCGACGTGGAACGGAAAAGAGGTTTAAAATCAAGCTCCATTCGAAAAGAGACCTTGCAACTAAAAAAAAGTCGACCCTCTTTGTTGCAACGGAGATTGCGGAGCAGTGCAAGAAGATTCATGTTAGAGGGCAGCACATGTTGATATAGCTCTGAACCATTTTAAATGGAGTTCACCATCCCTCAAATCCCACATACCTAGTTCACATCATGTTGTCCTCCCAAGTACAGTAGCATATCAATTTTGAGATTTGGAGTCAAGTATACTGCATCACCGCTCGTTCTGACATGATCAATGCCTTGCCTTCCATTTGTAACAGCATGCACTGTGTGGGTATGGAGCTGAGTCATGGCCCATGGTTATATAATGCAGAGGGGGGACCTAGCGCTGGGTCATGCTTTAGTTACAGCGGCCAGAGGCAGGGCCTAGCTGTGAGACATGGTCCATAGTTACAGCGGCCACAGGCAGGGCTTGGCTCTGGGACATGGTCCATAGTTACAGCGGCCAGAGGGAGTGCCTAGCTCTGAGACATGGTCCATAGTTACAGCGGCCAGAGGGAGGGTCTGGCTCTGGGACATGGTCCATAGTGACAGCGGCCAGAGGGAGTGCCTAGCTCTGAGACATGGTCCATAGTTACAGCGGCCAGAGGCAGGGCCAGGCTCTGGGACATGGTCCGTAGTTACAGCGGCCAGAGGGAGTGCCTAGCTCTGGGACATGGTCCATAGTTACAGCGGCCAGATGCAGGGCCTGGCTCTGGGACATGGTCCATAGTTACAGCGGCCAGAGGGAGGGCCTAGCTCTGAGACATGGTCCATAGTTACAGCGGCCAGAGGGAGGGCCTGGCTCTGGGACATGGTCCATAGTTACAGCGGCCAGAGGGGGGGCCTAGCTCTGGGACATGGTCCATAGTTACAGCGGCCAGAGGGAGGGCCTAGCTCTGAGACATGGTCCACAGTTACAGCGGCCAGAGGCAGGGCCTGGCTCTGGGACATGGTCCATAGTTACAGCGGCCAGAGGGAGTGCCTAGCTCTGAGACATGGTCCATAGTTACAGCGGCCAGAGGCAGGGCCTAGCTCTGAGACATGGTCCATAGTTACAGCGGCCAGAGGCAGGGCCTGGCTCTGGGACATGGTCCATAGTTACAGCGGCCAGAGGCAGGGCCTAGCTCTGGGACATGGTCTATAGTTACAGCGGCCAGAGGGAGTGCCTAGCTCTGAGACATGGTCCATAGTGACAGCGGCCAGAGGGAGTGCCCAGCTCTGGGACATGGTCCATAGTTACAGCGGCCAGAGGCAGGGCCTGGCTCTGGGACATGGTCCATAGTTACAGCGGCCAGAGGGAGGGCCTAGCTCTGGGACATGGTCCATAGTTACAGCGGCCAGAGGGAGGGCCTAGCTCTGAGACATGGTCCACAGTTACAGCGGCCAGAGGCAGGGCCTGGCTCTGGGACATGGTCCATAGTTACAGCGGCCAGAGGGAGTGCCTAGCTCTGAGACATGGTCCATAGTTACAGCGGCCAGAGGCAGGGCCTAGCTCTGAGACATGGTCCATAGTTACAGCGGCCAGAGGCAGGGCCTGGCTCTGGGACATGGTCCATAGTTACAGCGGCCAGAGGCAGGGCCTAGCTCTGGGACATGGTCTATAGTTACAGCGGCCAGAGGGAGTGCCTAGCTCTGAGACATGGTCCATAGTGACAGCGGCCAGAGGGAGTGCCCAGCTCTGGGACATGGTCCATAGTTACAGCGGCCAGAGGCAGGGCCTGGCTCTGGGACATGGTCCATAGTTACAGCGGCCAGAGGGAGTGCCTAGCTCTGAGACATGGTCCATAGTTACAGCGGCCAGAGGCAGGGCCTGGCTCTGGGACATGGTCCATAGTTACAGCGGCCAGAGGCAGGGCCTGGCTCTGGGACATGGTCCATAGTTACAGCGGCCAGAGGGAGTGCCTAGCTCTGAGACATGGTCCATAGTTACAGCGGCCAGAGGCAGGGCCTGGCTCTGGGACATGGCCCATAGTTACAGCGGCCAGAGGGAGAGCCTAGCTCTGAGACATGGTCCATAGTTACAGCGGCCAGAGGGAGGGCCTAGCTCAGAGATATGGTCCACAGTTACAGCGGCCAGAGGCAGGGCTTAGCTCTGGGACATGGTCCATAGTTACAGCGGCCAGAGGCAGGGCCTGGCTCTGGGACATGGTCCATAGTTACAGCGGCCAGAGGGAGGGCCTAGCTCTGGGACATGGTCCATAGTTACAGCGGCCAGAGGGAGGGCCTAGCTCTGAGACATGGTCCACAGTTACAGCGGCCAGAGGCAGGGCCTGGCTCTGGGACATGGTCCATAGTTACAGCGGCCAGAGGGAGTGCCTAGCTCTGAGACATGGTCCATAGTTACAGCGGCCAGAGGCAGGGCCTAGCTCTGAGACATGGTCCATAGTTACAGCGGCCAGAGGCAGGGCCTAGCTCTGAGACATGGTCCATAGTGACAGCGGCCAGAGGGAGTGCCTAGCTCTGGGACTTGGTCCATAGTTACAGCGGCCAGAGGGAGGGCCTAGCTCTGAAACATGGTCCATAGTTACAGTGGCCAGAGGGAGTGCCTGGCTCTGGGACATGGTCCATAGTTACAGCGGCCAGAGGGAGGGCCTAGCTCTGGGACATGGTCCATAGTTACAGCGGCCAGAGGCAGGGCCTGGCTCTGGGACATGGTCCATAGTTACAGCGGCCAGAGGGAGTGCCTAGCTCTGAGACATGGTCCATAGTTACAGCGGCCAGAGGCAGGGCCTGGCTCTGGGACATGGTCCATAGTTACAGCGGCCAGAGGCAGGGCCTGGCTCTGGGACATGGTCCATAGTTACAGCGGCCAGAGGGAGTGCCTAGCTCTGAGACATGGTCCATAGTTACAGCGGCCAGAGGCAGGGCCTGGCTCTGGGACATGGTCCATAGTTACAGCGGCCAGAGGGAGAGCCTAGCTCTGAGACATGGTCCATAGTTACAGCGGCCAGAGGGAGGGCCTAGCTCAGAGATATGGTCCACAGTTACAGCGGCCAGAGGCAGGGCTTAGCTCTGGGACATGGTCCATAGTTACAGCGGCCAGAGGCAGGGCCTGGCTCTGGGACATGGTCCATAGTTACAGCGGCCAGAGGGAGGGCCTAGCTCTGGGACATGGTCCATAGTTACAGCGGCCAGAGGGAGGGCCTAGCTCTGAGACATGGTCCACAGTTACAGCGGCCAGAGGCAGGGCCTGGCTCTGGGACATGGTCCATAGTTACAGCGGCCAGAGGGAGTGCCTAGCTCTGAGACATGGTCCATAGTTACAGCGGCCAGAGGCAGGGCCTAGCTCTGAGACATGGTCCATAGTTACAGCGGCCAGAGGCAGGGCCTAGCTCTGAGACATGGTCCATAGTGACAGCGGCCAGAGGGAGTGCCTAGCTCTGGGACTTGGTCCATAGTTACAGCGGCCAGAGGGAGGGCCTAGCTCTGAAACATGGTCCATAGTTACAGTGGCCAGAGGGAGTGCCTGGCTCTGGGACATGGTCCATAGTTACAGCGGCCAGAGGGAGGGCCTAGCTCTGGGACATGGTCCATAGTGACAGCGGCCAGAGGGAGGGCCTGGCTCTGGGACATGGTCCATAGTTACATCGGCCAGAGGGAGTGCCTAGCTCTGAGACATGGTCCATAGTTACAGCGGCCAGAGGGAGGGTCTGGCTCTGGGACATGGTCCATAGTGACAGCGGCCAGAGGGAGTGCCTAGCTCTGGGACATGGTCCATAGTTACAGCGGCCAGAGGGAGGGCCTAGCTCTGAAACATGGTCCATAGTTACAGTGGCAAGAGGGAGTGCCTGGCTCTGGGACATGGTCCATAGTTACAGCGGCCAGAGGGAGGGCCTAGCTCTGGGACATGGTCCATAGTGACAGCGGCCAGAGGGAGGGCCTAGCTCTGGGACATGATCCATAGTGACAGCGGCCAGAGGGAGTGCCTAGCTCTGGGACATGGTCCATAGTGACAGGGTGCCGAGCGAAAGCCTAGCTCTGGGACATGGTCCCCAAATACTGTAGGACACTTGATTCAATATTGACAATTTCCCGTGGATTTTCGTGCATGACCCCGTCACTGCCACAACGATATGCTGACCGAGTAATCCGGCAATTTCCTGCGCCATCCCAACCGCCAGCTGGAATCAATTTTGCTCTACCAGAGGCTGGCTACATCAAAGTGTTGACTTGATAACGCTAAGGGGCACAGTAGGCACTGCGTGAATTTGTTCATATGTGTGGGGATGGATTCTCCTAGGCAACCGCTACATGGTGACCTCTCGCTGGGTCTGACGGTGGAGTCCACCAACCCGAAAGGTACAGGGATATGTTGGCACAATCTGGGGTACCCCTCTCAATGACAACCTCCAGGGTACCCCTTTTGATGACACTCTCCAGGGCACCCCTTTTCATGACACCCCCCAGGGTACCCCTTTCAATGACACCCTAAAGTGTACCCCTTTCAATGACACCCTAAAGTGTACCCCTTTCAATGACACCCCCCAGGGTACCCCTTTTAATGACACCCCCCAGGGTACCCCTTTCAATGACACCCTCGAGGGTACCCCTTTCAATGACACCCTAAAGAGTACCCCTTTTGATGATACTCTCCGGGGTACCCCTTTCAATGACACCCTCCAGTGTACCCCTTTCAATGACACCCCCCAGGGTACCCCTTTCAATGACACCCACAGGGTACCCCTTTCAATGACACCCTCCAGGGTACCCCTTTCAATGCCACCCTAAAGAGTACCCCTTTCAATGATACCCCCAGGGTACCCCTTTCAATGACACCCCCCAGGGTACCCCTTTCAATGATACCCACAGGGTACCCCTTTCAATGACACCCTAAAGAGTACCCCTTTCAATGATACCCCCAGGGTACCCCTTTCAATGACACCCCCCAGGGTACCCCTTTCAATGATACCCCCAGGGTACCCCTTTCAATGATACCCCCAGGGTACCCCTTTCAATGATACCCACAGGGTACCCCTTTCAATGACACCCTAAAGAGTACCCCTTTCAATGATCCCCACAGGGTACCCCTTTCAATGACACCCTATTGAGTACCCCTTTCGATGATACCCCCAGGGTACCCCTTTCAATGACACCCCCCAGGGTAGCCCTTTCAATGATACCCACAGGGTACCCCTTTCAATGAAACCCTAAAGAGTACCCCTTTCAATGATACCCCCAGGGTACCCCTTTCAATGACACCCTCCAGTGTACCCCTTTCAATGACACCCTCCAGGGTACCCCTTTCAATGCCACCCTAAAGAGTACCCCTTTCAATGATACCCCCAGGGTACCCCTTTCGACCATTCTGCTCCCCCCTGGGAATCCATATTGACTCGCAGAATAACGCGTTCATTATCCGAAATTTGATGATACCTTTCGATACTGCGACAGATCAAACGGACAGAAGGAAGAATGTCTAAAAAACTCTCAGCTTCAATGCGGACAATGCGGAACAAAATACCGTCAGGTCTCGATTTTGTACAATGAATTCATATCTACTACTCGACTTAGGCTTCAGTTTGTTAAAAGTTCCCGTGTTTACCTGCGATAGCCTAAACTGAGCCCAGCATAAATGACTGAAGATTAACTGGGGTTTGTTTGCGATCCTTCCCTATTGTAGGACCCAACAGAGGGTGGTGACTTGGCGGTCAACGAGCACGAGCTGATTGATTCAGTGATTGATTACTTGATTAAAGGACGATTAAACCTCTGCAGCTTCTGTCGCGACAATGAAAGACGTCAAGCTATAGAGGAGCCATGTCCAAGAGTAAGTCACCACATACTCTTTGCGAAGGAAAGACGTGGGATTTTAACCATACACACACACACAAATACATGTATTTGCATTGATGGGATTCGAAACACACACAGCATAGCAGAGCACAGCAAACAATAGCCGCCGAACGCCGCGCTACCTACCGGGCCACGCGCGGAGCAACCCCCCTCCCCCTCCCCCCTCCCACGCACACACACCTCCCCCACGCACTGTGAGGGTGAGTACTCACCCGTGAAGACACTGGGGATTTTGGACATGAAGCTCTTGACAGTCCGGACTGGCACACCGGAGTGCTCGTCCTGCATTCGCTCAATGATCCCCTCCATCTGGAACCACAGAGAGAAATACACGTTATAACGGTAGCGGGCGAGAACAGTGGGGGATACACATGATAACGGTGCCATAGCGGGCGAGAACAGTGGGGGATACACATGATAACGGTGCCATAGCGGGCGAGAACAGCGGGGAATACACATGATAACGGTGCCATAGCGGGCGAGAACAGTGGGGAATACACATGATAACGGTGCCATAGCGGGCGAGAACAACGGGGAATACACATGATAACGGTGCCATAGCGGGCGAGAACCGTGGGGGATACACATGATAACGGTGCCATAGCGGGCGAGAACAGTGGGGAATACACATGATAACGGTGCCATAGCGGGCGAGAACAGTGGGGGATACACATGATAACGGTGCCATAGCGGGCGAGAACAGCGGGGAATACACATGATAACGGTGCCATAGCGGGCGAGAACAGTGAGGGATACACATGATAACGGTGCCATAGCGGGCGAGAACAGCGGGGGATACACATGATAACGGTGCCATAGCGGGCGAGAACAGTGGGGGATACACATGATAACGGTGCCATAGCGGGCGAGAACAGCGGGGATACACATGATAACGGTGCCATAGCGGGCGAGAACAGCGGGGAATACACATGATAACGGTGCCATAGCGGGCGAGAACAGTGGGGAATACACATGATAACGGTGCCATAGCGGGCGAGAACAGCGGGGAATACACATGATAACGGTGCCATAGCGGGCGAGAACAGTGGGGGATACACATGATAACGGTGCCATAGCGGGCGAGAACAGCGGGGAATACACATGATAACGGTGCCATAGCGGGCGAGAACAGTGGGGGATACACATGATGACGGTGCCATAGCGGGCGAGAACAGTGGGGAATACACATGATAACGGTGCCATAGCGGGCGAGAACAGCGGAGAATACACATGATGACGGTGCCATAGCGGGCGAGAACAGCGGGGAATACACATGATAACGGTGCCATAGCGGGCGAGAACAGCGGGGAATACACATGATAACGGTGCCATAGCGGGCGAGAACAGCGGGGAATACACATGATAACGGTGCCATAGCGGGCGAGAACAGCGAGGAATACACATGATAACGGTGCCATAGCGGGCGAGAACAGCGGGGAATACACATGATAACGGTGCCATAGCGGGCGAGAACAGCGGGGAATACACATGATAACGGTGCCATAGCGGGCGAGAACAGCGGGGAATACACATGATAACGGTGCCATAGCGGGCGAGAACAGTGGGGGATACACATGATAACGGTGCCATAGCGGGCGAGAACAGCGGGGAATACACATGATAACGGTGCCATAGCGGGCGAGAACAGCGGGGGATACACATGATAACGGTGCCATAGCGGGCGAGAACAGTGGGGGATACACATGATAACGGTGCCATAGCGGGCGAGAACAGCGGGGGATACACATGATAACGGTGCCATAGCGGGTGAGAACAGCGGGGAATACACATGATAACGGTGCCATAGCGGGCGAGAACAGCGGGGAATACACATGATGACGGTGCCATAGCGGGCGAGAACAGTGGGGAATACACGTTATAACGGTGCCATAGCGGGCGAGAACAGTGGGGAATACACGTTATAACGGTGCCATAGCGGGCGAGAACAGCGGGGAATACACATGATAACGGTACCATAGCGGGCGAGAACAGCGGGGGATACACATGATAACGGTGCCATAGCGGGCGAGAACAGCGAGGAATACACATGATAACGGTGCCATAGCGGGCGAGAACAGCGGGGGATACACATGATAACGGTGCCATAGCGGGCGAGAACAGCGGGGAATACACATGATAACGGTGCCATAGCGGGCGAGAACAGCGGGGGATACACATGATAACGGTGCCATAGCGGGCGAGAACAGCGGGGAATACACATGATAACGGTGCCATAGCGGGCGAGAACAGCGGGGAATACACATGATAACGGTGCCATAGCGGGCGAGAACAGTGGGGAATACACGTTATAACGGTGCCATAGCGGGCGAGAACAGCGGGGAATACACATGATAACAGTGCCATAGCGGGCGAGAACAGTGGGGGATACACATGATAACGGTGCCTTAGCGGGCGAGAACAGCGGGGGATACACATGATAACGGTGCCATAGCGGGCGAGAACAGTGGGGGATACACGTTATAACGGTGCCATAGCGGGCGAGAACAGTGGGGAATACACATGATAACGGTGCCATAGCGGGCGAGAACAGCGGGGAATACACATGATAACGGTGCCATAGCGGGCGAGAACAGTGGGGAATACACGTTATAACGGTGCCATAGCGGGCGAGAACAGCGGGGAATACACATGATAACGGTGCCATAGCGGGCGAGAACAGCGGGGAATACACATGATAACGGTGCCATAGCGGGCGAGAACAGCGGGGAATACACATGATAACGGTGCCATAGCGGGCGAGAACAGCGGGGAATACACATGATAACGGTGCCATAGCGGGCGAGAACAGCGAGGAATACACATGATAACGGTGCCATAGCGGGCGAGAACAGTGGGGAATACACATGATAACGGTGCCATAGCGGGCGAGAACAGCGGGGAATACACATGATAACGGTGCCATAGCGGGCGAGAACAGCGGGGAATACACGTGATAACGGTGCCATAGCGGGCGAGAACAGTGGGGAATACACATGATAACGGTGCCATAGCGGGCGAGAACAGTGGGGAATACACATGATAACGGTGCCATAGCGGGCGAGAACAGCGGGGAATACACATGATAACGGTGCCATAGCGGGCGAGAACAGCGGGGAATACACATGATAACGGTGCCATAGCGGGCGAGAACAGCGGGGGATACACGTGATAACGGTGCCATAGCGGGCGAGAACAGCGGGGAATACACATGATAACGGTGCCATAGCGGGCGAGAACAGCGGGGAATACACATGATAACGGTGCCATAGCGGGCGAGAACAGCGGGGGATACACATGATAACGGTACCATAGCGGGCGAGAACAGTGGGGGATACACATGATAACGGTGCCATAGCAGGCGAGAACAGTGGGGAATACACGTTATAACGGTGCCATAGCGGGCGAGAACAGCGGGGGATACACATGATAACGGTGCCATAGCGGGCGAGAACAGCGGGGGATACACATGATAACGGTGCCATAGCGGGCGAGAACAGTGGGGGATACACATGATAACGGTGCCATAGCGGGCGAGAACAGCGGGGAATACACATGATAACGGTGCCATAGCGGGTGAGAACAGTGGGGAATACACATGATAACGGTGCCATAGCGGGCGAGAACAGCGGGGGATACACATGATAACGGTGCCATAGCGGGCGAGAACAGTGGGGGATACACATGATAACGGTGCCATAGCGGGCGAGAACAGTGGGGAATACACGTTATAACGGTGCCATAGCGGGCGAGAACAGCGGGGGATACACATGATAACGGTACCATAGCGGGCGAGAACAGCGGGGGATACACATGATAACGGTGCCATAGCAGGCGAGAACAGTGGGGAATACACGTTATAACGGTGCCATAGCGGGCGAGAACAGCGGGGGATACACATGATAACGGTGCCATAGCGGGCGAGAACAGCGGGGGATACACATGATAACGGTGCCATAGCGGGCGAGAACAGCGGGGAATACACATGATAACGGTGCCATAGCGGGCGAGAACAGTGGGGGATACACGTGATAACGGTGCCATAGCGGGCGAGAACAGCGGGGAATACACATGATAACGGTGCCATAGCGGGTGAGAACAGCGGGGGATACACATGATAACGGTGCCATAGCGGGCGAGAACAGCGGGGAATACACATGATAACGGTGCCATAGCGGGCGAGAACAGCGGGGGATACACGTGATAACGGTGCCATAGCGGGCGAGAACAGTGGGGAATACACATGATAACGGTGCCATAGCGGGCGAGAACAGCGGGGGATACACATGATAACGGTGCCATAGCGGGCGAGAACAGCGGCGAATACACATGATAACGGTGCCATAGCGGGCGAGAACAGCGGGGAATACACATGATAACGGTGCCATATCGGGCGAGAACAGCGGGGAATACACATGATAACGGTGCCATAGCGGGCGAGAACAGCGGGGGATACACATGATAACGGTGCCATAGCGGGCGAGAACAGCGGGGAATACACATGATAACGGTGCCATAGCGGGCGAGAACAGCGGGGAATACACATGATAACGGCGCCATATCGGGCGAGAACAGCGGAGAATACACATGATAACGGTGCCATAGCGGGCGAGAACAGCGGGGAATACACATGATAACGGTGCCATAGCGGGCGAGAACAGCGGGGAATACACATGATAACGGTGCCATAGCGGGCGAGAACAGCGGGGAATACACATGATAACGGTGCCATAGCGGGCGAGAACAGCGGGGAATACACATGATAACGGTGCCATAGCGGGCGAGAACAGCGGGGAATACACATGATAACGGTGCCATAGCGGGCGAGAACAGTGGCGAATACACATATCTCGTCCGACCGATGCCTCCTGATGTACAACATGACTAAACCCGATTCAGCAAAACTACAATGTTGAACGTAAAAATAGAGGACACGTGACCACAACGCAACACCGGGGAAGAAAAATGGCGAGTATGCACATATTATGCAGATGTCCT
This sequence comes from Arenicola marina, assembly GCA_964019135.1. Classification (NCBI taxonomy): domain Eukaryota; kingdom Metazoa; phylum Annelida; class Polychaeta; family Arenicolidae; genus Arenicola; species Arenicola marina. Next base: position 4,702,537 of record OZ025252.1, on the reverse strand, counting down.
GTCAGGCCGACATCTGTTGAGTACACAGCATAGAGAGAAAGAAATCAGTAAAACCCATGTGTTTGACATAGCATTGCATACAAGTGATAATACCGCAATATCGGACAAGCAAAATGTCGCATGTACATGACCTGTCAGACGGCGGGCGGTTTCACAGTATACAGCATCAATGTGATGAAATCATTGACTACGGCTGGGGCAACATTGGACTCCTGTTGTCAAAAAACTGACAGCGAGAGAAGGTGACTCCATCCTTCTGTCCCTGGCCATGTCTATATATCGTGTAGCATCCCGTGTGATGATGATACATCAGTTTGCCTTGCGCCATGTTGGGAAACAACAGAACGAACACGAGCGAGAAAAAACGGGCTACAACTAGGGCAATATTCTGACAGGTTGATAGCGGCCTGCTAGAGGGGAAGGGGTGGGGGGCGGGGGGGGGGGGGGCAACCGAACAATAGGGAACGCCACGAAAAGGACAAGGATCACAAACAAGGAACACATAAAGAGATGATAACGGTGAGAGAAACAGACGGCATGTAATAACTATGATGAAACACGTCATGGGTAGAACAGTTGAGCGATAATAGGAAGGGCACGTGGCTGGACGGCGTGGCTGGGCACGCGGCACACACACTCACACACCACCTATACTACATGGAGCAGCTATCTGTATGTATCACAGAACAGAGCGGGCGAGAACAGTGGGGAATACACATGATAACGGTGCCATAGCGGGCGAGAACAGTGGGGAATACACGTGATAACGGTGCCATAGCGGGCGAGAACAGTTGGGAATACACATGATAATGGTGCCATAGCGGGCGAGAACAGCGGGGAATACACGTTATAACGGTGCCATAGCGGGCGAGAACAGTGGGGAATACACATGATAACGGTGCCATAGCGGGCGAGAACCGTGGGGGATACACATGATAACGGTGCCATAGCGGGCGAGAACAGCGGGGAATACACATGATAACGGTGCCATAGCGGGCGAGAACAGTTGGGAATACACATGATAACGGTGCCATAGCGGGCGAGAACAGTGGGGAATACACATGATAACGGTGCCATAGCGGGCGAGAACCGTGGGGGATACACATGATAACGGTGCCATAGCGGGCGAGAACAGTGGGGAATACACATGATAACGGTGCCATAACGTACAGGAGACGTGACGTAGTAGAACTGGTTCCCTGCCTCGCTACGGCCGTAACGTACAAAAGACGTGACGTAGTAGAGCTGGTTCCCTGCCTCCCTACGGCCGTGACGTACAGGAGACGTGACGTAGTAGAGCTGGTTCCCTGCCTCCCTACGGCCGTAACGTACAAGAGACGTGACGTATTAGAGCTGGTTCCCTGCCTCGCTACGGCCGTGACGTACAAGAGACGTGACGTAGTAGAGCTGGTTCCCTGCCTTCCTACGGCCGTGACGTACAGGAGACGTGACGTAGTAGAGCTGGTTCCCTGCCTCCCTACCGCCGTAACGTACAAGAGACGTGACGTAGTAGAGCTGGTTCCCTGCCTCGCTACGGCCGTAACGTACAAGAGACGTGACGTAGTAGAGCTGGTTCCCTGCCTCCCTACGGCCGTGACGTACAGGAGACGTGACGTAGTAGAGCTGGTTCCCTGCCTCCCTACGGCCGTAACGTACAAGAGACGTGACGTATTAGAGCTGGTTCCCTGCCTCGCTACGGCCGTGACGTACAAGAGACGTGACGTAGTAGAGCTGGTTCCCTGCCTTCCTACGGCCGTGACGTACAGGAGACGTGACGTAGTAGAGCTGGTTCCCTGCCTCCCTACCGCCGTAACGTACAAGAGACGTGACGTAGTAGAGCTGGTTCCCTGCCTCGCTACGGCCGTAACGTACAAGAGACGTGACGTAGTAGAGCTGGTTCCCTGCCTCCCTACGGCCGTGACGTACAGGAGACGTGACGTAGTAGAGCTGGTTCCCTGCCTCCCTACGGCCGTAACGTACAAGAGACGTGACGTAGTAGAGCTGGTTCCCTGCCTCCCTACGGCCGTAACGTACAAGAGACCTGACGTAGTATAACTGGTTCCCTGCCTCGGTACGGCCCTAACGTTTTCAACTGCTATCGGTAACTATTTTAGGTTCATGTATAACAGTGGCTGATGAGGCAAAGCCACTCAATCTTCCACCCCACCCCACCCCCACCCCCACCCCCGCCCTACAATATATCTAAAAAAAAGCGATCCGTATAAAAGCTGGACATTTTAACCTGTAAATGTCACTGGAGGAACCAAGGGTTGAGCCCACCCATGTCCCCGACGGTAACCCCATACCCTTTGCGTACTTTCGCACGAATATAAAAATGACGAGCGTGATCTAGGATTGCTGGCCTGGCAGCCAGAACTCGCTCGACAAAGACCAAGCGTATTAACCAGGGCCTTCGGGGGCCCCAGGCCCCTAGCCCCCAGGCCCCCGGCCCCTAGCCCCCAGGCCCCCGGCCCCTAGCCCCCAGGCCCCGGCCCCAGGCCCCTAGCACCCAGGCCCCAGCCCCCAGCCACCAGGCCCCACGCTCCCAGCCCCCACGCCCCTAGCCTCCAGCCCCCAGCCCCCAGCCCACTACTTCGACCTCATAATATCGGTAATCACTTAACCAAACACATGTTAACAAACGTAACAAGGATTGACAAAATGACTCCTGACATAATTAAAAGTGACTAAGTAAAAATAGTTCTGCTCTGTCGGCAGTTAAGTTAAGCATGTTGAAATGGAAGTTTGCGCCTAAATGTCAGTTTAAGTACGTTGTCATAGACTGAACGTGTCGTTAAACCCCATATTAAATCCCAATTATAGTGCCAACAAGTGAACAAATACATATATGGTTTAGTACTGCTCTCCTCTGTACGCGCACCATTAAGGAACTTCAGCCATTTGGCTTATTGCACCGACAGTGGGCGCATTTCTCTGGTAACCCGGTATATCCCCAAGATGGCCCGAACACGCACATTACGCATCGGCATGCCAACCGACACTTCTCTCACCTTGGTCGGATGCGCGCGCATCCATTCGGCATGCCGATGTGCCTCGTTTGAAACCGCACGGTACATTCGGGAGAAGATGGCGGCTGATTGAAAAGTGGCTGTCTAGGCTGGTTCCATTGCCATCCGCGCATCCATTCGGCATGCCGATGTGCCTCGTTCAAAACCGCACGGTACATTCGGGAGAAGATGGCGGCTGATTGAAAAGTGGCTGTCTAGGCTGGTTCCATTGCCCCTAGACGAACCGGACATTCAGCGTGTGCTAAGCCCGTCGTTGTTTCCACTGCGGCAGCTATCTCACTTCCTGCCTAGTTGTTATCTGCCCTTTCACGGCACCGGAAACAACCATGTTGCACCATGCCCCACATGATTAACCAGCCCAAACCCTTTCCCCCAGATGGTTCCTGTCTGTATATACACCCCTCGACTCCACTTGTCTGCGGCAATGATGTTACCCGGCATGTCTTATCGTGTTCCGTCTCCTCTGCCCTACAAAAGGGTTGTCTTCTACCACACCCGTGGCCCGCTACGTACCAATCATGAGTAAAGGTACTTATAACCTTGGTTAATACGCATGGCACAGGTTGGTTGGTTGGTCGAATATTCAGGACGCTTTAACCTATGCCGTCCAATATAGCGCCGATGGGACAAGGAAGGGAGCGGAGCCATGTCCGCGGGGTAACCCCCTACGCTTTGCGAAGAAGAGAATTGGGGTCTTTATCCTGCGACCACACAGACATGGCCACAGCGGGAGGTGAACCACCGACCCACGTGCCGTTAGGCTCCCAGGTGGCTAGAGCGTTTAATGCGAGCGTTCTAACTCGCTGAGCTATCGGACAACGGGGGAAAAAACCCGTTATCCTGGGTCCCTGCTTCATGGAGCAGGGACCCAGCGCCTTCGTCTTGAGACGGTATATAATGGCGGGATTAAATGTAATATGGAGGGGGCGGTCCAGTTATTGGAATACCTGATCATGTGACTGTCATCCGAACAAAGGGTATCCAGCCACCCTCACGGATGAGCCTGCCACGTGACTTGGCCTCACTACTGAACACAGTCAGAGCGCCGATCCTCTCGGCCTTGTTACGCGTTGAACATACGTCAGTGGAGCAATGCTACGTACAATGCTACCCGCCCTGCCGTGTGCACGCTAAAGACCAGACAAAAGTTTCATCGAAAACTGTCTGTACGTCAATGGTTTTAGATGCTGTGGAAACGCAGTAATTGTGAAACGGCATGACAAAGACAGATCCACCAGGATATGTACCACGTACACGAGACACCGATTGACGCCGCAGAAGAGCCTACTTAAGCGAAAAGGGGGTCCACGATTTATACGCCCAACGTTTGTTTCAATAGACAACGGGACAATATAACCGCCAGTATCACCGCGGGACGCCCCTCTAGCTGGCGGCAATGGCACGCCAGACCTGTAAACACCAAGACGGGGCGTCTCCATGATTTACGACAAGTCTTTGGCATTTCTACGCTGCCATTGTATAGTCGGTGCCATTAATCAATGGCCGAGGAATATCGATGAGGGGTGGGGGTGGGGGGGGATTTTGCTCGGCGTGCATATGAAGTCTTGTTGGGAAATCTCTCTCCATGTTGCATAAACAACACCCGCATCGGGGTGCCATTAATGGCGTCCAGGGTGGAGCGGGTGGTGGTGGTGGGGGTGGGGGGTGTAATGGTTGGGGTAAAGGTGCGGGGTGGGGGTGGGGGAGAGGCGGGGGGGGGGGTATCCCCGCACCCGCCGCCAAGGCATCACCTCACACCTTAAACAAATATCAATTTGCGCATGCGTTAAGGAATTTACTTAACGCCCTGTCGCCGTAGACATGCGTAGCTGGTGGGGGAGGAGTGGCGGGGGAGGGGGGGGGGTAGGGGGGCGAGGGGTAAGGAGGAGCAGGAAGGTGGGGTGGGGTGGAGTTGGTGGAGGAAAACGGTCCACCGCATGATTAAAACCTGACGCGTCGGGCCGAGGAAAGGAGGGAGAGAGGGCGGGTGGGTGGGTGGGGGGTCGAGTGGGGGGGGGGGGGTGAGGTGGGGTGGCTCAGCGGCCTGCTGCTGCCGCAGACTGGGGGGAGCCAACCCAAGCCGGACTCGCGCGCGACAGGGCCGCGATGACGAAGGTGTACGGTCCCAATCATACGCACAAAACGGGATATGATGAAGTGCCTCGGCCAGGACTGGGCTACGGGGAGGGGGGGCGGTGGCGGTGAGAGAGGGAGGGAGGAATGAGGAGGAGGAGGAGGAGGAGGAGGAGGGCGGGTGAGGGGTGAGGGGAGTTGTGGGGTGCAGGCCGGAATGCGATATTGGTGACCAAACAGGAGGCCGCACCGTGGCTTTGCGCTTGGGCAGATGGGAAGAGCCGTATCCCTGTCGGTGGCCGTGATTCCGTCCTGCAAACACTGCCGCATACAGTGGCTGCTGCTGCTGCTGCTGCTGGTGCTGAGCCGCAGACACGTTGTTCCCGCAGCGGCGGCGGCGGCGGCAGCGGCGGTAGAGGAGGCGGCAGCACTCCTCCATCTCCCCCATCCCTCACAGCCTGGCCACTGACTGGCTCGCAGCCTCGCCTCGCCTGGCCTCGCCTCACCCGCCTCCTGCCTCCTCTCCTCGCCTGCTTTGCTTGTCTGCCTGCTCTCTCTACTCCTCGCTCGCTCGCAGACAAAACACAGTGCACCCGCCCACCGGGCGCCGCCGCCGCAGCAGCCGCAGCAGCAGCCGCAGCAGCCGGGCTTTAGTCTCCCAGCACAGACTGGCAGACGGGGGACCCAGTGACTGGCCCTCGTCAGGCTGGTTCCCCCGGCTCCACGGACGGCCAGTGTAGAGAGGAGGACCTTCCTCCAGTTTGCCGTTCGGTTCGCTCTCGCAGTTTTGCCACAGTCGATTTCAGGTGGGGGGTGGGGGGGGGGGGGGGGGGGGTGCAAGGGAGGCTAAGGCTAAGTCCACAGCCGCCTAGTTCGCTCACCCACAACGGCCGCAAGGATGCCAAGTCCAGTCTAGTCCAGCCTGGTCAAGCCTAGTCCAGTCCAGTCAAGTCCAGCCCAGTGCAGCGGCCTAGTCCAGTCTGGTCAAGCCTCGTCCAGCCCTGTCCAGCCAAATCGAGCATTCTATTCCAGCCTGGTCAAGCCCAGTCAAGCTAAGTCCACTCCAGTGCAGCGGCCTGGTCAAACCTAGTCCAGCCTGCTCCAAGGGCCTATAGTCAAGCCTAGTCCAGCGGCCTAGTCCAGCCTGGTCAAGCCTAGTCCAGCAGCCTAGTCCAGCCTGCTCAAGCCTAGTCCAGCGGCCTAGTCCAGCCTGGTCAAGCCTAGTCCAGCGGCTTAGTCCAGCCTGGTCAAGCCTAGTCCAGCTGCCTAGTCCAGCCTGGTCAAGCCTAGTCCAGCGGCCTAGTCCAGCCTGGTCCAGCGGCCTAGTCCAGCGGCCTAGTCCAGCGGCCTAGTCCAGCCTGCTCCAGCGTCCTATAGTCAAGCCTAGTCCAGCGGCCTAGTCCAGCTTGGTCAAGCCTAGTCCAGCGGCCATAGTCCAGCCTGGTCAAGCCTAGTCCAGCGGCCTATTCCAGCCTGGTCCAGCGGCCTAGTCCAGCCTGGTCAATCCTAGTCCAGCGGCCTAGTCCAGCCTGGTCAATCCTAGTCCAGCGGCCTAGTCCAGGCCAGCTTAGTTCGGCGGCCTAGTCCAGCGGCTTCTTCCAACCTAGTTTAGTCCAGCTTAGTCCAGCTTAGCCCAGCGGCCTAGTCCAGCCTGGTCAAGCCTAGTCCAGCGGCCTAGTCCAGCCTGGTCCAGCGGCCTAGTCCAGCCTGGTCAATCCTAGTCCAGCGGCCTAGTCCAGCCTGGTCAATTCTAGTTCAGCGGCCTAGTCCAGCCTGGTCAAGCCTAGTCCAGCGGCCTAGTCCAGCCTGCTCCAGCGGCCTATAGTCCAGCCTGGTCCAGCTTAGTCCAGCCTAGTCCAGCGGCTTAGTCCAGTCTGGTTAAGCCTAGTCCAGCGGCCTAGTCCAGTCTGGTCAAGCCTAGTCTAGCGGCCTAGTCCAGCGGCCTAGGCCAGTCCAGCGGCCTAGTCCAGGCCAGCTTAGTTCGGCGGCCTAGTCCAGCGGCTTCTTCCAACCTAGTTTAGTCCAGCTTAGTCCAGCTTAGCCCAGCGGCCTAGTCTAGCGGCCTATTCCAGTTTAGTCCAGCGGCCTATTCCAGTTTAGTCCAGCGGCCCAGTCCAGCGGCCTAGTCCAGCGGCCCAGTCCAGCGGCCCAGTCCAGCGGCCTAGTCCAGCAGCTTAGTCCAGCTTAGTCCAGCGGCCTAGTCCAGCAGCCTAGTCCAGCTTAGTCCAGCGGCCTAGTCCAGCTTAGTCCAGCGGCCTAGTCCAGCTTAGTCCAGCGGCCTAGTCCAGCAGCCTAGTCCAATTTAGTCCAGCGGCCTAGTCCAGCAGCCTAGTCCAGCGGCCTAGTCCAGCTTAGTCCAGCGGCCTAATCCATCTGCCTAATCCAGCAGCCCAGTCCAGCGGCCTAGTCCAGCGGCCTAGTCCAGCAGCCCAGTCCAGCGACCTAGTCCAGCAGCCTAGTCCAGCGTAGTCCAGCGGCCTAGTCCAGCTTAGTCCAGCGGCCTAATCCATCAGCCCAGTCCAGCGGCCTAGTCCAGCGGCCTAGTCCAGCAGCCCAGTCCAGCGGCCTAGTCCAGCGGCCTAATCCAGCAGCCCAGTCCAGCGGCCTAGTCCAGCGGCCTAGTCCAGCAGCCCAGTCCAGCGGCCTAGTAGGAAGTGAACGGGAAGCAATGGTATAACTGTCCCGAATATCACGGAAACTGGATCGAAGGCCACACGACAAGAAATGAGTAATGATCCACTTGGCAGCAGGCAGCGCCTATCGCCCCTCACTCGGCAATGATCCACTTGGCAGCAGGCAGCGCCTATCGCCCCTCACTCAGCAATGATCCACTTGGCAGCAGGCAGCGCCTATCGCCCCTCACTCGGCAATGATCCACTTGGCAGCAGGCAGCGCCTATCGCCGCTCACTCGGCAATGATCCACTTGGCAGCAGGCAGCGCCTATCGCCCCTCACTCGGCAATGATCCACTTGGCAGCAGGCAGCGCCTATCGCCGCTCACTCGGCAATGATCCACTTGGCAGCAGGCAGCGCCTATCGCCCCTCACTCGGCAATGATCCACTTGGCAGCAGGCAGCGCTTATCGCCCCTCACTCGGCAATGATCCACTTGGCAGCATGCAGCGCCTATCGCCGCTCACTCGGCAATGATCCACTTGGCAGCAGGCAGCGCCTATCGCCCCTCACTCGGCAATGATCCACTTGGCAGCAGGCAGCGCCTATCGCCCCTCACTCGGCAATGATCCACTTGGCAGCAGGCAGCGCCTATCGCCCCTCACTCGGCAATGATCCACTTGGCAGCAGGCAGCGCCTATCGCCCCTCACTCGGCAATGATCCACTTGGCAGCATGCAGCGCCTATCGCCCCTCACTCGGCAATGATCCACTTGGCAGCAGGCAGCGCCTATCGCCCCTCACTCGGCAATGATCCACTTGGCAGCAGGCAGCGCCTATCGCCCCTCACTCGGCAATGATCCACTTGGCAGCATGCAGCGCCTATCGCCCCTCACTCAGCAGTGATCCACTTGGCAGCATGCAGCGCCTATCGCCCCTCACTCGGCAATGATCCACTTGGCAGCAGGCAGCGCCTATCGCCCCTCACTCGGCAATGATCCACTTGGCAGCATGCAGCGCCTATCGCCCCTCACTCGGCAATGATCCACTTGGCAGCAGGCAGCGCCTATCGCCCCTCACTCGGCAATGATCCACTTGGCAGCAGGCAGCGCTTATCGCCGCTCACTCGGCAATGATCCACTTGGCAGCAGGCAGCGCCTATCGCCCCTCACTCAGCAGTGATCCACTTGGCAGCATGCAGCGCCTATCGCCCCTCACTCGGCAATGATCCACATGGCAGCATGCAGCGCCTATCGCCCCTCACTCGGCAATGATCCACTTGGCAGCAGGCAGCGCCTATCGCCCCTCACTCGGCAATGATCCACTTGGCAGCAGGCAGCGCCTATCGCCCCTCACTCGGCAATGATCCACTTGGCAGCAGGCAGCGCCTATCGCCCCTCACTCGGCAATGATCCACTTGGCAGCAGGCAGCGCCTATCGCCCCTCACTCGGCAATGATCCACTTGGCAGCAGGCAGCGCCTATCGCCCCTCACTCGGCAATGATCCACTTGGCAGCAGGCAGCGCCTATCGCCCCTCACTCGGCAATGATCCACATGGCAGCATGCAGCGCCTATCGCCCCTCACTCAGCAATGATCCACTTGGCAGCAGGCAGCGCCTATCGCCCCTCACTCGGCAATGATCCACTTGGCAGCATGCAGCGCCTATCGCCCCTCACTCAGCAGTGATCCACTTGGCAGCATGCAGCGCCTATCGCCCCTCACTCGGCAATGATCCACTTGGCAGCAGGCAGCGCCTATCGCCCCTCACTCGGCAATGATCCACTTGGCAGCATGCAGCGCCTATCGCCCCTCACTCGGCAATGATCCACTTGGCAGCATGCAGCGCCTATCGCCCCTCACTCGGCAATGATCCACTTGGCAGCAGGCAGCGCCTATCGCCCCTCACTCGGCAATGATCCACTTGGCAGCAGGCAGCGCCTATCGCCCCTCACTCGGCAATGATCCACTTGGCAGCAGGCAGCGCCTATCGCCCCTCACTCGGCAATGATCCACTTGGCAGCAGGCAGCGCCTATCGCCCCTCACTCGGCAATGATCCACTTGGCAGCAGGCAGCGCTTATCGCCGCTCACTCGGCAATGATCCACTTGGCAGCAGGCAGCGCCTATCGCCCCTCACTCAGCAGTGATCCACTTGGCAGCATGCAGCGCCTATCGCCCCTCACTCGGCAATGATCCACATGGCAGCATGCAGCGCCTATCGCCCCTCACTCGGCAATGATCCACTTGGCAGCAGGCAGCGCCTATCGCCCCTCACTCGGCAATGATCCACTTGGCAGCAGGCAGCGCCTATCGCCCCTCACTCGGCAATGATCCACTTGGCAGCAGGCAGCGCCTATCGCCCCTCACTCGGCAATGATCCACTTGGCAGCAGGCAGCGCCTATCGCCCCTCACTCGGCAATGATCCACTTGGCAGCAGGCAGCGCCTATCGCCCCTCACTCGGCAATGATCCACTTGGCAGCAGGCAGCGCCTATCGCCCCTCACTCGGCAATGATCCACATGGCAGCATGCAGCGCCTATCGCCCCTCACTCAGCAATGATCCACTTGGCAGCAGGCAGCGCCTATCGCCCCTCACTCGGCAATGATCCACTTGGCAGCAGGCAGCGCCTATCGCCCCTCACTCGGCAATGATCCACTTGGCAGCAGGCAGCGCCTATCGCCCCTCACTCGGCAATGATCCACTTGGCAGCATGCAGCGCCTATCGCCGCTCACTCGGCAATGATCCACTTGGCAGCAGGCAGCGCCTATCGCCCCTCACTCGGCAATGATCCACTTGGCAGCAGGCAGCGCCTATCGCCGCTCACTCGGCAATGATCCACTTGGCAGCAGGCAGCGCCTATCGCCCCTCACTCGGCAATGATCCACTTGGCAGCATGCAGCGCCTATCGCCCCTCACTCGGCAATGATCCACTTGGCAGCAGGCAGCGCCTATCGCCCCTCACTCAGCAATGATCCACTTGGCAGCAGGCAGCGCCTATCACCCCTCACTCGGCAATGATCCACTTGGCAGCATGCAGCGCCTATCGCCCCTCACTCGGCAATGATCCACTTGGCAGCAGGCAGCGCCTATCGCCCCTCACTCGGCAATGATCCACTTGGCAGCAGGCAGCGCCTATCGCCCCTCACTCGGCAATGATCCACTTGGCAGCAGGCAGCGCCTATCGCCCCTCACTCGGCAATTATCCACTTGGCAGCAGGCAGCGCCTATCGCCCCTCACTCGGCAATGATCCACTTGGCAGCAGGCAGCGCCTATCGCCCCTCACTCGGCAATGATCCACTTGGCAGCAGGCAGCGCTTATCGCCGCTCACTCGGCAATGATCCACTTGGCAGCAGGCAGCGCCTATCGCCCCTCACTCGGCAATGATCCACTTGGCAGCAGGCAGCGCCTATCGCCCCTCACTCGGCAATGATCCACTTGGCAGCAGGCAGCGCCTATCGCCCCTCACTCGGCAATTATCCACTTGGCAGCAGGCAGCGCCTATCGCCCCTCACTCGGCAATGATCCACTTGGCAGCAGGCAGCGCCTATCGCCCCTCACTCGGCAATGATCCACTTGGCAGCAGGCAGCGCTTATCGCCGCTCACTCGGCAATGATCCACTTGGCAGCAGGCAGCGCCTATCGCCCCTCACTCGGCAATGATCCACTTGGCAGCAGGCAGCGCCTATCGCCCCTCACTCGGCAATGATCCACTTGGCAGCAGGCAGCGCTTATCGCCGCTCACTCGGCAATGATCCACTTGGCAGCAGGCAGCGCCTATCGCCCCTCACTCGGCAATGATCCACTTGGCAGCAGGCAGCGCCTATCGCCCCTCACTCGGCAATGATCCACTTGGCAGCAGGCAGCGCCTATCGCCCCTCACTCGGCAATGATCCACTTGGCAGCAGGCAGCGCCTATCGCCCCTCACTCGGCAATGATCCACTTGGCAGCAGGCAGCGCCTATCGCCCCTCACTCGGCAATGATCCACTTGGCAGCAGGCAGCGCCTATCGCCCCTCACTCGGCAATTATCCACTTGGCAGCAGGCAGCGCCTATCGCCCCTCACTCGGCAATGATCCACTTGGCAGCAGGCAGCGCCTATCGCCCCTCACTCGGCAATGATCCACTTGGCAGCAGGCAGCGCTTATCGCCGCTCACTCGGCAATGATCCACTTGGCAGCAGGCAGCGCCTATCGCCCCTCACTCGGCAATGATCCACTTGGCAGCAGGCAGCGCCTATCGCCCCTCACTCGGCAATGATCCACTTGGCAGCAGGCAGCGCCTATCGCCCCTCACTCGGCAATGATCCACTTGGCAGCAGGCAGCGCCTATCGCCCCTCACTCGGCAATTATCCACTTGGCAGCAGGCAGCGCCTATCGCCCCTCACTCGGCAATGATCCACTTGGCAGCAGGCAGCGCCTATCGCCCCTCACTCGGCAATGATCCACTTGGCAGCAGGCAGCGCTTATCGCCGCTCACTCGGCAATGATCCACTTGGCAGCAGGCAGCGCCTATCGCCCCTCACTCGGCAATGATCCACTTGGCAGCATGCAGCGCCTATCGCCCCTCACTCGGCAATGATCCACTTGGCAGCAGGCAGCGCCTATCGCCGCTCACTCGGCAATGATCCACTTGGCAGCAGGCAGCGCCTATCGCCCCTCACTCAGCAATGATCCACTTGGCAGCAGGCAGCGCCTATCGCCCCTCACTCGGCAATGATCCACTTGGCAGCAGGCAGCGCCTATCGCCCCTCACTCGGCAATGATCCACTTGGCAGCATGCAGCGCCTATCGCCCCTCACTCGGCAATGATCCACTTGGCAGCAGGCAGCGCCTATCGCCGCTCACTCGGCAGTGATCCACTTGGCAGCAGGCAGCGCCTATCGCCCCTCACTCGGCAATGATCCACTTGGCAGCAGGCAGCGCCTATCGCCGCTCACTCGGCAATGATCCACTTGGCAGCAGGCAGCGCCTATCGCCCCTCACTCGGCAATGATCCACTTGGCAGCATGCAGCGCCTATCGCCCCTCACTCAGCAGTGATCCACTTGGCAGCAGGCAGCGCCTATCGCCCCTCACTCGGCAATGATCCACTTGGCAGCAGGCAGCGCATATCGCCCCTCACTCGGCAATGATCCACTTGGCAGCAGGCAGCGCCTATCGCCCCTCACTCGGCAATTATCCACTTGGCAGCAGGCAGCGCATATCGCCCCTCACTCGGCAATGATCCACTTGGCAGCAGGCAGCGCCTATCGCCCCTCACTCGGCAATTATCCACTTGGCAGCAGGCAGCGCCTATCGCCCCTCACACGGCAATTATCCACTTGGCAGCAGGCAGCGCCTATCGCCCCTCACTCGGCAATGATCCACTTGGCAGCAGGCAGCGCTTATCGCCTCTCACTCGGCAATGATCCACTTGGCAGCAGGCAGCGCCTATCGCCCCTCACTCGGCAATGATCCACTTGGCAGCAGGCAGCGCCTATCGCCCCTCACTCGGCAATGATCCACTTGGCAGCAGGCAGCGCCTATCGCCCCTCACTCGGCAATGATCCACTTGGCAGCAGGCAGCGCCTATCGCCCCTCACTCGGCAATGATCCACTTGGCAGCAGGCAGCGCCTATCGCCCCTCACTCGGCAATGATCCACTTGGCAGCGTGCAGCGCCTATCGCCCCTCACTCGGCAATGATCCACTTGGCAGCAGGCAGCGCCTATCGCCCCTCACTCGGCAATGATCCACTTGGCAGCAGGCAGCGCCTATCGCCCCTCACTCGGCAATGATCCACTTGGCAGCAGGCAGCGCCTATCGCCCCTCACTCGGCAATGATCCACTTGGCAGCAGGCAGCGCCTATCGCCCCTCACTCAGCAGTGATCCACTTGGCAGCAGGCAGCGCCTATCGCCCCTCACTCGGCAATGATCCACTTGGCAGCAGGCAGCGCCTATCGCCCCTCACTCGGCAATGATCCACTTGGCAGCAGGCAGCGCCTATCGCCCCTCACTCGGCAATGATCCACTTGGCAGCAGGCAGCGCTTATCGCCCCTCACTCAGCAGTGATCCACTTGGCAGCAGGCAGCGCTTATCGCCTCTCACTCGGCAATGATCCACTTGGCAGCATGCAGCGCCTATCGCCCCTCACTCAGCAGTGATCCACTTGGCAGCAGGCAGCGCTTATCGCCTCTCACTCGGCAATGATCCACTTGGCAGCATGCAGCGCTTATCGCCCCTCACTCAGCAGTGATCCACTTGGCAGCAGGCAGCGCTTATCGCCTCTCACTCGGCAATGATCCACTTGGCAGCAGGCAGCGCCTATCGCCCCTCACTCGGCAATGATCCACTTGGCAGCATGCAGCGCCTATCGCCCCTCACTCGGCAATGATCCACTTGGCAGCATGCAGCGCTTATCGCCCCTCACTCGGCAATGATCCACTTGGCAGCAGGCAGCGCTTATCGCCCCTCACTCAGCAGTGATCCACTTGGCAGCAGGCAGCGCTTATCGCCTCTCACTCGGCAATGATCCACTTGGCAGCATGCAGCGCCTATCGCCCCTCACTCAGCAGTGATCCACTTGGCAGCAGGCAGCGCTTATCGCCTCTCACTCGGCAATGATCCACTTGGCAGCATGCAGCGCTTATCGCCCCTCACTCAGCAGTGATCCACTTGGCAGCAGGCAGCGCTTATCGCCTCTCACTCGGCAATGATCCACTTGGCAGCAGGCAGCGCCTATCGCCCCTCACTCGGCAATGATCCACTTGGCAGCAGGCAGCGCCTATCGCCCCTCACTCGGCAATGATCCACTTGGCAGCAGGCAGCGCCTATCGCCCCTCACTCGGCAATGATCCACTTGGCAGCATGCAGCGCCTATCGCCCCTCACTCGGCAATGATCCACTTGGCAGCATGCAGCGCCTATCGCCCCTCACTCGGCAATGATCCACTTGGCAGCATGCAGCGCCTATCGCCCCTCACTCAGCAGTGATCCACTTGGCAGCAGGCAGCGCTTATCGCCTCTCACTCGGCAATGATCCACTTGGCAGCATGCAGCGCTTATCGCCCCTCACTCAGCAGTGATCCACTTGGCAGCAGGCAGCGCTTATCGCCTCTCACTCGGCAATGATCCACTTGGCAGCAGGCAGCGCCTATCGCCCCTCACTCGGCAATGATCCACTTGGCAGCATGCAGCGCCTATCGCCCCTCACTCGGCAATGATCCACTTGGCAGCATGCAGCGCCTATCGCCCCTCACTCGGCAATGATCCACTTGGCAGCAGGCAGCGCTTATCGCCCCTCACTCGGCAATGATCCACTTGGCAGCAGGCAGCGCTTATCGCCCCTCACTCAGCAGTGATCCACTTGGCAGCAGGCAGCGCCTATCGCCCCTCACTCGGCAATGATCCACTTGGCAGCAGGCAGCGCCTATCGCCCCTCACTCGGCAATGATCCACTTGGCAGCAGGCAGCGCCTATCGCCCCTCACTCGGCAATGATCCACTTGGCAGCAGGCAGCGCTTATCGCCCCTCACTCGGCAATGATCCACTTGGCAGCAGGCAGCGCCTATCGCCCCTCACTCGGCAATGATCCACTTGGCAGCAGGCAGCGCTTATCGCCCCTCACTCGGCAATGATCCACTTGGCAGCATGCAGCGCCTATCGCCCCTCACTCGGCAATGATCCACTTGGCAGCAGGCAGCGCCTATCGCCCCTCACTCGGCAATGATCCACTTGGCAGCATGCAGCGCCTATCGCCCCTCACTCGGCAATGATCCACTTGGCAGCATGCAGCGCTTATCGCCCCTCACTCAGCAGCAGAACATAAAAAAACATAGCGGCTGGCTGGCAGAGTTTTCCTGTTCAGCCAATGACCCTGCCTGGAGCCGGAAGGGACACGTGGCCGCACATAACATCAACAGCGTACTTCAAAGAGCCACGAGGTCGAAGCCGTCCTTGGCAAATGTATATAAACATCAATCATATGTCATCATTACCTAATTGATATTCACGCGGTGTAGGCGCATATATCATTCAGCGGGGCCTCCATTATATCGGTCGCAGAGATATCATTCACCGGGGTCTCTTTATAATATTGGACGCAAATATATCATCCACTGGGGTTTCTTTACTATATTGGACGCAGATATATCATTCACCGGAGTCTTTATTATATTGGACGCAGATATATGATCCACCGGGGTCTCTTTACTATATTGGACGCAGATATATCATTCACCGGAGTCTTTATTATATTGGACGCAAATATATCATCCACTGGGGTCTCTTTACTATATTGGACGCAGATATATCATTCACCGGAGTCTTTATTATATTGGACGCAGATATATCATGCACCGGGGTCTCTTTACTATATTGGACGCAGATATATCATTCAGCGGGGCCTCCATTATATCGGTCGCAGAGATATCATTCACCGGGGTCTCTCTATTATATTGGACGCAGATATATCATCCACTGGGGTCTCTTTACTATATTGGACGCAGATATATCATTCACCGGAGTCTTTACTATATTGGACGCAGATATATCATTCACCGGGGTCTCTTTATAATATTGGACGCAAATATATCATCCACTGGGGTCTCTTTACTATATTGGACGCAGATATATCATTCACCGGAGTCTTTATTATATTGGACGCAGATATATCATCCACCGGGGTCTCTTTACTATATTGGACGCAGATATATCATTCACCGGGGTCTCTATTATATTGGACGCAGATATATCATTCACCGGGGTCTCTCTATTATATTGGACGCAGAGATATCATTCACCGGGGTCTCTCTATTATATTGGACGCAGAGATATCATTCACCGGGGTCTCTATTATATTGGACGCAGATATATCATTCACCGGGGTCTCTATTATATTGGACGCAGAGATATCATTCACCGGGGTCTCTCTATTATATTGGACGCAGATATATCATTCACCGGGGTCTCTCTATTATATTGGACGCAGATATATCATTCACCGGGGTCTCTCTATTATATTGGAGGCAGATATATCATTCACCGGGGTCTCTATTATATTGGACGCAGAGATATCATTCACCGGGGTCTCTCTATTATATTGGACGCAGATATATCATTCACCGGGGTCTCTCTATTATATTGGACGCAGATATATCATTCACCGGGGTCTCTCTATTATATTGGACGCAGATATATCATTCACCGGGGTCTCTATTATATTGGACGCAGATATATCATTCACCGGGGTCTCTATTATATTGGACGCAGAGATATCATTCACCGGGGTCTCTCTATTATATTGGACGCAGATATATCATTCACCGGGGTCTCTCTATTATATTGGAGGCAGATATATCATTCACCGGGGTCTCTCTATTATATTGGACGCAGAGATATCATTCACCGGGGTCTCTCTATTATATTGGACGCAGAGATATCATTCACCGGGGCCTCTATTATATTGGACGCAGATATATCATTCACCGGGGTCTCTCTATTATATTGGAGGCAGATATATCATTCACCGGGGTCTCTCTATTATATTGGACGCAGAGATATCATTCACCGGGGTCTCTCTATTATATTAGACGCAGATATATCATTCACCGGGGCCTCTATTATATTGGACGCAGGGATCGCCAGATATGTGTTGATAGTCGGTGTTCAGGACGCCGAGAACGATCCTAACACGCCCCCAGCGCCGGAAGGAGCCTGGATCAACACTGGTAGAGCGGTTCCTCGCGATGGCGATCCATGGTGAATATGGACCTACATTTTCCTGTCCAGTTATAGTTCATCGCTGACATAGATATGTAGTTCGATTAAGAATAACATATGGATGGCAGTTGTCCTGCTGTGACGATAGGGTAAACAACTCCATTAAATACAGCAGTAATGCCCACGTGTCACCAGAAGCCAGGACCGATAGACCGTCAATAGTCTATAAAATATATCGAGAATACATGAAAAACGTCGATAAATTGTCTATAACACAACACAACAAGGACATATACCCCACGCCGTGCTCATAAGCCGTCACATATCGTCCCAAAACGCATTGGCCACACGACTGGATACAACCTTATACCATATGTCCCAACACTTGCCTAGTCTTAGGGTTGTCTTAGACCTTACAGAGACTATACGACCTTAATGGCTTAATTCATTTGGCTATAGACCACATAACTGCCTTATACATTATACGGGAGGCCACAGCACTGGCTTAAAAGTTACTTGGCTATAGACCACATAACTGCCTTATACATTATACGGGAGGCCACAGCACTGGCTTAAAAGTTACTTGGCTATAGACCACATAACTGCCTTATACATTATACGGGAGGCCACAGCACTGGCTTAAAAGTTACTTGGCCATAGACTACATAACTGGCTTATATATCATACAGGAGACCACAGCACAGACTTAAGTCATTTGGCCATAGGCTACAAAGCTCGAGTTCCGCCCCGGACTATATAACAATGACAGCTGAACCACACAAGCAACAACCTGGCCATTACAGTCAGTCCAACGACACGGCGCTCACAGAACTAATCAGCTGTTCACACAGGGAGAGATCCCCCCCCCCCCTCCCCTACCCCACGTCAGCCCCCTTGCCAGTCGCCGTTATGACATAGCCACACGGACACCTGCAGACGCCGGAAGGATCCGCGGCAGAGGGACGTACGGCGGTCGGACACAACAACCACCCACCCACACCCACCCAGCCACCCAGCCAGGGTTCAGGGAAATCGTCAACAGCCAGGGGTCAGTCGGGGGTCATACGTGTATCCTCGCGGTCTCGTCAATACGACGCCGACCGGGAAAGCGCCTGACCATTGACCTTTTAACCAGTACACACGGCACACATCGGCGCAGATTTAGGTCAACTATTGAGAAAACACCGTGGCGTTGTAAACACGATAAAGGGGTCAAATGTCAAAAGTTAAAAAGCGGTCATCGGCAAAAAGAAGGCAGGTTTCTCGATCAATCACATTTTGTTCAACCTGTTTTTTTTTTTGGCCACATCGACCATTAATGGCGTGCATGGGATTTATCAATGTTAAGCCGAGGATATCTGGCAAGCGGAGCTCTGTTGGCTGAGACCAAGAGTGTATCATATCACAAGAAATGAAGAGCTGGGCCGCACATACAGGCACAATTTAAGTTAACGTTAAGTTGCATAAGAGACAAGATAGGTGTGGAGGCCGCGGTGGCTCTTAGGCGGTGGTGGACCCCCCCCCCCCCCCACGCGCCTCTCCCCAGCAGCCCTGCCCAATATCGCTGGCACACTACTCAATGGGGGGGGGGGGGGGGGGCGGGTGAACAACTACACCCAGCCCAGGCATAACAAGATCATATGATCGCGTATTGATTTGTCGTCATCCAGGGTTGTAAGAGAAAGGTGACCGGGGCATAAAACGGAAGCATAAACGTCATGGCACGCCCAGGACAACTTCCTGTAACCTGATCCATGTGACCACAACAACTACAAGGTCAGCCAATGACACTCAGGGTCATATAGCACCCAAACGAGGTTAATCGCTGAGAAAAGCCTCAATCGGGAGTCAAGCATCCACAACAAGGTGTCGTAGGTGATCTAAACATTGCTAATTATCATTGACGGCAGAAACCCCACGCTGTCGCCGCACGTTTAATAACGGTTTAAAAACAAATGAACAGTAGGGAGCAACAACAGCAACAGCAAACAGGATGCCACATATTGCATTCCACGGGGCATATAATTTCCCCCGCCCGTCTTCCTCAACCGGCCAGACATTCAGCTCTTCACCTGTCCACAATTCACCCGCCTTATAAACTAGCTTGTCATTGGCCCAATCAGGCAAGCATGGCGCACACGTCTGTAGACAGGCTATTATCGCCGGTTTCCCCCGGCTCCTTCCCCAGGGCTGTCACGCGTTCTGCCCTCCGCCGCGGTCACAGCTACATCCGTGCTAACGGTGTGTCCGTCGCGGCGGCAAGACTGTGGGCCCGAAAGGGGGGGGGGGGGGGGGAGGTGGCGCAGTCAACCAGAGGAGGGGAGGGGGCAGTTAAGTAAACCTGAGAATAGATGTATTGGGCGCGACAGGGCGGGGCGGGGGTGGGATGAAGTTAATGGAGGAAGGGGGAGATGAAGTTAAAGGGGGGAGGGAGGTGAATATGAAGGGGGGAGATTAAGTTAAAGGGGGAAGGGAGGTGAAGTTAAAGGGGGGAAAGGGGTGAAGTTAAAGGGGGGAAAGGGGTGAAGTTAAAGGGGGGAGGGGGGTGAAGTTAAAGGGGGGAGATGAAGTTAAAGGGGGGGGGTTAAATGGGGGATGAAGTTTAAGGGGGGAGGGGGATATAAAGATAAAGGGTAAAGGGGGAGATAAAGTAAAAGGGGAGAGGAAGGAGATGAAGTAATAGGGAGGAGGAGGGGGGAGTTACTAAAATTTGAGTAAATTGACCGTTTGATGGTTAACGTTTGAGGATATCTGTTTGATGGTGAAAGTTTAAGGGTATCTGTTTGACGGTAAACGTTTGAGGGTATCTGTTTGATGGTGAACGTTTGAGGGTATCTGTTTGAGGGTGAACGTTTGAGGGTATCTGTTTGACGGTGCCGCTTGATGACGCACGGGGCGTGGGTGGAGGGGGCATGGGTGACTGCCAAGGGGGGGGGGGTCTGGCTGGCAGGGCTGACTGCATGAGCGGGTGAGGGGGGGGGGTAGCAGGGGGGACTGCCTGCATGAGGGGGGGGGGGGTTTGGCAGGGTTGACTACCGCTGGGGGGGGGGCGGGTGTGGCTGGACTGCATGAGGAGGGGGGGGGGGTCGCAGGGGGGTGACTGCCAGAGGACCGGTGAACAGTGCCAGTGATTATCTCGCCATTGCGGACTGCGTCTCCATCGCTAAAGCCACGTGCGAAATGACCATACGGGCGAATCTCCCATCCGCGGGGAATCCCCTACGGCACACACCGCAAGCATCCCCTCCCCCCACATCAGCCTCTCCTCCCCCCTACATCAGCTTCCCCTCCCCCTACATCAGCCTCCCCTCCCCCCACATCAGCCTCTCCTCCCCCCGACATCAGCCTCCCCTCCCCCTACATTAGCCTCTCCTCCCCCCTACATCAGCCTCTCCTCCCCCCTACATCAGCCCCCCTCTCCCCCTACACTAGAGTCTCCTCCAACTACATCAGCCTCCCCTCCCCCTACATCAGCCTCTCCTCTCCCCCACATCAGCCTCCCCTCCCCCCTACATCAGCCTCTCCTCCCCCTACATCTGCCTCTCCTTCCCCCTACATCAGCCTCCCTCTCCCCCTACATCAGCCTCTCCTCCCCCCTACATCAGCCTCCCCTCCCCCCTACACAAGCCTCCCCTTCCCTCTACCGCCCCTCCACATACGTATGCTCCCACCCCCTACCACCCCATCCACATATTGCCACAACCCCTATCACCCCCACCACATCTGCCCCCCCCCCCACACACACTATCTGGGCCCCTGCACGTCTCTCTCACTTTATGCTGACTAACATGAAGCCGCGAGTGACGGTGGATGGGATCGGATTAATTCTTTGATGGAATAATCAAAGGCTAAGAGGCTCCTTGCGGCTCAGTGTCATCGGTTCAGCCATCAATGCCACAAGCGCGTTGGCTCAGCCTCTGGGCTACCTACCATCCCATCACATTACCCACAGTCCGGCTCACGCCAGGCGAGGCCCTCACACTACAGTCCGGACCACGCCAGGCGAGGCCTTCACACTACAGTCCGGACCACGCCAGGCGAGGCCCTCACACTACAGTCCGGACCACGCCAGGCGAGGCCCTCACACTACAGCCCGGACCACGCCAGGCGGGGCCCTTACACTACAGTCCAGACCACGCCAGGCGAGGCCCTCACACTACAGTCCGAACCACGCCAGGCGAGGCCCTCACACTACAGTCCGAACCACGCCAGGTGAGGCGAGGCCCTCACACTACAGTCCGGACCACACCAGGCGAGGCCCTCACACTACAGTCCGAACCACGCCAGGCGAGGCCCTCACACTACAGTCCGGACCACACCAGGCGAGGCCCTCACACTACAGTCCGGACCACGTCAGGCGAGGCCCTCACACTACAGTCCGGACCACGCCAGGCGAGGCCCTCACACTACAGTCCGGACCACGTCAGGCGAGGCCCTCACACTACAGTCCGGACCACGCCAGGCGAGGCCCTCACACTACAGTCCGGACCACGTCAGGCGAGGCCCTCACACTACAGTCCGGACCACGTCAGGCGAGGCCCACACACCACAGTCCGGACCACGCCAGGCGAGGCCCTCACACTACAGTCCGGACCACGCCAGGCGAGGCCCACACACTACAGTCAGAACCACGCCAGGCGAGGCGAGGCCCTCACACTACAGTCCGGACCACGCCAGGCGAGGCCCACACACTACAGTCCGGACCACGCCAGGCGAGGCCCTCACACTACAGTCCGGACCACGCCAGGCGAGGCGAGGCGAGGCCCACACACTACAGTCCGGACCACGCCAGGCGAGGCGAGGCGAGGCCCACACACTACAGTCCGGACCACGCCAGGCGAGGCCCTCACACTACAGTCCGGACCACGCCAGGCGAGGCCCTCACACTACAGTCCAGACCACGCCAGGTGAGGCGAGGCCCTCACAATACAGTCCGGACCACGCCAGGCGAGGCCCTCACACTACAGTCCGGACCACGCCAGGCGAGGCCCTCACACTACAGTCCGGACCACGCCAGGTGAGGCGAGGCCCTCACAATACAGTCCGGACCACGCCAGGCGAGGCCCTCACACTACAGTCCGGACCACGCCAGGCGAGGCCCTCACACTACAGTCCGGACCACGCCAGGCGAGGCGAGGCGAGGCCCACACACTACAGTCCGGACAGATTCGCTCCCTCCGTGGACTTTACACATAGATCGGAAGTCTAATTTCCTGAATATCGTCCGGGCGAGTTCACTGAACGTCCGGAGCTACCTGACCGCAGTCGGCTGAAATAATGGAACTCCATCGACTGAAAACGTCCCCCAATCTCTCTCTGCTGACATCTGCTGACCGGCTGAAATAAACCACCACCTTGGATGTCATGACCCGGGGGAAAGAAACCACCATCACTGATTAATCGTAATATTAGTCAACATGTTTTATGTCACTATGCTAACGCTATGGATAACATTATAAAATAAAGATCGGCATAAAAAAAACAAGTACAACTCTCCTGCTTTACAATTCAGTTTTAATTAAACATCTACGACCAAAACTCCTAGATAACTGATCTCCAAGACATGAATAGATCTATAATAATGACCCCCCCCCCCTCCCCCTCCCAAAAAAAAACGACAAGAAAAACCAATAATATGTTATTTCGGGCGACAGGACCTGAATTAATCCCTGGGCTTTGGTGCCCTGAATGGGGTGGTGTTTCATTTCTGGGGAGGAGGCGGCTGCTGTTGCTGGCGGCAGTGACAGTGAGAGTGGCGCACACACTGGTGTGTGGGGGATCCATACCTTAGCTGCCCCGCCACACCTCCACACCTCCGCACCAGTGGGCCCTGGGCAAACACACGTCTATTAGACCGGCTAACGGGCTGGTCTAGTTACACGACATGCCTTTACACAACACCGACACACCCCTCCCCTCCCCCGCCCTCCCCCGTCCCCCCCTTGTCGATATAAATGACAAGGTTGTTTATCGTGGTCACGGCCAACTGTCACCCAATGAAGCCCACTCTCACTGTCAACTGACCGCCAATATGGACATGGAGTGTTGGCGTGGATTACATACGAGGAGTATAAACGTGGAATATAGCCGTGGATTATAGACGTGAAGTATAGACGTGGATTATAGACGTGAAGTATAGACGTGAAGTATAGACGTGGAGTATAGACGTGGATTATAGACGTGGAGTATAGACGTGGAGTACAGACGTGGAGTATAGACGTGATGTATAGATGTGGAGTATAGACGTGGAGTAAAGACGTGAAGTATAGACGTAGTGTATAGACGTGGAGTATAGACGTGGACCATAGGCGTGGAGTACAGACGTGGAGTAGAGACGTGGAGGATAGACGTGGAGTATAGACGTGGAGTACAGACGTGGAGTATAGACGTGGAGTAGAGACGTGGAGTATAGACGTGGAGTATAGACGTGGAGGATAGACGTGGGGCATAGAAGTGGAGTATAGACGTGAAGTATAGACGTGAAGTATAGACGCGGAGCACAGACGCGGAGTACGGATGTGAAGTACATAGACGTGGAGTATAGACGTGTAGTATAGACGTGAAGTATAGACGAGGAGTATAGACGTGGAGTATAGACGTGGCCATATAAATCCATACATTAAAAATAAATTTTAGAATTATACTTTACTTTACGGTGGTATTTCTCCTCGTATCAGAAGATACGATAGATATCTACGATATGTCTATAAATTAATCTACATACAAATTCATGGGTTTTGTGTTTTGTGTGCAAGCGTTTAAGTAACGCCTGCATACGCAATATATATCATAATGTTGTTAATTGGATCTTTTGCACAGCGATAAATATAAGGGACTTTATTAGTATATTATTAGTAAAAAAATAAGACACCGATATATATCCTTGCATCGTCAAATGTTATGACTTCAGTTAATATGGTATCTAATTTACGAATAATTAATAGTTGCCTCGTTTTGCTTTTCAGCCTCATCACGCCCAGATAATGATAACAACTAAATTTGAAAACAGACGCTCACATTGATCAATTGATAGTATGTCGATGCCGCATTGACATACACATACAGATGGCGGGCGTATAAACCGCTTGACGACCTTTCGCATGACCAAGACAGGAGTGCGTCACGGGACGCATCGCGCAGAATCCACTGTCCAGGCCTGGCTACCGCTTGGCCAAATGTCCCTGCATCCATCAATGGAATATGTTTTCACGGGCATCTTCATTTTGATCGCGCGTGGGGGGGAGAGGGGTGGGGGGGGGGGGGGCGGGAGAGAGAAAACCGCCTCCCGCCATAGTTTATCGATGAGGTCCTATTGATTGAGGAGCAGATATATGGCTAGTTGGGCCGTTAAAAGCCAGGGATATAGAGGTTTACCTTGTCCATAAAGCTGCAGTCCTCGACGTCAGAAATCGATACGTCATATCACAAACTGCCACTAAATCACACGCTTAGAAAAGGAGCCGGAATAATACATCTAGCTACCTGGGTGCTCCCCCCGCCCGCCGATCCGCACCCTTTCTTCCAACACCCACCCCCCGATCCTCCCATCCCATCTGCTCCCAGCCAGCCAGCAGGGAGGGAGGGAGGGAGGGAACTGAATGAAGGAAGGAAGGCAGGCAGTGTAGGCTGTTAGGCTATTCCGGGACGCGCCTCAGAACGACCCATACCGCTCCACCCTATTAGATACACGGACAGGGGAGAAAAAAAAACGCCGAGCGCGGGCGGACCATGGGTGGGGGGGGACTTGGGGGTACAAGGTGATCCCCTATTAAACCATCGACAGAGTCACTCAGGTGTGGAACTTTATGTCAGAGTGGGGTTATACCACAAATCTCTCCCACCGCAACCCCCCCCCCCCGCCGCCTTTCTCCCCAGCAGACATTCCCTCAAATCGCAGCACCGTTAACCGCGGCACTTTGCGGCAGTCCACCTGTGCGAGGTAGCCTTCGAACATATGCTGGTGTTAGACAATAAGGGAAGTAATTCCACAACAATGGTGCGGTATTTAAAGCAATATATTCCGTAATGTTTTGTATTACCAACCTCTTCTCCATGTCAAATAAGTACATTATGTCTTGAAGTTAAATCCTGAAAGTCTGCGGGCCATACGGAGAGAAGAATTTTGGTCAACGGAGCAGAAGTTGGTGGCCGGCTTTATATCCCTACGCGCCTGTTCGTTGTTAGCTATTTTGTGTGTGATGTCGACCGCGGCTCGCTATCACGTCCGCGCGCGATATGAATAGACCGCGCAGTTTTATGTTGAAATGTTTGTTTTACAGACTCAAAGAGATATAAAAACATATGCATCATAAATTTTTAGATACTTTTAGTCATGATTCTTAGATGTAAAAAATCTAAGATGGCGCATGTCAGCATATTGCTTTAAAGGGGAATTCATTGATAAACAATGTGGGTGGGTGACGCTAGCCCGGACGCAAGGACGTGAAATATTAAACGACACCCGGGTGAATCGGTACCTGCCCTGCTGTTTTACATAGTACCATGTAACATGATGGTTTGTCCGAGAAGGGCATTTAAACATATGAAGTTGACATCGCGACAATGGGGAAGATCAAGATTAGAGCGGAGCCATGTCCCGGGGTAACCCCCTTCTCTGATCAAAGAAGAAGAACGGGTCTTTATCCAGACATTTACATAGCGGGGCGCGAACCTCCGAACTCGACGGCGAGCACAAAGCCGAGCACTCTAACCATCAGACCACTCGAGAGGCCGCAAACTGTACAAACCGACCAATAACCAGTAAACTAACTGACAAACACCGACAAGCGATTTTGGCCCAACACGAATAACCAACAGAACAGAAACCAAGAACGACATTGAATTAAAATCAGATATATCGTAGAAGGGCGTAGCCTCCAGACGAAGCCACGACTGTCTAAACTGTCCAGACCAAGTCTGTCCGCAAGTATCCCGGGTTATTACAGCAGGGCAGATGGGTTGCGGTTCTCACTGACAGGCTCCGACCTCGCGGGTGGGTTGCAGATATTGACGGCGGGGTAGACAGGTGTAGGGGGTCGGGTTGGTGGGTGGTGGCAGCAGAGGAGAGGCGGGAGGGGATGGAGGAGGGGGGGGGGGGAGGTGGCGGAGTGTGTGGTGATTGTGGTTGGGTAAACGAGAGAAGGAAGGTGGTGCGGAAGCGCGGGTAGCCAAACAAGACCCGGCAAGGCGAGCTGTGCAAGAGACAAGCGACTGGCAGTGGGCGATAAAAGGGCAGAGGGCCCATCGACGGACCGTTGCGTCATTTGTACAAGGGCCTAGCAGCTGTTTAAAAACACAACATGACCTTTCATGCGGTTAATCAGAACCAACGTCGACAGGGACGCGGATTTGTTTGACCGTATTAATTAAATGGACATCGAATTCGGTGTTTGCTATGGCAAGCGACGGAAGGCGAGCCAAGAGGAAAGAGGATGATGGGGGGGGGGCAATAGACGTCAGCAGAAGGGAGGGTAAGAGGAAAGGGGCGGGGGGGGGGGCGCAAGGGGTCGTGTCGGAGGCAGCCACATCGGGACAATCATCGCCCACAGCGTGAAGATCGCCCACAGCGTGAAGATCAACCCCACAGGGCGAACATCAACGCCCACAGCGTGAAGACCAACGCCCACAGCATGAAGACCAACGCCCACAGCGTGAAGACCAACGCCCACAGCATGAAGACCAACGCCCACAGCATGAAGACCAACGCCCACAGCGTGAAGACCAACGCCCACAGCATGAAGACCAACGCCCACAGCGTGAAGACAAACGCCCACAGCGTGAAGATCAACGCCCACAGCGTGAAGACCCACGCCCACAGCATGAAGATCCACGCCCACAGCGTGAAGATCAACGTCCACAGCGTGAAGACAAACGCCCACAGCGCGAAGACAAACGGCCACAGCGCGAAGATCAACGCCCACAGCGCGAAGACCAACGCCCACAGCGTGAAGACCAACGCCCACAGCGTGAAGACCAACGCCCACAGCGCGAAGATAAACGCCCACAGCGTGAAGACAAACGCCCACAGGGTGAAGATCAACGCCCACAGCGTGAAGACAAACGCCCACAGCGTAAAGACCAACGCCCACAGCAT
Source organism: Arenicola marina (assembly GCA_964019135.1). Classification (NCBI taxonomy): domain Eukaryota; kingdom Metazoa; phylum Annelida; class Polychaeta; family Arenicolidae; genus Arenicola; species Arenicola marina. The sequence goes on along the minus strand of OZ025252.1, from coordinate 4,675,026 downwards.
GAAGACCAACGCCCACAGCGTGAAGACCAACGCCCACAGCATGAACTTCCACGCCCACAGCGTAAAGACCAACGCCCACGGCGTAACCCCGAGGAGTAAACCAGGAGGCGGGCGAAGAAGGCCGTCTTGAGACAGAGTGAGGTCAAGGCATCAGAGCCGCGGGCCATGTCCAGGACGAGCGTCAAGCGATCCGCTCGCCGTGCGCAAGGCCATGGTGCCAAGCGCCATCTACCGGCGGCTCCAGTTGCTCTCTGGTCGGTGTGCTTGGCGTGGCCCGTCGGGAAGACGATAGGGGGAGGGGAGGGAGGGGGTAGTGTGAGGTACGGGACGGTGGGTGGCGGAAGGGGAAGGTGGATGTGTGGGGGGGGGGGATGAGGGCGGGGGGGGGGATAGTGTGGCAGGGATGGGAGTGTCGAGGGTGTTGTGGGGTGGGGCAAAGGTTGACCTACTCCAGGCCGTGGAGACCGCAGCTGACAAGCCACGCAAAGCCCTGCAAACAGCGGGCGAGCGGCAATCACCGACAGGGACAAATTGAGCCGTCAGCGGGTAAGGGCTATAGCCGACCAACCAGCCAGCCACCCCGCCGGCCATCCTGCCAGTCCGCCCGCCAGCCAGCCATCCTGCAAGCCCAGCCAACCTGCTAGCCAGCCAGCCAGCCAGCCAGCAGAGGTCGAATGGCCAGCTTGGGTGACAGGGACGTCTTGGCGGTGCCGGTTAGGTTAGGAGAGGGCTGGGAAGAGCAGCGGAGGCTACGGAGGCAGGAAGGGAAAGAGACAGAGAATGAGGAGGAGGGGAAGAGGAGAAGCCGAGGAGGGGGGGGGGGTGGCGGCGGAAGAGGATGGGGAGGGGAGCGGAGGGGGAGGGGGAAGAGGCAGAGGAGAAGCCGAGGAGGGGGGGGGTGGAGGCGGAAGAGGATGGGGAGGGGAGCGGAGGGGGAGGGGAAGAGGAAGAGGAGAAGCCGAGGGGAGGGGGGGGTGGCGGCGGAAGAGGATGGGGAGGGGAGCGGAGGGGGAGGGGGAAGAGGCAGAGGAGAAGCCGAGGATGGGGTGGTGGTGGCGGAAGAGGACGAGGAGGGGAGCGGAGGTGAAGGGGGAAGAGGAGGAGGTTGGGGAAGACGGGAGGAGAGGAAGAAGTCAACGATAGAGAGGAGGGAGTGGGGGGGGGGCAGGGGGTAAAGGGAAAAAGGATGGGGAGGCCCGGCGTATCGGGGACATTCAGGATGGGACTGGGGAAGACTGACAGGGGAAGGACGATGGTCCATCACTCCCACAAGGCTTCAGGCATGTCTACCCCCCCCCCCCCCCTCCATCCCCGCCGCCCCCCCCCCTCCCCCCTGCCCGCTCCTCCTCCCAGCGGCCGGCATGCGCGGTTGGATGGACGCGACTCACTACATTAGGGCAAGCCACTTTATGAGAGCTGCACTCACCGAGGGGGGCCGTCTGGGGGCCTTATGGAGCGCTCAGCCACGCAGAACGCGATTCCAGCCTCGCCATCGACCAAATTAAGCACATACAGGAGACATTATTAGTCGTCGCGGAGGCGTATACAATTGGGTGGGTGAGCGCGGGAGGTGTCATGGGTCAGCGCGCTGGCCGGCTCCTCTCCAAGGCTACCCTTTCCGTGATGGAGGGATAAGTAAATTACCGTGTCAATAATCTATACAACCGCCTCCAAATCATCGTTTGCATTATGAAAAGTGAATTGTTGTCCAAGCGGAATAGGACGTAACGCAAACGGGGAGTCTGGGGTCCGGGGGCTGGGCGGTCTGGACACTGGGGTCCAGGGTCTGGGCGGTCTGGACACTGGGGTCCGGGGTCTGGGCGGTCTGGACACTGGGGTCCGGGCTGGGTGGTCTGACACTGGGGTCCAGGGGTCTGGGCGGTCTGGACACTGGGGTCCAGGGTCTGGGCGGTCTGGACACTGGGTCCAGGGGTCTGGGCGGTTTGGACACTGGGGTCCAGGGGTCTGGGTGGTCTGGACACTGGGGTCTAGGGGTCTGGGCGGTCTGGACACTGGGGTCCAGGGGTCTGGGCGGTCTGGACACTGGGGTCCAGGGGTCTGGGCGGTCTGGACACTGGGGTCAGGGGTCTGGGCGGTCTGGACACTGGGGTCCAGGGGTCTGGGCGGTCGGACACTGGGGTCCAGGGGTCTGGGCGGTCTGGACACTGGGGTCCAGGGGTCTGGGTGGTCTGGACACTGGGGTCTAGGGGTCTGGGCGGTCTGGACACTGGGGTCCAGGAGTCTGGGTGGTCTGGACACTGGGATCCGGGGGTCTGGGCGGTCTGGACACTGGGGTCCAGGGGTCTGGGTGGTCTGGACACTGGGGTCTAGGGGTCTGGGCGGTCTGGACTCTGGGGTCCAGGGGTCTGGGTGGTCTGGACACTGGGATCCGGGGTCTAGGCGGTCTGGACACTGGAGTCCGGGGGCTGGGTGGTCTGGACACTGGGATCCGGGGTCTAGGCGGTCTGGACACTGGGGTCCGGGGTCTTGGTGGTCTTGACACTGGGGTCCGGGGTCTGGGTGGTCTGGACACTGGGGTCCGGGGTCTGGGTGATCTTGACACTGGGGTCCGGGGTCTGGGTGGTCTTGACACAGGGGTCCGGGGTCTGGGCGGTCTGGGCGGTCTGGACACTGGGGTCCAGGGGTCTGGGTGGTCTGGACACTGGGGTCCAGGGGTCTGGGCGGTTTGGACACTGGGGTTCGGGTCGAGGTGGTCTGGACACTGGGGTCCGGGGGCTGGGTGGTCTGGACACTGGGATCCGGGGTCTAGGCGGTCTGGACACTGGAGTCCGGGGTCTGGGTGGTCTGGACACTGGGGTCCGGGGTTTGGTGGTCTTGACACTGGGGTCCGGGGTCTGGGCGGTCTGGACACTGGGGCCCGGGGTCTGGGCGGTCTGGACACTGGGGTACAGGGTTTGAGCGGTCTGGACAATGGGGTCCAGGGGTCTGGGTGGTCTGGACACTGGGGTCCGGGGGCTGGGTGGTCTGGACACTGGGGTCCGGGGGCTGGGTGGTCTTGACACTGGGGTTCGGGATCTGGGTGGTCTTGACACTGGGGTCCGGGGTCTAGGCGGTCTGGACACTGGGGCCCGGGGTCTGGGCGGTCTGGACACTGGGGTACAGGGTTTGAGCGGTCTGGACAATGGGGTCCAGGGGTCTGGGTGGTCTGGACACTGGGGTCCGGGGGCTGGGTGGTCTGGACACTGGGGTCCGGGGGCTGGGTGGTCTTGACACTGGGGTCCGGGGTCTGGGTGGTCTTGACACTGGGGTCCGGGGTCTGGGCGGTCTGGACACTGGGGTCCGGGGTCTGGGTGGTCTTGACACTGGGATCCGGGGTCTGGGCGGTCTGGACACTGGGGTCCGGGGTCTAGGCGGTCTGGACACTGGGGTCCGGGGTCTGGGTGGTCTGGGCGGTCTGGACACTGGGGTCCGGGGCTGGGCGGTCTGGACACTGGGGTCCGGGGTCTGGGTGGTCTGGGCGGTCTGGACACTGGGGTTTCCGGGGCTGGGCGGTCTGGACACTGGGGTCCGGGGTCTGGGTGGTCTGGGCGGTCTGGACACTGGGGTCTGCGAGAGGCCGTTGCCAGAGTCTGAAGTGGACACGCGACTGGCTCTGACACACGACAAACCAGGCGACACATGACACAAACAGCTGGATACAGCTCAAAGCACACACACACACACGGATACACAGACTGATAAATACTTCATGTGTGGTCAATAGATCCATTCCACTCCGAGACTTAAAGTGAGGGTCCTTGAAGGGAGCGGGTGGGGGGGGGGGGGGAGGGGGAGGGAAGGGGCGGGGTAGGGATTATACTAGGGAAGGGAAGGGGAGGATGGAGGGATTGTACTAGGGAAGGGGAGGGGAGGGGCGGGGGTAGGGATTGTATTTGGGAAGGGGACCCAACCACGCCAGCCATAAAGCCATTAAGGGTGAAAGCTCTACACGCCATCGTAGAGCACGCTGACTGCGGAGTGGGCTGCTCGCCAGGGACTCAAGAGAGGGGGTGGGGGGGGGGGGGTGATGAGGATGGGGGTGAAATGAGTGAGAGCAGAAAGAGAACGACGCGGGGCGGGGGGGGGGGGGGGTGAGAGGGACTAAGTAGTAACACCGAGTTAAGGGGCCATGGGGGTGAGGGTAAAATGAGGGAGGGAAGGAAATAGGTCGGGGTGTGGGTGTGGCAGGGAGAGGTGGGGAGGGGGCACGGAGGCGGGGAGGGTCTGATATGAATTAAAGAAGGAGGGGTAGGGGTAGTGGTATGGTGCAGGAGGGTATCATATTAGGGAACGAGGATCGGGGGTGGGGCGTGAAGGGGTCTGGAGACTGCGGGCTGGTTGTGCAGGCGGGAGGAAGGGAGGGAGGGAGGGGGGGGATGGCACTTGGGGGTGATGGTAGCGGGGGGTGGAAGGAGGGTGATGGTACCAGGGTTTGGAGGGGGGTGATGGTACCGTAGGGGGTCGGGTGTGGGGGTCGGTGGCCTGAGAAGCGTCCCCAGACGCCGACAATCTGATCTGGCCCTCCTTAATGGTCACTCGTCAGATCCCACCCACTTCCTCGTCTCGCAGGCCAGATCCGGCCGATGTCCACGTGACGACCCCACGTGACGACCCTCGTCACCGGCCCCCGTGAGTGACCTTCACTTGAGCGCCCAGTGCCCAAGGGCCACGTGGGAGGAGGGGGTGGGGTGGGTGGAGGGACCAAGGAGGGGGGTGGGGTGGGTGGAGGGTGGAGGACAGGGAGGGTGGAGGGACCAAGAAGGGGTGGGGTGGTGGGTGGAGGGAGGATTGGGGAGTGGGGGGGGGTATACCAGGAATTCAGCTGAGGGCAAGGGACATATCGATATGGAGAAAACTATCACTGCTTAGCGCCGCCCAGTGGCGACTTAGCGGACCAGGCCGAACACAATTGTCGTTAATACTACAGAGCCAGGGCAGGGCTAAAGGCATTATGTCCAGTATAGCCGCTGGAGGTGGGTGGCGACTGCCTGGTGGGGCCTGCAACGTGGTCGTATGGCCCAGGTGTAAAAATGTAGCCGTGTCATCCAGTTTGGGGGAAGAAACTCACACGAAAACCGGAAAGAGGTAACCGGAACCGGAAGGAGGTAACCGGAACCTCCTGTCACCATGACACTGCCCGTCTGACAACGTTACGGAAAAACCGTGTTTAATAGCTCACGTATTACTCACACATCTAGCGTTTGTTACAATAATCACCCGGTTCGGCTTCTCAGCTGACACTTGCAGACCCGTGAGTCAGTAAGAGCTCCCCACCTCGCTCCCCAATACAACTCCAAGCGGCAGTACAAGAGGCGCACAGCGTAATAGGTCTGGCCTCCCCGCCCACCCCGCTGATCCGCAACCCCCACGGTGAAGATGTCACACCCCGGCGGCCCGCCGCGTGAGACGGACCAGGCCGTGAATACGAGGCCACAACGAGATGACGGATGTGGCTTTAATGAAGCATTGATATTCAAAGTCAAGGCCGCGTCCGTGGAAATAACGCGGCCCGCCAAAGACCCCCCCACCCACCCCCAACCCCGCAACTCCCAACGCACGCCCCCCCCCCCGCCAAAGTTCTTTCACGGGATGATAAAACAGAACCGCGTGGCATAGATCCCGACCTCCGACATCGCCATTCATGAGAACCAGCTGTACTTGATGCGGAACACACTCGGTGCCCCAAGATCTGTAGGGATCGGTCGGGGCGGGTCGGGATCGATCGGGATCGGTTTGGATCGATTGAGGTCGGTCGGGATCAGTGGGAATGGGTCGGGATGGGTCGGGATGGGTCGGGATCGGTCGGGGCCGGTCGGGATCGGTCGGAGTCAGTTTGGATCGATTGAGATCGGTCGGGATCGTTCGGGATTGGTCGGGATGGGTCGGGATCAGTGGGGATGGGTCGGGATCGGTCGGGATGGGTCGGGATCGGTCGGGATCGGTCGGGGCCGGTCGGGGCCGGTCGGGATCGGTCGGGATCGGTCGGGGTCAGTTTGGATCGATTGAGATGGGTCGGGATCGTTCGGGATGGTTCGGAATGGTTCGGGATCAGTGGGGATGGGTCGGGATCGGTCGGGATGGGTCGGGATGGGTCGGGATCGGGCGGGATCGTTCGGGTCTGGACTGGACGCGCGGGTTTCGGGGATCGAACACAAGAACATTGTCAGTACATAACTGGAATCACGCTGCGGAGGGGCGTACGGCGGAGGTAGGTAGAAGGGGGGTGACGGTAATAAACCCAAAAGCCAGCCCCGCACAAGGTCCCGGATGCAGACCGTCACATCAAAGCAAAGGCCAAGGTGGATCTTTGTGGTACACAAATCATTCTTACAGTAGGGGACGACCCACGAACTCCGATGGCTGTTCGGGTTTCATCCACTGGAGGTCATGGACGGGTTCTTCCATCCACTGGTGGCCATGGACGAGTTCTTCCATCCACTGGTGACCATGGACGGGTTCTTCCATCCACTGGTGGCCATGGACGAGTTCTTCCATCCACTGGTGACCATGGACGGGTTCTTCCATCCACTGGAGGTCATGGACGGGTTCTTCCATCCACTGGTGGCCATGGACGGGTTCTTCCATCCACTGGTGGCCATGGACGGGTTCTCCCATCCACTGGTGGCCATGGGCGGGTTCTTCCATCCACTGGTGGCCATGGACGAGTTCTTCCATCCACTGGTGGCCATGGACGAGTTCTCTCATCCACTGGTGGCCATGGACGAGTTCTTCCATCCACTGGTGGCCATGGACGGGTTCTTCCATCCACTGGTGACCATGGACGGGTTCTTCCATCCACTGGAGGTCATGGACGGGTTCTCCCATCCACTGGTGGCCATGGACGAGTTCTTCCATCCACTGGTGGCCATGGACGGGTTCTTCCATCCACTGGTGACCATGGACGGGTTCTTCCATCCACTGGAGGTTATGGACGGGTTCGTCCATCCACTGGTGGCCATAGACTGGTTCTTCCATCCACTGGTGGCCATGGACGGGTTCTTCCATCCACTGGTGGCCATGGACGGGTTCTCCCATCCACTGGTGGCCATGGACGCGTTCTTCCATTCACTGGTGGCCATGGACGGGTTCTCCCATCCACTGGTGGCCATGGACGGGTTCTCCCATCCACTGGTGGCCATGGACGAGTTCTTCCATCCACTGGTGGCCATGGACGGGTTCTTCCATTCACTGGTGGCCATGGACGGGTTCTCCCATCCACTGGTGGCCATGGACGCGTTCTCCCATCCACTGGTGGCCATGGACGAGTTCTGGACGGGTTCTCCCATCCACTGGAGGCGATGGACGGGTTCCTAACACGGACGAATCATTCCAGTCTAAGGCAGAAACCACAGCGGGATCAAGAACAACGACAGGAAATTCAGGCTTGATTTCCCCAGACCGTCAATTACATCATCTTCGCGACCCCGTGCAGGCACCTTCCCTACCTACCCCGACTCGGGACTTCTTGGCACCGGCCGCCAGGGCACCCCGCCCCTTCAACCACCCCACCCATCCTATCGACACCGCCCGCCCGCCGGCTGCCTCACTCCCTCCTTCCCTCCCTCCCTCCCTCCCTTCCCTCTTCCAAGCCCCAAATCCGTCCCCCCCCCCAAACCACCTAGCACCGCCCGCTAGCAGCCTTCTCCCTGTCACTCACTCCTCTTACCCCCCCCACCCCCGGCAAGCCACCCGACATCGCCGCCGGCTGCTCTCCCCCTCCCAGGCGCCTGCCCGCCCACCCGCCCCCCAGCCGCATGCCATCCTCAAGAAGATCGGGTGGAGGACGGGCAGCGCCAGGGTGCGGTCAACCTCGACCGGGTGGCGGCGGACTGTGGGGGTGGTGACGGTGGCAGATGAAGGAGTTGGGGTAGGGTGGGGGGTAGGGACGGGGTGGAGGGAGTGATGGGTCCACCAGCGGCCTGCGACAACCCTCCCAGTATTGATCAGGCGATAGTGTGCTCCGGGGTTATTCGGGGGTCCTTGTCCTATGCCCAGTCCAGGGCCGGTTGGCGGATGGTCAGACTCCCCCCCCCCCCCACCGCCCCACCCTCGGCACCCTATTGCTCAACACACACAAACAACCAAATGTATAGGGACTGGCTGGTGTGGGGTGAGGTTGTAGGCGGAAGGGAAGGGTGACGGTCAAACACCCGCCTGGACACTCCCATACCCCCCCCCCATCCAGATCCACCCCCCCCGCATCCAAAAATCCAGAAGACAGACGATAGAGCCAGGCATCAGCTTCAGCGGTGCGAGTGCACCCAGCAGCCAAGGCGAACCTGGTACATACAGCGTGGCTCTCAGCGGTACACGTGGCTCTCATCGGTATACGCGGCTCCCATCGGTACACGTGGCTCTCATCGATACACGCCGCTTTCAGCGGTACACGTGGCTCTTAGCGGTACACGTGGCTCTCATCGGTATACGCGGCTCCCATCGGTACACGTGGCTCTCATCGGTACACGTGGCTCTCATCGGTACACGCGGCTCTCAGCGGTACACGTGGCTCTCATCGGTATACGCGGCTCTCATCGGTACACGTGGCTCTCATCGGTACACGTGGCTCTCATCGGTACACGCGGCTCTCAGCGGTACACGTGGCTCTCATCGGTATACGCGGCTCTCATCGGTACACGTGGCACTCAGCGGTACACGTGGCTCTCAGCGGTACACGTTGCTCTCATCGGTACACGTGACTCTCATCGGTACACGTGGCTCTAAGCGGTACACGTGGCTCTGAGCAGTACACGTGACTCTTATCGGTACACGTGGCTCTCAGTGGTACACGTGGCTCTCATCGGTACACGTGGCTCTCATCGGTACACGCTGCTCTCAGCGGCACACGTGGCTCTCATCGGTACACGCCGCTCTCAGCGGTACACGTGGCTCTCATCGGTACACGTGGCACTCAGCGGTACACGTGGCTCTCATCGGTACACGTGGCGCTCATCTGTATACGTGGCTCTCAGTGGTACACGTGGCTCTCATCGGTACACGTGGCTCTCAGCAGTACACGCGGCTCTCATCGGTACACGTGGCTCTCATCGGTACACGCGGCTCTCAGCGGTCCACGTGGCTCTCATCGGTACACGTGGCTCTCAGTGGTACACGTGGCTCTCATCGGTACACGTGGCTCTCAGCGGTACACGCGGCTCTCATCGGTACACGTGGCTCTCATCGCTACACGCGGCTCTCAGCGGTCAACGTGGCTCTCATCGGTACACGTGGCTCTCAGTGGTACACGTGGCTCTCATCGGTACACGTGGCGCTCAGTGCTACACGTGGCTCTCAGCGGTACACCCAGCGGTACACGCTACATACAACGTGGCTCTCAGCGGTACACGCTACAGAAAGCGTGGCTCTCAGCGGTACACGCTACAGAGAGCATGGCTCTCAGCGGTACACGCTACACACAGCGTGGCTCTCAGCGGTACACGCTACAGACAGCGTGGCTCTCAGCGGTACACGCTAAAGACAGCGTGGCTCTCAGTGGTACACGCTACAGACAACATGGCTCTCAGTGGTACACACTACACACAGCGTGGCTCTCAGCGGTACACGCTACAGACAGCATGGCTCTCAGCGGTACACGCTACAGACAGCGTGGCTCTCAGCGGTACACGCTACAGACAACATGGCTCTCAGTGGTACACACTACACACAGCGTGGCTCTCAGCGGTACACGCTACAGACAACATGGCTCTCAGCGGTACACGCTACACACAGCGTGGCTCTCAGCGGTACACGCTACAGACAGCATGGCTCTCAGCGGTACACGCTACAGACAGCGTGGCTCTCAGCGGTACACGCTACAGACAACATGGCTCTCAGCGGTACACGCTACAGACAGCGTTGCTCTCAGCGGTACACGCTACACACAGCGTGGCTCTCAGCGGTACACGCTACACACAGCGTGGCTCTCAGCGGTACACGCTACACACAGCGTGGCTCTCAGCGGTACACACTACGCACAGCGTGGCTCTCAGCGGTACACGCTACAGACAGCGTGGCTCTCAGCGGTACACGCTACAGACAGCATGGCTCTCAGCGGTACACGCTACAGACAGCATGGCTCTCAGCGGTACACGCTACAGACAACAACTTGTCCACTCTACATAACCACACATAATCTCACACAGCCAACAACATCTTGCCCGTCGATGTTTAACGCTACATTACATACACCCAGCAGAATCCCATTTAACAAGGAGACATTATTGCATTCACGTAGTGGCAGGGTGGATGGTCACGGCTGGACCGCTGGCCCCGTCACCTTACATGGCGCCTTTGGCTGGTGGTGTTTCCTGGCTGCCCGCCCCGCCCCGCCCCGCCCCGTCTCCCGCGCCGCCCCCCACCCCATCCATACCCGCCCCGCACGGTCAGGTACACGGGGTACACAGTCCAGACGGCACAGGTCAGCGGGCAGACAGACGGCACGACGCGCACCCCGGACAGCCACCAGCCGGCCATCGCGCCGCCTTTTCATTCTTCCATCTCGCCCTACTTAGTATTAGACGGAGCAGAAGCGTTCCCCCCTTCCCTCTCCCACTCCCACTCCTCTACCCTTCCCCACCCACCCCCTCTCCCTTACTCTCCACTTCTTACTCCTCCACCCCTCCCCCTCCCACTTTCTCCCGCCTCCGTCGCATCGTTTGATAGCGGGGCGGGGAGGGGGGGGGGGTTGGCGGGGGAGAAGGGGTGTCGTGAAATAGGCATTGTCTATGATGGGCTACCGTCACCCTATCCTACCCTACCCGCAGTCACCTACCTCCCCAGACCCTCTCACTCCATGCCCCATCAGCATCATCACCGCCCCCCGCTACACCCCTCTCCCCAGCGCTGCACACTGCTGTGGTGGCCGACGGCGCCGGCAGTGACCGCCGGTTCAATATTGATCTGTGTTTGTGATGTGACACGGTGGGCACAGCGCCACGGGTGGAGGGACGAAGCGACGGAGGGACGAAACGACGGAGGGATGGGGCCACGGAGGGAGGGACGAAGTGACGGAGGGCTGAGGCCACGGGCGGAGGGACCAAATGACGGAGGGATGAGGCCTCAGGCGGAGGAACGAAGCGACGGAGGGATGAAGCCATGGGCGGAGGGACGAAGTGACGGAGGGACGAAACGACTGAGACAGGGACGAAGTGACGAAGGGAGAGACGACGTGACGGAGGGATGAGGCCACGGAGGGAGGGACGAAGTGACGGAGGGATGAGGCCACGGACGGGGGGACGAAGTGACGGAGGGATGAGGCCACGGGCGGAGGGACGAAGCGACGGAGGGACGAAGTGACGGAAGGATGAAGCCACGGGCTGAGGGACGAAGTGACGGAGGGTTGAGGCCACGGAGGGAGGGACGAAGTGACGGATGCATGAGGCCACGGGCGAGGGGACGAAGCGGCGGAGGGACGAAGTGACGGAGGGATGAGCCCACGGGCGAGGGGACGAAGTGACGAAGGGATAAGACCACGTACGGAGGGAGGAAGTAACGGAGGGATGAGGCCACGTGGCAGAGGGACGAAGTGACGGAGGGATGAATCCACGGGCGGAGGGACGAAGTGACGGAGGGATGAGCCCACGTACGGAGGGAGGAAGTAACGGAGGGATGAGGCCACGGGCGGAGAGACGAAGTGACGGAGGGATGAGGCCACGGGCGGAGGGATGAGGCCAAGCGGCGGAGGGACGAAGCGACGGAGGGACGAGGCCACGGGCCAAGGGATGAAGCGACGGAGGGATGAAGCCACGTACGGAGGGAGGAAGTAACGGAGGGATGAGGCCACGGGCGGAGAGACGAAGTGACGGAGGGATGAGGCCACGGGCGGAGGGATGAAGCCAAGCGGCGGAGGGACGAAGCGACGGAGGGATGAGGCCACGGGCGGAGGAATGAGGCCACGGGCGGAGGGATGAGGCCAAGCGGCGGAGGGACGAAGCGACGGAGGGACGAGGCCACGGGCGGAGGGACCAAGCGACGGAGGGATGAGGCCACGGGCGGAGGGACCAAGCGACGGAGGGATGAGGCCACGGGCGGAGGGACCAAGCGACGGAGGGACGAGGCCACGGGTGAAGGGGTGAAGCGACGGAGGGATGAGGCCACGGGCGGAGGGATGAGGCCACGGGCGGAGGGATGAGGCCAAGCGGCGGAGGGACGAAGCGACGGAGGGACGAGGCCACGGGCGGAGGGACCAAGCGACGGAGGGATGAGGCCACGGGCGGAGGGACCAAGCGACGGAGGGATGAGGCCACGGGCGGAGGGACCAAGCGACGGAGGGACGAGGCCACGGGTGAAGGGGTGAAGCGACGGAGGGATGAGGACACAAAAAGTGGATGGGTACGAAGCGACCAAAAGAGAATCAAGCGGAACTCTAGCACAACCAGGCGACGGACGGAAGGGCGAAACTACGGATGGACGAAGAGACCGACGGATGGCGGGACAAACCAAAGGAGGAATGAGACGAAACGACGGAGAAACGATCACAAGCGAGGGACGAGACGACGGGTCGAGAAGGACGAAGCGACGGAGAGACGAACACAAGGCAGGGACGGCGGAATGTTGACCGGAAGTGTCCCCCCCCCCCTGTCTCTCCCATCACGACGACCGTTGGCTCGCTCAGCGGCCCTCACGCCGCGACAACCCCCCCCCCCCCCCACCCCACCTTCACACCCCCACTCACCGTAAGGACATAGGCGGCGACACATATCCATGGCCTTGCTGGACGGGAAGAGACCAGCCGCTCGCCCCCCCCCCCCCTCCCCCACCTCTCTCACCCAAGTGCTGTGTGTGTGGAGAGCCGCGGAGATCGCGAGCCCTCCGTGCACGGTCGTTACCATGGCGACAGGCGAGGCACGGCAGACGCGCGCACGTGTCGCTCGAGATATCCGGGAAGAATAGGGCGATAAACCAGAACGGCGAGAAACACATTATGACTCGGATATGTAAACAGGCTTTAACATCAGGCTTCAACATCAGGTTTTAACATCAGGTTTTAACATCAGGCTTCAACATCAGGCTTCAACATCAGGTTTTAAAATCAGGCTTCAACATCAGGTTTTAACATCAGGCTTTAACATCCGGCTTTAACATCAGGCTTTAACATCAGGCTTTAACATCAGGTTTTAACATCCGGCTTTAACATCAGGCTTCAACATCAGGCTTTAACATCAGACTTCAACATCAGGCTTTAACATGAGGCTTTAACATGAGGCTTTAACATGGGGCTTCAACATGAGGCTTCAACATCAGGCTTCAACATCAGGTTTTAAAATCAGGCTTCAACATCAGGTTTTAACATCAGGCTTTAACATCCGGCTTTAACATCAGGCTTTAACATCCGGCTTTAACATCAGGCTTTAACATCAGGCTTTAACATCAGGTTTTAACATCCGACTTTAATATCAGGCTTCAACATCAGGCTTTAACATCAGACTTCAACATCAGACTTTAACATGAGGCTTTAACATGAGGCTTTAACATGGGGCTTCAACATGAGGCTTCAACATCAGGCTTCAACATCAGGCCGGCGAGATCTGGCGTTAAAATAAGGGAAACAGTTGAAGAATATCCCCAGAGCGCCACTTCATTACAGACCATTCGCCATTACATATATATCAGACCATGTCCCCATATCAGACCACGTCCCCAGCGCAGGACACCATTCCCAATTACATATCAGACCATGTCCCCAGTCCAAGACACCATTCCCAACTACTAATGAGACTATGTCCCCATATCAGACTATGCCCCCAGTCCAAGACACCATTTCCAATTACATATGAGACTATGTCCCCATATCAGACTATGCCCCCAGTCCAAGACACCATTCCCAATTACATATGAGACTATGTCCCCATATCAGACTATGCCCCCAGTCCAAGACACCATTCCCAATTACATATGAGACTATGTCCCCATATCAGACTATGCCCCCAGTCCAAGACACCATTCCCAATTACATATGAGACTATGTCCCCATATCAGACAATGTCCCTAGTCCAGCACAGCACACATCAACACACACACCAACACACATCAGGCCATTTCCCCATCACCCGGCAAGTCGCATACGCCGTCACTTACAGCTGCAAGGGCCAAGGACAGACCGACAATAAAGCGGTTGACATAGCTTTCACCCCAAGGCTTTTCTCCTCAGATTGGGGGAATTAACTCGAGAGTCGGGGGCGCAATTCTTAAAACATTTATGACGGGTGTAATGAGCAAGTAGGCAATCCACCACGCAACCTCCTAGATATACCAGAGAGAAAGCGACACCGGTGAGAATCGGGAACACGTGGGAGGGAACAAGTGATATATATATATATATATATATGTACATAACACACGACATCATCAGCGTCAGCTTCTCGGGGAGATGACAGCGGGCCAGGCCCCCCCGGTCACCAGTCCTCAGTACAGGGGGCTGATGAGTGATGGCCCAGCTAGCACCCACCCCGAGGTGAAACCATAAGCGAGGCCGCCATCAGCCACGCCTAATTGTACTTATGGTACCCCGTACCCGGGTGGCCCCCTACACGCCAGTCATCATCGACATCTATGTTGGACATGGGTACAGAGCAATCAGGTGACGTCATAACTTGGGTCGGGTTGACATCGCGTCAGCTGGGAGGATCGAGGGTGGAGAGGAGCCATGTCCCGGGGTTAACCCCCTACTCTTCCCGAAGAAAGACCTGGGATCCTCATCCATTACGGATATTGGAGCGTGAACCCCCAACGACCTGCCCCTGACATCGCGTCAGCTGGGAGGATCGAGGGTGAAGAGGAGCCATGTCCCGGGGTTAACCCCCCACTCTTCCCGAAGAAAGACCTGGGATCCTCATCCATTACGGATATTGGAGCGTGAACCCCCAACGACCTGCCCCTCCCCCCCCCCCCCCCACCCCTCCCGAACTCGGGCACGATCGCTGGCCTGGCAGATCTAAACATACAAAGCGGAATGCGCTAACCATCAGACCATTGAGGCGGTCCCTGACATCTGTAAAAAGCATGATTCAATCAAACCAATAGTTAAATTCCTAAACGTTGATGTCATTTGAAAAGAATGAATAGTCCCGATAGATAAACACACGTTAATCTTCTGGTCACGATCGGTCGCATATACAATGTTACATTATGTACGTACACATGTTCAATTAGCTGCCATTAACAATTAACGGCATGACAAGGACGAGTCATCCGTGTCAATGGCTTCAGACAACATGTCTTCCTCGAGTCACCATTGTACAGAGCCTGATTGTGTGGGCAACTGGCCACTTCATGGCGAGCGTGCCACAACATCCGGGGCCGCCGAGAGCCGGGGCGGACAAGAGGGGCGGGCCTCGGGGTGAAGGTCAAAGGGCCCCCCCCCCTCCGCCCCCCACCCCATTCCTCCCATCCACCCACCCGCTATGGCTGGATCAACACAGATCGGGCCGGTCGGTTTATTAGTATCATGACAAACACTATGATGGTCAGGGAATGAAGACCGTGTAAGGCGATTCCCCTTGACCCCGGTCACAAAGCGATTCTGGACGACTGGGTGGACAACTGGGGCAGGCTGGCAGACCCTCCGCCCGACCCTTCCCTCCTAGGACCCCGACCCCCATCGTTATTTAATACCAAGCCGCTGTCGGATGAATAGGGCACCAACACGCAATTACGACAGTCCACCTGCCACACTGGCCGTTCAAATATTGATAATTTGATTTCTGCGCTGACGCCGCGACCGACGTTCGCACGCCTCGCAGACACCCCGGTCCTGCCCCCCCCCCATGACCCGTCACCCAGTGGAGGGGGGGGGGGGCGGACACCCCGGTTCTGCCACCCTCCCCCCCCCCCCATGACCCGTCACCCAGTGGAGGGGGGTGGGCGGACACCCCGGTCCTGCTCACCCTCCCTTACCCGTCACTCAGTGGAGTGGGGGGGGGCGGACACCCCGGTTCTGCCCCCCTCCCCCCCCCATGACCCGTCACCCAGTGGAGGGGGGGCCGGACAACCCGGTCCCGCTCCCCTCACCCGTCACCCACTGGGGGCCGGACGCCCCGGCCCCCTTACCCGTCACCCACTGGGGGCCGGACACCGCGGCCCCCCTCACCCGTCACCGTTGACCCACTGGGGGCCGGGCACCGCGGCCCCCCTCACCCGTCACCCTCTAGGGGCCGGACACCCCGGTTCCCCCCCACGCACTGGGGGCCGGACATCCCGGCACCCCTCACACGTCACCCACTGGGGGTCGGACACCCCGGCCCCCCTCACCCGTCACCAACTGGCGGGGCCGGACACCCCTCATCCAGAACAAAAAGGGTTATTTCTTAATTGATTGTTCATATCAGAAGATTAGTGAAGACACTCTTTCGATGCCGGAAGTCAGTCTGGACATCGTCGCGAGATCCCCTCTCCAGTACCGCCCCCCCCCCCACACACCTCCTCTAAGTCGTATGGGAACACATGTGAGGCAGGTCGCCGTACATGACGGTAACAGACAAGGACAGCCACCCGTCAGCCGTGGCCTGGACAGCCAGCCTCCCGGCCTGACCGCGCCGTGGAGTCTCGTCTCCTCAAGCCAAGGGGCCGGCCCGGTAGCTCAGTCGGCTAGAGCGCTCGCCTTGAGTGTTCTGCATGGCCACCTGAGAGCCTAACGGCACGTGGATCGATGGTTCGAGCCCCGCTGTGGCCATGTCTGTGTGGTCGCAGGATAAAGATCCTATGTCCTTGTTTGCGAAGAGTAGGGGTTGACCCGGCGACATGGCTCCACTCTCTGTTCTATCTCCCATTGACGCGATATGACCAAAAGGGGTTAAAGCGTCCTGAATATACAACCAACTAAACCAAGCCAATGCCATCTGGTACGGGGCAGTGGTTCGAGGACTGGCCCGGCGTGGTTCGGCGCGGCCAAGGGGCCGTGAAAGTAGCTTCACGAATCCTCATAGATTCACTCTCAGGGGAATCGATCCCTCAACTGGTCAGCGAGCACGCAAAATCAGCGCGCCGTACCGAATTCGCTTTGTGGTGTGTGTTTAGGAGGTTGGCCGCCAAGGAGTTTGGGGTTCGTGGGGTGGGGGAGAGGGGGGTGATGGATGCTTGGAGGTATAATTCTGAAAGAGCGCTGGGCAGTTAGAAGCCGCGCCGTTAAGAAAGCGGTAGATACTGGGCGGTTTAGATCGTGGACGGTTTAGAGCCTCGGCGTTTTAGAGCCTCGGCGGTTTACACGATAGGCGCTTTAGATGTTGGGCAGTCCATAG
This sequence comes from Arenicola marina, assembly GCA_964019135.1. Classification (NCBI taxonomy): domain Eukaryota; kingdom Metazoa; phylum Annelida; class Polychaeta; family Arenicolidae; genus Arenicola; species Arenicola marina. Next base: position 4,657,795 of record OZ025252.1, on the reverse strand, counting down.
AGAGGCCGGGAAGCTGGGAGTGGATGGGAGGGAGACTGGGGGTGGATGGGAGGGAGACTGGGAGTGGATGGGAGACTGGGGGTGAATGGGAGACTGGGAGTGGATGGGAGACGGAGTTGATGGGAGAGAGACTGGGAGTGGATGGGAGACGGAGTTGATGGGAGAGAGACTGGGAGTGGATGGGAGACGGGGAGTGGATGGGAGAGAGACAGGGAGTGGATGGGAGACTGGGAGTGGATGGGAGACAGGGAGTGGATGGGAGACAGGGAGTGGATGGGAGGGAGACTGGGAGAGGATGGGAGACTGGGAGTGGATGGGAGACAGGGAGTGGATGGGAGGGAGACTGGGAGTGGATGGGAGACAGGGAGTGGATGGGAGACTGGGAGTGGATGGGAGACAGGGAGAGGATGGGAGACAGGGAGTGGATGGGAGAGAGACTGGGAGTGGATGGGAGAGAGACTGGGAGTGGATGGGAGAGAGACTGGGAGTGGATGGGAGACTGGGAGTGGATGGGAGACGGAGTGGATGGGAGAGAGACAGGGAGTGGATGGGAGACTGGGAGTGGATGGGAGACAGGGAGTGGATGGGAGAGAGACAGGGAGTGGATGAGAGACTGGGAGTGGATGGGAGACAGGGAGTGGATGGGAGGGAGACTGGGAGAGGATGGGAGACTGGGAGTGGATGGGAGACTGGGAGTGGATGGGAGACTGGGAGTGGATGGGAGACAGGGAGTGGATGGGAGGGAGACTGGGAGTGGATGGGAGACAGGGAGTGGATGGGAGACTGGGAGTGGATGGGAGACAGGGAGTGGATGGGAGACTGGGAGTGGATGGGAGACAGGGAGTGGATGGGAGAGACAGGGAGTGGATGGGAGACAGGGAGTGGATGGGAGACAGGGAGTGGATGGGAGAGAGACTGGGAGTGGATGGGAGACTGGGAGTGGATGGGAGACTGGGAGTGGATGGGAGACTGGGAGTGGATGGTAGACTGGGAGTGGATGGGAGACTGGGAGTGGATGGGAGACTGGGAGTGGATGGGAGGGAGACTGCGAGTGGATGGGAGACTGGGAGTGGATGGGAGACTGGGAGTGGATGGGAGACTGGGAGTGGATGGGAGACAGGGAGTGGATGGGAGACAGGGAGTGGATGGGAGACAGGGAGTGGTTGGGAGACAGGGAGTGGATGGGAGAGAGACTGGGAGTGGATGGGAGACGGAGTGGATGGGAGACTGGGAGTGGATGGGGGACAGGGAGTGGATGGGAGACTGAGAGTCGATGGGAGGGAGACTGGGAGTGGATGGGAGACTGGGAGTGGATGGGAGGGAGACTGGGAGTGGATGGGAGACAGGGAGTGGATGGGAGAGCGACTGGGAGTGGATGGGAGACTGGACGCGGATGGGAGACTGGGAGTAGATGGGATGGAGACTGGAAGTGGATGGGGGACAGGGAGTGGATGGGAGACTGGGAGTGGATGGGAGACAGGGAGTGGATGTGAGACAGGGAATGGATGGGAGGGAGACTGGGAATAGATGGGAGACTGGGAGTGGATGGGAGGGAGACTGGGAATGGATGGGAGACAGGGAGTAGATGGGAGACAGGGAATGGATGGGAGGGAGACTGGGAGTGGATGGGAGACTGGGAGTGGATGGGAGGGAGACTGGGAATGGATGGGAGGGAGACTGGGAGTGGATGGGAGGGAGACTGGGAATGGATGGGAGACTGGGAGCGGATGGGAGGGAGACTGGGAGTGGATGGGGGACTGGGGGTGGATGGGAGGGAGACTGGGAGTGGATGGGAGGGAGACTGGGAGTGAATGGGAGGGAGACTGGGAGTGGATTGGAGGGAGACTGGGAGTGGATGGGAGACTAGGAGTGGATGGGAGACCGCCCCATCTCATCTGCGTACGACATACACCAGCGACGGGGGAAGCGGACAGCCCCCGCGGGGGATGGCCGCAATATCAGCCGACCTCACCGGTGTCGGCTTGACACCAATCTACATCAAGAGACAAAAGGCCTGAAGGAGGGCGCGGCGCATGACGGGGCCGCCCCATACTATCTCATAGATTCATGGCCGTGGGGGTGACACAGGGGGGGGGGGGGTGAGGGGGGCAACGGGGGCTGGAGGCAGGGGGCCAAGGGAGTAAGGGGTCGGGCCCTGGAAAACAACATAGGTGAAGAATAGTTAAATATGTAAAGGTAGATTCAGCGATGGGAGGGGGGGGGGGTGGCATCTTGTGGGATCTACATACATTTCATTGCTGATGGATGCGTTACCCACCCCACCCCCCCGCCCCTCCCCCACACACTTCCATCCACTTGCCTCCATCTTCATATCTTCCCTATCTTGCGTCTACCCGCTGCGGGTCCAATTCATTTTCCTTCACGGTTCTCCTCCTCCTTCAGTCACCCTCGACGCCCCCCCCCCCTCTCCCCCCTGCCCGGCCCCCGCTCTCGGTCCCCCCGCCCCGGCCCCCGCCCCCCGCCCTCGGCCCGGCCCGGCCCCCGCCAGCGGAGCGGCCGTAACGGCATTACCCGGAGCCGCAGTGCCCAGTGCCAGAAGGTGTCAGGGCGCACGGCGAAGCTATAATCAATGTTAGATGGCTGCTGCCTTAGCCCAGTGATAATGCTGAATAATTAGCAATCAAGGAGGCGGCGGTGCAGGCCGGTGCCGGACAGGGCCGCCTGGGCAAGGCTAGGCTGGCTGGGCAGGGTGGTCGTGGGGGGGGGGGGGGCTGGGCATGGTAGGACATGGGCAGGGTGTGGTGTGTGTGTGTGGGCGGGGGGGTGGGGGGGGGGGTGAGGGTTTGGGGTGGGCATGGTAGGGCATGGGCCAGGCTGGGCATGGTAAGGC